>OZ026609.1:7197861-7227676 GCA_964020085.1 Micromussa lordhowensis
GAATTCAAACGTGTGAAACTTTAAGAGAAAGCTTTAATAAGTTTGTTCTGTTTTTTAGAACACAAATTAGAGCACTGAACGAAGAGGGGACAGGGGAGAGGGGGCGGTAGCAGAGAAGGCTGGTTCATTGGATGGAGCTACATTGAAATTGTACAACAAGTGTGTTGGTGACCCTGTAAGTACAAATGAAATGATTGTACAGTTTTCCCAATTTTAATTGATCTACTTGAAGCTTTTTAACGGAGAAAGCTGTAATTGAAACCTGCCGAACTGAATGTTTACTTTGCAAAATCATTTGAAAATAACCTCTGACGTGTCCTAAGGTTCCAGCGTTCATGTTGCACCAAAAAAAATAGGCATCAAAAACAATTAGTTTAACTTCACCATATTTAAGTCCTAGTTTGAAATTGTGCCCAGCCAAAGTATAATTTATTGTTAATTTGATATTCGCATCAATATTTTACTCTTTACTGTAATAAAGCATAAAAACAGTCTTATGATTGTAAGTGTAAAAGCATGCTGAGACTGACATTGAAGGAGGTAAAAAACGCACCGAGCCCTGTATTAATACGCAACAACTCTGTGTTTGTACGGAAAAGATACTAGATGTAAAACCCTTAGGGTACTGTAAATAGGGAGCTTAAGCAAACCACGACAGCAACGGAAAAGACAACGCCATTAAACAAAAGGTTTAATGAGTAGAGCAATTGCTGTGTACGAGCGTTATAAAACTTTGTACATATCTTTGCAGTCATCTGCACAACAACAACGTGAAATGTTCACCGAGAATTGAATGCCAGCGTTACATATTCAGCTTGAGCAAGTTCTGAGACCAGTAGGCGCTCTGAACAGAATAAAAAATATAATATAAAATATAAATTCATTTTTACCTGGCGTTGTCCTCGGGTATTACCGTCGTGATTGCTTAAGCTCTTGAATGCTAATAAATGTTTGCAAGATTTAAAATTCCAATACAATGAATGTAAGAATCATAAAGCTTCGACCGCTTCACATCCATAATGGCGGTTGCTTTGAGTAGCTGCGAAATACAATACATTTTGTGATGTCTTATATAAAGTAAAACATAAAACGTAAATAAACTCTCGAGAGTGGAATGGAGACTCAATGCATTATTAAAATTTAAAAAGATGCAAAAACCTACTTCAGTGTCCGCTTGAGGAATTTCACGAGTTGTAAAGTAGAAACCTTCAGAAACTTCATGTTAACGCGTCAAGTTTATCACGCAAGGTGAAAAAGGTGAAAAACGGGAAACATTGACAAAAACTTGCAACTTTTCAGCTTGCGTGTTCAACTTGACCCGCAACAAAAACGTTTGTTCCAGGTTGAAGAAATGCTGGGCGCTGATTGGTTGATTTGCTAGGGCACGAGCAAATTTGTTGCGCGACAAGTTGTGAATTTGATGAAAAACGAGTAACAAAGCCAAACTTTGTTGCTCAAAGTAGACCCGCGCTCTACTTTTTGCAACAACTTTCTTCAACCCGCAACAAATGTTTTTGTTGCCCGACAAGTTGACCACGCAAGGTGAAAAACGGGAAACATCGACGAAAACTTGCAACGAAACAATGTTGCGCAACAAGTTGAAGGTTTTTGTATCTCGTATTTCTCCGCCTTTATGTAACCTGTTTCTCAATCAAACACAAAACAATAGTAAAGTCCTGACCAGAATTAAAAATACTACTTTCACTTCCATTACCATTTTTTGCATGAAATTTGTTTTGATATTTCGAAAAAAGTGTAAATTTTTTTTGTTTTCGTTTATTGACAAAAAAACACCAGCCAAGTTGTTCGTCGATGTGTCTTAGGAATTGTAAATTTTAAAGTTTAAGACGAAGGTTTCCCCACCTGGTTAACTTCCGCGGGTGCCGGATTTAAAATTTTGGTATTTGGTATTAGTTCAATTTTCATATGAAAACCTTTTAAAGCGAATTCCTTACAACCTTTACCCTCAGTGTATGAGATTAACCATTGATTTTTTGGGGGGGTTAAAACATTTATATTGGCTGGTGACTAAATAGATTATGTTAACTGGTATCAAGCCATTGGCTACTACTAAAAGATAATATATATGAAAACCCAGAAGGCATTCAGTTTGTTTACTCACCTAACCATGAAAGGCAGACATCTCCTTCCTAACAGCAGCCTTGGCATCGCATTTCGTATTTCCAAGGTAGGTACAATTCTTCATTTATTTGCTCAGAGCCGCGTAAAAAAGTAACTTCATATTGTTGTAATTTTCCTATTTTACTTATGAGTATCGTGACCAAGCTTCAGTTATCGATCTTGCTAAAATCCAGATTCATTTGCCGTTTGTAATATAAGCGTAGATCTTGTACTAGAATCTCATTTAACAATGACATTTTCAGGTCATTTCTTAGCTATCGACAAATTTACAGATCTCAAATTTCAACTGTCAGTTGCAAAGTTGCACCACGTCTTTGCAGAGAGTTGTTACATTCTGAAATGTACTTTGTGAGTAATAACTTCGAAAACAAAGATTTTGTGCAGAAATTCGAATTTATACAAAACTTTATAGAAAGATAGCTCGATAAACTTTTCTGGAAGGGATAGTGAACGAGAATAAAGGTACGGTAAAACGGGCAACATTTTTCTTCAACTTGCCTCGCAACATTGTTGCATTGCAAGTTAAGACCCTCTATTTTGTTGCAAGACAAGTTGGCCACAAACGTAGTAATACGTGCAACAGAGGGTTCAACTTGCAATGCAACAATGGCTGAGGTCACACTAGAGGCTTTACCATGGTAAAAATTGCTTTACCAAGGTAAATTGCGCAACCACCTATTTACCGTAGTAAAGCTGTCAAAATAGATTTGACGCTTTCCATGTGCATTCTTTCGCATGATCAGTAAACTTATACGTGACGAGTACACTAAATGTTGACATGTCGCGTGAGTTCATATCTCGGCTGTAATTACTGAACTGTGACTTGGCGTGTAATGAAATTATGGATCAACAAGAGAGAGTTGTATTTTCAATTGTTCCCATTTTGCTTTTAATTCTGCTGCTTAGACGAGCACGTAGAATTCGCTTCCTTCTTACATACAACTATTTAGATCTTGCGACCAAAGAAAGTGCAGCGGTTTCGTTAATTCACCGTAGACTGCAAATACTCAGACAAAGAAGAGCGCGCAGGCAAGCCTGGGTTTATCCTCGACCACAGGGATGGTTTGAGGAAATGTATAATAACCGGCTCCTTCGATCCCTTTGGAAAGACCATTTCAGGGTAACACGGGAAACATTCGACTTCATTTGCCAGCTCGTTGAAAGGGACTTACAGAAAGAAGACACGCGTCTAAGAAAAGCTATTCCTGTCCATGAAAGAGTTGCAATAGCTCTTTGGCGATATGGATGTGGAAACTCGTACCGGACGACTGGGATTACCTTTGGGATAGGAAAATCGACGGTTATAAAGATATGTGACGAATTTACGCGTGCATTGATTCAGAAGAAAGACAATTTTATTAAATTTCCATCAGACGAAGAGGAGTTGAACTTAGCAATTAGAAGAATGAAAAGTATTGCTGGTTTACCAAATGTTGTTGGTGCTTTAGACGGCTCACATGTGGAAATCAAAGCTCGAACATCTTGTCACGGGGACTATTTTAATAGAAAACAGAAGTATTCTATAAACCTCCAAGGTACGGTGGATGGAAGTGGTATGGTTATTGACGTTAGCACTGGTTGGCCAGGCAGCATGCATGATGCTAGAGTATTGAGATTAAGCTCCCTCTATAGAAAGGCAACAAATGACGAAATATTAACCGAGCCGGAAAAAATTATCGAAGGTGTTCCAGTAAGACCCTTTATTCTTGGTGATTCAGCTTATCCACTATTGCCCTGGCTCATTGGCCCATACCCTCAATCTGCTACCATGACACGTGATCAGTCTCGTTTTAATAAAGCAATGAATAAGAGCCGTGTAGTGGTAGAACGAGCTTTTGGCAAACTAAAGTGCAGATGGAGGTGCCTACTGAAGGTCCTTGAGGAAAGTACAAGGAAAGTCCCCAATACTATACTAGCTTGCTGCATCTTGCATAACATTTGTGCGTTAAGATCTGATGAATTCGATCATGATTTCGACAGCGATGATGATGATGATGACGATGACGATGGTGGTGCTCATCCCCCCAATGCACAAGGAAGACTTGCTCGCCAAGCCCTTACGGACTTTTTAGCTAACAATTGAATAGAATGCGAAATACCAGTACTGGAAATTTTTATTTCCAGTAAGATATTGGAGTGGATTATAGCTCCACTAAAACAAAACATTATTAAGCTGTGTATGAATATACCAATTATATCGCTATATATTATATAAAACTATATATATATTCAGATTACATCAGTTCTTTTGCGACTTGACATGCACATAAGTTTCTTTGATACATGGGTGTATGCCCAAACGTTTTAAAAAATTAGATATAAAATAGATTAAATGCCGAACTGTAAAAAATACTAACACCACCGTCCAGTTCACATTGAATTTCGGCTAAATATCATAGCTGCAGTTGGCATTTAAACTGCAACGAATTCAGTAAAAAATGAAATAGCTAGGTCAGGTTTTGGAGGAATTTCCCGCCTTGAGGACTTCCCCTAATTCCCTAATTGCACTAATCATTAAATTGTGAGTCTGCTCATCTGATGTCTTCAAATATGAGAAAAGCTGGTCTCGTTCTTCTTCCCTCCTCTTAGCATTCTCAGTCTGCACTTTTAAAAATTCCAAGTAGGCATCTTCTTCCTCATCGGCGACTTGCTTGCGTTGTCTGGGTTTCTTTCCTTTTTTGCCTTTTGCGGGTGTTGGTGGTGGCGGGGAGGGTGATTTGGACGATGACGCCTTACTGGATAACGAATTGCGAGGACGCTTTGCTCTGCTAGGTGTTGTTTGTGGAGGACTTGTTGCGGCCTCTTCATCTAGAGCCCGCTTGCGATTCTGAGTTACGCAAGCAGAAAGAGGCGCGTCGAAGATTGACTCGTCTTCATCACTTTGATTGGTCTGTAGACTTCGGTCACTTGACGGACTTTGCGAGTACAGTTCACTCGAGATGGTACTGGTGTCATCTGCATTAATAGGTTGGTCGTTGGTGCCCGCCTCTACTACGTACTTGTTTGTCACTATGTCCCGAGTACCCCATATCTCGTCTAAATCCGCAAATTCCGGGAATCCTTTGATTTCTTCGCTTCCTTCCCCGGTAGCCTTTATACTTTTTATTAAGGTTTGTAATTTTGTCACGACATTGCTTTGCATCCTTCTTCCCTGCAAAGGAATTCATTTCGGTGCTTTCACTGTTCACACGTTCTACGATTTTATCCCACATAACATCTTGGCTTCTTCCGCGATCTTTGCGCTCGTATTCCTGGCGGTATACTGTAATCAGGATTTTAACTTCCCCCTCACTCCAACGTGTTCTTTTGCTTTGGTGCGTGGATGTTGTAGTTTTGCGTGACAACTCTGTTTGACCTGGCGACTCAGGGACTGAGCTTGTTTGGGATGAAAAAGCCTGTTGGTTCGCACCGCCAAGCAATTCTTGGTACTAAAACCTCCCAGGGATCGTATCCCGATACATATCAAAAAGCATTGGGCCTTGAGGAGATAGGATCGGCGAATCATCAGGTGGAGGGATAACAAATGGAAAGGAACTGCTCAGGGCACGAGGCGCTGACGTTCTACGAGAACAGAGCCAAAAAACCAATCATAAAAATGTAATATTCTACAATAAGATTTGCGTAGCTTGCACTAAAGTAATTCACATGTCTATTTTCCCTCTGCTTCCCTTCCTAGACGTTCATAAAGAATTTGGCGGGCTTTTTACTATTTATTTGCTACATTTATGAAATGGGTTTATCTTTGATCTTTTTGGAGCGCATGTTTAGGTCGACATAGAATATAAATTTTTGCTTCTTATATTTTGATAAAGTAAATCTGCACTTACCTAAAACTTGTGAAGGACGAAGAATTAGCGCAGTTGAAATCCATGTTCGCTCAAACGCAAGTGCGAATGAGCGGGAAAATAAATTTCATGTTTATAAAATATGAATCCACAAATGTATTGTAATTACTGCGTTTGTCCAAAAAGATGACAAACTGTCAACAAAATAAGCATGGTTTAGATAGACAAGAGATGTACCCACCTTTTTTTGGTAACTAGATTATTATCTGGGATCAAGTCAACTTTGTTCTTGCCGCTGTTGTCAGGGCAACTTACCAGAGTTAAGTTAACCATGGTAAACTTGAGTTTACCATGGTTAACTTTCTCCAGTGTGACCTCGACCAATGTTGCGAGACAAGTTAAAGAAAAATGTTGCCCGTAGTACCGTACCTTAAGCGCTGAAGTTTTTGCTCGCCGATTATCAGATATTATAGTTTTCGAGAACCGTCGTGGTACTCTTAACTTGAAAAACAAAGAAAATGACTAAATGGTTTTATGAATTAATTTTTCCTCATTTTTATCGTCGTATTCTTTAGCTTTCAATGGAAGAAATCAGTCGAGATATCAAAAGTCACCCTATTTGTTCCTTTTCTACAGTTTGGGACAATAGACCTTTTTACCGATACGGCGGCCATCTTGAATTCTATTGTTTTGACTGAGAAATTATGGGCTGCCGAGGGGGCAATCGCTGGAAAATTTTTCGTATCCACAGCTTTCAGGATAAATTTTTACTGCTTGTCTCTCATATTCCATAACAAATATTACAAGCGTTACATCTTTCCGTCACGATATTGGCAGTTGTTCCTATGGTTATCGAAAAATTATCGAAAAGTTATCACGCCACAGTATTCTTTTTAATTATTTCTCATCTGCCCCCTGGGCATCCCATAATTTCCTCGGAATTTAAGATGGCCGCCGTATCGGTAAAAAGGTCTATTGAAAAGACAGGTCTTTCTGTTGACATCCCGATTCTCAATTAACATACTACATGTATTATTCAATATACTATGCTTTCTTCACTTATCATTTCCTACATGTTATTCATTTTCATTTGTCAATTTATTGACTCATTTTCAATTATCGGAGTCGACGAAAATACGTTAATTTTCATTTTCTTTGCCGACAGAGCTTGCTGATATTTTAATCGAGACAGAAAATACTTCGGCTTCTGAGGTGAACGTTGCAATTCCATAAGCTGACTTTAGACTTCCCGTAATAATTCAGCGTATACTCTAAGCTTGGTAAAGTCTGTTAACTGATACCGTCTCAGCTTCCGTCTCATCTAGGTGCTGAAATATACGCAAAACTATTTTTCGTGCCATTAAGACAACAGATCCAACATGAAAACAATTTGAGTTTTAATTCAAATATGTATTGGTAATAGGACTGAGTGGAGTCCAATTCGGTCTGTAATCATACCGGTGATAACAAAATCAGACGACCGCGCAGCGGGAGTCCGGTTTGTTTATCACGAGTATGATTACAGACCGAATTGGACTCCACTCAGTCCCATTGCAAATTAATCAAGTTATGAAAGAGAAGAAAATTTGCATTAAAATACTGACAAAGGAGGTGTAAATTGTTTAATTTCACTCTGAAATTGAGATTGAGGTTGATTTAAACTACAACTTTGAATATGGTTGGCTTATTGAACTGCACGATACCAAGCTGTCCGAGAACAAACTGTCCAATAACAAACTGTCTGATCACAACTTGGTAAGTGGAAAAAAAGGAGTTTCTTAAACCAATCTCAATTGAAGAAATTATAATTTTTATTATTAGAATTAGTAATTTAAATGTCTATGTGTTGGTGGCAAGCGAAATGTATTAGGTCTTCTTATTCTAATGTATAACTGTGTGTTTCCTGTCTACAACGGCACCATCCCTATAACTTTTCCAAAAAAAAAAACTTTTTCTCCCTCAATAAAAACTCGATTCTTTTACATTAAACCGCTTAGTGCATGGTAGAGCATGCCCGGTTTAACTTAAGGGCGGCGAATAGTCCTTCAACACCATGGGTCTTGCAAAATTTTCGTCGAATTTCACGGATCTCGCAGTCAGCGATTTTTTCACAGTGCTAGCGTTAAAGAGGGTTTTCGAAAAGTCGTTCCGTTTTCAGCAACCCACATTTCGCCACTTAGCCGGTGTTTTCATATATTTTTTGTTTTGTTTCGTGTTATTCTTATTTTCATTCATCTTTTTTTTGTCAATTTTTATTACTATCTGGAGACCATGACCCAGATCGTTAGTAAATTTTTATAAGCTTATTAGCACTGAGCTATCGAGGAAGACCCTGTCCACACCTCCTTCTCAGAAGGAGAGAGAGACAAAAGACATAATTAATATTTATTTCCGCTGGTATTCGAAGTAATTAGTTGAGCTTGTTTCGCTTCAACACCTGTCACACCCTTCATTGTAGCTCCTATGCTGTTATTGGTCACTTTCTAGAACCGTTCACTGAATATCATTATTTACTAAACTGCGTACCGAAAATAACTTATTTATGCTCTTAACTCTGTAATGATGAAAAACAGAAGCAATACACAATAATGAATTTATTGTATAGGAGGAATAGGTCGAGCAGTGCTATAATGCGACCTGCTAAACGCTACTTACAGAAGTATAAGAGATAGGAAAAAACAAACTGAATCTAAACTCACTCTTGCAAGAACTGAATAAATTAAATTCCAATGTGCAAAGGAACATAAAGACGCGAGTCGAGTTTATCGTGGACATAGCCGTCTTTAGCAGAATCTGACTTCCACCTTCCGTGAACTTTGAAAAGCCGATCTGGAACATTCAGATTTGCAGCGGAAGTAGAGCCTCCAGACCTAAAGCTGTGATTACTAAACTTTGAAGGATCTAATCCAATAGCTTTCAACTTTTCCTTAAGAATTTCTCCCGCCCTGCTAGGAGTGAGAGGCTTTGAAGACAAGACATTGCTCTTCAAATTCTTGTCGTACCGTAAGGATCTGAAAATGAAATTCTGAGAAAAAGAAGGAATCCTGGCAGCTTCTAAGTACTTAATAAGGTATGTATAAGGGCAAGTAAAATTACCAGTTTTAGCAATATAAACCCAGGAACCCTCTCTGTACTTGTCAGTCTTGCTAACTTCTATGAAAATCTTATGATAAAGATCTTCAGTTACAATATTCGATCTCCTAATACTTAAAAGCTCGGAAATGCGGAAAAAGCCAGTGTATGCGAGTAAACACATACAGACAAACCTGATATCAAGTAAGTTACTACTTTCCCCGTAACGCTGCGAAATTAAGCCAAGGATCTCTGGGGTAATCGGCTCCGCCTTCCTGACAGGATTACGAGGAACCCGACTGGAAGCCTCAACAATAGACTTGACAAGAAACTTGTCGCACGGATTGCGATTCTCAAAACCTGCTAACTTATGTACCCAATTAATAGCGTAAAAAACGCTGTAAATGGTGGAAATACCTAATGAATTTTCTAGTAAATGATGCAAATACAAGGAAACTGTGAATGAAGTAGCTGGGAGAAAAGAAACCTCCCCAGAGCTAAGCAAGCACCACGCTTTAAACTTACAAAATGATTTGCAATAATTAATAACTGTGTTATCAGCTCAGTAGTGTAGGAATTGGGGTGACCAGGACATTTTCGGATTTTGCGTGAAAATCAGCGTAAGATGCGTAAGATGCGTAGTTAGCGTTAAAAAATTTATATTAATTTTTTTTAATATAAATTTTTTAATATAAAATTTTAATATAGTTAGCGTAGTTAGCGTTAGATGCGTAGTTAGCGTTAGATGAGTAGTTAGCGTAAGATGTGTAGTTAGTGTAAAGTGCGTCGCGTGCGTAGCGAGCGTAGGATATAGTAAAAATTAGATGCTAAAAATTAATAAACCAACAACGCATCCTACGCGTTTTGGATATCTAGGATTTGTATTTCAAACTGTAATCCTTGATTTTTTTCATAAAGCTTTTTAACTAACCTATCTCTAATCTTAAACCTTTCATTTCTTCTATTTTTAGGTATATTTTTGGAATTATAATCATTTATTATATCATTGACAAATAATATATTTCCTCGTTCTAATGCTCTTCTCGTTTTTTTTATTATCTATTTTTTTGGAAACACAAGTCTTTTGACATTGTTCTAATATTTTTAATGACATCTAATCTTTTAATCTTCTTCATTTTTTTTCTTTATTTCTTCGCTGCTCGTCGATTCCTCGCTGCTCGTCGATTCATAATCACTATCACTAGTATCGCTATCAGCAAGAGGGTCTTCCGACAAGAATTTTTTTATAATTTGGAATTGGCATATATATAATCTAATATTTTTTGATGCCCATACGCATAACTAGAGATACCATCATCTAAAATATATCTTTTATCATCAAAAGGTGATAATGATACTTTATTAATTTGGTAACTTGATATTTGATGATACTCTGACCTTATAGTTCTCATCTTATGCCTCATAGTAGTACAATTGTATAACGTATCACGGTAATCAGAGTGACATAATTCACGCTTTATTACATTCTTTTTAACACCCTTAGCAGTCTTGTTTTCCTTGTTTTCTGTCTTGTAAGAATACATTTTACTTTTTAGCCCAACAAATTCAGTGATTGTATCACCCGAAGCTTCATCTTTGAATTTACCAATTACTTTTTTATTATTATCAAAATAGAACTTAGAAGATTTAGGATAGTCACTATTGTCAAATAGGGCCTTATCCTTATAGAAATCACTATATATATCATCTGCTATTATATGGTAAACTAAAGAGTCGGTATCAGTAAAAAGTAACTTTGCATATGGGTATATTTTTCTGATATAGTTATAATGGAAATCATACCTTAGTGTTTTACTTAACTCTAAGATACTAAAACCAACATAAGATGGTTTATCTAAGACTAGTCTCACCTTTTTCATTTGTACTCCTACTAAATTTTCGTCAAATATTTTAGAAGAAACGTAGGTTGGTTGTCTTGTTAGCTTATTTAAATGATAAGGATCAGTTTCTAAATGGATATTGGATCTTTTTCTTAGGTTTTCCATGGTTTTACCAAACACTGAATTATTCATTAATTTAAAGAAGTCTTTTTCAAAACTATTTTTAGCCATTGTTTTCTTTTGTGTATTAAAATCAATGTATTTTTACATCCAAGGTTTCTGTGTAAATTCTAATACTCTATGTACCTTTTTTAACTTCATACCAAGAGATAAATACTGCTGTAAATTTCTGTAATGTAAAACATACTTTTCTTTAGAAATAAGGTTAGGTACCAACTTATGTACTCTACCACTGTTAATATTTTCTGAATCTTTTAAACCTTTGCAATATGGAGATAACATATCATCGCTTACTAAAATCTTTTCTGGAGCTAATGGATAATCATTGTGTAAATGGTGTAATTCTTCTGGATATTCTAAATCTACCTCTAAAATAACCCCTTTTCTTGTGTCATCTGTGTAATTATCTAATATAAAATCGTCAGGGTCTGAGATAAAATCTTCAGGGTCTAACCAGTTGAAATCTCCGACTGGTAGTGACTGTGACATTGCCCAACCATAAAGATTATTTGCATCCAAATACATTATATAAGAAGATTCCACCTCTGGATTGTAATTTTTCATATATTTGTTATTTGCTACAGCGTGCCTATGTGCTATATAAGAGATACCACCACGCATTCCTTTTTCAATGAAGAGTTGTGCGTCAAGGTCTGAAATTAAGTCTAGATTTATTTTTGTCATTCTCAGTAATGCATCCCACGATAAACCAGGTGCAGAAAAATAATGACAAGGGTCTAACTTATAATACTCCAGACAAGTGCTTCTGAAGCTTTCAAATACATCAGCTAAGAGTAGTACATCTGTTTTCAAATATAAATCATGATACTGACCTAAATCTCTGATTTTGAAGGCACTCCATACTTCTTTTGCGTGCTCATAGTCACTCGATGAAATATTTGTATCATTTAAAATGCTATAAAAATCTTCTATCTCCGGTAAAGACTTCTCACTGAATCGCTGGAACGAGTCCATGTAATCATAAGGGTAAACACCTTTTTTCTTTATTAATCTAAATTGACCATCATTTGGAAAAGCTTCTCGTGAATAAAAGAATGCATCATCACTTAAATTACTGCTTAGTCGGTCTAAACTCTGACTCATAAACGAAAAGCTATCTATGAAAGTCAAATGTTTACCCAGTCTAAAACTCATATATTTCTCAAAATTACTTGCAATCACACTAATATTTATACTACTTTTTACTTCATGTACCTCACCATCAGGATCTTCAAATTCAGCAATATCATAGACTACATCTTCATTTATTAGTTTTCCTAATTTTTGCATTATTAAATGACAGTCGTATCCTTTAAGATTATGAAAGATTACAGAAATTTTCAATTTTTCAGAACTAATAACCCATTTTAGATTGCAATCTTTATGTGCAGCTCCAAGATATTCACCAGTAATATGGCAATGATATCTACCTTTATTCATTATATCACCATTATCAAGTGTTTCAAGATCTTTAGGTTTAAAACGTCGCTCACAAATATGGCATACTCTACTATTTTGGAAATCTATTTCATTTTGGACTGTCATATTTAATGGTTTCTGGAATCGTTCTCGCACTATTCTTCGACAATCTTCTACTTCATTCATCATCTGTACAATAAATTTGTCTATAGCATCTTCTCCACGGTAAATTTCTACTGGTTTTGAATATCTGTTATCATATCTACAAACTAATTTATATCCATAACCACAAGCCTGGTGACTCTGATAAGTGGTAGTGTAAGACTTTTCATCTGATGGTATACAGCTATCTATCTTTTCTGTGATAGCTTCAAAATCAGCATTAATAGCAAAAGGTACAGGTAACATTTTCTTGTGATTTTGAAAATAAATTTTTGATCCCGCTTCAGGCATTTTTATCGCCTGGGTTCCATTAATAGCTAAGCAATCCTCTCGATGCATTTCTAATGTTCTCTGGGAAGAGCAACAATGAAGACAAGACAAACAAAAATATTTCCTATCTTTATGTTTAGTGAATGATGACATAAATTGATTAAAATTCTTAATAAGCACATAGTGGCTCTCGTCCCCATCTTCGATCCATAGTAATTCTATGTGGTCTCGAAATTTAGCTTTTGATGGTCTGATAGGATAAGTTTCCCGAGTTTCCCGATCATAACCAAATACATTAACATTAATAGAATTTTGATTTTCAATTTTTTTCATATCTTTTATAGTGATAGGAAAAGTGACACCAGTGTAATCTAACTTTTTTACCGATTCTCTATCTGCTTTAGTTATCCTTTCTGGATGAACTTCAAGTGGATTTAGATACCTGTTATGACACCATAGGAAACATCGATTATCTTCATTTTTAGGATTGACTAATGTCTTCTTTAGGTTACGTAGTTCCTCTGGGAGTTTAATATATGATTTACCTTTTAATGGAAAGTAAGAGACAATATTAATGTTATGTAAAAGTACTAATTCAAATATCCAACTCTATTAACTCTAAAATTATTTCAGTAGCATTATCGATATTTTCTTCTATATCATCACTATTTGTAACTGTAAATGGTCCTGCATTAAAGTATGGTTCTCTGTAAATCGTTCCATCTTCTGTACGCTTTGATAAACGTGCTTTTAGAGTAATATTAAATTTAAATCCCCTTTTAACTGTTAATAATTTCATTAAAAGGTTAAATATTGCTTTTCTAGTATTATTTAACTGTACTGATGGGTCATAACTATTAACAATTGATACTTCATAAGATTTAACATTACCTATGAGAGCTTTAGATTTCTCTCGAATAATAACTTCATCATCTTTAGGGATAAATTTTAATAATCTTTTAAATTCACTTATAGTTTCAGGCTTATAATATGGAGCGATTTCATCAATCAGTCGTTTAACCTTTTCTTGAACTCTTTTTGGTAACTGGTTTCTCGGTAAAGGCACTGGTATCTGTTTTTTCTGTTTTGTACGTGGCTTTGGTTTTGGTTTTGGTTCATATTTAGTTGGTACTAATGGTTTGGTTAATTTCATTACCTTAGACTTAAATCTCTTTCCAGGTTCGGTTGGAAAGAACTTTATTTTTGGCTTTGGAATAGGTGTGTCTAATAGCGTACTCATTATATATCTTAAAAATATAATTTTTTTTTAATACATATTTTTTTAAAAAAACTATATTATAATAAAATTAAATTATCCACGAATTTAATATTGTTTAATGATGCTTGTGAATTTACTTCTTGAGCATTTTTTTTATGTTTCTTTGTTTTTAAATGCCCAAATTTTCCTCTGGCAGTGTAATTTTTTCCATTAAGACAGATATCACAATACCATTCTTTGTTTTTCTGATACTTATTTCTTGATGCTCTTAAGGCTTTAATTCTTTCTTCTTCCGTTGCATACATTATATAATTAATAAATATTATAATTTTTTCTTTAATATAAATTTTCTAAATCTTTTAATGGCACCCAAATTCGTCTGGGTAACGTTTCCATTTGACTTATGCTTTTTCTTTAGACTTTCTGATAATTTTCTCTATTCTATAGACCTCTTGATCTGTCTTTTGTAACTCTTCTCTGTAGAAAGTACCCTTAATCGCTTCACCATTTAAGTCTTTTATCTTATAAGTAATAGGATTAGTGAATCTAATTTCGTCTATGATGAAAACTTCTTCAGTCCAATTAGGAGTATATCCTTTATCAAAGGTCACCCTTTTGTATTTGCTTATTCGGACTCTATCACCTACTCTAAATTCGGGTTTTCTATTTGTTTTTGTTTTTTTTTGTTTTCTCTCGCTAAATCACCATATAAATTAAAATAAACTTTTCCATAGTTTTCAGGTTTTCTAGCTTGGAAAGGCGTCATTCCTATTGATCTATGTCGGCTGTTGTTGTAAGAGGCGAGTATTTTCGGAAGGATGTCAACTTAGACTGTATTGTTTTGCATAGTGAATCTCTTATACATTTTATCTTTGATAGTTCTATTCCATCTCTCACAAACTGATGATTTCTCTTCATTTTCAGTGGAATAGATAGTTATCTTATCCTTAGCTAAGAGATCTAACACATTTTTGTTATAATATTCTTTTCCTTTGTCTACCCATAACATTTTAGACTTATTTTTCTCTAATATGCTTTCAAACGCTTTAGAGACTTCTAAGCCAGTTTTTGTCTTTAGAGGTACTATCCAACCATATTTACTGAAAAGGTCTAAGACCATTAAAAGATATTTATAACCTCGGTTCCATTTGCTAAGCTTTTGCATATCAACTAAGTCTGAACACCAGATATCATCTACATTATGTGCAATGACTCTTCGCTTGGAAAAATTTCGTTTTATAGGTTTGTGTAACTCATTAGCTAGCCCTTCCCATGTGTCTATTTTTTTTTTTTTTTTACACCTAAACCAAGTTTTTGCTTTGTATTAATAGTGTTTATAGCCAGCCAATGACCCCACTGTCTCTCATTCCAGGGAATTGCATCTAGAGCTCGGACCATTTTCTTGTCAGCCACATTTTTACATGATTTTACATTTACTCCCTTATCAGCACATACTGAGTAATCAACATCGTGTTGCATGGCTATAACATCTGTCTTACCTGTTGGCTTATCATAGATTTCATAGATTTGACCTGTGTTTCTATCCCATTTTACTTGGTTTTCTAAATCATTGTAAGGACCAGTATATTTGTGTCCTGGTAAAGTCCAACCAGCTTTCGGTTTAGGTAACTTACCTATTGCTTTATGAATATCGACTCCTTTTCCAGAAATTTTTTTAGAAAGATCGTCAGCCAGAGAGTCAACTGCTCTATTCAAATACCTTTTACCAATGCCTTTAACCCTATCTTTTACATAATCTGATTTTATTGCTTTGCTAGCACCAATTTTTCCAAGGTTATACAATCCTTTTGCACCAGCAGCCAAACCTTTGACAATTAATTCATCAAAACCGCTTCCTTGCATTTCTCCTTTAGATATAAACCTAAATTTTGTAATTCCACATTCAGCACAAATACATCGCATTGCATTTCTACCATTTCTTGTAATTACAAAAGTTTCAGAATTTGGTACACATTCTGTCCTTTTTCTTTGTCGAACACAATAAGATAACATATATTAATTCTATGGATTTTAATTAATATTAAATCTATAGATTATAATTAATATTATGGATTTTAATTAATATTAAATCTATAATATAGCTCCTATGAGGGAAATTCCCTTAAATGGACTGTTTTTACCCAGTAATAGCCCTTTTCCTTTTCTACCTCTTCCTACCTTTCCTGCCACCCCTGACTTAACAAATTTAGTTTTTGTTATCCCACATTCTGCACATTGACATTTCATCATGGCACGACCATTTCTTGTCTGTACAACCCTTTCTGAACCAGGAACGCACTCTGTCTGTTTTCGTTGTTTTACACAATAGCTTTTCATCTATATAATAATTATTTTTTTATTATTTTAATATATTAAAATGGAACAAATTGACGTTGAAAAAGAAATACGTAGAATAGAAGCGATGTATAAACATTCCAAACTTCTTTATAGAAAAATTGCCTTTTTATGTTGTTCTGGAGAAACTAAAAGAGTGAGAAATCTGAGAAATAGTTTGAAAACAGATTTAAATAGGCTCAATGAAATTCAAAGCAATAGTTTAAAATAGTTTTTTATGAATTTTTCATTCTCTTTTGTGTCAAAGCTAAAAACTTGCAATAAATCGAAATAATCTACTCCTTTATGCATTTCATTCAAGAAATACAAGCAAAAATAGCCACAGGTTGTAGTATAGAGATTCTGTATTTGTTTGTTTTGGTGTAATAAAGTTAAGTTTTTCTCTTTTGCATGGTTTACCAACTCTTGAAAAGGCGGCATCCCAAAAGAGTCAAAGTAATTTATGGTACCATTACGAACATAGGTTGTAACCCAATGACTACCACTCATATAATGAGGTTCTAAATTATAAATAAAAAGCGCTAACTTATGCTGATGTGGTACAGTCTGATCTCTACTTAAAACATTCTCTATAGGTATCTTCAAGTATTTACACCAATCTAAAAGATCAAAATTACTCATTGGGATATCTTTATGGAATTTAGGCTTTTTTGTTTTTAGTTCTTTTTTTTTTCCCTTCCCCAAGTACCAATAAAAGGTGGTGGAGCCATAGGCATTCCTATACGAGGAGAACCTCCTCCGTCTGATTGCCCCATTCGAACTCCTCCTCTTCCTTTTATACTTCCTCCTTTTAATGCATCAATAATCATTGGAATACCAATACTAGCTAGTAACGAGCCAATACCACTACCTACTTGTTTTTGTGTAATTTTGAAAAGTAGATCTTCTCCTAATTTATGAGCTCTAGCTAAATCTCCTATTTGTCCTTTAGTCAGTAGATCACCCATTTGAGCTAACATATATAGATTTTTATTTGGTACTTGAAACATTTGACCACCACTAATTTTCTTAACTATTTGGCTAGCACCTTCAGAAGGTAACCCTGCTAAAGCAGACAATCCTAGTGTTTTACCGATAGTTGGTGCTACATTCCTTAATACTGGCAATATTGAGCTAAATATCCCACTACCAGTTTGTCGCCTGATATTATTCTTTGATATAGTAATTACCATTCCTTTATTAGCTGTTTTGGCCTTAGCGAGTCTCTTAACAGTATTCATTGGTACCATAAGGACATTAGAACCACTTAACGCATTTTTTCTTAAGCGTAAACTTATTTATTCTCTGTTTCTGTAAGCCATAGATAGTTTTCGTTTTTGTCCTTCAGAAAGTGTGACATAAATTTGATGTAATTCAGTCATTATATATTATTTATACTTCTTTTGCGTGCTCATAGTCACTCGATGAAATATTTGTATCATTTAAAATGCTATAAAAATCTTCTATCTCCGGTAAAGACTTCTCACTGAATCGCTGGAACGAGTCCATGTAATCATAAGGGTAAACACCTTTTTTCTTTATTAATCTAAATTGACCATCATTTGGAAAAGCTTCTCGTGAATAAAAGAATGCATCATCACTTAAATTACTGCTTAGTCGGTCTAAACTCTGACTCATAAACGAAAAGCTATCTATGAAAGTCAAATGTTTACCCAGTCTAAAACTCATATATTTCTCAAAATTACTTGCAATCACACTAATATTTATACTACTTTTTACTTCATGTACCTCACCATCAGGATCTTCAAATTCAGCAATATCATAGACTACATCTTCATTTATTAGTTTTCCTAATTTTTGCATTATTAAATGACAGTCGTATCCTTTAAGATTATGAAAGATTACAGAAATTTTCAATTTTTCAGAACTAATAACCCATTTTAGATTGCAATCTTTATGTGCAGCTCCAAGATATTCACCAGTAATATGGCAATGATATCTACCTTTATTCATTATATCACCATTATCAAGTGTTTCAAGATCTTTAGGTTTAAAACGTCGCTCACAAATATGGCATACTCTACTATTTTGGAAATCTATTTCATTTTGGACTGTCATATTTAATGGTTTCTGGAATCGTTCTCGCACTATTCTTCGACAATCTTCTACTTCATTCATCATCTGTACAATAAATTTGTCTATAGCATCTTCTCCACGGTAAATTTCTACTGGTTTTGAATATCTGTTATCATATCTACAAACTAATTTATATCCATAACCACAAGCCTGGTGACTCTGATAAGTGGTAGTGTAAGACTTTTCATCTGATGGTATACAGCTATCTATCTTTTCTGTGATAGCTTCAAAATCAGCATTAATAGCAAAAGGTACAGGTAACATTTTCTTGTGATTTTGAAAATAAATTTTTGATCCCGCTTCAGGCATTTTTATCGCCTGGGTTCCATTAATAGCTAAGCAATCCTCTCGATGCATTTCTAATGTTCTCTGGGAAGAGCAACAATGAAGACAAGACAAACAAAAATATTTCCTATCTTTATGTTTAGTGAATGATGACATAAATTGATTAAAATTCTTAATAAGCACATAGTGGCTCTCGTCCCCATCTTCGATCCATAGTAATTCTATGTGGTCTCGAAATTTAGCTTTTGATGGTCTGATAGGATAAGTTTCCCGAGTTTCCCGATCATAACCAAATACATTAACATTAATAGAATTTTGATTTTCAATTTTTTTCATATCTTTTATAGTGATAGGAAAAGTGACACCAGTGTAATCTAACTTTTTTACCGATTCTCTATCTGCTTTAGTTATCCTTTCTGGATGAACTTCAAGTGGATTTAGATACCTGTTATGACACCATAGGAAACATCGATTATCTTCATTTTTAGGATTGACTAATGTCTTCTTTAGGTTACGTAGTTCCTCTGGGAGTTTAATATATGATTTACCTTTTAATGGAAAGTAAGAGACAATATTAATGTTATGTAAAAGTACTAATTCAAATATCCAACTCTATTAACTCTAAAATTATTTCAGTAGCATTATCGATATTTTCTTCTATATCATCACTATTTGTAACTGTAAATGGTCCTGCATTAAAGTATGGTTCTCTGTAAATCGTTCCATCTTCTGTACGCTTTGATAAACGTGCTTTTAGAGTAATATTAAATTTAAATCCCCTTTTAACTGTTAATAATTTCATTAAAAGGTTAAATATTGCTTTTCTAGTATTATTTAACTGTACTGATGGGTCATAACTATTAACAATTGATACTTCATAAGATTTAACATTACCTATGAGAGCTTTAGATTTCTCTCGAATAATAACTTCATCATCTTTAGGGATAAATTTTAATAATCTTTTAAATTCACTTATAGTTTCAGGCTTATAATATGGAGCGATTTCATCAATCAGTCGTTTAACCTTTTCTTGAACTCTTTTTGGTAACTGGTTTCTCGGTAAAGGCACTGGTATCTGTTTTTTCTGTTTTGTACGTGGCTTTGGTTTTGGTTTTGGTTCATATTTAGTTGGTACTAATGGTTTGGTTAATTTCATTACCTTAGACTTAAATCTCTTTCCAGGTTCGGTTGGAAAGAACTTTATTTTTGGCTTTGGAATAGGTGTGTCTAATAGCGTACTCATTATATATCTTAAAAATATAATTTTTTTTTAATACATATTTTTTTAAAAAAACTATATTATAATAAAATTAAATTATCCACGAATTTAATATTGTTTAATGATGCTTGTGAATTTACTTCTTGAGCATTTTTTTTATGTTTCTTTGTTTTTAAATGCCCAAATTTTCCTCTGGCAGTGTAATTTTTTCCATTAAGACAGATATCACAATACCATTCTTTGTTTTTCTGATACTTATTTCTTGATGCTCTTAAGGCTTTAATTCTTTCTTCTTCCGTTGCATACATTATATAATTAATAAATATTATAATTTTTTCTTTAATATAAATTTTCTAAATCTTTTAATGGCACCCAAATTCGTCTGGGTAACGTTTCCATTTGACTTATGCTTTTTCTTTAGACTTTCTGATAATTTTCTCTATTCTATAGACCTCTTGATCTGTCTTTTGTAACTCTTCTCTGTAGAAAGTACCCTTAATCGCTTCACCATTTAAGTCTTTTATCTTATAAGTAATAGGATTAGTGAATCTAATTTCGTCTATGATGAAAACTTCTTCAGTCCAATTAGGAGTATATCCTTTATCAAAGGTCACCCTTTTGTATTTGCTTATTCGGACTCTATCACCTACTCTAAATTCGGGTTTTCTATTTGTTTTTGTTTTTTTTGTTTTCTCTCGCTAAATCACCATATAAATTAAAATAAACTTTTCCATAGTTTTCAGGTTTTCTAGCTTGGAAAGGCGTCATTCCTATTGATCTATGTCGGCTGTTGTTGTAAGAGGCGAGTATTTTCGGAAGGATGTCAACTTAGACTGTATTGTTTTGCATAGTGAATCTCTTATACATTTTATCTTTGATAGTTCTATTCCATCTCTCACAAACTGATGATTTCTCTTCATTTTCAGTGGAATAGATAGTTATCTTATCCTTAGCTAAGAGATCTAACACATTTTTGTTATAATATTCTTTTCCTTTGTCTACCCATAACATTTTAGACTTATTTTTCTCTAATATGCTTTCAAACGCTTTAGAGACTTCTAAGCCAGTTTTTGTCTTTAGAGGTACTATCCAACCATATTTACTGAAAAGGTCTAAGACCATTAAAAGATATTTATAACCTCGGTTCCATTTGCTAAGCTTTTGCATATCAACTAAGTCTGAACACCAGATATCATCTACATTATGTGCAATGACTCTTCGCTTGGAAAAATTTCGTTTTATAGGTTTGTGTAACTCATTAGCTAGCCCTTCCCATGTGTCTATTTTTTTTTTTTTTTTACACCTAAACCAAGTTTTTGCTTTGTATTAATAGTGTTTATAGCCAGCCAATGACCCCACTGTCTCTCATTCCAGGGAATTGCATCTAGAGCTCGGACCATTTTCTTGTCAGCCACATTTTTACATGATTTTACATTTACTCCCTTATCAGCACATACTGAGTAATCAACATCGTGTTGCATGGCTATAACATCTGTCTTACCTGTTGGCTTATCATAGATTTCATAGATTTGACCTGTGTTTCTATCCCATTTTACTTGGTTTTCTAAATCATTGTAAGGACCAGTATATTTGTGTCCTGGTAAAGTCCAACCAGCTTTCGGTTTAGGTAACTTACCTATTGCTTTATGAATATCGACTCCTTTTCCAGAAATTTTTTTAGAAAGATCGTCAGCCAGAGAGTCAACTGCTCTATTCAAATACCTTTTACCAATGCCTTTAACCCTATCTTTTACATAATCTGATTTTATTGCTTTGCTAGCACCAATTTTTCCAAGGTTATACAATCCTTTTGCACCAGCAGCCAAACCTTTGACAATTAATTCATCAAAACCGCTTCCTTGCATTTCTCCTTTAGATATAAACCTAAATTTTGTAATTCCACATTCAGCACAAATACATCGCATTGCATTTCTACCATTTCTTGTAATTACAAAAGTTTCAGAATTTGGTACACATTCTGTCCTTTTTCTTTGTCGAACACAATAAGATAACATATATTAATTCTATGGATTTTAATTAATATTAAATCTATAGATTATAATTAATATTATGGATTTTAATTAATATTAAATCTATAATATAGCTCCTATGAGGGAAATTCCCTTAAATGGACTGTTTTTACCCAGTAATAGCCCTTTTCCTTTTCTACCTCTTCCTACCTTTCCTGCCACCCCTGACTTAACAAATTTAGTTTTTGTTATCCCACATTCTGCACATTGACATTTCATCATGGCACGACCATTTCTTGTCTGTACAACCCTTTCTGAACCAGGAACGCACTCTGTCTGTTTTCGTTGTTTTACACAATAGCTTTTCATCTATATAATAATTATTTTTTTATTATTTTAATATATTAAAATGGAACAAATTGACGTTGAAAAAGAAATACGTAGAATAGAAGCGATGTATAAACATTCCAAACTTCTTTATAGAAAAATTGCCTTTTTATGTTGTTCTGGAGAAACTAAAAGAGTGAGAAATCTGAGAAATAGTTTGAAAACAGATTTAAATAGGCTCAATGAAATTCAAAGCAATAGTTTAAAATAGTTTTTTATGAATTTTTCATTCTCTTTTGTGTCAAAGCTAAAAACTTGCAATAAATCGAAATAATCTACTCCTTTATGCATTTCATTCAAGAAATACAAGCAAAAATAGCCACAGGTTGTAGTATAGAGATTCTGTATTTGTTTGTTTTGGTGTAATAAAGTTAAGTTTTTCTCTTTTGCATGGTTTACCAACTCTTGAAAAGGCGGCATCCCAAAAGAGTCAAAGTAATTTATGGTACCATTACGAACATAGGTTGTAACCCAATGACTACCACTCATATAATGAGGTTCTAAATTATAAATAAAAAGCGCTAACTTATGCTGATGTGGTACAGTCTGATCTCTACTTAAAACATTCTCTATAGGTATCTTCAAGTATTTACACCAATCTAAAAGATCAAAATTACTCATTGGGATATCTTTATGGAATTTAGGCTTTTTGTTTTTAGTTCTTTTTTTTTTCCCTTCCCCAAGTACCAATAAAAGGTGGTGGAGCCATAGGCATTCCTATACGAGGAGAACCTCCTCCGTCTGATTGCCCCATTCGAACTCCTCCTCTTCCTTTTATACTTCCTCCTTTTAATGCATCAATAATCATTGGAATACCAATACTAGCTAGTAACGAGCCAATACCACTACCTACTTGTTTTTGTGTAATTTTGAAAAGTAGATCTTCTCCTAATTTATGAGCTCTAGCTAAATCTCCTATTTGTCCTTTAGTCAGTAGATCACCCATTTGAGCTAACATATATAGATTTTTATTTGGTACTTGAAACATTTGACCACCACTAATTTTCTTAACTATTTGGCTAGCACCTTCAGAAGGTAACCCTGCTAAAGCAGACAATCCTAGTGTTTTACCGATAGTTGGTGCTACATTCCTTAATACTGGCAATATTGAGCTAAATATCCCACTACCAGTTTGTCGCCTGATATTATTCTTTGATATAGTAATTACCATTCCTTTATTAGCTGTTTTGGCCTTAGCGAGTCTCTTAACAGTATTCATTGGTACCATAAGGACATTAGAACCACTTAACGCATTTTTTCTTAAGCGTAAACTTATTTATTCTCTGTTTCTGTAAGCCATAGATAGTTTTCGTTTTTGTCCTTCAGAAAGTGTGACATAAATTTGATGTAATTCAGTCATTATATATTATTTATGAATTTTTAAAAAAATACATAAATAATATTTATTCTGTTACTTATTAATCATCACATCCTATTAGAGATATGACTGGTTCAGCCATTTGCTCATCATCATCATCATCTAAGAGAAACTTATTAAAAAGATTTTCTTCTTCTTTAAATGTTACTTGCATTAATTTTGGTTTTAAAGTAGCTCCAAAAGTTCCAGTTGTGAGAGAAAACCAGGCAGCAATAAATTTAACTTTACTTCGTGGTCCTATTGATACTGATTCATATTCAATCTTTTCTCGATCCCATGTAAAAAAGCTTGTACCTAGTCGGTCATTGCGATAAAAGAGAGTAAACTCCATCTTTGATGGGTAATCGAGATATACTCTTTCATTATCAATCATTTTATAAGGTTTTTTACAAATTCGTTTCCAAGAACCACCTTGCCCGTGTCTATCATATCCTGCTACAGCTTCTCTCGGTATTTTTTTGACCTTTTCTAGAGAATGAATGTAATTAATGAAGAATTGGTCTAATTCTTTGGCTTTTTCTAGATATTCCCCATCACAACTAATTTGCATGCTAGTACCTTGGTAATTACCATCTTTATCATAGTTTTCTTTTAAACCGAAGGGTGTATATCCTTCATATTTAACAAATAATGTTTTTCCTCTATATAATATTCCAATCTGTGTTCCATTGTGCTTATTTGGCTTTGGTTTTGCAAAAGTTATCTTTGAAGTGTCAAGATCAAGAAAATTAACTATTTCTTCTTTGTTCTCTCTTTCGTTCACTTTCATATATATTATATTAAAATATTTTTTTTATAAAATATATTTAATCACAATCAACATTTAACCATCTTCCATCTTTAGTAGGAAATGCTCTAGTACACTGTCCTTTTAAAAAACGATCTGCAGTAATTGTTTTTTTAGAAGGTTTCCAAAACCGTTTTGTTTGAATACCATCTCTTTTATTTACCATCTCTTTTGCTATTTTATCACTTTCATAATCTTTAAACATTTTTTTGGTTTGTGGAAAGAGAGTTTTTGAAATCTCTTTACCAACATTTATTCCTTTTAAAACAGTGCCAAGGGGACCTAAATTACCACCAACACCACTACCACTACTTCTACTTCTACTTCTACCACTACTTCTACTTTTTACAAAACTTGTTTTAGTAATACCACATTCAGCGCACTTACATTTCATCATCAGACGACCATTTCTTGTCTCTACAATCCTTTCAGCTCCTGGCACACACTCTGTTTTTTCTCTTTGTTTAACACAATAAGACTTTACCATTATATAAAATATATATATATATATATTCTTATTTTTCATATTATACGATAACTAATTGATCTCCCACTTTATCCACAACAACATCTTCTTCATAAAGAACAATTGCATGCACTCGAAAATCAGCAGCAGCTGCTTGTGAGAGGCGAAATCTTATGTTAAGTTGCTTTGGATCTCGGCTAACCTGTTCTGTTTGATAAGTTAAATCAAAATAGAGGAGTGGGTAAATATCCGAAAAATTAGCGATATTCAGCTGAGTACCTGTATTATAATCATTCTTTTGCCATGAATAATTCATTAAATCATAATAGATTCTTGTTTTACTTTCTGTATCATATTCAAGTTCTGGATAGAAGACACCATTACCATATTCAAGACGGCAAGTAGTTAGACTACTATTAGCATTAGCAGCATTAAGTTTAAAAGTATAAAAAATATAAGGATTTGCTGTCATATCATTAGTCTTAAGTCTCTGGAAGTAGACAAAAACATGTTTTACTTTATCAATACTTGCTGAGATTCTGAAATCACCACTGTTTCTGGTAGTATCTCAAGTTTGGTACATTTCTTTGAGGTATTTCCATTTACTGGGTTTTTGGAATTCACTGATGAATTTAGTCATAAGAGCATCGTTTGGTTCTAGTCGGGGTACCCATAGATAAAAACGATCAATTACTAATCTCAATGTATCAACTGCCCCATATAAGACTTCAACGTCTGGTGTAAGTTCTATTTCAAATTGGAGATCCATTGGAGGTAAGATTCGTCCTTCTAATTCTTCGAAAAAAGAATACCTATTTAATGGAATACTTGTATTAACATGAGCTCTGTTAGCTGTTAATAAACGCCTACTTTCCAAACCAGTGTTTGTATCATCTGAAGTGGCATCTGTATCTAAATACCATAAGCTATTTTTAGCTGTACTACGCCCAAAATCATCTGAATATTCTAAAAGATTTTTTGCAAAAGTTACAAGATGAAGATTATCAGTGTCGTAGACGATTTTTCCAGCACTCTTAATAACCATATGCTTAATTAATGAATGCGATCCATTAATAATTGTTGTTCTGGCGTCTGCATTGTCTCCACCATTTGCTTTAAGGTCTAATCGAAATCGCACTTCAAAAAAGGAGTTAAACCAATCAAGCATAATACCACGATCAGTCACATGAAATTTGTAACCTTTCTTTTGTTGCTCTTGAGTATTGGCAGGAGCTCTTATAGCGTCTTGAAGACGAAATTGAACTAGTTCGTTTCTCTGAACGTTCTCTGGTGATCTAAATGCCATTATATATTTTTTCAAGATTATTTTTATTTAAGAGCGTGCTATTAGATTATTTTATTTAAGAGCGTGCTATTAAATTATTAATCAGTGTATTAACTTCATCTTGCCTTAGCGGAGTCCTTGCTTTTCTTGTAGTACTAGCGGTCTTTGTAGCCGTTTTGTTTTTAAGCCTTTTTCTAATAAGCTCACCAGATTTCTCTATAACTTTATCAGCAGCCTTTTTACCAACTTTTTCTCCCGCATGAGATACACCAGCTTGTATTGCTTTTTTAGCAAATGGTTTTAAAACCTGTCCAGTTAAAGCACTAGCTACTTTTTTTAGTGGTTTCATAAGATTATCTACTATAATTACATTGCCACGGTGTTTGTAGACAAATCGTCCCGTTCTTGGGTGATAAATCTTTTTGAACTCTCTTGACTTCATATATATAAATTAGGAACTAATTTAAATTACAAAACAATAAGTGTGCCGACCGAGCGTAGCGAGGGAGGCACACTCTAAAATGGAACTTTTTTTAAGATTAATGAAAATGCTGTGTCAGCATGATTTAAATAGACTGGTCTTCTTAAACCGTCAGTTACATAGATTCGAATACTTGAAACTCTTGTTTTATAGATAGGATTAAATATAACACGACGCGGTTCAAGGGTAAAATTTTAAGAAGGTTTTAAAGTTCCTGTACCAAAACTAAAAACAATATCTGATTCTACCCCATCTACTAATGAATCAGAGACTAAATCACAATGAATATTTAGGACATCTGTATCTTCTGATAGGTTAGGTACTTTGGGGCTAACGTTTCTCTCATCGCTTAAGATCACCTTATCGAATCCTATTAGTTTACCAAAATTTGATTTACTTAGGTCAAGCTGATAGTTTGTATCTAAAGTCACTATGACTCTGAAAGTTGGTTCATCAAAAGTTAAAGTAATTGGAAATTCTTCATCACCATCACCATTAACTATTTTAGTCTTTTCCTTAATGTAATTATCAATATCAGTGTAATCCCAAACTCCTTTTGGAAAATCAATATCTGTAAATGTTTTCCCACCGTCTTTACTGTAAGCTATCTTTTGATTGCTATAACCAGAATTTATATTTGTCCATGTAAAAGCCATTGAAATAATTTTATTAAATCCAATATACCAAATCCCATCACTGTGTTCATAGTCCAGCGTTCTAGAAAACCTTGTAGTAAAATCACCAGGTCGATTACCAGGTTCATCTTTAACTGCAAAACTGCTTAATGAGATTTCTCTCTCCATATATCAAACCCCGAAATATTTTTTGACTAACTTTTGATATTGCGACTTATTGATTGATTTTGTTCTTAATAATGTGTCTAAGATAGTTTGGCCCATATTTCTCATCTTAACGCTTGTATTACCTGCTTCCATTTCACCAATAATTAGTGTTAATTTCTTTAGTAATTCTTTAGCATCATTATAGAAATAGACTCCTCTGCCGGTGCTAGCGCCCCTGCCTCTTTTGGTCCCGTAACCTTTCGTTGATTTGCTTCTAAATCCATATTGCTTGATATAATCATTAAGCTCTCCTCTAAATCGGTCTGAATTTTGATGTATTCTATCTCTTTCTGCTGCATCAATCTCACCTTTATTAAATTTTTTAGTAGCGTTTCCTTTAAAAGCAATTACTTGTCTTCTTCTCCTTTCAGCATCTTTTATAACTTTATCTAGATAATTTCGTTGTTTTGTCGCAGTCATTTCAGGTTGGGCCAGTCTCAGTTCAACATCATCATAGGTAGGAAGTTCTAAATGATGTAAAATCTTATTTGTTTCTCTTTCATCTTCTTCTCCCTCGAATTCTTCAGCTTGCTCTCCTTGCTCTCGTGGTGCTTCTATAGCTGGAGGATCTTCATCATATTCTGGTGGTGGGTCTATTTGCCAATAACTAGGATCCATTTCATATTTTGGTGGTTTAGGAGCAATTTTTTTTTTCTGCACCAGGTGCTACGTAGTCTTCAAGATTTATTAATCCTTCCACATCCATATCTTCATATGGATCTACTTCAGGTCCATAATCAATTTCATCTGGTTTACCTTGTGCAGCACGTATTCTTATTTGCGGCCTATTCTTAGGCTTTTGTGCCCTTAAACCCTCTATGATTTCATCAAGTCTAAAAGATTTTGTTATCCTTGCGTCAGAGGTCTTACTCTTTATCTTTTCTTCAGTGATCTCATCATATAGCTGATTCTTCATCCTTCCTGTCTCAGTCCGCTTCTGAGCTAATCGTTTCCACTTTGACAGACTCATATATTTATAGAGATTTTTTATTATGAGACATATTATAACACATTTTATAATGATTTTTGAATTAAAAATAAATAATATCACCAGAAAAAACTAAAAAAAACTAAAAAAAATTAATGTTCAGTTATATAGATGAAAATTCCTAATTATGATTCAGCTTGTAATAATGACAACAATTTCAAAAGACTGCTACCTTATATGCCTTCAGACACTTTTCGAATGTTGATTTGTGGACCAAGCGGTTGTGGTAAAACTAACGTTCTCATGCATATGCTTTATAATCTACTCTACTATGATAAGATTTACTTGTTTTCTAAAAATCTCGAGCAACCGAAGTACAGACAACTATTAGAAACATTTTGACCCATTTCAGAAGAGGTTGGTTATGATGTCATAGAAGAGAGTAATGGTGATGTCGTTCCTCTCCAAAGCTTAGATGATGATAACCAAAAAATAGTCATCTTTGATGACTTTGTTTGTGAACGAAACCAAAAACCTCTAATTGAATATTTTATTGGTGGTCGTCATAAAAATTGCAGTGTAATCTATTTAAGTCAATCTTATTATCTCACTCTTAAAGACATCAGACTCAATTGCTCTCATTTTTGTATTTTTGATAGCCCAAGTAATGCAGAGACAGCAAGAATGTGCCGTGAAGTCAATGTACCTAAGAAGAAATTCGATAGTGCGACTAGCGAACCTTATAGTTTTGCGTACATTGATAAGACAAAAAAGACAATGAGAAAAAATTTCAAAGAAAATATATAGATGGATAAAATAAAAAGAGAAGAGCAAGCGATGGATAAAATAATAAGAGAAGAGCGAGCGATGAAGTTAGAAATGAAAAATATTACAAAAATGAGAAGAAAAATTACTAGTAGATTAACAAAAGAAATAAATAATGAGTTAAATAACATAAATTTTTCATTAGGAAATATTACTACAAAATTAACATATTTAAAAGAATTTGAAACAGTATACAGCAAATCTATTTCTGAAAAAATATTATTATTAATTAAAAATCTCAAAATGTTAGATTCTGATTACTTAAGAGATAAAAAAGTATTTAATTAAATTAGTATTTAATATTTAATTTAAGTTTATATTATATATGGGTTATAGTAATGGGCAACTTGAAACATTAGCAGCAACAGGTAAAGGTGAAAAAGGTGATCCTGGTTTACCAGGAATTGGATTTAATCTAACTGATGATGGAGATTTTGATAT
>OZ026609.1:7227876-7295376 GCA_964020085.1 Micromussa lordhowensis
TGAAGTTAGGCTTTCAATTAGTTAAGCATGGTATCAAAATGAACTCAAAGAGTTTAGTAAGGAAAAGCAATGAAATGTTGTTTTAGTAATTAACAAAACGACACATACAGTTTGCTTTTATGAAAAGCTCTATATAGAAATAACATTGTTTTAATTCCCTAGGCTGTCATAGCTGATACGTTGGACTAGCTACACTTCGTAAAACTCTGTATACTACTTTCAATCACCTTGGTTTATTTCTTTCTACAACTTTACTGAACTTGCCAAAAGTCAAGCAATATCTGGTATCTGCCACTCAATTCCAAGTAATGTCTCGCTAATCACTGGGCTTACTATTCAGGCAATGTCTCGCAAACACTATTTGTTGATTTTTTTACACCCACAAAAGTGACATTCACAGTTTTGTAGTTTGGAAGGAGCTCTTTGAAAACTTATTTTTGCCTCTCGTGGAGGTGATGGCAGCATTTTCCTGTTTAAGAATTCCTGTACGGTGACATCGGATCATTTTGGTGAAGGCTGCTTTCATCTTTCCGTTTAAAACAATGTAGAGCCACGGATTTATGGCGCTGTTAGCCTGGTTAAACCAGTAGCAGAAGTATTTGAGGGCAGGCGGCCAAACGTCTCTCATTTTTATAGAATAGTCCATCTGATACACATGCACTGGAAGCCAACAGACTGCAAACGCCACCACAACAATGATGAGCATTCGGATGATTTTTTTCTTGGGGATCTCCTGTTGTCGTTGGTTTTCACTAGCGTCATGATCCACAGGCACTTCATGGAGCCACAGATTTGCAGCAACTATGATGTAGAGGATGGAGATGATGGCGAGAGGCAGAAGGTAGATGAATACAAGGATGTAACTCCAGAAGGCCAGAGGCGATATAACAGTGACATCAAAGCGGCAGGCACCATCTATGAATTTGAAGGCCACTACTGCGATTGACATCAAGGCCACGGATGAGATCCAAATAACTGGTGTGATGATCTTAGGCTTCCTGAACCAAATGCTACTTCGGAAAGGATGAACAACAGCAAAGTATCGATCAAATGCCATCACAGTGAGACAGAAAATGGAGGCGGCCGACGACACGAATGCAGGGTAGTAAAGCTCACAGGGTATTTGAATGTGCTGGAAATAAAAGAAAGCTATGCTGATAGGCATCTGAAATACTGCAACCAACAAATCAGCCACCGCCATGTTAACAAACAGGAAACTTGTCAGATTTCTTGTCGCAGGTTTCTTCCACACGATGTAGATCAGCAGTGTATTTCCAGCCAAAGCTACGATCATTGTTATGATATAAACAATGGAGAAGCTCACTTCGGTGATTCCTGTCATGTTCTATAAATAAAACAGGACAGCCATTCGCTTAAAGGTTGTGTAAAACAGTATACAAGTACGTTATACTTCGACTTTTTTCTTAAAACGTTTTGGAAACGTTTTGGTAACGTCTTAAATTTGTATTGCAGATGTTCTCTGTTTAGGTTCCAGACCCCCATTGTTACAGTATAAATAGCTTTTCAAAAATTTGTAACGGTTATACTTTTGAAAATGTATGTCGTCAAGGTTATAAAATGAAAGTTTTTAAAAAAACTTTCATTTTATAACCTTGACGATAAACATAACATAACATAACATAACATAACATAACATAACATAACATAACATAAACATAACATAACATAACATAACATAACATAACAGCGGTGATAAACATATTAAAATATGTTTATCACCGCTGTTTGTGTTATATTTTTAATTTGGGACAGTTTACAAATTAAAATACATCTTAGCGACATGAAATTTTAGCCTTTTTTTACAATTAAACTAGCGAAGAAATGAAAATAAATAAATAAATAAAATCTGTTCTGACTTAGTATGACATCAGAACTTACAAGATATGAAACATGCAAAAAAATGTGAAATTTTGAGCAGCCTGGCAACGTATGTCACATTTAAGCTGATTTCTAGATTACAGAAAAAGTACTAAGAATTACTCCAAATTGGGACTCAAAATTATTGGCTTGTTTTTTGTCATCTTTTTTATTTACAATTTTCATCTTTCATTCGCTGCATTGTATTATTATTATTATTATTATTATTATTATATTATATTTTCAATATAGGAATAATATCTGAAATTAAAGAATTTCCATTTTTATTAGCAAGTCGGTTTCTAAAGTCTACTGTAATTCAAATCTAGACAATAACCTTTACCGAGATTCTTAAGTTATAAATATTCTTTTTATACTGTAGTTTCCTCTTTTTTTTTTTTTGGAGCTGTTTTGACTTCTTGTAAATACATGGAGTAACAAAATTATTGGAAATCAAATAAAGTTTGAATTTATCATTATTATTATTATTGTTATTACTCCGTTACTTTTTAGCACTACTGGAGGAATGGGTGAGGAGTGTCAAGGGTTTCACAGAAGGCTTGCCGAGCTACTGGCTTCCAAAAAAGGAGAGGATTACTCCGCCACAATTTCTTGGATACGATGCAAAGTTTCCTTCCCTGTCCTTAGAACAGCCCTTCTATGCTTGAGAGGCTCAAGAACTTTGAAAAGAGTGAAAGCAAACCTCATTGACACTGATTTTGAACTAGAGAATCAGAGATATGCTTAACTTTCTTTTTTGTGATGTTGCTTTTTCTTTTGATTGTGTGATGAATAGACTTTTCTAATTCTTACCGATATCATGAATTTGTTTTATTCTTTCTTTCTGATTATTTATTCTGTCTCTCATGCTGTTTTATGGATGAATTTTCTGATAAAAAATTTAAGACGCTTTGACTTTTTATAATTAGTATTTTTATCTTGTTATTACGAATCGCTGGAATAGTTGAACTTGAGCTGCTTACTTCCCTGAAAACAATAATGTTTCAGCTAACAGAAATGGAATGGTGTTTTGAAATGTTTTACATTTTTTTCTTTTAGAAGTGAACTTTGTAAATAGGATTTTGATATTTAGCAGCGTTGTCTGTATACAGGCTTTTTACGAATTGAATAAAATCTTGCATTATTTTTATTGTTATTGTTATTGTTATTATTATTTTGTCAAGCGGCGCGCGGTGAAGAAACTATCAGATTTCTTGTTTTTAAATTGGCTTTTACTTGCGCCTTTCGCTCTTACTTTCCCATGTTTTCTCAAATGTTATTTCTTTTAGTTAAAAAATGGCAAATTCTGTTTTATTCGGTTTGGTTTTGTCCTCTGAAGTCAACAACTAACTCATTTAAGGGTCGCAGGCAATTTCATGCAGGTGAGGAAGGCCAAGGAGGCAACGCCGGAAATAAACGAAGAGCTACTGGGACTGGAGGAGTCCTATTGGACCTAATTCCAGTTAAATTTAGCACGAATCGATCTATTGTTGATTCAAATCACTGTACGTGATCACGTGATGTAGAGTAAAATAACCAATCAGCAAAAATCAATCTATAAAGTAACCAATCAGCAGATACCGTTCTCCAGGCGAACGGTTGGAAGAGCATAGACAATGGTCTGACTACAGGCGGGATTTTTTAGCACGCAACTCGCACGCAACTTGCGCTTCGCGCTCGCCTCAAATGCGCAAAAAATTACGCGGGTAGCGCTGTTTTGGTTTTTTTTTTGCTTTTTGGCTAATTTTGACTCTTAGAGAAAGTAAGAATTTTATGGTTAGTTAAAAACATTAGTTTAGTTAAAAGCATAAACGTATTTACAAAATTTCAACTCACAAAATTGTACTATATTCAAGATCTCAACCTCGAGTTTGTTTTTAAAATATTGTTATAAAATTTTTCAAATTGGACCCTCGATGTTCTTACAAACTACATTCTTATATTCATCTATAGAGAGAGAGAGAGCGTAGCTAAGAAATCGCCGGAAATTCATTGTTAAATGAGATTGTAGAAAAAGATCGGCTCTAAAGCAGGTTTGCTTCATGTATATTACAAACGGCAACTGAATCTGGATTTTGCAAGATCGGCAACTGAAGCTTATTCACCATACTCAGAAGTAAAATAGGAAAATTACAACAATACGGAGTTATTTTTTAACGCGGCTCTGAGCCAATAAATGAAGAATTATACCTACTTTGGTAATTTGAAAATGCGAAACTCGATCGCGATGCGAAGGCTGCTGTTAGGAAGCAGATGTCTGCCTTTCATGTGTTAACATAGAGTTAAAAAACTGTCATAAAACCCATTACACAGGAGGAGCAATCGGCGTCCATGATCAGAAGTATTTTTTTTATTAATGTTTACATTTCTTTCACAATGGCCAATGATTTATGACAACTACGGGGTCAGAAATTGACCAAAGTGAGTTCTATTTTTAATTTTAACTTATTAGTGTGATTATAACTAATGTAGAATGGTAGCTGGTAGTAGGGATAGAAGACAAATTCTTAATTTTGCGGCAATGGTCGAAAATTCCATTTTGCTCATATTTTTATGGGTCTAGAACTTGTTTAATAAGTTTGTGCGTCAAAAGACGATTTTAACAGAATTTGCTGGGTAATTTTGCCCAAAAAATATATCCAGTAGCTTCTGCATTGCCCTAGCCTATGTACCATAAAAATATGAGCGAAATCGAATTTTCGAACCTTGCCGAGTTATGTTTCATTTTTCTGGACAGGGACTCTATTACGCCTGAGGAATTTCAAAACGCAACACTCGCCAGTCATTTTGGAATTGTGTTTGGAAAACGGGCTCCGTTTTCAAAATGTTTTCTTTCCACACTAAAACGCTTGCATTTTCAAATTCCACCGTTTCCGTGATGGATGGGTGTGGACGGTAGGGCTAACCTTAGAAATGAAGCTGGGTTTTTTAAATTTCTCCAGGGTAGTTTGAAAGGGGCCTTAACTCTTTTTAGCGCTTATGCTTTAGCCAATAAAAGAGCGTTTTGTCAATAAATGATAATGCATAGTAAACACAGGTTGGACATCCTAAAGTAATGGCGCATACTGGTTAAACATCGAAGGGTATTCTTGAATGAATGAAAGACACTATTAACGTATCAAAGAGTTCTTTAGGAAAAAGTTGGGGACATGATTTACATATTCAAATTTATTTTAATCTTCATAAAATTAAAGCTATTTACAATTTAACCCTGCAACAATGAATTGTCATTAGAAAAATTAACACAGATCAAGAAAAGACATTGAATAGGCTGATTCACGGTCCCAAGATCAAGATTCTGAGGTAAAAACAGAAGTGTTATGTTTACTCTTAGCACACCTTTGTTTAGTTTCCGCTAATAGTTTATGCAAGGCGCACGAAAAACAAATAATATTAATAATATTACAAAAAGAAGTTTTCAATTTATTTAACAAGAAAGGACTCAATTTTTCCAGTAGATAATCACAGAAGATGTAACATTAGAAATATTCAGGAGAATAAGACATTATGAAGTTTATCCAGGTCCATTGAAATCTCTGATTCGTACGGACTTAAATAGAAGAATATTTCACTTATCATTATTACCAAGGTTAGGTGAGTAAACAAACTGAATGCCTTCTGGTTTTTTATCATTATCTTTAACTAGTAGCCAATAGCTTGATGCAAGTTAATATTATCTATCCTGTCACTAGCCAATGTAAATGTTTTAAACCACAAAACAGTGAAAATCAATAGTGAAAAGTTAATTTCATGCAGCAGGTAAAGGTTTGTAAGGAATTCGGTTTAGAAGGTTCTGGTGAAAATGAACTAAAAATGTCGTATCAAATACCAGAATATTAAATCCAGCACCCGCGGAAGTTATCAACGTGGGGAAAAACTCCTAAGAAAGATCGACGAGCAATTTGGGCGGTGTTTTTTCGTTTGGTTGTTTAATCTTGTAATAGTCTTTGACAGGAAGTCTTAATTCGGCTGTAATAAGGAATGTCTCCTCTTTCGATTAAATATCAATAAACGAAAACGAAAATATATATATATAAATACACTTTTGTCGAAATCATACAAGAACTGATAATGGAAGTGAAAATAGTATTTTTAATTCTGGTCTGGACTGTCAGAATTTTCATTTTCTTACCATTGTTTTATGTTTGATTGAGAAGCAGGTTACATAAGCGACATCCTGTTTTCGCACTCTGTTAATTTTCATAATAACGCGCGTCTTCTGAATTAAAACACAATTGAAGGTTTTTTTCGCATAGTGATCCCTTTTCTTCCTCCTATTAGCTCGTAGACTCACACTTCCCTCTAACTCGAGGCCATACTGTGTTACGCCATTGCCAAACGGACTCGCAAGTACACGAAAGTTGAAAACTTGCCTGCACTTGCGAGTTCCTTTGGCTTGGGCCTTGCGTGCACTTGCGTTCACTTGTAATTGAGATTAAGTTTTTTTTGTGCAACATGAACACTGGAACCTTAGGACACGTCAGAGGTTATTTTCAAATGATTTTGCAAAGTAAAGATTCAGTTCGGTGGGTTTCAATTACAGCTTTCTCCGTTAAAATACTTCGAGTAGATAAATTAAAATTGAGAAAACTGTACAATCATTTCATTTGTACTTACAGGGTCATCAACACACTTGTTGTACAATTTCAATGTAGCTCCATCCAATGAACCAGCCTTCTCTGCTACCGCCCCCTCTCCCCTGCCCCCTCTTCGTTCAGTGTTCTAATTTGTGTTCTCAAAAACAAAAAAAAACTTATTAAAGCTTTCTCTTATAGCTTCACACATTTGAATTGGCTTGGATTGACTGTCCAAGTGTTTTCAAATTTTCAGATTTCAGATTTTTGTCCTCAAAGACATAACAAAATAATTAAAGCTTTACACATGAAGATTGGCTTGAATTGTACTGTCCAAGTGTTTTCAAATGTTCAAGCTCGGCAAAGAACACATTTCGCTAGGTATTATATCAAAAAATAACTTACAAGTTAAAGTCATTGCCGTATAAATGACATTAGCTTAACATTCATTATATGGCTTGTACTTGTAGTCGATTTAACGCACGCTCTGATTGGCTAATTTTAGGGCACTTTTCTACCGTAATTCCCGATTACGAGCCGCAATATCAAAGCAAAACAAAACGACAAATACTGTTTTTTTTTTTAATTTAAGCGGTTGAAAACGATTAGTGGCGAGGAACACTCTGAGAGTGAATTATATTACCCTGACGAACTATAATTTTAAAAGCACAGCAAATTCATAGCGTTAAATTATGAATGAGTTCGTGCCAGATAAGACGAAGGAAATTAAACATCGAAGAAGAAATTTAAATTTCCGTGAAATAGCCAAATAATAAACTACTTAGTTATTTTACATGTGAACTAAAAAAGGGCAATTGTTTTGAAGTTAGGCTTTCAATTAGTTAAGCATGGTATCAAAATGAACTCAAAGAGTTCAGGAAAAGCAATGAAGTGTTGTTTTAGTTATTAACAAAACGACACATACAGTTTGCTTTTATGGAAAGCTCTATATAGAAATAACATTGTTTTAATTCCCTAGGCTGTCATAGCTGATACGTTGGACTAGCTACACTTCGTAAAACTCTGTATACTACTTTCATTCACCTAGGTTTATTTCTTTCTACAGCTTAACTGAACTTGCCAAAAGTCAAGCAATGTCTAGTATCTGCCACTCAATTCCAAGCAATGTCTCGATAATCACTGGGCGTACTAGTCAGGCAATGTCTCGCAAACACTATTTATCGATTTTTTTACACCCACAAAAGTGACATTCACAGTTTGGTAGTTTGGAAGGAGCTCTTTGAAAAGTTATTTTTGCCTCTCGTGGCGGTGATGGCAGGATATTCCTGTACGGCGACATCGGATCATTTTGGTGAAGGCTGCTTTCATCTTTCCGTTTAGAACAATGTTGAGCCACGGATTTATGGCGCTGTTACCCTGGTTAAACCAGTAGCAGAAGTATTTGAGGGCAGGCGGCCAAACGTCTCTCATTTTTATAGAATAGTCCATCTGAAACACATGCACTGGAAGCCAACAGACTGCAAACGCCACCACAACAATGATGAGCATTCGGATGACTTTTTTCTTGGGGATCTCCTGTCGTCGTTGGTTTTCACTAGCGTCATGATCCACAGGCACTTCATGGAGCCACAGAGTTGCAGCAACTATGATGTAGAGGATGGAGATGATGGCGAGAGGCAGAAGGTAGATGAATACAAGGATGTAACTCCAGAAGGCCAGAGGCGACATAACAGTGACATCAAAGCGGCAGGCACTTTCTATGAATTTGAAGGCCACTACTGCGATTGACATCAAGGCCACGGATGAGATCCAAATAACTGGTGTAATGATCTTAGGCTTCCTGAACCAAATGCTACTTCGGAAAGGATGAACAACAGCAAAGTATCGATCAAATGCCATCACAGTGAGACAGAAAATGGAGGCGGCCGACGACACGAATGCAGGGTAGTAAAGCTCACAGGGTATTTAAATGTGCTGGAAATAAAAGAAAGCTATGCTGATAGGCATCTGAAATACTGCAACCAACAAATCAGCCACCGCCATGTTAACAAACAGGAAACTTGTCAGATTTCTTGTCGCAGGTTTCTTCCACACGATGTAGATCAGCAGTGTATTTCCAGCCAAAGCTACGATCATTGTTATGATATAAACAATGGAGAAGCTCACTTCAATGATTCCTGTCATGTTCTATAAATAAAATGTTGTGTAAAACAGTATACAAGTACGTCATATTTTGACTTTTTTCTTACTTTTTTGTGCGCCATTTTCGCACTGCGTCGTATGTAACTGAACGCCTAGATGAGGCTACTACGTTTCTACCCCCCCCCCCCCCCGCTATAATTTTTCTATGCAGCTATAAAAAATTGGTAATCGAAAAAGACCCGTGGTGCTTGGCACGGTAAACAGTTCAAAGGTTATAAATGTACCAATTTAGTGACAGCAACAAAAAAAAATAAACTTAGCACTGTGGAAGGGCTAGGCCCGAAAACGCGCTGTGAGAGTAAAGTTTCTTGCCTAGAACACAACTCAAAGACCTCGACCAGGGCTCACACACCGATGAGTCGATCCGAGGCGGCACTGAACATAAGGCCAGGGCGCCAGACTGCTTTACTCCTACTTTGCTTGGAAATCTAAAATCGTATCATTTGAAAGGGACAATAACAGAAAACATAGTTGTTCTGGCAACGTGGTATTAAATTTTTATCGACACCTAGCTCTGCCGTTGCTCATACAAGATTATTTTTTCATTATATTATATTTTCTCCCCTAACTGAATAATTGAATGGACGCATGCATGCCTGAATGAGTGAATGAATGAATGAATGAACGCAAATGAATTAATGATTAAATGAATGCCAATGAATGAATCAGTGAATGAAAGCAAATGAATGAATAAATCAATGACTTTATTTAAGTGTCAAAGGTTATTAAGTTTTAGCAGAAAACTAATTTTGGGACACTGTTTACACTTAACAAATAAAGAAGCCTCGACTGTGCTCTGTTCTGTTGTAAAGCACGCAGGAAGCGGTAGAGCACGAAAGAAGTGTAGAGGAGAACACGAGACGTAGTCGAGTGTTTTTCCCTACTTCTTGAGTGCTCTACCGCTTCCTAAGTGCTTTACAACAGAACAGAGCACAGTCGAGGCTTCTTTAATTGTTTTATGATAAAGAATCCAGCAAATTCTCCACGCATTCGGCTGAATTTTCAAGCGAAACTTTACTTTTCCAAACGGGGAAAAGTGGCGTCAGCCGTTCTCTATTCTCTGATAAAGCACGCTATAATAAGCCAATCGCAGTCCTTAGTAGAACTGTTCAAAAACTTTGATTGGCTAACGAGACGACAGCTGTCAATCGCAAATTGAACGCCTGCTAAGCTTTCAGTATCGAGTTGCTATCCAGGAGAAGAACGATGCCTTTAGTTCGTTTTTTAGTTTAATCCTTAAATAAGGATCTAAAGGTTTCTACTACAAAAGAATCCGGTCGCGTTGTGGCTCATAAAAATGTGCACCGTTTCAAATGGGAATTAAGAAACAAGGAGCTCAAAACTAACGAATGCCGAGTTGTATTTGAAACGAGCTGCCAAGGAGCGCAGTACAGTTGTTTACGGCTTGCAGCCGCTTGCAGCAAGCCGCTTGCATCAAACTATATAACCCAATATGGCGGCCGGTCACACCTTGCCGAGCTCGCTTAAACTTTTGGTCTTCTTGTTAATAAGTGCATCTATAATGCTCGAAAAAGCTCAAACGCGGTCAGACAATGATCAAAAGGCTATACAGGCTGCTGCTTCACCATCTACGTTACGGATTACCACCAGAATGCCATTTGCCGACACAAATTTGTTTAGTGTTAAGTCTCGAGCGAAGCGCTTCTTGACATCCCGGGTACAATACTCTGTCAAGGGCACAAGCAGTTTTAACCTGGTGAGAGATGCCCTGGTATGCGGTGATGTCCAGGTAAACCCCGGCCCTAGAAAGACGAAACCGTCGCCAAAATATCCATGTAGCGAGTGCAAGAAAGCCGTGAGGAACAATCAAGACGCCATTTTGTGTGCTGGTTGCAACAAGTGGTCGCATGCTAAATGCCTACGGATGTGACATACCATATTTCAGCACTACCTAAGCATGCCTGACATCGAGTGGATCTGTACAAGTTGTGCTTTGCCACCATTTAGTGATTCGTTTTTCGCAGAAGACTCGGGAGATGAATCATTGAACAAAACCCTTGAAACCGAAGTAAGCCAGTCGGAAGGATTGCAAAGGAGATCAGAATTGCAAAATGCTGCGGAACTGTCATCGATTGAGCACGAACATACTATCTCTGATATGCTAAGCTAGAATCTTTAAGGACACACTTTAACAAGGATTTATTAATAGGTCATTTAAATATTAACAGTATACAAAATAAATTTGAGGAACTCACTGCGACGATTAAGACCATTGGCGCTCATGTTATGTTTATTAGCGAGACCAAGATTGATTCGAGTTATCCGGCCGAACGCTCAGTTCTCAATTCCTGGCTACTCACTTTACGGCTTTAGTATCATCTTCACTGGCCAAGAAAAGACTCAAGCCCAATGAGAACTACAAGACGCTGGAATTAATTGCATTGGAAATTAAGACGGATGCTAGGAATATGGTAATCATTGGAATTTATCGCCCGCCGAGAAATCTATGCGGTGACTACCAGCTAATACTTGAGAACGAGCTCAGTCAGGTTTGTAATTGGGCTAGTCTCCAAAGTAACTCTGTCGTGGTAATTGAGTGATATGAACCTGGACAGATTAAGACCGCACAAGGGTGAGGGCAAACTACTACTGGATCTCGAAATCGAACAGGGTTTTACATGCCTTATTTCAGACCCTACTAGAGTGGAATGTCGTGGAACAATAACAAGTCGTAGTCTCATTGATGTTTTGTTGACAAATAGGCCTGAATTATTCAAGCAGAGCGGCAATTACTATCCTGCTTTAAGTGATCACGCTCTCATTTTTGGAATAGTTCGGGACAGGATAAAATCAAAGAAGCCCAAGATAATTTCTTTTCGCAGCTTTAAAAATTTCAATGCAGAGACTTTTAATCAAGATTTATCCTTAGCTCCCTGGCATGTCGGCGAAATTTTTGAGGATGTAGAAGATCAATTGTTTTACTGGAATACATTGATGAAAAACATTGTTGACGAGCACGCGCCAGTTAAAACAATGCGGTTAAGGGACCGTGACGTCCCGTACATGACAACAAAATGGAAAAATGCTATACGAGCGAAACGAAAAGCTGAGGCAAAGTACCGACAAAATAAAACAGCTGCGAACTTTGAGCACAAACGGAAATGCAGAAATGAAGCTACGAAGCAAAGATAAAGGCGATCAAAGCGGAGTATTGGAAGACAAAATCTGAAGATCTAAGAAGAAACCCTCGAGATTTCTTCAGAACTATTAAGCCATTCCTTAGCGACAGAGGCATCAAGTGCAATTCAGACATTGAATTAAACATCGAAGGAGTTATTATTAAGGATCAAATTAAAATCACAGAGACATTGGCCGAGACCATTTCGCCACTATTGCCGATGGTATTGGAGGAACAGATGCACAACTGTGGAATCTGAACGACTTTAGTAATCATCCAAGTGTGCAGTTAATAAAAGAGAAATCGAGGGGTTGTGAAATGTTCGATTTCCAGGAAATAAATCCGACGCAAGTGAAAAGCGTACTGGAGTCTCTTGGCGTAAAAAAAGCCACCGGCCATGATGGTATTTCTGCTAAAATCCTGAAGGCCGGAGCCGAGGAATTATCTCAACCACTTTCGACTCTTTACAACACGTGCATCAAAAGGGGCCAGTGGCCACGTGATTGGAAGAAAGGGGACTGGACACCAGTCTATAAAAAAAGGTGATAAGCACGCTAAGGAGAATTATAGACCAGTAACTGTGCTGTCATGTGTAAACAAAGTGTTTGAACGTTTATTGAGCAGCCAAATAACAACAAAGTATGATGATCGTCTTGGTGATGGCCTCACAGCTTACCGAAAGCACAATAGTTGTGAAACATCATTGATTGGCCTTGTGGAAGATTGGAAACTGGCTAGGGACAATCGTCTGTCAGTGGGAATATTATCAACAGACATGTCCAAAGCATTTGATAGCTTACATCCACCTCTTATGCTATGTAAGTTAAAAGCCTATGGTTTCCAAGACAGAGCACTGGATTTGTTGTGCAGCTACTTGTGCAGACGCTTGGGGAGAGTACGCATTGGATCGGTAACTAGCTCATGGAGAAACCTGGAACGAGGCTGCCCTCAGGGATCGGTGTTAGGACCGCTATTATGGAACATATTTCAGAACGATCTCTCATATAACGTGGATTTTGGGTTATCAATGTACGCGGACGATCACCAGATCTATGTGAAAGGAAAACACATATGTACGTTGGCAACTAATATTCAGGGAATCGAAACCTGAAAAAATATCAAACGATGAATATTCGGAATAAAAGTGTGAACTATGATGACAAAACAAGCATAACTGTCAATTTCAAAGATATATTGGAATCGGATAACTTAGAGCTGCTAGGTGTGACTATTGATTGTGGTCTTAATTTTAATTTGCATATTAGTAATGTTTGTAAGAAAGCTAGTCAGAGAATAGGCGTGATAATGAGGCTGAGGAATCTCATACCAACTGAGGCCAAATTAAATCTCTTCAAGGCAGCTATTCTCCCTCATCTAACATATTGTCACTTAGTGTGGCATTTTTGTAGAGCCTATGACACCCGTAGACTAGAGAGAGTACAGGAGCGTGGACTGCGCGCTGTATTTAAAGACAAGCAGTCTAGCTACCAACAGCTGTTAGCTAAAGCAAAGTTGCCAACTTTGTACAATAGGAGACTACAGGACATATGTATTTTAATGTATAAGGTTAAACATAATTTGTGTCCGCGGACAATTTGTGACATGTTTCTGACTAGTAGCCATAATTACAATTTACGGCAGAAAGATTTTTATCAATCTAGTTTTAATACAGTTACGCATGGAAAACACTCAATTCGATACTTAGGTCCAAGACTCTGGAGTAAGATATCAAGTAAAGACAGATCGGCTTCCAGTCTTACGCAATTTAAGACCCGGATACGAAGTCTTGATTTGAGTGACATCTTGGAGGGATGTAGTGGCTGCTACCTTTGCAATTCGTAATTTTAAACTTTCTTAATTACTTTATTTAACTACAAGATTATTTGGAATTTTATAATTAGAATTTAGAGGTCAATAGTAGTTAGCAATCCTAGTCTTAGTAGATTCTAGTCTAAATTTCTTATTGATTCGTTTTGTATTTTTAGATCATATTTTAGATAGTTAGGTGTCCCCTATTAGCAGTGTGGAATCCCCTCTGCTAGATTTTGACAGGCACATAAATAAAGTCATTATTATTATTGCACGAACTGGGGTCAAAGTTGGAAAGACTAGACTGCTTGCACTGGTTCTACTACGAGTAAAGGAGAATATCAGAGCCACTGATCACTCGTCGAGTGAGCGATGATACGAAATTAATTGTTGATCTTCACTTCGCCGAGATGACCGGAGATCGCCAGTTAGCAAACGAGCGCTACTACACTCCATGTAAGTGTTGTTTGAACATTTTTATAAAAATAAAGCTTCTCAACGTAAACAGACAGCTCAGTTGGTGTTTTCTGTTGTTATTTTACTTCTCAAGGTTAATTTCTGCCTTCGTAATGTCTTAAGAAGCATTCGCTAGGTTGAGAATGAGAAGTTGTTTATTTCGTTCCGTGTTTTGTCGGAATCTAGCAAAACTTGTTATTTTAGTACAGTTTTAGCACTTCTGTTGTTAACAATGGTCTAAATGCAGCTATATTTACTGCAGACAAATCATTCCACTGCATTTGTCTGAGCCACAAGGCATGTTTAATTTGGGTCAAATTTGTCAAAATTCCGAAGCAAAAATTTGAAGAAGCCAGCATCACCAGAAAAGTCGAATCGACATGCGTAGTTGCGACGCGACACTTAGAATTTTTCGGGTTCCTATTTGACTCTCGTATTACAGAGAATGTATGGGGAAATAATTTTTAAACCTTCGAAAATTAAAATATTTGTAACTGCCAAAGCTACCGTCGATCTTGTTTAGGTCGTCTTAACTTGAAGTTTCTTTGGAAGTTTCGTACGGCGTTAAACATGTCATTTTCGGTGCGGTTTTTCGAATTTTGTAAAGTAGCATTTGTTGGCGCCATATTGAATGTCACTGAGTCAAAATACTGAATAGACCTTTTTACCGATACGGCGGCCATCTTGAATTCCGAGGAAATTATGGGATGCCCAGGGGGCAGATGAGAAATAATTAAAAAGAATACTGTGGCGTGATAACTTTTAACAATATTTTTTCGATAACCATAGGAACAACTGCCAAATATCGTGACGGAAAGATGTAACGCTTGTAATATTTGTTATGGAATCTGAGAGACAAGCAGTAAAAATTTATCCTGAAAGCTGTGTATACGATAAATTTTCCAGCGATTGCCCCCTCGGCAGCCCATAATTTCTCAGTCAAAACAATAGAATTCAAGATGGCCGCCGTATCGGTAAAAAGGTCTATTTGCCCTAACTATATTTTAATTTTGTACCACTATATTAGCGATACGAACCTTACCGTCGATCCATGTTGCGAGGAACAATATCAATCCGTTTTTCTGCAGAAATATCTGGTAGATTCGTCGTGATCTGGGTTCGGTTTTTAAAATTAAAACCAGGCTATAGTTGACATATAGATTGGTGCGATGGAATAGCCATACTTGATGGAAAAAGAGAGGTAAACAAGTCACTATGTTCCCTAACGATGGCGCCATCTTAAAAATAATCAAGCAGGCGTTCAAAACAAAAGCCTTACTAAAACCGGGGAGACTGAAACCTAGATTACCCATCGGTCTTGCGAGATTCGCGCGGGTTTTTTCGAAAAAAAGCGCCAATTAATGTGTCAATATTATTGTGTCTATAGCTATTTCCAGAAATATTTTCGAAATGTCGGACATATACAAAGGGACAACAATAATTTTACTCGGGGATTGTCCAAACACGCACCTTAGCTACGTTTTGAAACAACGTGAAAGTGGTAATGAAGTCGTGTTTTGGTTAAAGATAAAATTGGAGACTCTTGCTAGCTGGAGAAAAGACATGCTTTCTTCCTTGAAAGCTGGGGTCTATTACATTGACCTTGTCAATTTAAGTATACCGGGTGATGCTTTCCGTCTTAATCGTGAAAGTGTTAGGCTTGAAACACAGTTGTCCAAGATCTGCATTAATGCTGAAAATAATAGGAAAATTGCTAACAGAAAGGGGAGCCTCAAACAGAGACAGCTGTTTTTGGAAAAGTGGACAAAGATTGCGGTTTGGAGAAATGACATTATAACTGTGGAGGAGTGGAAATCCGAAGTAGGCAGCCTAGCGCAAAAATTGGAAGCAGCAGAGGCCCATATTGAAGAATGGAAACAAAAGTATGCTGACATTGAAAAAGCAAAAGAAGCACTTTTCAAGGAAATGCTAGAAGAAAAAGAACTTAATAGTGCCTGTCAACAAGAGTGTGCCAACATGAAAAAATATATAAGACAGCTAGAGAAGGATCAGTTCTGTCAAGTTAAAGGGACAGCTATCCCAAAACTAAAGTCAACTCAAGCCCAAAATAAGAAATTAAAAGAACTTAAATCAAGAGCCCAAAAGGCTCTGCATTTCAGTAGACTTTTTGGGCTTGAGGCTGACTGCTTAAAGTTTAAGGATCAAGACAGCTCCAAGACATACACTGTTGAATTTAACAACGCATCCGTTAGATCAGAAGTCTCTGATACAAGTGACAGCATCCTCCCTTCTTCCCCAAATACTTCACATTGTAGCACTGTACCCGACACACTTCCTTGTACACCTGACAATACATCCTCAAGCACCTCATCTAATGACATTTCTCCACCTTCACCTCAAACACAATATTCTAAACTCAGCGAGGATGATAAAGCCAAAGTTGAAAGCATTCTTTACCTAATAGATAAATTTGGGGTTGGAGATGAGTTTGTACATGAGTTGTCTATGACAATTGATGGGTTCCCAAAGTCATACTTGTTTAAACAATCCAGAACTGAACTGAACAAGAGCTGCATAATCAACTCTACTCCAGGCAAGGCTCCAGGAGCACAGCACTCTTTCAGGCAATTGCTAACTGATCAAGTGCAACAAATGGTTTGTACAAATCTTGCTTGTAGTTTTTTTTTTTTTTTGACTGTATGTATGTGTGCCAAAAAGTATTTTAAGTAATTTGAGTCTTTTCCTAAGCCAATGATTTAGTTTTCATTTATTCCCAGTACTTACATGGGAAATTTAATGTTTCTGCAGCTAAATATCAGTACAATTCAGGAAGGTGAGAAGGTCAAAGTTAAGCTAAGTGGTGATGGTGCCAGAATGAGCAGGGTTAGCAATTTTATATTGCTCAGCTTCTCAATTCTGCAAAGTGCAGATGATCTATTATCATCAAAAGGTAACATTACAAATAATACCATATTGATCCTCTACAAAAGAATAAAAAGTAATGTGAATTAAGCTATAAAATATTATAAAGGGGGCAAGTTTCTAAAGAAACTGTGGTGCTGCGTCGGTGGGAGTATTACAAGATAATTTGGTTTTATCAACTGGGTTGATAATGTGAATTGTCCACCGTAAAGAGATTCGGAAGCTGACGTTTCGAGCGTTAGCCCTTCGTCGGAGCGAATCAAGGAATTGTGGGTTGTGTGTGGTTTATATACAGAAATGTGGAGCTACGCTATTGGTTGGTGCCTGGCAACGTGAAAAACAACAGAATGAATTAGTTGAATGAAAAGCGTTCGTTGATACCGTGAGGATTAAGAGTGCCGATTTGAAAAATAAATCTTTGTTCAAGAGTTTTACGGCTTTCTGTGCCTCCTTGATGTAGGGAGAGGCCGCAGACTGCCATATGTTGCTTAGAATGATTCGGCAGATTAAAGTGTCTAGCAACCGGTTTAGAAGCGTCTTTATCGTCTTTCTCTACGTCGCGAAGGTGTTCTCGGAAACGGTCGCCTAGTCGTCTACCTGTTTCGCCGATATATAACTTTTTGCAAAGAGTGCAAGTTATACAGTAGATGACATTGGCTGAGGTACAGGTAAATTGATCTGTGATCTTAATGGATCGCTTGGGTCCCGACAATTTCTCAACGTTGTAAATGAAAGGACATGTTTTACATCGCGCGCGTGCGCATTTAAAAGTTCCAGGTTGTTCACTCGTTTTGAATGCACTTCTAACTAAAAAGTTACCTATGTTTTTGTCGCGTTTGAATGAAATTAATGGCGGTTGCGAAAAGATTCTACCAGTATCGGGATCATTTTGAAGTAATTTAAAGTTTTTGAGAATGATGGATTTTACTGCGTGATTGTGAGGGTGAAATGTGAGGGTGAATGGAATTCTATTATTATTCTCCTTCTGAGACGTTTGTAGTGCTGACTGCCGATCAATTTGTTGGGCACGATGATGGCCTGCTTGAACAACAGAGGCAGGATATCCACGTTTGTCGAAAAAATTGCACATTTCCTCTGATTTAAAGGAAAAATCAGAGTCCTCACTACAAAGGCGACGAAGTCTAAGAAACTGAGAATAAGGAATAGAATTCTTGACGTGTGATGGATGTGAAGATGAATACAACAAATAGCTATGAGAATCTGTGGGTTTGTAGTGCACACTGGTGCATAAACCGTTGCCTTCGACAGAAACTTTGATATCTAGAAATGCCAAAGAAGTATTGGTATACTTAAGAGCCGGATGAAACGAATTAACAGCAGTTATAAATTGATTGAGTTCCTCTCTAGTAGAGGAAGTGGCGCCGACACAATCGTCAATGTAGCGACGGTATAGCTCAGGTTTAGGGCCGTTGTATTGATTAAAAAATTCGTGTTCAATGTAGCCTACGAAAAGATTGGCGTAGCTGGGTCCCATTTTGGTGCCCATGGCCACACCATTGATTTGTTTATAATAACTGGTAGCGAATGAAAAACAATTTAGTGTTAAAACTAGTTCAGCCAGGCGGAGCAGTGTTTCCGAGCTTGGTTCCTTAACAGTGAGTTTAAGAGTGTTTTAGTAGCGCCACGGCCATATCCGCCGGCATTGTGTCTTCGCTGAGAAATAACTAATCTTCAAGGTGAATAACGTCGAATGAGCCTTTTTCTCATAAAAAGATCGCGAATCACCATGATCTCTTATCGCTGACTCAATAGTTTTGTTTAATTATACCCTGTACCTTACCTTTAAAAAGCCAAATAAGAGAACAACGGCAATGGTTAGGATACAAACTAATCCTTTAAAAATGTTATCGATAAAAGTGTAGCTTTAGATAGTATTTAGCTCAGCTTGAAAAACCGTGGTCAAACAATTCTCGTGGTACTAAAATAAATCTGAGGAAACTGGACTGCTGGAGTGAACAGTTTCCGCCTCAGTGAAGAAAGGAAATCCACAAAAAACGTCACACAACAAAAATTGAAATATGTAGAGAGACTGAGTTGGAAGTGGCGTGAGCCAAATAATTTACCTGCTTTAAACATGAGGCTTACAAGCGCTTGGATTTTAATGTTACTAGAGCTGAAAAGTTACCGCCAATTGCTACAAAATTTGTAAGAGGTATAAAATATTGTAAATCTGAAAGACGTTCTCTGGTTAAAAATTTGGTTAAAATATAAGCTTTCGGCTATCTATCTATAGCCTTTAACGAATAAAAAATGTAAGAAGCGCGAATAAAATATATACAATATATTCGCACTTCTTACATTTTTTATTCGTTAAAGGCTATAGATAGATAGCCGAAAGCTTATATTTTAACCACATTTTTAACCAGAGAACGTCTTTCAGATTTACAACATGTCTTATCCTGGTTACGGTGCAATTTTTAAAAGGTATAAAATAATTCGACCACGTACGTATTGCCTCGCCTTGAACAACACCTCAAGTTACCGCAGGACGTGATCGCTTATATTTCTCTTGCACGATACAAAGCGATAGAAATGAACATTAAATTAAAGGGAAGAAGCCGACAACACAAAGTAGTATTTACATTAACGCTTTATAAAGTGTCTTTAAAGCATTTTAGGTGTCTTGGGTCAAAATAAAGTGATCCGTCATGGATCCGTCATGGGTTTTAATAGTGTTTATTTTCCTTGGTTGCCTTCAGGGCATTTAGTTCACGAGTAAATTATAAAATGACTCTTTCTTCACTGGTCGATGAGCAAGTACCTTACATGTATTTAGTTTGTGGCCGTTGAAAAAAATGCCAAATCCATTGTCGTTATCCGATATGCTAGAAATCATTGCTGAAAAATTCATTAAATTAAATTACCAGCTGGAGTATTTTAATTTCACCCAATCAGCAATTCGTATTCTTAATATTGCTAATTTTTTTCCGAACCATTACTTCAGCATCTTACATACAGCACCCGATTTGCATTAATCTTTATAGAAAGGTAAATGAACTGCTGCGAACAGCTTAAATTTAACTGGCCGATAACCCGGATCGCAGGGAAGACGGGAAAATCGACTCAGCTTTATTTTTATTTCTGATCCACTCAATGAACGCCCAGTCTTAAAGGATTGTTATTGTCACAGCCTCTGTTTTTCAGATTCAATTAAGGTAGGCAATGCTTTTTTTGCAAATTGTTAGTGATGAAAATTAGATCATCTCCTTTTGCTATCTTAACATTAAAAACTCTGCCTTCCTGTTAGTGCAAAGCCTACAATATCCTGTTTTTCTGTGCCGAAAAGCCGTAAGTAAATTGTTATGTCGAATATTCTTAAAATTGTAGTAGCTAGCGCTCCTTCAGTACGACATTTTTCTTTTCATTTTATTCGATCGTGTCCCTACAGCAAATATAACTAAATCTAGATATTTACCATTGGTGTCTGCACCAAATCGTGCTCAGTGCAAATACATATATTTATTACCCCTCTGTGAGCCAAAACTACGCTCTTGTTTCACGGCTTTCAAGAAGGTCAGTAACTATATAGTTTATACAATATTGTTGTTTAAAATCCCATTTGCAATTAAGTATTTCAAGTTCTTAAATCGCAGTTCGAAGCCATTACGCCGCCACAGTTCGTACGATTTCTATGCGATTAGGTGCTCGGCATTGAGTGGGTCTTTACACAAATTATTAATAAGTGGCAATAGAGTGGCAACAAGAGGATGTCAGACGGGTGTTGCCTTGATCATTTACTGCTGGCTTGCCCGGCGAACTTAAATACACCAAACAAAGAGAAATACAAATCAGATTACACACAACATTGGGATTTGATCCATCAAATGAATATTTGCGCGGTGAATGCTGAAAACACTGTGGCTCCATACCTGCAAAGGTAAAGTCCTAAACCTCTTTCTTTTTTTGATTTTTTAGAAACTGTTAATATGTCACTGTTCACGCGCAATTATTTTAACTCAGTAAGAAAGCACTTCGCTTTTAATTGATAAATTCATTATTACCTTTTACAAATACGCGTTCTATTTTAATTTATTGGCACCCAATTCAGTGTACATCAGGAATTACCTTTTGAAAATTGTGTCGGAGATTAAGAACATATTTATTCGATGGAGATGACATGCTCTGGGATCTGCTCTTTGCCTTTAGTTTACTCTACCAAAAATGGACTCGTGAAAAATACATATCGAAAGACTGGTACAATTCCAAGAAAGTGACGTGCCCAAAACTTTGAATACATTTTTTGACAATTTCATTTCATCACACGCGAGCATTGACTAAGCATTACACTTTTTTTATAAGATTATCGAAGCTGAAATTTGCGAAATTTTAAGAATTTTTTAAGAACAAACCCGAGGCTGAGATTTTGAAAAGAATGTAATTTTGTGTGTTGAAAATTACTCTAAATACAGTACAATTATATGCTTTTTACCACCGCCGTATAAAATTCTTCCTTTCTCTAAACGTCAAAACTAGCGCTAATAACATTTATGCGTGTGATACTGCAGGCTGGCTCCAAAATTACTTTAACACTGATCCAGTCACTGAGTACATGCGAAAACAGAAATGTCATAAGTTATGATCCAAAAATATTCACAGGGATATTTTCAGCCTTAAATCGACAGAAAAATAAGGATATATTTGCCTTCGGCTGGAAAGACAGTATTGTTATATATATATAAAAAAAAGAATGTATGGCAAAAACCACCGCCAGCTGATCGTCAGACATGTGTAAAGCAAAAAAATATGTTTAGGCTTTATTTTCAAAACCTCCGCACAGACTCAGAGGCGCGCTCTAGGACAAGAGCCCTTACCTTACCGTGAGGTCGTGCTGAAGACAAGCATTAGCGAGCGTCTTTATGACTCCTCTGCTCTTCTCAAAAGTTTCCCGCGGCCAGAATCCGGAAAACGCTTTACTCATACAAGAGTACTACCTACGCCGGCTTGTACAAGGATAAAAAGATTTTGCCTTTATCTTTCGCGTCCCATTGCTGTGTGAAAACAGAACAGTCCATAAGCATGTACACAGTCTACTTACATCAACATTTCGTTTCTTTTGACTTACAAAGCGCCCTTTTTTTGGCGAGAACTTAATCGAAGCAAAGTCCAAATTCCTTGATCAGCCTATCGGCCTAATGGTAAACGTTGTTTTTTCTTGTGAACGTTGTCGACCTAACTATCAATAAGGACGGTTAAAAAAAAGTCTCAATATAGGAAAGTGTTTGGTTTTCAACAGCCTATCCAGGCCTTTCCCGAATCATTTATCATAGTTTATCAAAATTTTAATGTAAGCTTATTCAGACATCAAGAGTTTGTATAATCGAATACTCTTATCCTTGTAAGCTGACTCCATCGACATTGAATACCGAAGAATAAACTCCTTAAGTAAAAGTTCTACGGATCTCCTTAATCCATTTCATGCAAATTTGCTCGGCACTTTGAAACTCTTAACAATTTCCTTCTCCGCTGCCACGCGAAATTTCATAGCTAAGGGAAGCAAGAGAAGGTGAAGGGTAAAGAAAATCTGGGACATGATTTATTTTTGTCTCATCTTTAGGTTGTGCACGATTTTTTTGGTTGGTAATAGCTTCTGCACGATGTTTTTGAAGTTATAATTAACAAAGGGCCTGGATTTCTTTTGGGATAAAGCACAAGAAGTTTCCAGCCACATGAGCAGGCCTCTTACTCGTCTTAGGCGTTCAGAGTACTTCCGCTGCGGTCACGCTCCTTTTTTCTGTCACCTTGAAAATACTATGATAAATGTTATTCTTTCTTCGAAATTAAAAGATAAAGTCGTTAATTAGTTACTTTTACTTCTTGCCTACACTATCGAAATTTGGATGAAACAACTGGAAACAAAAAAAAAAACCTCGAAAATTTAGACGTAGCTTCGAAATAAACAAACTGGTGTTTATTTTCCATCACTACTTCACATAGTGAATTCATTCAATGTGATGTAAATAATCTTGGTACAAAGCTGTTGTCCAGTTACTTGAACTTTACTCGAAGTTCTGATGGATTGCTTATTTAATAATTTAATTAAATTTTTATTAAATAATTTTATTGAATTTTATTAAAAAGACATGGAAACTCTATCCTTAATTAAAAGAGATGTCTTAAACTCTCACCAAAATGCAGCCGAGCATCTTGAATTAAGACATAGACTTTACGGAACCATGCCAATGTCTATAGAAACAAATTGAATGGCTATTAGCCAAATCAACAGAAGAACCGTTTACCATTGCTTAACGTTTATACGCTTCAGGCAGCCTACTTCTAGAGAAATTTCAAAAGCAAATAAACATGCCTGTGAGAAACATTTGTCAACGCAACAGATTGGCATGTGTACATTGTACATTTCCGCTTGTTTTATATACATTGTAAATTGCTGAACAATAACATGTCAGTCAAGGCAGTGTCAGCTTTGAGCAAGAACAATTCTAAACCACATTAATAGCGAAAAAATGTTGTACTGCTTAGATTGTGTTATTATGAAATTTATTTTCTCCAGTTCCTATGGAAAATTGTTTTTGGTGTTATTTCAGGCAGTTATTTATAGCTTTAGCAAAAGGTTTTAATATTCCTACCAATATTCCGGTGCAAGATTTTTGTCCACTAAAAACCGAAATTGCTGAGATCCTTTCGAATTTCGTCATAAAACTTCCCACACTCATTAATAAAATGTCAGCTGCCAATACAATGCTTACCCAAACAGTATTGTACAATGAACCCCCCACCCGAAATCCCCTAAAAAAATCTGCAATGATTTGAGAGGCTACACAAATTTTTGCCATTATCAACCTTCCACAGATCTCTTCATACATAGCATCTTCGGAAATATTCGGAAGGCTTTGAGTGAGCTTAGCCCATCTTTCGTAAAAACTCCAAAAATTATTGCTTGGTTTTGCGTTTGTTTGTTAAAGCTATACGCTCATGTTCCATGACAGTCGCTCTCCTTTGTAGCGTTTACGCATGCGTCATTAAAAATTGATCAACCAGGCGAACTTCTGTCACGAATCAATCATGGGAAAAAACTGCAGCCCTCAAGCAATACTAGCAACTCCATAAAAGAAAAGCCATTTAAGATGTTTATCAGCGAACTTCCGATACGATATAATCATTGCTGTTTCAAAATTCAAAGAAAACCGACAAACCGCAGCTCTGTAGCTACATGTTATAATAAAATAAGTGTTTTCCATCAAAGACAAAATATTTAACTAAAAGTTTTAAATTACGGGGAGGTTATGAGAATGAAAGAAGCAGAATTTTGTTTTAAGAGGAAACCCAATTTCGATATTTCACACCTGGTTGTGCGTGGACATCTTATCATTATTGCACGCCTTAATGGTTAATATATCTAAATAAAGCGGATCGGATTTACGTAATAAATGAACATGGATGTTTTGCCAGCTGGAAACAGTTCTTATTTCCCCCCTGTTGCTATACTGAAGATTGCTTGTTGTTGTCTTCAAAAGGCAGACAAGTCTTCACTCTAGTAGAGTTCAATCTTAGTAAGGTCGAAATTTGTAAATAAGAACGGTTATGCGATTGATATCGATCGATGCCGATATGATTACAAGTTATTAATGTTTGCGTAGTTCATAACTTTTCCTCTGACAACGTTTCTCTTTGCCATGCAACAATATATAAACAGTAAAATTTAATTATTTTTGCCACTTATGGTATAATGAGTGCACGATAATGAAACGCACAAAGAACTATACTAATTTAAGGCTTCGAGTTATTGGCGACAGTGAGGACAATTAGTTCTCAGTACAGTAAAAGGTAATATTTTATACATCTTTTAGATCGAGTATGGTTAAACTGCATTTGAAATAGCTGATGCAACACCGTGAGTGTCTCGTTAAACAATTTGCGCTCTTTAAGGGTTAAAATGTTCCTTATTGTTTGGGGAAGAACGCAAATGGCGGTGTCTGATGGAAGAGTAGTAGTAGAGTAGTAGTAGTAGTTGCATTTCAATGGAAAGTTATAGGTTATTAGGAAAAGAGAATACTTTTTTATCACAATACTGTTTTACCAGCCGAGACTAAATATTCTTATTTTCCTGCCCATTTTAGGTTGAAAATATTCTTGTGAATATTTTTAGATTATAGCGTATGACATTTTTGTTTTGGTTGGTGTTAACGTACTTTGGAGCCACCCTCCAGGCTTTAAGCCTCATATGACGAAAATAACTTCTTGCATAAATTTTATTACCGTCGAACATACGGCTAATGTTGTTCTTGTTACCTTTTGGCTAGTTTTGCCGTTTAGAAAGAGGAAACATTTTATCCGCTTTAATTTAAAAGACACCTCGTTGTATAGTGTTTACAAATTTTCAACACACAAAATTAAATTAGGTTCATTCGAATTCAAAAATTCCAGGCTTGGGTTTATTCTTAAGATATTCCATAGTTAGTAGAGGAGACTGGTTATGAAACCCGGCAAACATCAAAGGGTTAAACAATAGCGTGGTCGACGATGTTGAACAGACCCGTCACGTGACTCTGACCGTGCACAAGTTCATTCAAGATGGCGGACAATGTAGACGATCTGTTTGTATGGGGAGAAGATTTCGTGAAGCGATCTTGGGTATTTTGGAAGACGATGAAGAAGTAGAGGAACAATTTTCCGTCGCAGTTAGAAATGTAAGTTGAAAAAGTTGTAATTTCACACTATGGAGCTTAAATTTGCCACAGATGGGCTTCTCGACGCGTGTAAACAAACGAAATTAAACAAACGCTCGCGTAAAAAAAACCATGCTTATATATTGCCGTTTCGTCAAAGGCAATCTTCGTTAGGGCTCCTGCGAAACAAGGAAGACTTATAAAAAGCTTCTAAAGAGCTCAACGCTCCGGAATGTAGAAATTATTGTAAGTGGTAAACCTTGTAATTGGTAGAGCTTCCCGGCTTCACGATACTCTCTGTTTCGAAAAAGTGCCCACCGAATTTTTATTTTTAAACTCTTAAGTAGTTTATTTATTTTACAATGACAATGTTTGTGATACCTTTGTAGGCTCAGCGTCAAGAAATTGTTTGCAATGACTGCGGAAAGAAGTACAAAACCAAAGGAGGTTATGAGAGACACAGGGCTGCAAAACACAGCAGTCAAGAGGAAGGATTGGAGCAGGTGCAACAGTTAAGCCCGAGTGTTCTTGCAGAAATAGTTGACCGAGCTGTCCGCAATGTTAAGGAAAGGAAAGTTTTTGCAGAAAATTTAAGGAATGAGCTCGGCAATTACTCATACCAACAGCTACCAGAAGACAGCAATGAATTTTCTGCTGTCAAAGCAATCTATGAAGGATATACAAGAAATGGAGATGCAGAAAAGTTTTATGGCAAATATTATGCAACAGTTGCTGCAAAGTCAACTCAATTCTTCAGTGGAATTTCTAGGAATGATGCAGCACTACTGGCATCCAAAGTTGCTGACTGTTTGCTTGCATACTCTAAGCAACAAAAACACTCTACCAACCGTGGACTTTGGTCGATCACTCAGCCTGCACAACAAATATTTTTGAAAGCAGAATGCCATTTTAGGCAATTCACATCAAAGCCTGATTTGCAAAGATTAGATATTTCCGGCATCACTAACAAAGCAACCAGTGATAGTGACATCCTTGCTTATTATAGTTTGATTGTATCAGATGCAGAACTTGAACCGGACAGTCATGTTTGTAAGGATGTCTTACATAGCATTGTTAGTCTGTATGTGGATGTACGTTCGTTCTCTTTTGCCAAGGATATCATTCAGCATTACAAGATCAAGGCAACCCAAACCAAAGCAAAGGCCTTACGCAAGGAAATTAGTAGAAGTTGTCAAGGTGATTACCAGCAAAGGCAGGAATAAGACTGTTAATTCCCATTTTTGATTTATTAATTAGCAGCTTTTGATCAGTACCACCATTTGCAGTGAGGACAATAAATGTCATGTCAATTCCGAATTTATTTAAACTTTGATTCAGGTTTGGTAAAACAATTGAATTCATTCAAGTTACCAGTGAGATAGATTATAAGAACTTATATTTCTTGTTTTTATATGCTCCTAATAAAATCAAACTTTTATACCCTTTTGAAACAACTATTTCTACTTCCCTGAAACCCTGGAAGAAAGTGTTTTAATTAATGTGTTAGTTCATTTCCTAGTTACACTTAAGAATTACTTGTACCCACATGCACAGATATAATGAAACAACTGCAAGCTGTTCTTGACAAGTATTTTCACTTTAAATGATCAATATAAAAGTTCTCCTTAATGGTCTCCTTGTATTTCCTAGTTACACTTAAGAATTACCACTTGCACTTGCATGCACAATCATAATGAAACAACTGCAACCTGTTCTTGACAAGTATTTCACTTAAAGTGATCAATATAAAAGTTCTCCATAATGGTCTCCTTGTATTTCCCAGTTGCACTTAAGAATTACCACCTGCACTCACATGCACAATCATAATGAAACACAACTGCTATTCTTGACAAGTATTTTCACTTTTAATGATCAATAAAAATTCTCCTTAATGGTCTCTTTGTATTTCTTGGTAACATTAAAGAATTACCACATAATTCAACATAATTCAACTTTCAAGAAACCTTACTTATTTAAAAAGTACTAAAAGATCTTCGTCAAATGACATGAAATAATTGTATCTACACTGTATAATACAATTTCACATACTGAAATGTTTCTGACTGAACGCCGGTGAGTAACATAGAGGGGATGATCTTCAGGAAGAAAACAACCAAAAGCTTTCACAGTGTATGCAAGACTGTCATCGATCATTATTTCTACTTCTGGGAGAAGGAAAGGTTCTACAGTCTTTTTCAGAATAACTCTGTCTGATATTGTTTTAAATTTTCACCCTGCCAGGGTTTTCAAGCCAGTGATTCGCTGGCACAATTCACCAAACGACTTGTAACATGCCTTGGGTTGTTGATCGTGCTCCTTGACAACCGATCGAGCAGGTCTTGGTGTAGGCTTTGCAGACTCGTGACTTTTCCTTGGCATGTTTAATCTTGGGATGGCGCCGAATCGTGGTTTCTTCTTCGTCATTTTAGCCGTTTGAACTGCATTTGAAAATACAGGAAAACACAAATAAGAAAGATGAAAATTAACATTCAAGAAAATTTCACAGAGATCGTAAATAAACAAAACCATATGGCAAGCGAGAGCATGTCTTCTACTGTATATCATAGCCGTACTTACATGTTTCGAAATCTTCTACGTCGAAGTGTTTTTCGCAGGTAAACACTTTGTTGTTTTCGATCCTTTTTCGAAATTCATGGTCGATCTCACTCGTCTTTGTGATCTCACTCAACCAATCGTGCCGCCATTCTTGTGTGCCTCGTCCTTCGCATCGGGCAACTTCCAAATAACGATCCCTTTCGTTCTTCTACAACTCCCACAGCCAAACACAGCGCAATTATCTCCAGGCATGACGACTAATGAACTATATAGCTATAACACTTATCGAATTGAGACTAATCTGAGCTAAAAATCCGGCGAAATACAGCTTAAGTCTCCGCACATTCACGTTACTCCTATCGCCATGTTGATTTCCTTGTGCACGGTCATGATCACGTGACTAAGGGAAAACCATAACAAAGACATCGGCCTTTGATGTTCACCGGGTTTCATAACCAGTCTCCTCTACTAACTATGGATATTCTAAAAAAATTGTCAAATTTCAGCCTCGATAGTCTTATAAACTTGTTCTTATATAAAAAGAAAGAGTGTATGGTGACTGGGACAACGAGTAAAATACAAAAAAAAGTTTTAAATAGAAATATAGTATGCTGTATGGAGTTTGTAGAGATCGTTACGATACTGTTTTGAAATAGTCGTGACTTTGTAACTTAATGAGATTTCCAAAATAGCGGATATGAGGTAATGCATTGTCAACGTATAGCTTTATCCCTATATTGTCACACGACAACAATTTTTAAAGGGAGGGTTTCACGGTTCGGCGCACGCCTGTATTATTTATTCGCCTATGTATGCTTTTTGGTACAGGCCCAGTTCTTCATTGTTCATGAACCAATCGAAAGCAAGTTACCTGATTTCGCATGCAAATAGCTGTTAAACCATCAACCGTAGAATAAATCGTACTTCAGAGTCGTTTAATAACTGGAAAAATCATCAAGTTGCGAGTTAAGGATGCAGAGAGACACCATTGCACTATCTCACACACTTAATGTCTAGATTTGGGCGATATCCACTGAAATCTTTTCAGAATTTTGCTCAAAGGCTCTCTCGGTTTTGCCTCATTCGCGACATTCGCGTCGCCCTGACACGACTAACTATAGCATATGATTACTGAAGTAAATGTGAGTGGGGTTTTGAAAGCGATAACATTGATAAGAAGCCAACAAAAGTATTTTTATTTACAGACATGCGCCAAACCGTGAAACCTTTAAATACAGCTATTAACACAATGAAAACAAGAGTAGCGTAGCATTGAAGCATAATGTTGCACCTAGGGTATCTCTAGGTAAGACATTAAAGATTGATTGACGAATGTAACTTTTGTTACGACCGAATTAATGATATTTACTGCAAAATTCAAAACCGCAGCCCTCGCAATTAGCAATTTCCATTAAAGAAAAGCCATAACCGAATCGTATGAGATGTGAGCTGGTGTGACGCTAGCAGATAGGAAAGAACTATTTATAGTGGAAACCAAATCATGAGGCAAGTATTATGTTTACAGACAACGGGTTGTTGGAGATCTCATTGTTATTGGATTCCTGAAGTTGTTAGGATTAATATATTGCGATAAAGCAGCTGAGAATTACTTGTGCGTATGCGGACTTGAAACGGTTTTATTTTTCCTCTGGTCGCTATACTGAACACTAGAAACACTGCGTTTTCGTATCTACAAAGGTAGGCAAGTCTTCATTCTAACGGCATGCACCAATGAAGCATTTAGTCTTTTGTAGTTACAACGAGGAAGCATGCTTAAAGAAAACTTCAGCAAGAAACGACGGCGACAACAACGAAAACGACATCAGAAAAAAATGCTAAGTGAGCAGTGTAATGGTTCTACATGTGAGTTTTGAATCTTGGTACATATTTATTAGCCGTCTTCTGCGAAACAACTGCGTATTTCGAAGAACGTGAATAGTAATGGCTAATTTTTCGTATCTTCCTTATAATTTGGAATTGAACGTTGTCGTTCCGTATTTAGCTGGGGTACTTTTCTAGACCGATAGGTGCATTGAGCAGGTCTAAACAGTTGAGAAATTTAAATGTGAGATATAAATCCATATTTTACAAGGCGTCGTCCTCGGCGTCGCCGTCGTCACAGCTAAAGCTCTCTGAAGCAATGGCGACGGCGATGCCCAGGAAACCGCTCTTGGTGACTATGGATTTATATTTTACCTTCCAATTTGGCAGTTATTCAGATCTGTTCAGTACGCTGATTGGTCTAAAAATCTGCTCAAGCTGAATATGTAACGCCGGCTGTTAGTTCCTAAAAAGAAATGAACAATTAGCTACAGAACTTGGTCATTAATCACTAAATGACTGGCCCCAAGGGACACACTGCAGTTTGTTTCCCCGAGACCCTCAATTTTCCCCGAGGCAGGGCCGAAGGGAATATCGAGGGCCTAGTTTTGTTCACCCCAGGGAGTTCGCGAGTTTGATTTATACCGCTTGACACGTTTTCCTCCATATCGGAAAACGTATTTGAGGTGAGAGATTGCAGAAGACGATTACAAAATTTTCAAAGTGCACGTGCATATTCATTGTTCTGCTCATTAAACTTTTTGTCTCCTTATGATCCGATGTAAACAAAGAGCGGTATTAGATTGAGTGTCCTTAAATTGAAACCAGGATTCAAACCGTAATAGCAAAACCATACCAAAGTAACTGCTTGATTACTTTCGACAAACAACTGAAAAAACCGAGTTTATTTTAAAAGACGTGGATAAAGCGACAATGTGTCGCATACAAGGTGCGCTTGAAGTATAATTGTTATATAGCTGGCGTTTTTCTCGCTACAGCGCGCCCATTCATTGGCTAGTTCATGGTCACATGACATCTAACAATGAAACTGTTTCCCGTCAAATGCCATGAGCAGGCAACATTGGGAAACTATTACGTCAAACGGGAAATAGTTCACTATTACCCGCGAAATGTTGACCGCTGTTGCACGTGGCCTGATGTTGTCGCTGGAATCTTAGCGCGTTTTTCAAAATTTGCTTTTGTTTTGCTATATAACAAATCACTTAATGACTGGTCCCGATTGGAACAGTGAATTTTGTTTCCCGAGAATCTCAATGTTTCCGTCGACTTCGTCTCGACTTCGACTTCGTCTCGACTTCCCTCAACTTCGTCTAGGGAAACATTGAGATTCTCGGGAAACAAAATTCACTGTTCCCCTCGGGACCAGTCATTAAGTGTTAAATGTTTCATTTTTTTTTTAATTTTATTTTGCAGACAAATTAAATATAAATATTTTACAGACAAATTAAAGAAAACATACGCATAAATTAAAATACAACAAAACGTTGACAATATAATAAATAAACTACTCTAAAACAATATGAAGCTAAAACTAACACGGAAGTTACAAACTGTTTGTATAATTGCTAAGTAAATGAATATACTGACACAGTAAATGGCAGTAATGACTTTCTTTATCGTGCTACATTAAAAAGGGGCGTCGATGGTAGTGGCTAAATTGCTGACACGAAATCTTTCAGTCAAAATGTTCTCCCGAGACTGTGATTTAATTTAAACAACGAGAAAAGTAAGGGATCCTCAGCTAAGTTACATGTATAGAAAAAATATTTTGCCACTAACAAAGCTAGGCTTAACACTTGATTGTGTTTGCTCAAGTTCCAGGCCCATATAGGAGGACCGAGTCTGGTAAATGAATTTTTTCGTTGGTGATTTCCGCCCACCAGGCCAAAAATTCATTCCAGAATAAGGTTACATAGGAACATTTTAACATCATGTGTTTAATTGTATGCTTTTCTCTATCACAAAGATGACATACGTCATTAAATATTAGGCTAGCTTTTTTGAGTTTGTCTTTGGTATAGATAATATTGCGATTAATCTTGAATCGAAGCATAATTAGCTTTGGATTTTTAGTAGTTAAAAAAGGCCAGTTGTAAATTTTGTGTATATCTGAATCATTCACTCCGTAGCTGAAAATGTTCTTTTCATTAATTGGAGGTTGGAATTTGTTTTCGACAATAATCCTGTGCAGAGCGACGTTGGAAAGATTTTCAACATTGTCAAACCAATTTTGATTACCTGTCTGTCTCTGTCTTTGTATTGTCGTCATTTTCCATTAACTTTTGATGCTACTGAGAAGACCGTAATTCTTCATATGTCAGGAATTTTCCGCTGTTTAGTTGTAACAGGTGTTTAACTTTGCTAATGCCTGCCTTATGCCATGACTTGTAAAAAATAAGCTGTCCTTCAATTTTGTATATCGGAATTGTTCCAAATAATAGCGTCATGTGGATCAGGGCCGGGTTGTTCAAAGCCTGATTAAGCTAACCCAAGATAAGCGAGAATTTTGATTTCAGTTTTGCAACTTTTCGGAGAGAATTTCTGTATATATTGTTTGGCCTTCTCTTTTGAATTTGAATAATCTCAAACTAAACAAAAAATAGGAAGTGGAAAGGAAGCGAAAAACATTCAAATTAATCAGGCTTCAGTTAACTTTTAATCCTGGGTTAGCGTTAACCGGCTTTCGAACAACCCGGCCCGGTTTATCCTGATCACGTTCACCCTTGATATTTTTAATCAGATTTAAGTATTTCTACGTAACAGCTAGGCATGTTGTTTAGTATGAGTTCTTTCAATTGTAATTGCAAGATAGAAGAAACCTAAACACCACCCAAATGTTGAGTCATATTAATTGTTTCACGCGCTGTGCACAAACATTGCCATGATCTCCGTGTATGAAGTTCATGTAATATATCAAATACCAGCGACAGTTTCATCGAGGTATCCAAACACCGAGACTGAGAGTTGAAAATACGACGCGCAGCGGAGTATTTTTGACGAGATTCGAGGTGTTTGGATAGCCGATGAAACACTGTCTCGAGTGTTTGATATATCTTCTCACTCGAAGCAAAAACTAAGAAGAAAATCGAGAGGTAAAATCGTCAAAATCTATGGTTATTAAGACCGGGTATCAAAACCTCCTTCACGGTTGTGATTTTCTTTGTTTAGCTTGATGAATTATTAATGAGTTTGGGGAAGCAATATTTAATACAGCAATATTTAATACTGCCCCGAAAAGACATAATCTAAGGAATCCTGATTTTAATATTCCACGTTTTCGCACAGTTCATTATGGAAAATATTCCTTGCGATATTTTGGGTCCTATCTTTGGAACAAATAGTGTTAGTAAGAAACCTAATGTTAAAAGTGTTATAAATAGTATTAAGAAAGAATCCACCGGAAGTGCGCTGAGTAACAAAGTGGAAAAACTTTGTACCAAGATTATTGCAAACTACTTTTCAGCTGTTTTAAATAACGTCTCAAAAAAATCATTTCTAACAACACCAAATGTCGAAAACAAATTTTGAACTTCGTATGAGACAATTGAAAGTACCAAAACAAAACAAAATTGAAACTCAGTAAATCGTGAATTATAAGCGAACCAGATGTGATTCGAAAAGCTAAGACGATTGCCTTAAACTATGGTGTTTGGCAGGTAGAATATACAAGAATACAAATATGCTATTACGTTTGATCTGGAGTAAATGGCAAAACAAAAACATTTCAGTAATACTTTTTGCACCATCATAATAAAAAAACTCACATTTGAATACTATTTTAATGACATTGCTTGCAATAATACCAAAGTGTTTTTCGAGTGTTTTGTTTTGAAGCCATTGAAGTTTATTGGTTTTCTTTTTTTTGCGATCTCAAGAACCAGACATTTCCTTAAGGTTACTCCGAAGTTGGAGTAATTCTTAGTACTTTTTCTGTTATCTAGGCGTGGCCGAGTGGTTAAGGGCGCTGGATTTAAAATCTGGAGGTCCCTGGTTCAAATCCTTCACCCTACCACTATCTGGATTTGTTCTCGGTAGTCCCGAGTTGAACTCCTCAACTGCGTTGTATAAATAGCCAACTGGTCAGCCTTCCACCAGCTGGGATTCTTAACAGTTTATGTTCTATTTGAAATATTTGTTTATTTATTTATAGTGTCCTCAATTAGCACACCAGTGCTAAACACATATGACACTTAAATAATAATAATAATAATAATAATAATAATAATAATAATAATAATAATAATAATAATAAAACAGCTTAAATGTGACATACGCTTCCAGGCTGCTGAAAATTTCACATATTTTTGCATGTTTCATATCGTGTGAGTTCTGATGTCATGCTAAGTCAGAACAGATTTTATTTATTTAATTATTTATTTTCATTTTTTCGCTAGCTGAATTGTAAAAAAAGCTAACATTCCATGTAGCTAAGATGTATTTTAATGTGTAAACTGTCCCAAACTAGGTTTCTGCTAAAGTTTGACACTAACAGTCAATTATTTATTCATTCATTTGCATTCATTCATTGATTAATTCATTGGCATTCATTCACCCATTCATCTATTCATGCATGCATTAACGTGTATCTTTATGTACGTTATGGAATGTGACCACACTATTGGCAAAAGGTAATTATCACAATAAAAAAAAATGAATAAGTCAGTTTTCGAGCATAATTGCACGCGGCTTTATCGCATGTAGTGTCCGTTAAAAGTTTAGTCGATGAAGTCGGAACTGGCGTTTCAAAACAAAGGACTGTCTCTTTTAAACCCTGGGCTAATTCAACTTCGTAAGGTCTTTTGGTTGGACTTATAAACAAAGGGGCTTATGTCCATTATTTCCAAGAGGTCTTGTAACCGGAATAGAAAATCCGTTTCGAAACAAGCTATAGCTGCACATCAAAAGTTAAAAATAGTAATAATCCATAGCAGACGTTTCAGGCTAAGCCTTCCACAGTGCTAAGTTTAGTTTTTTCTTGCTGTCACTGAATGTTACTATTTAAAACTTTTGAACTGTTTATTGTGCCAAGCACCAAGGGTCTTTTTCGATTACCATTTTTTTTATAGCTGAACATGTTGATCCTAATAGGTTTTTCATTTACAGGTAATTGAGCTTTAAAACTTCATAATAAAATGAATTCTAAACAAGAAAAATTAGGGGGGGGGGGGTAGAAACGTAGTAGCCTCATCTAGGCGTTCAGTTAGATACGACGCAGTGCGAAAATGGCGCACAAGAAAGTAAGAAAAAAGTCGAAGTATAACGTACTTGTATACTGTTTTACACAACCTTTAAGCAATTGGCTGTCCTGTTTTATTTATAGACCATGACAGGAATCACTGAAGTGAGCTTCTCCATTGTTTATATCATAACGATGATCGTAGCTTTGGCTGGAAATACACTGCTTATCTACATCGTGTGGAAGAAAACTGCGACAAGAAATCTGACAAGTTTCCTGTTTGTTAACATGGCGGTGGCTGATTTGTTGGTTGCAGTATTTCAGATGCCTATCAGCATAGCTTTCTTTTATTTCCAGCACATTCAAATACCATGTGAGCTTTACTACCCTGCATTCGTGTCGTCGGCCGCCTCCATTTTCTGTCTCACTGTGATGGCATTTGATCGATACTTTGCTGTTGTTCATCCTTTCCGAAGTAGCATTTGGTTCAGGAAGCCTAAGATCATTACACCAGTTATTTGGATCTCATCCGTGGCCTTGATGTCAATCGCAGTAGTGGCCTTCAAATTCATAGATGGTGCGTGCCGCTTTGATGACACTGTTATATCGCCTCTGGCCTTCTGGAGTTACATCCTTGTATTCATCTACCTTCTGCCTCTCGCCATCATCTCCATCCTCTACATCATAGTTGCTGCAAATCTGTGGCTCCATGAAGTGCCTGTGGATCATGACGCTAGTGAAAACCAACGACGACAGGAGATCCCCAAGAAAAAAGTCATCCGAATGCTCATCATTGTTGTGGTGGCGTTTGCAGTCTGTTGGCTTCCAGTGCATGTGTATCAGATGGACTATTCTATAAAAATGAGAGACGTTTGGCCGCCTGCCCTCAAATACTTCTGCTACTGGTTTAACCAGGCTAACAGCGCCATAAATCCGTGGCTCTACATTGTTCTAAACGGAAAGATGAAAGCAGCCTTCACCAAAATGATCCGATGTCGCCGTACAGGAATTCTTAAACAGGAAAATCCTGCCATCACCGCCACGAGAGGCAAAAATAGCTTTTCAAAGAGCTCCTTCCAAACGACCAAAGTGTGAATGTCACTTTTGTGGGTGTAAAAAAATCAACAAATATTGTTTGCGAGACATTGCCTGACTAGTACGCCCAGTAATTAGCGAGACATTGCTTGGAATTGAGTGGCAGATACCAGATATTGCTTGACTTTTGGCAAGTTCAGTAAAGTTGTAGAAAGACATAAACCAAGGTGATTGAAAGTACTATACAGAGTTTTACGAAGTGTAGCTAGTCCAACGTGTCAGCTATGACAGCCTAGGGAATTAAAACGATGTTATTTCTATATAGAGCTTTTCATAAAAGCAAACTGTATGTATCGTTTTGTTAATTACTATAACAACATTTCATTGCTTTTCCTTAGTTAACTCTTTGAGTTCATTTTGATACCATGCTTAACTAATTGAAAGCCTAACTTCAAAACAATTGCCCTTTTTTTAGTTCACATGTACAATAACTAAGTAGTTTATTATATGGCTATTTCACGAAAATTTCAATTTCTTCGTCGATGTTTAATTACCTTCGTCCTGTCTGGCACGAACTCATTCATAATTTAACGCTATGAATTTGCTGTGCTCCTAAAATTATAGCTCGCCAGGGTAATTTAATTCACTCTCAGAGTGTTCCTCGCCACTCATCGTTTTCAACTGCTAAAATTAAAAAAAAAACAGTATTTTTTCGTTTTGTTTTGCTTTGATTTTGCGGCTCGTAATCGGCCTGTGGGAATTACGGTAGAAAAGTGCCCTAAAATTAGCCAATCAGAGCGCGCGTTCAATCTTTTACAACTAAAGGCCATATAGTGAATATTAAGCTAATGTTATTTATAGGGCAACGACTTTAACTTTTTAGCTTTTTTTAGATAAAATACCTAGCGAAATGTGTTGTTTGCCAAACCTGAATATTTGAAAACACTTGGACAGTACAATCCGAGCCAATCTTCATGTGTTACGCTTTAAGAGAAATGAAGCTTTTAAAATTTTGTTGTGTCTTTGAGGAAAAAAATCTGGAATTTGAAAACACTTGGACAGTACAATCCAAGCCAATTCAAATGTGTGAAGCTATAAGAGAAAGCTTTAATAAGTTTGTTTTGAGTTTGAGAACACAAATTATAGCACTGAACCAAGAGGGGGCTTGGGAGAGTGGGCGGTAGCAGAGAAGGCTGGTTCATTGGATGGAGCTACATGGAAATTGTACAACAAGTGTGTTGATGACCCTGTAAGTACAAATGAAACGATTGTACAGTTTTCCCAATTTTAATTGATCTACTTGAAGCTCTTTAAACGGAGAAAGCTGTAATTGAAACCTGCCGAACTGAATCTTTACTTTGCAAAATCATTTGAAAATAACCTCTGACGTGTCCTAAGGTTCCAGTGTTCATGTTGCACCAAAAAAAAAAAAAATAGGCATGAAAAACAATTAGTTTACCTTCACCATATTTAAGTCCTAGTTTGAAATTGTGCCCAGCCAAGGTATAATTTATTGTTAATTTGATATTCGCATCAATATTTTACTCTTTACTGTAATAAAGCATAAAAACAGTCTTGTGATTGTAAGTGTAAAAGCATGCTGAGACTGACATTGAAGGAGGTAAAAACGCACAGAGTCCTCTATTAATACGCAACGACTCTGTGTTTGTACGGAAAAGATACTAGATGACAGAGATATCGAGTGTGTTTAATGCAATTTAAGTAAAACCCTTAGGGTGCTGTAAATAGGGAGCTTAAGCAACCCACGACAGCAACGGAAAAGACAACGCCATTAAACAAAAGGTTAAATGAGTAGAGCAACTGCTGTGTACGAGCATTATAAAACTTTGTACATTTCTTTGCAGTCATCTGCACAACAACAATGTGAAATGTTCACCTAGATTTAAATGCCGGCGTTACATATTCAGCTTGAGCAAGTTCTGAGACCAGTAGGCGCACTGAACAGAATAAAAAATACATAATATAAAATATAAATTCATTTTTACCTGGCGTTGTCCTCGGGTATTACCGTCGCCATTGCTTAAGCTCTTTAATGTTAATAAATGTTTGCAGGATTTAAAATTCCAATCCAATGAATGTATGAATCATAAAGCTTCGACCTCTTCACATCCATAATGGCCGTTGCTTTGAGTAGCTACGAAATGTTTACATTTTATGATGTCTTACATAAAGCAAAACATAAAACGTAAATAAACTCTCGAGAGTGGAATGGAGACTCACTGCATTATTAAAATTTAAAAAGATGCAAAAACCTACTTCTGTGTCCGCTTGAGGAATTTCACGAGTTGTAAAGTAGAAACCTTCAGAAACTTCATGTTAACGCGTTGAAAGGCTAACCCGAACACGTAATAAACGTGTATACTAAAGGCTGAGAAACAAGTTTACATTCACTTTAAATATTATAAAAAGCTTTTATTCGCTTTGATAATTTAGTCAGTGTAAATTTATTCACTCCCATGCAAAACTAGGACTGCTTCTTGTAAACTTCAAAATGGCCAAATCTAAAGCCCCGTCCAAACGGACTCCCAGGCAGTCGCAAGTAGCTGCAAGTTGAGCTTGAGTAGAGACTTGGCCAAACGGACTCGCAAGTTTCCTTGCCCTAGTCAAAGGAACTCACAAGAGCAGACAAGTTTTCAATTTGCGTCTACTTGCGAGTCCGTTTCTTGTCAGGACGTGACACAGTATGGTCTCGAATTAGAGGGAAACGTGAGTCTACGAGTAACAAGAAGAAAAGAGATCGCTATGCGAAAAAAGACCTTTATTGTATTCTTATTCAGAAGACACGCATTGTTTTGAAAATCAACAGAGTGCGAAAACAGGATGTCGCTTAAGGCGGCGAAATACGAGATACAAAAACCTTCAACTTGTTGCGCAACATTGTTTCGTTGCAAGTTTTCGTCGATGTTTCCCGTTTTTCACCTTGCGTGCACCTTGCGTATTTCTCCGCCTTTATGTAACCTGGTTCTCAATCAAACACAAAACAAAAGTAAAGGCCTGACCAGAATTAAAAATACCACTTTCACTTCCATTACCATTTTTTGCATGAAATTTATTTTCATATTTCGACAAATGTGTATATTTTTTTTGGTTTTCGTTTATTGACGAAAAAACACCAGCCAAGTTGTTCGTCGATCTTTCTTAGGAGTTGTAAATTTTAAAGTTTAAGACGAAGGTTTCCCCACCTTAACTTCTGCGGGTGCCGGATTTAAAATTTTGGTATTTGGTATTAGTTCAATTTTCATATGAAAACCTTTTAAAGCGAATTCCTTACAACCCTCAGTGTATGAGATTAACTATTGATTTTTTGGGGGGTTAAAACAATATATTGGCTGGTGACTAAATAGATTATGTTAACTGGTATCAAGCCATTGGCTACTACTAAAATATAATATATATGAAAAACCAGAAGGCATTCAGTTTGTTTACTCACCTAACCATGAAAGGCAGACATCTCCTTCCTAACAGCAGCCTTGGCATCGCATTTCGTATTTCTAAATTACAAAGGTAGGTACAATTCTTCATTTATTTGCTCAGAGCCGCGTAAAAAAGTAACTTCATATTGTTGTAATTTTCCTATTTTACTTATGAGTATCGTGGCCAAGCTTCAGTTATCGATCTTGATAAATCCAGATTCATTTGCCGTTTGTAATATAAGCGTAGATCTTGTACTAGAATCTCATTTAACAATGACATTTTCAGGTCATTTCTTAGCTATCGACAAATTTACAGATCTCAAATTTCAACTGTCAGTTGCAAAGTTGCACCACGTCTTTCCAGAGAGTTATTACATTCTGAAATGTACTTTGTGAGTAATAAATTCGAAAACAAAGGTTTTGTGCAGAAATTCGAATTTATACAAAACTTTATAGAAAGATAGCTCGATAAACTTTTCTGGAACGGATAGTGAACGAGAATAAAGGTACGGTAAAACGGGCAACATTTTTCTTCAACTTGCCTCGCAACATTGTTGCATTGCAAGTTGAGACCCTCTATTTTGTTGCGAGACAAGTTGGCCACAAACAAGGTAATACGTGCAACAGGGGGTTCAACTTGCAATACAACAATGTTGCGAGACAAGTTGAAGAAAAATGTTGCCCGTAGTACCGTACCTTAAGCGCTGAAGTTTTTGCTCGCCAATTATCAGATATTATAGTTTTCGAGAACCGTCGTAATACTCTTACCTTGAAAAACAGAGAAAATGACTAAATGGTTTTATGAATTAATTTTTCCTCATTTTTATCGTCGTATTCTTTAGCTTTCAATGGAAGTAATCAGTCGAGATATCAAAAGTCACCCTATTTCTTCCTTTTCTACAGTTTGGGACCATTAAAAAGACAGGTCTTTCTGTAGACATCCCGATTCTCAATTAACATACTATTGCTCAATATACTATTTGTTTCTTCACTTATCATTTCCTACATGTTACTCATTTTCATTCGTCAATCTATTGACTCATTTTCAATTATTGGAGTCGAAAATACGTCAATTTTCATTTTCTTTGCCAAAAAACACTTCGGCTACTGAGGTGAACGTTGCAATTCCATAAGCTGACTTTAGACTTCCCGTAATAATTCAGCGTTTACTCTAAGCTTGGTAAAGTCTGTTAACTGATACCGTCTAGCTTTCGTCTCATCTAAGTGCTGAAATTTACGCAAAACTATTTTGCGGGCCATTAAGACGGCAGATCCAACATGAAAACAATTTGAGTTTTAATTAAAATATGCATTGGTAATAGGACTGAGTGGAGTCCAATTCGGTTTGTAATCATACTCAGGCGACCGCGCAGCGGAAGTCCGATTTGTTTATCTCTAGTATGATTACAGACCGAATTGGACTCCACTCAGTCCCATTGCCAATTAATCATAAAAATTGCAATTTCCGAGAAAAGACGAATAGCCATGTTATGAAAGAGAGGAAAACATGGAAAATTTGCATTAAAATACTGACAAAGGAGGTGTAAATTGTTTAATTTCACTCTGAAATTGAGATTGAGGTTGATTTAAACTACAACTTTGAATGTGGTTGGCTTATTAAACTGTCCGATAACAAACTGTCCAATAACAAACCATCCAATAACAAACTGTCCGATAACAACTTGGTAAGTGGAAAATAGAAGTTTCTTAAACCAATCTCAATTGAAGAAATTATAATTTTTATTATTAGAATTAGTAATTTAAATGTCTATGTGTTGGCGGCAAGCGAAATGTATTAGGTCTTCTTATTCTAATGTATAACTGTGTGTTTCCTGTCTACAACGGCACCATCCCTATAACTTTTCAAAAAAAGCTTTTTTCCCTCAATAAAACCTCGATTCTTTTACATTAAGCCGCTTAGTGCATGGTAGAGCATGCCCGCTTTAACTTAAGGGCGGCGAATAGCCCTTCAACACCATGGGTCTTGCAAAACTATCGTCGAATTTCACGGATCTCGCAGTCACGGATTTTTTCACAGGGCTAGCGTTAAAGAGGGTTTTCGAAAAGTCGTTCCGTTTTCAGCAGCCCACATTGCGCCACTTAGCCGGCGTTTTCATATATTTTTTGTTTTGTTTCGTGTTATTCTTATTTTCATTCATCTTTTTTTTGTCAATTTTTATTACTATCTGGAGACCATGACCCAGATCGTTAGTAAATTTTTATAAGCTTATTAGCACTGAGCTATCGAGGAAGACCCTGTCCACACCTCCTTCTCAGAAGGAGAGAGAGAGAAAAGACATAATTAATATTTATTTCCGCTGGTATTCGAAGTAATTAGTTGAGCTTGTTTCGCTTCAACACCTGTCACACCCTTCATTGTAGCTCCTATGCTGTTATTGGTCACTTTCTAGAACCGTTCACTGAATATCATTATTTACTAAACTGCGTACCGAAAATAACTTATTTATGCTCTTAACTCTGTAATGATGAAAAACAGAAGCAATACACAATAATGAATTTATTGTATAGGAGGAATAGGCCGAGCAGTGCTATAATGCGACCTGCTAAACGCTACTTACAGAAGTATAAGAGATAGGAAAAAACAAACTGAATCTAAACTCACTCTTGCAAGAACAGAATAAATTAAATTCCAATGTGCAAAGGAACATAAAGACGCGAGTCGAGTTTATCGTGGACATAGCCGTCTTTAGCCGAATCTGACTTCCATCTTCCGTGAACTTTGAAAAGCCGATCTGGAACATCCAGATTTGCAGCGGAAGTAGCGCCTCCAGACCTAAAGCTGTGATTACTAAACTTTGAAGGATCTAATCCAATAGCTTTCAACTTTTCCTTAAGAATTTCTCCCGCCCTGCTAGGAGTAAGAGGCTTTGAAGACAAGACATTGCTCTTCAAATTCTTGTCGTACCGTAAGGATCTGAAAATGAAATTCTGAAAAAAAAGAAGGAATCCTGGCAGCTTCTAAGTACTTAATAAGGTATGTATAAGGGCAAGTAAAATTACCAGTCTTAGCAATATAAACCCAGGAACCCTCTCTGTACTTGTCAGTCTTGCTAACTTCTATGAAAATCTTATGATAAAGATCTTCAGTTACAATATTCGATCTCCTAATACTTAAAAGCTCGGAAATGCGGAAAAAGCCAGCGTATGCGAGTAAACACATACAGACAAACCTGATATCAAGTAAGTTACTACTTTCCCCGTAACGCTGCGAAATTAATAAGCCAATGATCTCTGGGGTAATCGGCTCCGCCTTCCTGACAGGATTACGAGGAACCCGACTGGAAGCCTCAACAATAGACTTGACAAGAAACTTGTCGCACGGATTGCGATACTCAAGACCTGCTAACTTATGTACCCAATTAATAGCGTAAAAAACGCTGTAAATGGTGGAACTACCTAATGAATTTTCTAGTAAATGATGCAAATACAATGAAACTGTGAATGAAGTAGCTGGGAGAAAAGAAACCTCCCCAGAGCTAAGCAAGCACCACGCTTTAAACTTACAAAATGATTTGCAATAATTAATAACTGTGTTATCAGCTCGAGAATTAAAGGCAGAGAGCCAAAACTTCTCACAAAGTACAACACCAAACGTCCGACTGGCAGCTGCTTTAACATCTGAAGCAAAAAGTAGAGAAAATACAGTAACAAAAGTGAACAAAGGAAAAATATATCAGAAAAACACAAAGCGCAGTGAAACAAGGCAAGGTTGGGTCCAGGTGGTCCCAAAAGACAGTAAAATATTGCCACTAAGGGTCCAAGTGGTCCCTACATATTAAAAAAGACCAAGTGGTCAACAAAAACAAGGATCCAAGTGCATCCGAGGATACTCAGATACCATGTGGTATGAGTGTAAGAACTCTACAAAGTGCAGAGAAAACCCCCCTACATGTCTGAAAAAGGGGTGGGCAACGTAAGGCCTCTCTAGGAAAACCGCAAGAACAGGACCCCTGAACGGAAATTAGGTGATTCAAAAAGGGAATTTTTATAATTTCCCAAAACGAAAACATCAGTACCCAAGGGGATCTCGAAAATATCAGAGAATATGGGAGAAAATGGTGCGGAAGGCCAAGCAGGAACGACAAGTGTAGCTCGACCGCCGAAGGCAACCATGTGATTAAGGATCTTGGGGATGAGAAAAATAGGAGGAACGAGCAAATTATTCTCACCCACCCAAGAAACAGAAAAGGCATCAACCGCCTCTGTACCAGGGCACCAAAATCTGCTATTAAAACGGGGCAACTGAGTATTCTCATGGTTCGCAAACCGGTCAACAGAGTGAGGACCCCATTTTTCTTCGGCCAAAAGGAAATAGTCCCTCTTGACCCGCCAATCATCATAATCCACAATTCTGCTAAAAAAAAATCAGCTTTGTCATTAGCCGATCTCGGGATCCATTCAACTTCTAATGTGATGCAACTGAGCAAGCACATAGTAAAAATACGCAAAGCTAAACATTGTAAATCTTCCTTCATGCTTGCTACTTCAACAATTCTAGAAACACTCTGATAATCAGTATACCACTTAATAGTGTGCCCTTTGACTAAAGGCAAAAAAGATTCTAGACCCAGAGAAATAGCCTTAAGTTCCCTGTAAGAGGAGCTCTACTGAGCCTCTTCAGCACTCCACAACTTGTGAGATATGGTTTTTTTTTTATTTTTTATTTTTTTTATTAAATAGACAATTTTATTTACAAGACGATCACTTACACTACTTACAGTATTAATATTTTACTTACATTTACACTTACATTGTACTTGCTACTTACACTACTTATACCTTTTTTTACTGGACATGTACGTACACTACTGTTACACCACAAATTACAAAAATTACTCAACCTAGTTACAAAACTACGCATACCTACAGTGTTAATAAAGTATACTAATAGCTACTACATGATAATTAACTTATTGAATTTAAAAGTTATTTTCTTAAGATTTTCCATTTCTTTTCATGAAAACTACACCTATCCCTCTTCTTAGCGATATAATATTCAATGCGTTCTATATGCTTCAGTTTGACTATAAATTGAGAAAATAGAGGCTTAGATTTGCTCAGTCGGCTTGAATAAATTACTTGCTTACCAATGATAAGGGCGTGATTAAGAAAAAACCAATGCGGGCTTTCGTTTATATAACCTAACATGATCTCGCTATCCTTAAGCTCAATGATTGTAATATTTAAGTCATTCAACCAGGAAACAATTTGCATCCAAAAGTTATTGCTGAATCGACAGTGTAAGAACAAATGCTCGAGGGATTCTTCATACTCTCCACAAAACGTGCACAAAGAAGTGTCCGATAACCCTATTTTATATAACAATTTGTTGGTATATACAATGCGATTAAGCAATTTGTATTGAAAAATTATCGTTCTTATATCTAAAGTCACTTTGTGTGGGATTAAATAAATCTGTTTCCAGTTAAAATCTTGGTCGTTGTATATGGAGTTGTATTTTAGCCTCGCAGTAGGGTGTACACGTATATCCTCTACAAGAAACCAGTACAGCTTTTTACTAGTGAGTTGAATCAGATTGATATCACCGGTCTTTGAGTGGAAAATTAATTCTGTAAAATCCGTAAAGTCCGGATCTGGGGTTTGAGAGCAACATGTAGTTCCTGAATCTAACAAAACCCTCCATGATTCCGGTATTGCTTTTGAAAGTCCTAATATCAACAGATAATTATTTAAATTAAGGCCTTTTTCTGAAAAAAAATTCCAAGGTTTTAATTTTCCGTTCGTGAGGAAGATATCCTTAATTCTTGAGATTCCAGCCATAAGTAACTTTTTACAAAATTGAGGTTTGTTATCGATTCGAATATGTTTATTATTCCAAAGGATCTGTTCCATAACGTGGTCGCGCGAAGATGGTTGTTTCTCGGTGAGTGTAGCCCAAGCTTCAAAACACTCGCGATAAAACTTTGGAAAGGATTTAGGTAGGTCAGCAACATCATAATTGCAGTGAAGAAGGAATTTATCGCCGTAATTTTTAAGATGGTGCGAGAGAATTAACTTCCATGGACTATGGTAATTTTCAATAAACTTTTTAAGGCACATGATTCTTTGGGTTTTGACTGCAGATTCCAGATGGGGCATTCTAAGACCGCCATCACTATAATCACTAACCAGCGCGAGACGTTTGATTTTATCTTTACCTATCCATAAAAAATTAAACAATACTGTGTTGAGTTGTTTTTAAAATTTTTTATCAAAAGTTAACACGGAAGCTCGGAACAACAGTTTTGGCATCGCAAATGTTTTTATAATTTGAATTTTACCAAGGACTGTAAGATTTCTCCATTGCCAGTTATTTAAAGTTTTCTTTAAAGATTTTAGAGTTGCATCAAAATTTAGTTCGTTTTTCAGGCGTGAATTATAGGTAAAATAAATTCCTAGAATTTTCATAGGTTTGTTAACCGTTTCTATATCTAAGCTGTCGTTACAATTATGGCTGCTACCAAGCCAGTAAGCTTCCGTTTTGTCTTTGTTAAGTTTCAAGCCGGAACACCCTTCAAATGCTTTTAGGATACTAAACAAATGTTCTAAGGAACCTTTGTCCTGTAGAAATGTTGTCAAATCGTCGGCAAAAGCAGCGAGTTTAACCTCCGTGTTGTCTATCTTAATGCCTTTAATGCAAGAGTCGTTACGAATTTTAATTAGAAGAAGTTCCAAAGCTATAATGAAGAGGTATGGCGACAAAGGATCACCTTGTCTAACACCTCTTTCGACTTTAAACATTGGTGATGAGAAACCATTGTTCGTGACACAACTTGATATGTTGGTGTAAAAAACGGAGATCCAATTAATAAAGGAATTACCAAAATTAAAGGATCGTAAAGCGTTCGATAAAAAATTCCAACTTAAAGAGTCAAATGCCTTTTCAAAGTCAATTGCGACCATTAACCCAGGCACTTGGTTAATCCTCGTATATTCCATGATGTCGTCAATTGACCGGACAGCATCAAAAATTGTTCTATTTTTGACGTACGCATATTGATCATCATAAATAACAAAAGGCAGTACTTTCTCCAATCTCAATGCCAAAGCTTTCGAAGCAATTTTAGTGTCAACATTTAATAAAGAAATGGGTCGCCAGTTCATAATGTAACGTCTATCCTTTCCTTTCTTTTCAATGAGTCTTATTATTGCTTGTTTCTGCGAGTTAGATAATTCACCATGTATATACGAATGATTCAAGGAATCAGTCAAAAGACGGCCAAGCAAATTCCAGAATTTCTTGTAGAACTCGGGTGTTAAGCCGTCATTTCCAGGTGTTTTTCCGTTTGGGAATTTAGACAGAGCATTAAAGCATTCGTCGTTTGACAAAAGTCCTTCGCATAGATTTTTCTGATCGTCGCTTAATTTAGGAACATCAACACCATTTAAAAACTCTTGAAAGCGTCGGTCACAGTCCGTTGATTCGCTGGTTTTGTAGAGTGATGTATAGAAATCTTCGAGTTCTTTCATTATGGATTTTGAGTTTAAGAGACGAATTTTTCGTCTGCATTAATAAGGCGGCGAACTGATGTTCTCCTGGTTTTACTGGTTTCAAGATTTAAAAAATATTTCGTGTTTTTCTCTCCTTGTTCATACCAGTTCGCCTTCGATCTTATTATTTTGCCCTGGATAATGTAATCATATAATGTTTCATACTCACTCCTAGCTTCATCCAACTTTGCAATGTTTTCTTCAGATGGATTACTGTTGACGTTTTCCTCGCGTAGTTTTAAGATTTCTTCCGCTCGCAGAAGCTGCGCCTTTCGATTCTTAGCGATCACTTTGCTGTATCTAATAGTAGTTTGCCTGATTCTATATTTAATTAGGTCCCACAGCACTCTGTTGTCATTCACTTCGGAAAATTCGGAGATCCATTTTGGATACTCTGAATGAATTAACTGTATGTAATTTTGGTCGTCCAGAAGGCTGGAATTAAACTTCCAATAAGATGGTCCAAATGGTTGGTCTTTGAGAGACTATTAACAGATAAGCTGATTGCCGAGTGATCGGTTTTAATAGCTGGAATAATTTCTACTTTTTTGACATCGTCTTGTAAATCGTCGCTTACAAGCCAGAAGTCGATACGACGTTGTATAATAGGATTTCTTTTCCTCCAGGTAAACTGCCTTTTATCCGGATTCCGTAGTCTCCAAATATCAATGAGATTATATTCAAGCATGATATCTTGAACATTTTTTACGGTGGATTTTGTTTCAATTTGGCCTCTAAAATTATCAAGATCAGCGTCTAAATGAACATTGAAATCGCCGCCAATAATGACCTTACACTCTGTATCAAAATTAGCACTTTGAACAACAGATAAAATTTCTTGAAAGAAAACTATTTGTTCATTTAGTTTAGTAGGAGCGTATAAATTAAGCAGCAGGAATGGCGATTCTTGAATGGTCATTTCCAATAATATGTATCGACCTTCATCGTCTATTACGGTATTTTTTATTTCGTACTCTAGTTGTTCATTGATAAGGATAAGTACCCCTCTGCTATGATTTGAACCATGACTAAGAATCATTTCTCCACGCCATTGAAATTCCCATTCGTTTATAATCTCAGGTGTGCTGTATGTCTCTTGAAGAAACATAATATCCGATTTTTGCTTTTCAATCCAAGTGAACATGGATTTACGTTTGTGGAGGTCTCGAATTCCTCGAGCATTAAGTGACATGATCTTGAAATTAAACTCTCCTATGTTTTTGTTTTGGTGTAGTCTGAAAGAGCAGATAGGTAGTAGTTAACGAATATAAAACAATTCTTTTGTAACTATTATCTACGATAATTAATTCATCATTGTACGACTGCAGCATAGCGTGGTATATGAAGCTGATACTTAAGTAGGTTACATAATCACACACACACATGTTTACAACACGAACATACAAAAGAGACTGAGAATGCAGCACTTACCGATTGCCCCAAAGCGAATTGTAAGGGCGTCCTTACGCCTCCTGAGAATATCATTCCTACATGACATTAGGTGCTCCTTCATTACAACGTAAACCTTGCATTGAAAAACCAACTCAGTACGATGCGCGGTAATATATGCATTCAGGAGGAGAAAAAGCAATTAGCATAAACTTGTTTTTGAAAGCAAAGAGCGAAAGAACTAAATAAATAAGTTAATGTTTACAAATTATCGTGATGCGGAATAAACTGTCCATTGACATAAAGTCTGTCAGGGAATTTCTTACTAAAGTATACATTGTCGCCTCTATCCCTGGCTTCTTTAAACTTTTTGCTCTGCGACTTTCTTAATTTATAGAGTTCTTTGGGAATATCTTTAAACACACTGAATTCTTTATTCTTTAAAGTTTTCCTGGCTTGATGTAGAACCATTTCGCGATCAGCATAGCGTAAAAATCTTGCAATTATTGGGCGAGGGCCATCGTGCTTAGGCTTCCCCACTCTATGAATTCTTTGAAATTCGATGCTGTCGCGCGGGTTCGAAATTTGCATTTCTTCTTCCATAAACTCATATACAATCTCTTTCGTGTCTTCAGGCTCCTTCTGAATACTTTGCCCATCTATAACCTTTTTTTCTGCGATGCCCATAAACATTAAGTTTTCCCTTCTACTGTAATGCTCTTGATATAGCAATTGTTTGCTAAGATCATCAATGGACTTCTGAGAAGCTTTCAGGTCGCGTTTAAGGTCAGCAATCTCTCCATCGTTGAAGTCCACACTATCCTCGAGTTCCTTGACCGTCTTGTTGGTGTTATTAACTTTCTCCTTTAAATTGTGGACATCTTTATCGAGGCCAGCAACGGTATCTTCTATATTTGACACGGCCTTAAACAAGTTGTCCAGTCGGTTCTCAATGGTGTCGAGCTTCTGTAATTTGGCAAGAACCGTGTCCATTTTCTTGGTGAGCAGATCGACCGCTGAAGTAGATTCGAAACTATCGTCGTTCATTTCGCTCGTTAACTCGCTGTTACAACCTGCCCGACAAGATCTTTTTTCCTCTGGAGATGTTGCACTATCAGACAGCGATTCTGGTCTGCCTTTTCTCTTCGCGGACATTAAATAATGACTATACCGGCAGCACTAAACACGGAGCGCCTTATGCACGTCCTAACCGTCCGCCATCTTGCCCAGTCCCTTCTGTGAGATATGATGTTATGAAAATCTAACATATAACTGGCGCAACCTGTAGAACTCGCATCGGAATAACATACACAGGTGTAATGGGACTGTATAGACAACATTCGCCTACTGTTTAGGAAAGGAAAGTTCTCTTTCCAAAAACATAATTCATTAAGAGTTGGACCCGACAGGGAAATTTTGTCATCCCATGTAGGACTTCTAAAATATCAAAGTGGGAATACCTTGTCATAATACGAGTAATATTACCAAAGACGAAACCCATTGAGATAATCTTACCGACAAACTGCGCCAATTTTCTAGCAGTACTTGAAAGATACTGAGAACGAATTGAATCAATAACCTGTACGACACTGAGAATCCTATCTGAAGGAATGGATATCGCATGAATGGATAAATCAATACAATAACCCAACCACACTAAACGTGAAGTTGGTTGCCAAATCGATTTACTGTCATTGGGCAGAAAACCAGAAAGCTGAAGCGAAGTCTTAACAAATAATGAAGCAGCTTCACAGCGAGCGAAATCACGGGCGGAACCAAGCCCGTCATCAAGGTAAACTGTTATTCTGACAGCATGACTTCTCCAATATCTGACAAGAACACGAACAACCTTAGTAAAAATATAAGGAGCTGAGGATAACCCAAAAGGGAGAACTGTAAAGACAAAAAACTTCCTTACACCATTTACAACCCAAGAAAATCCTAGAAAAGTTTGATGTTCCTGCAAAATATCAATATGGTGGTAGCCAGATTTAAGATCAAATTTTAATATGAAATGATCAAAGGGAAGATAAACACAAGCGTTTCTGATATCCTCAAACTTAAACTTTTCTTTCCAAATATGTTTATTGACATGCCTAAGGTCTAAAATCAACCTCTTCTTGCTGCGACTCTGTATGGAAACAGACAAAGGATTGACGACCTGAGGAGGACTAGATACTTGAACAACTGAGCCTGACAGAATAAGCTTCTGAATAGCCTCCGAGACAAAATCAACGTGTATAAGCGCTGAATGGTTATTGTCAAAAAATGCATTCTGGGGAACTGTAATAAAAGGAATGATATATCCCTTGTCAATAACCCGGAGAATGAAATCATTTGCGCCTAACGTATGCAACCAAAAACTGAAGTGAGCCCTAAGCCTGCCCTTGACCGATTGAATACTATTGGCAGAATTCTCAAATTCAAAACACTCCTCGAAAACTGGACCGTCGTCCGAAATACCTTCAAGAGTTTCTTTCACTGCTTTATGCTCGGCAATGAAATTACTGCTGCCCAGAAGGACCGCTGTCTTTACTTGGCAAACTTTGGAGCTGTTTGTAGGTTGATCCGGTAGTGAAGTATAAGTTGGGGCAATTGGCTCTCCAATGACCGGTCTTGCCACAGGCGAAGCAGATGTCATAACGGCCTTTAGCAAAGGGGCCCTTTGACGTTTGAGGACGAAAATTAGTAAAATTGCTTGGAGTAATAGAGGAGACAGGCGATGAAAAACCGGATGACGTGTCAGGACGCTGAATGACCTGTAGAAATGGAAGAAAGAGAAAACTAAGTGACGGTCGATTATAGGCACTGAAATGACCTAAAGTGAGAGCACAAAACGTGGTGAACCTATTTAACGAGAACCGAAACAATAAGCGTGATAAACACGCCTGAATGCTGCATGTACGCATGACATAACCTCCATACGACACGTAATTCCCAACGCACCGAGCATAAATACATTTCACGTTTGCGGTTCCTACTACACAGCTTATGCATATTCAGTCCTGGTAAGTCGTAGTAAGTCGTCTACTTACTACGATTTCCCTTATTACTTTGATTGAGGCCGTAGAGACGCTTCCTGCGACTTCTCACGTTGCTACAAGTGTGGAAAACTCGGTCAGTGGGCTAAAGACTGTAAATCCATGTTGTGACCAGGAAGCTACCAGTCTCCCAGTTATAAAACCTACCCCGGACTCTCCCTCAACAAGCTAGCAGGAAGTCATTCAACCCAGGATCATTCAAAGCAGTGGAGATGACTTGGCACAGGAAGACAAAATCGTACAGAACTGTATGAACTGGAAAGCGGACAGTCATCAACTGTTAAGGGTAACTTGAGGAGAAATTTAGGGTTTTGGAGATCGATTGGTGCTCCAAATTTCATTTTGATTACCTTTTGCCAGCCTTCCTTTAGCTCTAAGGTTAAAAAAATAATAAGTCAGCTCGCCTTCAAGCTGCTTTTGTAGACCAAGCCGCTCTTCAGCTTGTTAATTCAGGTCGGGTTCGTAAGCAGCCTTTTATTGTTAACCCTTTGTCAGTATATATCTATTCAGCCGTGTGGTAAAGAGAGGTTAATTCTCGATTTACGCCACGTTAACAGGTCGCAAATTAAACAAAAAATCAACTACGAGGATTGGAGAATTGCTATAGCTTTTTTTTGCCAAGGACTCGTGCATGTTTTCTTTTGATTTGAAAAGTGGTTACCATCATATTGAAATTTCGCAGGACCACGGCGAAGCCACTTAAGTTTTGGACTGGTTGGGTATAACTTAGAATTCCCTAATGGGTACTTTAAAACTTGTAGAGAGAAGAAAAGCAAAGATTACTAACACCGTAGATCGTATTATCGAAGCTGATTTTAAAGTCTCTGCTAGAGAGTTGGCTTCTTTTACGGGCCTAATTATCCCCACTGAACCTGTAGTTGGAAACATTGAAAGGATTATGACCAGACACTGTGTCATGTCTACTTTTTGTATAGATAACTGGGATTCAGTATTCTGTCTTGATGATTATTGCAAAGAGGAATTATTTTTCTGGAACGATAATTTGATTAATCTCAACAGCAGCAATTGCTTAGTAAGTAAAGATCCGAGTTATTTTGTTTACTCAGATGCTAGTGCCACTTTAACAATGACTTTGTGTGTCACAAAGTGTGGACAGTGAACCACAGCTCCAACAGCTCAACATAGAGAGAGTTATCTCTTATTGAATTTTCAGTGTAATCATTTGCCTCATTACTTGGAGGACCGCACCTGAAGTGGTATACTGATAGCCAAGCCGCTGTCAAGGTTACTGAAGTGGGCACGGCATGCATCAAATTTGATCTACACGGGATCGCACGGAGCATTTTCAATGCTTGTATTCAATCGGGAATTCATTTAGAGGTCTAGTGGATCCCGCGGTATTTCAATAAGGAAGGTGACTGTATAAGTCGATTAATTGATACCAATGATTGGCAAATTACCAACGATTTTTTTTTTCTTTTTCTTGACGAGGACTGGGCGCCCCATACTGTTGATTGTTTTGCCAACTTTTATAATCACAAGCTCCTTAAAACACGGAGCGAGTCTATAAAAGGCCAGCGGTTTGCACTTTGTTGGCTAAAACACGGCATTTGCGTGGAGTAAACAACTCGAAAACAGTCCATATGCTGAAACAACAAAAATAAGAAGTTAAAATGCATGTATATGAAGTACGATACCTGTCTAAATTCTCCTTCTGTAGATGCCATTCTTGTTGTTTTCGCTGACCTTTTTACAAAGAAAGCAAACAAATGAAAAACCTTCCCTTGTGCGATCGCCTGAAATATTACTTCGTGCGAATTTCCCGGGAGTACTACACGTCTGGGTGAATAAGCCAATCAAAGCAGAGTATTCCAATTTGTGATGGACGGGCTGAGCCGCTCAGCCTCTAGTTATAGGCTCGCTCCGTGTTTAATTTCTTTTCAAGGTTCTTGAATACTAACACTGCGGATGTCGATTTCTTCTTTCAGCATTTTCGAGGGGAGAATTGTCTCGTGGTTCCATCCGTGAGTATATTTCCACGCGTTTTGCATTATATGAAGTGGCAGAATGCACAAATATGGTAATTACAGCTACGGCTAGATAGCTAGATAGATAGATAGTTTAATAAGCAATACATTACAGCCCGAAGGCTGAATTGCGTATTTACATATGATATAACTAAATCATCATACCGAAGAAATTCGGCTTGTGTTTAAGGCTATTCGTGCCGGGAAGAATGTTCTACTTCTCAGAAGGAATCATAATTCGGCACTGGAATCATAATGCGGCACTGGCCGAAGCAATAATTTTTATCTTGTGGCACTGGCTAAATAATGTGTCTATTTACGGGGCACTGGCCCAGTCTCCAGCACAAACATAGATTCGTTGGCACTTTGGGTTTGCCATCTTGTTGTCTCCACATGGGACGTATGATTGATTCCTTTTAGTTTGTATCTTGTGTTGCTGTTTCTTTCAGTTAATTTCTTCAAGCTAGTCTTCTCCAAGCAAAGGTTCCCAATTCTCTCATCAATGGACGCCAATCAGGTTCTGCACGTGATGTTGAAATCCCTGGTGTAAAAATTGAGCTACCTTTTCCTCTAGGTGTCGTGTCTCTTTATTTATTCGAACTCCAGCAGTCTTGTTCTTCCAGTTCTTCTGTGATTTTGACCCATGCCGCCTTTAAATGATGTACTCATTTGTTCCCAGTGTTGATTGTAATCCGCTGAATAGTGACTTTTGCAGGAATATTATCGAGTCTGCCAGACGCTAAAGGTCACAGCTGATAAAGACTAAGAAGCCCATTACTACAGAGATCATTGGAAATATTCTAGACGTTCATAACAAGTAACATTCTAGCTTAAAGGATCTTCGTATTGCCGCGTTATGCTCTTTAGCGTTCGCCGAATTTCTTCGGTATGATGATTTATGTAATGTCTTTCCCAAGCATATTGAGTTCCGTAATGATAAAAAAGGGATCTTCTTGCTCCGAAGCAAGACTGATATATATAGGGAAGGGAATTAGGTCTACATTAGTGCTTCCAGTTTCAAGTACTGTACTGTCGGTGTTTTAAGAAGGTACATGTGCTTGAACCTTGATGGCAATAGTACTCTTCCTTTATTTAGATCACTAACCTTTCGAGCTATATCCTGAGAAGTGGTAAGATTTCTTTTACTAGGTGTAGGGGAATGCTTAGAGATTGCTTAAGTAAGCTGGGTTATAACCCTGCTGAGCACGGTCTTCATAGTTTAAGATCCGGTGGCATTACATCTGTAGTGCATGATAGTAGTAATTCGATCCCAGAAAGACTACTTAAAATGCATGTCAGATGGAAGTCCCACTCTGCCAAGGATATGTATGTTTGAAGAGAGCCTTGAGAATAGACTGGAAGTGTTTACGTCTGTAATATTATCGAGTGCTTATTCCTCTGTATTAGCGTAGATAGAGCGTATAGACAATTGTAAACATTGCAAATAATAACAATAATAATAATAATTGCATTGTATTGCGAATAATTTAATCTACGATCTAATAAACTGTGGTCTGGTCCGCTTGCGTATCCTCTCATATTCGTTGTCTGATTTATTTGTATTACGGGAATTAAAGGGTAAAGTCATTTACGTTCGTCTGAACAAAGCGAATTAGAACGGAAGGGAACTTTTCAATTCCTTTCCTTCATGATCCAGCGGGGAGTTAAAAGACACAAAATTGCTTGTTCAGTTTTTAAGTAGAGAAGTAGAGGACATTACACAGCGGAAGTCTTGTCTCTCTTGTCTGGATGACTTCATGCCAAAGTAGCTACAGAACAGTGCTTATGAGTGCTCTTGGCACGTTATTTCCAAGCACAGAACTGGCTAAAACTCTTCTTCAATCTCCGTTAATATGTCCATGTATTGGCTTTACTTGGCAAGCTTAATAGCGAATTCTCAGTTGAAGCTGGGAGGCTAAATTTTTTTCCATATTCTCTAGCACCTTTCTTCTTCAATGTTAAGTCAAATTATCAGAAATAACAAACATATCACCGTCACCTGCATATAACTCGACATTCATGACAGGTCGGGTGCCTGATAGCTAAATAAAACGTGGGAATGTTTCTTTGGCAAACGAAAGTACACTTAGCGACAGCGAACAACGTGAAATCGTTTTCTGCGTTGTTTCAACTCAGAAGTTTCATCTACAACCGCTAAGCTGAGGAACTTACTGTGTAGGGATTTCTTTTCTTTCATTTTGTTTCCACTTATATTCGGTTAGCTGCAACAGAACGGCTAGGCGATAGCCCTCTGTCTTTCGTTGTTTACAGATGCAGCTTTATTCTAAGCATAAGAAGCTAAGTTCTGAAAGATTTTCAGTCAGGATGAGATACAAAATTTTACCTTTGCGTCTAATGTTTTGCATGGGATTTCGACGAACTAAAAAGAACTTTTCGATTGTTTTCATTACCCGAGAAATGATTGTCTGGCGGATTATGATATGTGGTATAAAAGTGATAAAGGAAATTACTCTGTGTATATCTTGAATCCATTTACAACAGCAAACATTACTCGAGGGATGGCATAATATTTCACTTGAGTCCAAACAAATATTGTGGGGAACCGGACGCGCCGAGTCAGGAACATTTTTTTTTGTCCGTTAATTAATTTTTTTATGTTCATCTGTTGCAAACGGGACATTTGGTCTGTTTTGATTGATGTTTAAGCGTGTTAGGAGATTATTTTGTGTCAAAGGTTAGCTCTGCTCAACATATTTGTTAATATGAAATGTTAGGCAAGTCCTCACCCTAATCCCCCTAATCCCTAATCTCTAATCCTTTGATGTTTAGTATACTGTAATCTAGAAAACAGCTTAAATGTGACATATGCTGACAGGCCGCCATAAATTTCACACTTTATACATGTTTCATTTCTTGTAAGTTCTGATGTCATACTAAGTCAGCACAGATTTTTTTTTTTGATTTTTTTTTTTCACTCTTTTGCTAGTTGAATTGTTAAAAAAAACGCTTATATTTCATGCAGCTAAGATATATTTTAATTTATAATAAAGTTTCCATTTAACGCGCGCTCTGATTGGCTTAAACAGCGTGCTTTATCAGAGAACAGGGCACGGGTTGATGACGGTAAGCTGGCTTCTTCAAATTTTTGCTTCGGAATTTTGACAAATTTGACCCAAATTAAACATGCCTTGTGGCTCAGACAAATGCAGTGGAATGATTTGTCTGCAGTAAATATAGCTGCATTTAGACCATTGTTAACAACAGAAGTGCTAAAACTGTACTAAAATAACAAGTTTTGCTAGATTCCGACAAAACACGGAACGAAATAAACAACTTCTCATTCTCAACCTAGCGAATGCTTCTTAAGACATTACGAAGGCAGAAATTAACCTTGAGAAGTAAAATAACAACAGAAAACACCAACTGAGCTGTCTGTTTACGTTGAGAAGCTTTATTTTTATAAAAATGTTCAAACAACACTTACATGGAGTGTAGTAGCGCTCGTTTGCTAACTGGCGATCTCCGGTCATCTCGGCGAAGTGAAGATCAACAATTAATTTCGTATCATCGCTCACTCGACGAGTGATCAGTGGCTCTGATATTCTCCTTTACTCGGAGTAGAACCAGTGCAAGCAGTCTAGTCTTTCCAACTTTGACCCCAGTTCGTGCAATAATAATAATGACTTTATTTATGTGCCTGTCAAAATCTAGCAGAGGGGATTCCACACTGCTAATAGGGGACACCTAACTATCTAAAATATGATCTAAAAATACAAAACGAATCAATAAGAAATTTAGACTAGAATCTACTAAGACTAGGATTGCTAACTACTATTGACCTCTAAATTCTAATTATAAAATTCCAAATAATCTTGTAGTTAAATAAAGTAATTAAGAAAGTTTAAAATTACGAATTGCAAAGGTAGCAGCCACTACATCCCTCCAAGATGTCACTCAAATCAAGACTTCGTATCCGGGTCTTAAATTGCGTAAGACTGGAAGCCGATCTGTCTTTACTTGATATCTTACTCCAGAGTCTTGGACCTAAGTATCGAATTGAGTGTTTTCCATGCGTAACTGTATTAAAACTAGATTGATAAAAATCTTTCTGCCGTAAATTGTAATTATGGCTACTAGTCAGAAACATGTCACAAATTGTCCGCGGACACAAATTATGTTTAAAGTGCACCTAACCCCAAAAACTTTTTTTCGCTAAAGCAATAAAGCTTATTTTGTGGAGTAATGTGCCGCAAAAATTTTTCGATTTGGTTAAATCTTTGATTTTCTATGGCTCGTCAAAGTACGTCAAAATGCCGCCATTTTGGTTCACGACCGAGTTTAACGGGGAATGGGTCGAGGGCCGGATGTGACGTCAAATCGAGAACGCGATGATTCTGAGATTCGCATATTTACTTGTTTCTGTGGGAAAGGCCGGAAAAGTTGTTCGAAAAAAATGCTAGCCAGGTGCGCTGTATTGTCATGTAGCAACACAACAAACTTACAGGAGATACTCCACTACATGCCATACCGTTTTATGGAGATGATCGTCCTGAAGAGAAGAAACGTACAAAGGGATGGCTCGATTTCGTGAAAGCGAAACGTGCAAAAGTGATAGCCGTGTAAGTGTTCGGTGATCTGTTCTATAAAGCATTTAATTCAAACCAGATGATCTCGCTCGATGCCTGGATTTTCAGAGAGAGGAAGGGATTTTGCTGACTCAGTGGCTTTGGAATAACCGCTTGTCCATCGATTGATGCTGCCGTTGTTGCATCTGATCTGAGAAACAACAGCAGTCAGTCGGCACAGCTGACAGATAGTTTTGTATTTGCCCGCTACTAATCTTAAAACTCCATTTCTGAAGCCATACAGGTTTAATTCCTGGATATTCAGTAACACACTTTAAGATAACATCAGCACCAATATCTTCAAGAACAAGATCATTCTTCTTTGAGTCTTGACAACCTTCTAACTCACTTTAATACAATAATAACAACAATAACATTCGCTGATGTTTTGAAGGGAAGCGACGCTACAATTTCCACACTCGCACGAAAAGAACACAAGCATTGTGTCATGGGATAATCATTTTGATCTACTTTGAACGCATGAAGTTGAAATAATTTGAGAAAGTAAAGGGCTTGACTTTTATTTATACGAAAGTATGTTAATGCGAGATCGAAGAATGCGCGAAAATAGTAAATACGCGCCACGCGCTACAGTCTTACTAGTATCACTCTTTGACTTCTACATATCATTGCCTACGGGTCTGTCCATCAGAGCTCGTTCGAGTTCTTTGTCAGCATCCACCTCATTTGGCTGTCCATTCTTCGTTGGCCAGAGAGTTGTCAGCATATAAATCAGCTCGGTCGTCACCGTTTAACTATTCACTTTGCGTTGTTGATAAGTGCGAGTCGTCATTCTCTTCAGCGATATAATAAATTTCGGAGTCTTCTGAGTCAAAGCTCATTTCAGAACCCGACGAAGTAGAAGATATTGTTGATAAAAACAGAAATCTGTCGACTGTGGAGCCCCAGCGAAAAACTTATGCGGCAAAAAGGCTTCTACGCTCGCACAGAGTAAAAGGCCCGACTGGGACAGCCGAAGCTTTCGTTCTCGAAGTGACGTCACGGCCTTACTCTCCCCAGATTCCCCATGCTCGGTCGTGAACCATACGAAACTCGGTTTCAAAGGGGCACAGAAATTCGAGGATTTAACCAAATCGAAAAATTTTTGCGGCACATTACTCCACAAAATAAGCTTTATTGTTTTAGCGAAAAAAAATTTTTGGGGTTAGGTGCACTTTAACCTTATACATTAAAATACATATGTCCTGTAGTCTCCTATTGTACAAAGTTGGCAACTTTGCTTTAGCTAACAGCTGTTGGTAGCTAGACTGCTTGTCTTTAAATACAGCGCGCAGTCCACGCTCCTGTACTCTCTCTAGTCTACGGGTGTCATAGGCTCTACAAAAATGCCACACTAAGTGACAATATGTTAGATGAGGGAGAATAGCTGCCTTGAAGAGATTTAATTTGGCCTCAGTTGGTATGAGATTCCTCAGCCTCATTATCACACCTATTCTCTGACTAGCCTTCTTACAAACATTACTAATATGCAAATTAAAATTAAGACCACAATCAATAGTCACACCTAGCAGCTCTAAGTTATCCGATTCCAATATATCTTTGAAATTGACAGTTATGCTTGTTTTGTCATCATAGTTCACACTTTTATTCCAAATATTCATCGTTTGATATTTTTTCAGGTTTCCCTGAAGGAGATTCGAATCGCACCAATTATATTAGTTGCCAAAGTGGCGCTCTCTTGAAGTTTCGCGATTACAGTACATATGTCTTTTACTTTCACATAGATCTGGTGATCGTCCGCGTACATTGATAACCCAAAATCCACGTTATATGAGAGATCGTTCTGAAATATGTTCCATAATAGCGGTCCTAACACCGATCCCTGAGGGCAGCCTCGTTCCAGGTTTCTCCATGAGCTAGTTACCGATCCAATGCGTACTCTCCCCAAGCGTCTGCACAAGTAGCTGCACAACAAATCCAGTGCTCTGTCTTGGAAACCATAGGCTTTTAACTTACATAGCATAAGAGGTGGATGTAAGCTATCAAATGCTTTGGACATGTCTGTTGATAATATTCCCACTGACAGACGATTGTCCCTAGCCAGTTTCCAATCTTCCACAAGGCCAAGCAATGATGTTTCACAACTATTGTGCTTTCGGTAAGCTGTGAGGCCATCACCAAGACGATCATCATACTTTGTTGTTATTTGGCTGCTCAATAAACGTTCAAACACTTTGTTTACACATGACAGCACAGTTACTGGTCTATAATTCTCCTTAGCGTGCTTATCACCTTTTTTGCTCATGGATGTTACGTAACATCCATGAGTATAGGGGGCAATCGGATGGCACTCGATCACTCACTCACTCACTCACTCACTCACTCACTCACTCACTCACTCGATTCTGATTAATTTATTCATTAAACCGGATTAAATCGTTTCTCCCAACCCTCCCCTGCTTAGTATGGTTCTTGTCCTAGGCACTTCGTGAGGTAGCTTCAACAGGTTTTAGCGGGGTACTAGAAAGACGAATTTTTTGTCCGACAACTTGGAGTTCATACATATGGCGGCTAACGCGGCACGAAGATGGTTTTTGGTTCAACTCGTGGAGTTGTAAAATTGAAATTTGTCAAGCTAAGCAGCAGTAGCTGTAACAAATGGACATGGAAATACAAGAAGCATAGCGCTCGTCAAAAACCCATATGTAAATAATAATTTATATTGAAAGGTCAAGGTGTTTTTCATTAGACGTAAACAAAATTCTCCGATTACAAGTCACGCTAAACTCACGCTATGCAAAGAATGTAATCAGATACTCTTTTTTTTCGTATATTTGCTGAAGGGCAGGAGAGTCACGTTTCGCAGACAGTGTAAGTAACCGCGTTTTTTTATTCGTGACCTGAAGGTTTTGCGTGATCCGTGAAGAACCTGAAATATTAACCGATATTCGTGATTTTACACACAACTCTACGTGATTTTGAGATACAAGTTCTCCGAATAGTTACAGTGGTCTATCGAGAGTGCCTTAGCCATGCAATATGCAATACGGAGCCTTGATTTAGCCATTCGCGATTTTGCTTCCTACAAACACTGCTTTTAATGTAAGAACAGGTCCTTACTTTCTTATTTTCGTAATTCGGGAAAATGAAATTTTTTTATCCGTGAACCGTGATCCTCTGTATTTTAGGTTCGTGAATCGTGCCAGAGACTTCCCTGTACGACCCTCTTGATATCAAAAGCTTTTAATCGGACATTGTAAACAGACCACGATGGTAAATTGTTTTTTTGTTAGATTATTTTTTATCAGTGCTGGCCTGATGGGCCGCTTGGCACATATGTAGACTTTGACTTCCACCGTCTGAGCTTCTATTTGCAGAACGAGTGCTTGTACCAAACGTTTCCCATGAAAATACTTGATTTTCATGCGAATGACCGTGCAGGTGACATATATTTTCACACAAATAGTTTCGCTCAAAGACTCGTTTTGCCACAGGGGCAAAAGTAAACTTGCCATTGGGCTATTCATCCATGAGCTGCTCAGAGAGCCTTTGATTATAGACTGGTGTCCAGTCCCCTTTCTTCCAATCACGTGGCCACTGGCCCCTTTTGATGCACGTGTTGTAAAGAGTCGAAAGTGGTTGAGATAATTCCTCGGCTCCGGCCTTCAGGATTTTAGCAGAAATACCATCATGGCCGGTGGCTTTTTTTACGCCAAGAGACTCCAGTACGCTTTTCACTTGCGTCGGATTTATTTCCTGGAAATCAAACATTTCACAACCCCTCGATTTCTCTTTTATTAACTGCACACTTGGATGATTACTAAAGTCGTTCAGATTCCACAGTTGTGCATCTGTTCCTCCAATACCATCGGCAATAGTGGCGAAATGGTCTGCCAATGTCTCTGTGATTTTAATTTGATCCTTAATAATAACTCCTTCGATGTTTAATTCAATGTCTGAATTGCACTTGATGCCTCTGTCGCTAAGGAATGGCTTAAAAGTTCTGAAGAAATCTCGAGGGTTTCTTCTTAGATCTTCAGATTTTGTCTTCCAATACTCCGCTTTGATCGCCAATCTTCTTTGCTTCGAAGCTTCATTTCTGCATTTCCGTTTGTGCTCACAGTTCGCAGCTGTTTTATTTTGTCGGTACTTTGCCTCAGCTTTTCGTTTCGCTCGTATAGCATTTTTCCATTTTGTTGTCATGTACGGGACGTCACGGTCCCTTAACCGCATTGTTTTAACTGGCGCGTGCTCGTCAACAATGTTTTTCATCAATGTATTCCAGTAAAACAATTGATCTTCTACATCCCCAAAAATTTCGCCGACATGCCAGGGAGCTAAGGATAAATCTTGATTAAAAGTCTCTGCATTGAAATTTTTAAAGCTGCGAAAAGAAATTATCTTGGGCTTCATTGATTTTATCCTGTCCCGAACTATTCCAAAAATGAGAGCGTGATCACTTAAAGCAGGATAGTAATTGCCGCTCTGCTTGAATAATTCAGGCCTATTTGTCAACAAAACATCAATGAGACTACGACTTGTTATTGTTCCACGACATTCCACTCTAGTAGGGTCTGAAATAAGGCATGTAAAACCCTGTTCGATTTCGAGATCCAGTAGTAGTTTGCCCTCACCCTTGTGCGGTCTTAATCTGTCCAGGTTCATATCACTTAATTACCACGACAGAGTTACTTTGGAGACTAGCCCAATTACAAACCTGACTGAGCTCGTTCTCAAGTATTAGCTGGAAGTCACCGCATAGATTTCTCGGCGGGAGATAAATTCCAATGATTACCATATTCCTAGCATCCGTCTTAATTTCCAATGCAATTAATTCCAGCGTCTTGTAGTTCTCACTGGGCTTGAGTCTTTTCTTGGCCAATGAAGATGATACTAAAGCCGTAAAGTGAGTAGCCAGGAATTGAGAACTGAGCGTTCGGATAACTCGAATCAATCTTGGTCTCGCTTATAAACATAACATGAGCGCCAATGGTCTTAATCGTCGCAGTGAGTTCCTCAAATTTATTTTGTATACTGTTAATATTTAAATGACCTATTAATAAATCCTTGTTAAAGTGTGTCCTTAAAGATTCTAGCTTAGCATTATCAGAGATAGTATGTTCGTGCTCAATCGATGACAGTTCCGCAGCATTTTGCAATTCTGATCTCCTTTGCAATCCTTCCGACTGGCTTACTTCGGTTTCAAGGGTTTTGTTCAATGATTCATCTCCCGAGTCTTCTGCGAAAAACGAATCACTAAATGGTGGCAAAGCACAACTTGTACAGATCCACTCGATGTCAGGCATGCTTAGGTAGTGCTGAAATATCGTATGTCACATCCGTAGGCATTTAGCATGCGACCACTTGTTGCAACCAGCACACAAAATGGCGTCTTGATTGTTCCTCACGGCTTTCTTGCACTCGCTACATGGATATTTTGGCGACGGTTTCGTCTTTCTAGGGCCGGGGTTTACCTGGACATCACCGCATACCAGGGCATCTCTCACCAGGTTAAAACTGCTTGTGCCCTTGACAGAGTATTGTACCCGGGATGTCAAGAAGCGCTTCGCTCGATCGAGACTTAACACTAAACAAATTTGTGTCGGCAAATGGCATTCTGGTGGTAATCCGTAACGTAGATGGTGAAGCAGCAGCCTGTATAGCCTTTTGATCATTGTCTGACCGCGTTTGAGCTTTTTCGAGCATTATAGATGCACTTATTAACAAGAAGACCAAAAGTTTAAGCGAGCTCGGCAAGGTGTGACCGGCCACCATATTGGGTTATATAGTTTGATGCAAGCGGCTTGCTGCAAGCGGCTGCAAGCCGTAAACAACTGTACTGCGCTCCTTGGCAGCTCGTTTCAAATACAACTCGGCATTCGTTAGTTTTGAGCTCCTTGTTTCTTAATTCCCATTTGAAACGGTGCACATTTTTATGAGCCACAACGCGACCGGATTCTTTTGTCGTAGAAACCTTTAGATCCTTATTTAAGGATTAAACTAAAAAACGAACTAAAGGCATCGTTCTTCTCCTGGATAGCAACTCGATACTGAAAGCTTAGCAGGCGTTCAGTTTGCGATTGACAGCTGTCGTCTCGTTAGCCAATCAAAGTTTTTGAACAGTTCTACTAAGGACTGCGATTGGCTTATTATAGCGTGCTTTATCAGAGAATAGAGAACGGCTGACGCCACTTTTCCCCGTTTGGAAAAGTAAAGTTTCGCTTGAAAATTCAGCCGAATGCGTGGAGAATTTGCTGGATTCTTTATCATAAAACAATTAAAGAAGCCTCGACTGTGCTCTGTTCTGTTGTAAAGCACTTAGGAAGCGGTAGAGCACTCAAGAAGTAGGGAAAAACACTCGACTACGTCTCGTGTTCTCCTCTACACTTCTTTCGTGCTCTACCGCTTCCTGCGTGCTTTACAACAGAACAGAGCACAGTCGAGGCTTCTTTATTTGTTAAGTGTAAACAGTGTCCCAAAATTAGTTTTCTGCTAAAACTTAATAACCTTTGACACTTAAATAAAGTCATTGATTTATTCATTCATTTGCTTTCATTCACTGATTCATTCATTGGCATTCATTTAATCATTCATTCATTTGCGTTCATTCATTCATTCATTCACTCATTCAGGCATGCATGCGTCCATTCCTTCCACAGTGCTAAGTTTATTTTTTTTGTTGCTGTCACTAAATTGGTACATTTATAACCTTTGAACTGTTTACCGTGCCAAGCACCACGGGTCTTTTTCGATTACCAATTTTTTATAGCTGCATAGAAAAATTATAGCGGGGGGGGGGGGGGGGGGCGTGGAAGAAACCTGCGACAAGAAATCTGACAAGTTTCCTGTTTGTTAACATGGCGGTGGCTGATTTGTTGGTTGCAGTATTTCAGATGCCTATCAGCATAGCTTTCTTTTATTTCCAGCACATTCAAATACCATGTGAGCTTTACTACCCTGCATTCGTGTCGTCGGCCGCCTCCATTTTCTGTCTCACTGTGATGGCATTTGATCGATACTTTGCTGTTGTTCATCCTTTCCGAAGTAGCATTTGGTTCAGGAAGCCTAAGATAATTACACCAGTTATTTGGATCTCATCCGTGGCCTTGATGTCAATCGCAGTAGTGGCCTTCAAATTCATAGATGGTGCCTGCCGCTTTGATGACACTGTTATATCGCCTCTGGCCTTCTGGAGTTACATCCTTGTATTCATCTACCTTCTGCCTCTCGCCATCATCTCCATCCTCTACATCATAGTTGCTGCAAATCTGTGGCTCCATGAAGTGCCTGTGGATCATGACGCCAGTGAAAACCAACGACGACACGAAATCCCCAAGAAAAAAGTTATCAGAATGCTCATCATTGTTGTGGTGGCGTTTGCAGTCGGTTGGCTTCCAGTGCATGTGTTTCAGATGGACTATTCTATAAAAATGAGAGACGTTTGGCCGCCTGCCCTCAAATACTTCTGCTACTGGTTTAACCAGGCTAACAGCGCCATAAATCCGTGGCTCAACATTGTTCTAAATGGAAAGATGAAAGCAGCCTTCACCAAAATGATCCGATGTCGCCGTACAGGAATATCCTGCCATCACCGCCACGAGAGGCAAAAATAACTTTTCAAAGAGCTCCTTCCAAACTACCAAACTGTGAATGTCACTTTTGTGGGTGTAAAAAAATCGATAAATAGTGTTTGCGAGACATTGCCTGACTAGTACGCCCAGTGATTAGCGAGACATTGCTTGGAATTGAGTGGCAGATACTAGACATTGCTTGACTTTTGGCAAGTTCAGTTAAGCTGTAGAAAGAAATAAACCTAGGTGAATGAAAGTAGTATAGAGAGTTTTACGAAGTGTAGCTAGTCCAACGTATCAGCTATGACAGCCTAGGGAATTAAAACAATGTTATTTCTATATAGAGCTTTTCATAAAAGCAAACTGTATGTGTCGTTTTGTTAATAACTAAAACAACACTTCATTGCTTTTCCTGAACTCTTTGAGTTCATTTTGATACCATGCTTAACTAATTGAAAGCCTAACTTCAAACCAATTGCCCTTTTTTAGTTCACATGTAAGATAACTAAGTAGTTTATTATATGGCTATTTCACGGAGATTTAAATTTCTTCTTCGATGTTTAATTTCCTTCGTCTTATCTGGCACGAAATCATTCATAATTTAACGCTATGAATTTGCTGTGCTCCTAAAATTATAGTTCGTCAGGGTAATATAATTCACTCTCAGAGTGTTCCTCGCCACTAATCGTTTTCAACCGCTAAAATTAAAAAAAACAACAACAGTATTTTTCGTTTTGTTTTGCTTTGATATTGCGGCTTGTAATCGGGAATTACGGTAGAAAAGTGCCCTAAAATTAGCCAATCGCGTTAAATCGACTACAAGTACAAGCCATATAATGAATGTTAAGCTAATGTCATTTATACGGCAATGACTTTAACTTGTAAGTTATTTTTTGATATAATACCTAGCGAAATGTGTTCTTTGCCAAGCCTGAACATTTGAAAACACTTGGACAGTACAATTCAAGCCAATCTTCATGTGTAAAGCTTTAATTATTTTGTTATGTCTTTGAGGACAAAAATCTAAAATCTGAAAATTTGAAAACACTTGGACAGTCAATCCAAGCCAATTCAAATGTGTGAAGCTATAAGAGAAAGCTTTAATAAGTTTGTTTTGTTGTTGAGAACACAAATTAGAGCACTGAACGAAGAGGGGGCAGGGGAGAGGGGGCGGTAGCAGAGAAGGCTGGTTCATTGGATGGAGCTACATTGAAATTGTACAACAAGTGTGTTGATGTCCCTGTAAGTACAAATGAAATGATTGTACAGTTTTCCCAATTTTAATTGATCTACTCGAAGCTTTTTAACGGAGAAAGCTGTAATTGAAACCCGCCGAACTGAATCTTTACTTTGCAAAATCATTTGAAAATAACCTTTGACGTGTCCTAAGGTTCCAGTGTTCATGTTGCACAAAAAAAACTTAATCTCAATTACAAGTGAACGCAAGTGCACGCAAGGCCCAAGCCAAAGGAACTCGCAAGTGCAGGCAAGTTTTCAACTTGCGTCTACCCTCGAGTCCGTTTGGCAATGGCGTAACGCAGTATGGCCTCGAGTTAGAGGGAAGTGTGAGTCTACGAGCTAATAGGAGGAAGAAAAGGGATCACTATGCGAAAAAAACCTTCAATTGTGTTCTAATTCAGAAGACGCGCGTTATTATGAAAATTAACAGAGTGCGAAAACAGGATGTCGCTTATGTAACCTGTTTCTCAATCAAACATAAAACAATGGTAAGAAAATGAAAATTCTGACAGTCCAGACCAGAATTAAAAATACTATTTTCACTTCCATTATCAGTTCTTGTATGATTTCGACAAAAGTGTATTTATACATATATATTTTCGTTTTCGTTTATTGATATTTAA
>OZ026609.1:7300376-7375376 GCA_964020085.1 Micromussa lordhowensis
TGACAGGAATCACTGAAGTGAGCTTCTCCATTGTTTATATCATAACAATGATCGTAGCTTTGGCTGGAAATACACTGCTGATCTACATCGTGTGGAAGAAACCTGCGACAAGAAATCTGACAAGTTTCCTGTTTGTTAACATGGCGGTGGCTGATTTGTTGGTTGCAGTATTTCAGATGCCTATCAGCATAGCTTTCTTTTATTTCCAGCACATTCAAATACCATGTGAGCTTTACTACCCTGCATTCGTGTCGTCGGCCGCCTCCATTTTCTGTCTCACTGTGATGGCATTTGATCGATACTTTGCTGTTGTTCATCCTTTCCGAAGTAGCATTTGGTTCAGGAAGCCTAAGATCATTACACCAGTTATTTGGATCTCATCCGTGGCCTTGATGTCAATCGCAGTAGTGGCCTTCAAATTCATAGATGGTGCGTGCCGCTTTGATGACACTGTTATATCGCCTTTGGCCTTCTGGAGTTACATCCTTGTATTCATCTACCTTCTGCCTCTCGCCATCATCTCCATCCTCTACATCATAGTTGCTGCAAATCTGTGGCTCCATGAAGTGCCTGTGGATCACGACGCTAGTGAAAACCAACGACGACAGGAGATCCCCAAGAAAAAAGTCATCCGAATGCTCATCATTGTTGTGGTGGCGTTTGCAGTCTGTTGGCTTCCAGTGCATGTGTATCAGATGGACTATTCTATAAAAATGAGAGACGTTTGGTCGCCTGCCCTCAAATACTTCTGCTACTGGTTTAACCAGGCTAACAGCGCCATAAATCCGTGGCTCTACATTGTTCTAAACGGAAAGATGAAAGCAGCCTTCACCAAAATGATCCGATGTCGCCGTACAGGAATTCTTAAACAGGAAAATCCTGCCATCACCGCCACGAGAGGCAAAAATAACTTTTCAAAGAGCTCCTTCCAAACTACAAAACTGTGAATGTCACTTTTGTGGGTGTAAAAAAATCAACAAATATTGTTTGCGAGACATTGCCTGACTAGTACGCCCAGTAATTAGCGAGACATTGCTTGGAATTGAGTGGCAGATACCAGATATTGCTTGACTTTCGGCAAGTTCAGTAAAGTTGTAGAAAGACATAAACCAAGGTGATTGAAAGTAGTATACAGAGTTTTACGAAGTGTAGCTAGTCCAACGTGTCAGCTATGACAGCCTAGGGAATTAAAACGATGTTATTTCTATATAGAGCTTTTCATAAAAGCAAACTGTATGTGTCGCTTTGTTAATTACTATAACAACATTTCATTGCTTTTCCTTAGTTAACTCTTTGAGTTCATTTTGATACCATGCTTAACTAATTGAAAGCCTAACTTCCAAACAATTGCCCTTTTTTTAGTTCACATGTGCAATAACTAAGTAGTTTATTATATGGCTATTTCACGAAAATTTCAATTTCTTCGTCGATGTTTAATTACCTTCGTCCTGTCTGGCACGAACTCATTCATAATTTAACGCTATGAATTTGCTGTGCTCCTAAAATTATAGTTCGTCAGGGTAATATAATTCACTCTCAGAGTGTTCCTCGCCACTCATCGTTTTCAACTGCTAAAATTAAAAAAAAAACAGTATTTTTTCGTTTTGTTTTGCTTTGATTTTGCGGCTCGTAATCGGCCTGTGGGAATTACGGTAGAAAAGTGCCCTAAAATTAGCCAATCAGAGCGCGCGTTCAATCCTTTACAACTAAAGGCCATATAGTGAATATTAAGCTAATGTTATTTATAGTCATAGTCATTTTTCTTGGACAGCTCTGTCCAAGGGGGAAAGGTGCATGAGGTTATCCCTATGTAAAGCACCAACCCATGAGACAAGGCCAGACCACAACACCGGGAACTACGTGCCCTACAAAGACTTTAACTTTTTAGCCTTTTTTAGATAAAATACCTAGCGAAATGTGTTGTTTGCCAAACCTGAATATTTGAAAACACTTGGACAGTACAATCCGAGCCAATCTTCATGTGTTACGCTTTAAAAGAAATGAAGCTTTAAAAATTTTGTTGTGTCTTTGAGGAAAAATATCTGGAATTTGAAAACACTTGGGCAGTACAATCCAAGCCAATTCAAATGTGTGAAGCTATAAGAGAAAGCTTTAATAAGTTTGTTTTGAGTTTGAGAACACAAATTATAGCACTGAACCAAGAGAGGGGCTTGGGAGAGTAGGCGGTAGCAGAGAAGGCTGGTTCATTGGATGGAGCTACATGGAAATTGTACAACAAGTGTGTTGATGACCCTGTAAGTACAAATGAAATGATTGTACAGTTTTCCCAATTTTAATTGATCTACTTGAAGCTCTTTAACGGAGAAAGCTGTAATTGAAACCTGCCGAACTGAATCTTTACTTTGCAAAATCATTTGAAAATAACCTCTGACGTGTCTTAAGGTTCCAGTGTTCATGTTGCACCAAAAAAAAAAAATAGGCATGAAAAACAATTAGTTTACCTTCACCATATTTAAGTCCTAGTTTGAAATTGTGCCCAGCCAAGGTATAATTTATTGTTAATTTAATATTCGCATCAATATTTTACTCTTTACTGTAATAAAGCATAAAAACAGTCTTGTGATTGTAAGTGTAAAAGCATGCTGAGACTGACATTGAAGGAGGTAAAAACGCACAGAGCCCTCTTTTAATACGCAACGACTCTGTGTTTGTAGGGAAAGGATACTAGATGACAGAGATATCGAGTGTGTTTAATGCAACTTAAGTAAAACCCTTAGGGTGCTGTAAATAGGGAGCTTAAGCAACCCACGACAGCAACGGAAAAGACAACGTCATTAAACAAAAGGTTAAATGAGTAGAGCAATTGCTGTGTACGAGCGTTATAAAACTTTGTACATTTCTTTGCAGTCATCTGCACAACAACAATGTGAAATTTTCACCTAGAATTGAATACCGGCGTTACATATTCAGCTTGACCAAGTTCTGAGACCAGTAGGCGCACTAAACAGAATGAAAAATACATAATATAAAATATAAATTCATTTTTACCTGGCGTTGTCCTCGGGTATTACCGTCGTCATTGCTTAAGCTCTTTAATGTTAATAAATGTTTGCAGGATTTAAAATTCCAATCCAATGAATGTATGAATCATAAAGCTTCGACCGCTTCACATCCATAATGGCCGTTGCTTTGAGTAGCTACGAAATGTTTGCATTTTATGATGTCTTACATAAAGCAAAACATAAAACGTAAATAAACTCTCGAGAGTGGAATGGAGACTCAATGCATTATTAAAATTTAAAAAGATGCAAAAACCTACTTCTGTGTCCGCTTGAGGAATTTCACGAGTTGTAAAGTAGAAACCTTCAGAAACTTGATGTTAACGCGTTGAAAGGCTAACCCGAACACGTAATAAACTTCATGTACACGGTAGACTAAAGGCTGAAAAACAAATTTACATTCACTTTAAATATTATAAAAAGCTTTTATTCGCTTTGATAATTTAGTCAGTGTAAATTTATTCACTCCCATGGAAAACTAGGATTGCTTCTTGTAAACTTCAAAATGGCCAACTCTCAAGCCCCGTCCAAACGGACTCCCAGGCAGTCGCAAGTAGCTGCATGTTGAGCTTGAGTAGAGACTTGGCCAAACGGACTCGCAAGTTTCCTTGCCCTAGTCAAAGGAACTCACAAGTGCAGACAAGTTTTCAATTTGCGTCTACTTGCGAGTCCGTTTCTGGTCAGGACGTGACACAGTATGGTCTCGAATTAGAGGGAAACGTGAGTCTACGAGTAACAAGAAGAAAAGAGATCGCTGTGCGAAAAAAACCTTTATTGTATTCTTATTCAGAAGACACGCATTGTTTTGAAAATCAACAGAGTGCGAAAACAGGATGTCGCTTAAGGCGGCGAAATACGAGATACAAAAACCTTCAACTTGTTGCGCAACATTGTTTCGTTGCAAGTTTTCGTCGATGTTTCCCGTTTTTCACCTTGCGTGCACCTTGCGTATTTCTCCGCCTTTATGTAACCTGGTTCTCAATCAAACACAAAACAAAAGTAAAGTCCTGACCAGAATTAAAAATACTACTTTCACTTCCATTACCATTTTTTGCATGAAATTTATTTTCATATTTCGACAAATGTGTATATTTTTTTTTGTTTTCGTTTATTGACGAAAAAACACCAGCCAAGTTGTTCGTCGATCTTTCTTAGGAGTTGTAAATTTTAAAGTTTAAGACGAAGGTTTCCCCACCTTAACTTCTGCGGGTGCCGGATTTAAAATTTTGGTATTTGGTATTAGTTCAATTTTCATATGAAAACCTTTTAAAGCGAATTCCTTACAACCCTCAGTGTATGAGATTAACTATTGATTTTTTGGGGGGTTAAAACAATATATTGGCTGGTGACTAAATAGATTATGTTAACTGGTATCAAGCCATTGGCTACTACTAAAATATAATATATATGAAAACCCAGAAGGCATTCAGTTTGTTTACTCACCTAACCATGAAAGGCAGACATCTCCTTCCTAACAGCAGCCTTGGCATCGCATTTCGTATTTCTAAATTACAAAGGTAGGTACAATTCTTCATTTATTTGCTCAGAGCCGCGTAAAAAAGTAACTTCATATTGTTGTAATTTTCCTATTTTACTTATGAGTATCGTGACCAAGCTTCAGTTATCGATCTTGCTAAAATCCAGATTCATTTGCCGTTTGTAATATAAGCGTAGATCTTGTACTAGAATCTCATTTAACAATGACATTTTCAGGTCATTTCTTAGCTATCGACAAATTTACAGATCTCAAATTTCAACTGTCAGTTGCAAAGTTGCACCACGTCTTTGCAGAGAGTTATTACATTCTGAAATGTACTTTGTGAGTAATAAATTCGAAAACAAAGGTTTTGTGCAGAAATTCGAATTTATACAAAACTTTATAGAAAGATAGCTCGATAAACTTTTCTGGAACGGATAGTGAACGAGAATAAAGGTACGGTAAAACGGGCAACATTTTTCTTCAATTTGCCTCATTACTTGGAGGACCGCACGTGAAGTGGTATACTGATAGCCAAGCCACTGTCAAGGTTACTGAAGTGGGCACGGCATCAAATTTGATCTACACGAGATCGCACTGAGCATTTTCAATGCTTGTATTCAATCGGGAATTCATTTAAAGGGTCTAGTGGATCCCGCGGTTTTTGAATAAGGAAGGTGACTGTATAAGTCGATTAATTGATACCGATGATTGGCAAATTACCAACGAATTTTTTTCTTTTTCTTGACGAGGACTGGGGGCCCCATACTGTTGATTGTTTTGCCAACTTTTATAATCATAAGCTCCTAAAAACACGGAGCGAGCCTATAAAAGGCCAGCGGTTTGCACTTTGTTGTCTAAAACACGGCATTTGCGTGGAGTAAATAACTCGAAAACAGTCCATATGCTTTCACAAGTGAAACAACAAAAATAAGAAGTTAAAATGCATGTATATGAAGTACGATACCTGTCTAATTCTCCTTCTGTAGATGCCATTCTTGTTGTTTTTGCTGACCGTTTTACAAAGAAAGCAAACAAATCAAAAACCTTCCCTTGTGCGATCGCCTGAAATATTACTTCGTGCGAATTTCCCGGGAGTACGACACGTCTGGGTGAATAAGCAAATAATAATAATAATAATAATAATAATAATAATAATAATAATAATAATAATAATAATAATAATAATACTCAAAGCAGAGTATTCCAATTTGTGATGGACGGGCTGAGCCGCTCAGCCTCCAGTTATAGGCTCGCTCCGTGTTTAATTTCTTTTCAAGGTTCTTGAATACCAACACTGCGAGTGTCGATTTCTTCTTTCAGCATTTTCGAGGAGAGAATTGTCTCGTGGTTCCATCCGTGAGTATATTTCCACGCGTTTTGCATTATATGAAGTGGCAGAATGCACAAATATGGTAATTACAGCTATGGCTATTCGTGCCGGGAATGTTCTACTTCTCAGAAGGAATCATAATTCGGCACTGGAATCATAATGCGGCACTGGCCGAAGCAATAATTTTTATCTTGTGGCACTGGTTAAATAATGTGTCTATTTACGGGGCACTGGCCCAGTCTCCAGCACAAACATAGATTCGTTGGCACTTTGGGTTGCCATCTTGTTGTCTCCACATGGGACGAATGATTGATTCTTTTTAGTTTGTTTCTTGTGTTGCTGTTTCTTTCAGTTAATTTCTTCAAGCTAGTCTTCTTCAAGCATAGGTTCCCCAATTCTCTCATCAATGGACGCCAATCAGGTTCTGCACGTGATGTTGAAATCCCTGGTGTTAAAATTGAGCCACTTTTTCCTCTAGGTGTCGTGTCTCTTTATTTATTCGAACTCCAGCAGTCTTGTTCTTCCAGTTCTTCTGTGATTTTGACCCATGCCGCCCTTAAATGATGCACTCATTTGTTCCCAGTGTTGATTGTAATCCGCTGAATAGTGACTTTTGTAGGAATATTATCGAGTCTGCCAGACGCTATTAAAAGGTCACAGCTGATAAATACAAAGAAGCCCATTGCTACAGAGATCATTGGAAATATTTTAGACGTTCATAACAAGTAACATTCTAGCTTAAAGGATCTTCGTATTGCCGCGTTATGCTCTTTAGCGTTCGCCGAATTTCTTCGGTATGATGATTTATGTAATGTCTTTCCCAAGCATATTGAGTTCCGTAATGATAAAAAAGGATCTTCTTGCTCCGAAGCAAGACTGATATATATAGGGAAGGGAATTAGGTCTACATTAGTGCTTCCAGTTTCAAGTACTGTACTGTCGGTGTTTTAAGAAGGTACATGTGCTTGAACCTTGATGGCAATAGTACTCTTCCTTTATTTAGATCACTAACCTTTCGAGCTATATCCTGAGAAGTGGTAAGATTTCTTTTACTAGGTGTAGGTGAATGCTTAGAGATTGCTTAAGTAAGCTGGGTTATAACCCTGCTGACCACGGTCTTCATAGTGTAAGATCCGGTGGCATTACATCTGCAGTGCATGATAGTAGTAATTCGATCCCAGAAAGACTACTTAAAATGTCAGAAAGCTTGGTATGCTGTACAGTTTGGAGGACCACGATTTTCATAGAGCCATTTATCTGACCACACAATCAAATCTGTTACCATGAGCAGACCTCAACTACATATATTTCATAGCTATGTTTCGTGTGATATAAAGTGTACTAAACAGTGCAAGCTAAAACTGCTCTCTGATGTGCGAAGACGGACTGGGCCAGTTTCATCACGGCAAGGCAACGAATTGGATCGGATCGACCCTTATTTCTTTATCAGGTATTTCTTTGGCTGGCTTGCTGACTTTCTTGTGGGTGATGCACAGGAATGCCGGCCCATCAAAGTAAAAGCAGCTGTAAGAGACTCGTCTTCTAGGACAGCACTAGCCTGTGCTTTGCTGTCCATCTTTTACCCTAAAGAAAAGATGAACGGCAAAAGACTCCATGAGCTGGATATCATTGAAGCAATTACTGGTATGTGTAACCTGAACAAAAATCAAGGTCATGAAAAGTTTGTAACAATAGCGTCGCGCACAGATGATGTCATGAAAATTTAACCCCTGGTGTGACTCAGACAAACAAACCATTCCATGGGTTACTTGTTTGAGAGCGATATATGAAACAGCTGCGCACGTTTCCAACAATGAGTGGGCACCCAAGTACTTAATGAAGTGTAAAAATGGACATTGTGGGGTCCAATGGTGGGTTAGTCATGCTGTAGGTATGTTTAGGTCTGGTAGTTTTTAAGGTTAAGACTTGTGATACATGTACATGTGCATGAAAAAGTGTTTACATTGTATCAAATGGCATTAGGGTATGAATGTTTTAAAGATTTACGGCTACTACAATTCTCTTGTAAACTTTCCTTAATCTTGAGTCAGTGGGCAACTACATTGTTTATGTACAGTAGTTTTGTAAATGTAGTCTAAGGTGTCAACCTTATGACAACAAAAAATGCTGTGACTTGTAACAACAGACTAATACTTACTGAGTTCCTCTAGTGCCTTTTGTAATTGTTTACGAGTACTTTGCAGCTCCTCTGCCAATTTGTCTTTATCCTCTTTGCATATTATGCTGATGCACTTCGGAGGCTTGTGCTGCTTCGGCTGCTTGCCCCCAAAGTGTGGATGCTGAAGTTTTTTATCAGCTTGTAGCTTTGGGAGAGCTGGCTCTGGGGTGGAAGAACCATCAAGTACCACAACATGTTGAGGGGCATTCTCAGCAACGGGCTCAGGTGAATTTGGGAGAGGAGGCAACAAAGGAGAACTAGAAGAGAGGATCTCGGTAATAACAAGTTCATCATGCTGGGCTGTAATACTCAGGAGCTCATCTTTTTTGGTGGAAATTTTCTTTTTCTTAGCTCTTTTAGTGCTTTGATCTGTAAAATACAAACAATCTCTGTTAATGACATACAAACAAAAATCCACAGACTATGTTAAACAAGAACATTGATTGACGAGAAGAGCCAAAATTCTGTGATGGACTGATGGTTTCAAATTTAAAGATGAAAAACAAGAAATAACTTACTAGGTGTCCTTGATTTTTCTGGGATCGGCGAATGCAAGCATGGCTCTAAAAGGTGTAAAACAAATATGTAATGTCATAGAGTTGTGTCAAGAGTCTTGTTATTGTAACATTTTTCATCAATGTACATGTACATGTCAGTAACTGTTATATTGGACTGACTGGGGTACCTAGAGCATAATTCAGGGAGTAAAGTTCTAGAATGTTTGGGAGCTAGTGAATGTTAATATCATAATCAGAGTAATAAACAAAGAGGCAAAAAAATGTCTCAATACCATCTTTATCTTTGTCATCATCTGTTGCGTCAAAAACAGAAGACCAATTAGGATAAGAAGACAGAAGACCAATTAGGATAAGGGAACTGGATGATCTAAAATCCTTATAAAACAAATTAAATCGATAACTTAAGTAGATTGGGGCAGAGATCGGGAGAGGGAGAAATTTTCCCTGGAAGAGGAAACCTCTTAGAACGTTTTTTAGCTTGTAGTTGTTTGTTTCTTTGTTTATTTGGTTAGTTTTACATTTTTTTTCTGTTTGCCTGTTCTGTATTCGTGTTACAACAGTAGCTTTGTTTTCTTTTCTCTCTCACAGTGATTAATTTGCATTTTTAAGGACCTTATGTGCTAACAATGCATAAGAACACAATGTGGGATATTTTATCTTTAAACGTCAGGGGAATTAGAGACCAACTAAAAAGGAGGAGCATTTTTGCATATCTTAAAGATCATTCACCAAAAATTATCTTTCTGCAAGAAACGTATTCCGAACCAAGCGATGAAATGATATGGAAGAGCGAATGGGGAGGCGAGATGTTTTTTTTCTCATGGAACTAAACACAGTAAAGGGGTATGCATTCTTATTCACCCTTCGATCCGGAGTAAAATTGATTGTATTTTTAACAGCAATACGGGACGAATGGTGTTAATTACAATGGAATTCAACTCGCTAAAGCTGTCACTCTGTAACGTTTACGCACCTAACAATCAGTCCGACCAACTGACTTTTCTACAAGAGCTAAACAATGTGCTCATTGATAAATCAGAACTTCCCACACTTATAGTTGGTGGCGATTGGAACTGCACTCTCACAAAAAAAGATAAAGTGGGCGGCACCGCTTGGAAACCGTCAAACTATAGAAATCTGCTTTTGACAACAATGGAGGCTTTTGACTTAATAGATATTCAAAGAGTACGCCACCCGCAACTACGAAAATACTCTTATGTATCCAAAGCCTTAAAACTTAAATCAAGAATTGACTTTTTCCTAGTTGCCCAGAATTTGACACGGTTGGTTAAAAAGAGTGACATTTACCCGTCTGTGGCACCGGATCACCAAGCAATTTACATGTCTTTGTCGGGGAGTAATGAAACACCTCGCGGACCAGGGCTCTGGAAATTTAATAATACCTTACTGGACGATGAAAAATACCTGGCTAATATTCGTAAAACGTATTTTTCTGCAAGCGAAATGTATTCAGCCGTAAAAGACAAACGTTTGTTTTGGGAAATGTTAAAAATGGAGTTTAGATCAACAACCATCTCCTTTAGTAAAAACAAAAGTAAATTACTACATGTTAGAGAAGAAGAAGTTAAGAGTCGACTCGAAGAACTGGATCATATAATCTGCAATAATTTTAACTCCCCCGGTATAGATCCCATTCTAAATGAATATGATAATCTTAAAGCAGAGTTACAGTCAATTTATGAGAAGAAAGGAAGATCTGCTATATTTAGATCGAAATGCCGCTGGGTAGAAGAAGGCGAACGTTCAACCAAATATTTTTTTAATTTAGAAAAGAAGAACTACAATAAGAAAACTATCACTGAACTTCATGCAGAAGATGGAACAACAATTAAAAATGAGAGACAAATATTAGATAGTATCGAAGAATACTATAGCCAATTATATAAAACAGTAACTAATTTTGAGCAAAAGGATTTTGATAGTTTCATTGAACCACTGACAATCTCAAAACTCACGATTGAAGACAGAGAGAAAATGGAAGGTCCTCTCTCCTTTGATGAATGTAGAAAGGTCTTGGACACATTCGAGAGCGATAAAACGCCAGGAGAAGACGGTTTTACTGTTGAATTTTACAAAACTTTCTTTGATTTGATAGGACAGGATCTGGTTGCGAGCTTCAATGCTGCTTACGAGCTAAATGAACTTTCCATATCACAAAGGAGAGGAATTGTCACTCTTATTCCAAAGGAAGATGGTTCATTACTAGAATTACAAAATTGGAGACCAATAACCTTACTTAACGTCGATTGTAAAATTGCAACTAAAGCAATAGCCAAAAGAATAGAACCATATCTACCATCTTTAATACATAGTGATCAAACTGGTTTTATCAAAGGAAGATATATTGGAGAAAATATTCGTCTAATTGAAGATGTGATGGAATACACAAAGCTGCATAACATACCTGGAATTTTAGTATCACTGGATTTCAAAAAAGCTTTTGATTCATTAGAATGGGGATACATAATGAATACACTACGCGCCTTTAATTTCGGGACCAGTATTATGCGTTGGATTAGCACTTTTTATACAAATATTGAAAGTGCAGTTATAAATAACGGTTTTTTAACAAACTGGTTTAAGCCATCGAGAGGTGTAAGGCAGGGATGTCCGCTTTCTCCCTTTTTATTTGTTCTGTCAGCTGAACTGTTAGCAAACAAGATAAGACAAGACACAAAGATAGTAGGTATTAAAATTCTGGAAAATACAATCAAATTAAGTCAATTTGCAGATGACACAAACTTGTTTTGTGCAGATTTGGAAGCAGTTAAAGAAGCCTTGAAATTAGTCGATGAATTTGGAAGGTTGTCAGGCCTAACTTTAAACGTTAAGAAATCTAAAGCAATGTGGCTGGGGAAATGGGAAAAAAATAAAAGCAATCCCTTAAATCTAAAATGGATGCGCAGTCCAGTGCGTATATTAGGGGTTCATGTTTCGTATAATGATAAGGAAAACAATGAATTAAACTTTCATCTTAAAATACGCAAGATGCAAACAAATTTGGATATATGGAGAGCAAGAAATCTCACATTGTTTGGAAAAGTTCTGATAATCAAGTCTCTAGGACTGTCACAGCTAGTTTATTCAGCCTCGACGTTAAACGTTCCTGAGGAAATCACACCAATTCTAAAAACAAAACTATTTAACTTTCTGTGGAACAACAAAAAAGACAAAATTAAAAGGGAGGGGCTTTACCAAGACCTCAATAAAGGCGGACTGCGTATGGTAGACACAGAAATAATGTTCAAGGCTCTAAAACTGGCCTGGATTCCTAGACTTTTGTTGCCAGGAAATCCAAAATGGAAAACAGTCCCAGATTACTATCTTAAAAGAGTAGGGGGTCTCAACTTTTTATTAAGATGCAATTATGACGAAAAATACCTAACCTCACTGCCGGTGTTCTATGGAAATATTCTAAAGTTCTTCAGAGAATTAAAAACTCTATATATTCATAGTAGAGACCAAACTATAATTCTACACAATAACAAAGATATACTCGTTGGAGATAGACCCTTTTTTATTAGGGAATGGTATCAAAATGGTATTCTTTCAATCCAAGATCTTCTAACATCGACCGGTCAACTAATGTCGTATCAGGAGTTTTTGGACAATTACCACTGTAAAAAGACTAATTTTCTTCAATACTATCAGGTCATTAGTGCCATCCCGAAACACCTGCTAACTTTGGCAAGAAATGAGGCTCCAATAAAGAAAGACCCTTACCTTAGCAATACCTTTAATTTTCAGCTTGACGAATCTACACAAATTGACCTGATTAAAATTCGAACTAGTGAATTTTACAAACTACTCAACACCAGGACACACACAGCAGAACATAAGGGTCCCCAAAAATGGGACAAGCACTTTGTAACAAAAAAAGATGTGTGGAAAAAACGTTTCGCCTCCCTCAAAACTCTATGTAAAGAGCCCAAGCTCAAGGAATTTCAATTTAAATTTATGCACCGAATTGTAGTTACAAAAAGAGAACTTTTTCGTTATGGTATCCAGTCAGACGATGACTGTGTATATTGTGGCGAAAGGGACTCCATTGATCATACTTTCAGTGACTGTACTTTTGTTAAAAAATTTTCACACGAGGTCATCAATTGGTTCAATCTAACGAACAAAACGCACTTTAACCCGTCCATACAAGAGAAACTGTTCGGCGTTACATCCGAACAATTTGGAAAAAATGCAGCGAAGAAATTTAACTACACACTCCTTTTTATGAAATACTACATTTACACTAACAAACTGCAGACTAGTTCAATCTTACTTGCTGATTTTGTAAATAAAATCTCGTTTAAATACAAAATTGAAAATTTCGAAGTATAAATAATAAGAGAAACCAAAGATGTCTCCTCCGCTTTCTTTTCCTGTTTCACAACTTGTATTATAATTAAAGTAATTCCTGGTCATAAAAAAAAACTTAGTGATAGTTAGCTTAATTAGGTTTTCAGCAACAGTGTTAGATATAGCATATAGATATGGTGAATTGAAGTATACTAGAAAACGGAATGGTTTACTTGACTCCCATTCTTCTAACTTTAATACTTATCAACCGAAAAGGAGTGCACCTGTAAATGTAAATTGTCAGTAAGTGATTCAATGTGTAATCTAGTAATTAATTGTAAGTAGTCAATCGTCATATGTAGTAAATGTTTCTAATTCTAAGCAAGCAATATGACGTACTGTAAGTAGGTAAAATAACATTCTGCAATGGCGATAATCATAATCATCAACTAGTACTGTATCAAGTTATAGGCCGATGTTAGTACTGTATTGTTAGCTGGAAGTTTTTTAATGTCAGTAATGCGTATTATTATTTGTAATGCAACATATGCCATGTAAAAACTAAAGGTTAAAAAAGGTTAAAAATGATAATAAAATAGAAAGGAAACGAAAAAAAAAAAAAAAAAAAAAAAAAAAAATCATCTGTTGCGTCCAGCGCTCCTTCACTATCATCTGATTCAAAGTCCTTTCCATAGCTTTTTCTTTTTCTGTTCCTTTTCCTCAGTTTACTTGGCACTTTTTCTCCCTGAAAAACCTCCTCTACACTGTTTTGAACATAGCTTGTCTCTCTTTTAACCTCTTCCTCTGCCTGTTTTTTGGAATCTGCCAAAACACCATGAAATACTCTTAATTAACACTAATCATGTGGGTGTCCATTTACAGGTATACAATTTCAACTCCTGTAACTGGATATGTGTACTTGGATACCCATGTGATTTGTATGTGAATCACGCATGCTTGAATGGCTTTCTTCACAATGTTTCTGACGATTTTCAAAACTTATGAAAAGTGCTATAGCTGTTTTTGTTCAAAAGAAATTCTCGAAAGACATTCCTTATTCCAAAATTTGTTGTATAGATAAGATTAATTAGTAATTGGACGTAGAGTCATACAATTCAGGGAATAAACATGCTCTTAATATTGAGCTCTTAATATTGAATGAACCTTGTGCTTTGCACTAGCTTATTCGATTCGATTTTGAAATTACTTCAATCCATGATTACTCCCTGAACTGCACTCCACTCAGTCCTTTTACTATTACTAATCTAGTTCATTATTATTGCAAGATTCTAGTTTATATTTTCCATTGCAGCATCTGCATGTCCAACAATGTGGTCACATATGAAGCCATGCTTGTGTGATCATATATCAACTGCGAATTTGGAGAAGTGGCATGCAAAGTCTTCCTGCTTTGACTAAAACATGATGCTTGAAACTTCAGCTTTTCAAAATTTGCTCTATGGCACAAGTTCTCAATTGTGGCGAAAGAGAGTTACAGGTGCTGTAACTGTATTCCAAAAGGGGTAGAGGTGGGTGTATTCATTTCTTGTTAAAATTTTTACTATGCAAAATTTCAAAGAGAAATACAGTATGATCAAATGCACTTCACACCGATAAAAAGTATGAAATGGAAAATTGTATGTCAGAAAACAATGATATAGCTACCATGAATCGACTGGATTGTGCCTTCCCAGATGTCTTTGCGAAAAACCATGTTTACTGCTGCTCCATCTTCTTGATTCCCTCCATTCATTACAACATACTTTGAGCTGGACTGTACTTCCAATTCTTCTCTGTCAAGGGTCACACCATTTTTGGAATTCCAGCAGATAACAGCAAACATGTTCTAAGGTAAAGAAGAGCTAGCAGATAAGAATATTGATGTACCATATTTATTAAAGGCCTAGGAAAAGAGAAATCCAGTTCGATCTTTTGAGTAATTGGTCGTCTGTGGTAATCGATTGCCATGCCAGAAAAAAAAAATAGGCCCGCAATACGAACGTGTGCCTAGGGAAAGAGATATTGTAATGGCAGGTGGGGAGTGGACATGACGTCACAATGTCTATACGTGTTGATAATGGGAAAATTCGTATTTTCCGGGGTTTTATTTGTAACCTGTGTTGTGTGAACTTTTGATGACTTGAAAATCAGTCCAAAAAAGGTTGAAAAAATGGATATAGATGCAAAATTGAAATCAATTAGTAGTGAAACACATTGAGGACAATTACCATAGTTTTCTTTATATGCTGCAGTGTAATTATCGTCTAATGAAGGTAAAGTCAATAGACGATATAGTGCAAGTTACAAAGTCCTTTCGCTTAGCGATCTGTCTCTCTAAATTGGCAGTTCAAATTGAAATGGAAAAAGCATTTGTTTACTGCGCTTTTGAATAACATGCGGACTCGAACCGACAAATGCGTTTTTCGCTGTCGTCAATCAAATGTTCGGTAGTTGCTCCCAGCTTACGACTACTGCCGAGCACTGTTTCGTTGTTTGAACTGCGCACAACTATTTCATTACCACCCGCTCGGCGGCAGTCGGAAGCTGGGAGGAGCCGCCGAACATTTGATTGACGGTAGCGAAAAACGCATTTGTCGGTTGAGATTTGAATTTTAGAGTTCGCATGTTATTGAAAGGCGCTGTAATGTAGAACTGAATTTTGTAGATAGTCGCTGGTACAATTTTGTAAACTTTTCTGCTAAAAAGGCCGTAAATGTCTCAGGGAGAAATATCTGTTTCGTAGCTGGCATGAAGTGAGCACGTGTAGTAAGAGGTTATCAGTACTCAACTCAGTCTTGTCCCCAGTCGTACCCGGCGAATTATTTTGGTGCTTGCTAACTAGGGTAAGGCAAATGCAAAATGGCGGACCAGTTTGTATTAAAGCGATTTTGTAGATAGGTGACCAAGTTCCCCAAGGATAGAAGCAATTTGCTTATCGAGTCATTTTGAAAGATTACTTAGCGTCGTTGGTGTTTTGCCTGTCTTGTAAGGCCGTTTTCCATCTGCATACAGGGAGTTTTCTTTTTTTTTTTGGAATGAGCATGTCTGTTTTTGTATGGCTGTTTTAACAATATTATTATTTAAGGGGGAAGTGATAACGTATACATGTGTTGTCTAATTCTGCTTGGTTTTGGTTTTGATACCTGCCAATTAACTCTCCGAAAAAAAAAGGATTAAACATCCTGAAAATTTTTCCCCCAAAATGCCAAAAATTGGCCAAAATAGGCCTGAAAATGTATTTTATTTGCTTTTATTCCTTTTGCCCGGGAGATTCGGTAACCCGTACGGGTGAGTGGGAGATTTTGTTCTGTATGCGGGAGATCAAGACTCCTGGCCCCAGTTGTTCAAAGGCTGGATAACGCTATATCCACCGGATAAATCACTATCCAGCGGATAAGTGTTAACAAAACAAACCACGCTATCCACTGGATAGTGATTTATCCGGTGGATAGCGTTATCCATCTTTCGAACAACCCGGGCCTGGTCAGTCCGGGAGAGTTGGCATAGATGTATAATACTGGTAGACTTGCAGCCTCATTCCCTGCCAGAGGCTGGTAGATTCATTTGCCACAGTCAGAATAAGCTTGAATGGAGTAGACTGTTTGTATTTCTCTTTATTGTAAAATAACAATTTTAATACATGTATAATGCGTACGATTACTTGTGAAAATTAGATAGAGAAGGGATAATCATGCATTAACATTGGGATTAAATGTACACATAATAACATAACAGGATAAGAAACGAAACGTGATAACATGTTGCTGAATTATTGTGTTGCTATGGGCATCTATTGTGGCCAGAACTGAAGATTACGTAGCCTGTAAAGTACAGTACTTGTATAATACTAACAAATTATTATTCCCATTTATTTTGTAAACAGTGGGAGAATGTAATCACAGTAACAATGGCAATCAATGTAATAAAGTTGAGAACACAACAAAAACAAGAAGAACGCAACAAAACGAATGGTGCTCAAAACAATCCCTAACAAAGCAAGTATATCATGGTGCTAGAAACTCAGACAACCTGGACATTATTTTGTTGGTCATTGCACCATTAAAGGCAATCAACATTTTTTTTTTTTCTATCAAGTTAGTGGAATTAATCTCAGTGGCCAAAGGAGAAGTAGCTCTTCAAACTACAACAGTAACACTATCATTGTGTTATAACTAAGCTGGCAAAAACTGAGAAATAATCTTGGATGCTTTGTCCACTATCATCTTCTGAGGACCAGCATGTAGCAGTTGTTGTTTTAACACTTTAGTGTCAACATCTGACAAGGCTGTGTCACACTTGATATTGGTTACAAAGCTCTGAATAGCATCATTGAAAGCTGTGTATGTTGCTATTTTCTCTCCAACTTTAATGACAAGTTGGCAAACAAGCTTGTTTTTTAGCAACGAAACTAAAGTTGTAATCTGACAATTAGGGCATGTTATGGTGTCATCAGTACAATTTGACTCTTCTAACTTTCTGCTACAAACAATACAAGAATAATGTTGGCGAATATCAGTACCAATGCATGTTCCTGTTACAACATAATCATGCAACTGTGGAGTAGCCAGATTAACATTTGGTATGTCACTGATTTGTGTTATTTTGGTGACCTCATTGGTGTTTACAAACTTAGAGTCATCAAAAATTCTTATTTTACAGTTTTCTATGTGGTAAGATTTTCCTGCATTCAATTTGTCTATGGCTTCTTCCCACAGAACTAGTTTTATTGAGTTAGTTTCATCGGCTACTATGCAGTCTGCTTTGTACCTTGTTCTTTCTCCATGAACAATGGCTTGCTTGTTTTCTGACTTTGTCAATATCTTTACTTTGATATCAACAGTCTCAAAAGGGTTTGCATCTACGTGTAGAACTTGACTGACAGTGTAGAATCTGTTACTGAATGATTCCTTGAATGGGAATTGCAGGGTAGTTGTAGTGATCTTAGATTTCTTGGAAATGGTGTATTCTTCAAAAGATGATGAAAATCAAATCTTTTGGAGGAAGATAACTGGGCTCCAACAATCTTGACTGGTGATTTCTTCTCCTGCAACTGGTGCAAAATGAGACGCTTTTCTGGGGAAAAGCAGACAGCACGAACTGCTTCATTTTCAGAAGTTTGTAATTTCAGGTCAAAATACTTTGTGGTTGTGTTTGATGCTGTCTTTATTGTGCTTAGGAGATGGGCATAGCCTTGAATAGTTGGAGATGCTGAAGTATAGAAGAAGGTTCTTTTATTGAAACTTTCTGATAGAAAATGCTATTTAAAGGTACAGCCTACATGTTGAGAGTTTGGCAAGGTATATACATGTACTATGAGAGTAAAACAATAAGTAGTAGATGCGGAGAGGGAAATTGTTGCTGAATAACATTACTCATCAAAAGGGAGAGCAGTTGCACTGAATTTGAAAGTGTTGAAGAAAAATGTGAATCAGATTACACGAGATGCACATTGAGTTGTATGAACAAAAATACTGATGATTGGATGGTGTGAATGATTTTAAACCTACGAAAAGGATAGCCAGGATAACCTTTTTTGCTAACATGGTGTATAATGCCTAATTGAGTGGATGTTGAGGTCTTTAATATTTGCAATGTTATTAAAGAAACAAGAGTATGTATGGTACCTTAACTAACACATTTATTTCCTTGAGAAATACTTACTTGATTGGGGCTGTGAAGGGATGGTGGGAGATTGAGCAAGAGACGACTGCACTGAATGACTGGAATCAATCTGCACTGACTCTGCTGACAAGGAGTCAGAAGGGGATACAGATAATCCTACAGAATGTGCTTGTGGCAAGCCTTGTGATTGCTGAGACATTGTTCTTGAGGTTTCTATTCTGGAATAACAAAGACAACATTTAGACTAACGATTATCAATACTAAGTACAGTGTAACTTAAAGATGAAATTAGGACTTAATTAGCATAGAAATCAATGAGTTTTTCAATTTGCTTGCTAGTGGTAACGTGAGAGGTGTAATTTTTTAGTGTTGACAATAGGAGCATGAAAGATCTATCTATTAGTCTGTGCAATTCTTGTCAAGTATCATGAAAACAATAATTAAAGAAATTGTTTCCCAAAATTTAGATACTTATTTTAATATTCATAAAAAGAACTCTCTACTTGTACATGTAATTGGCTAATTGACTGTGGTGTTTGGATGTTCTACGGAGATCCAAATCACTTTATGATCAGTGAAATATGTTTCAAATGTTCCTGATGTTACTGGACAGTCAGTGATGTTTGTGTAAATATGGTCAATAGCTGTTCTGTTATCTGTTGTATAAGATGATATCAATTGCCTGTAATTAAATTCAGTGATTAGAAGGTTTTGAAGAGGTCTACGTTCTATTTCATTGAGCCAATTGACATTGAAGTCTCCAAGTACAATGTTACAGGTCGATGAATGTTGACTTAAGAGTTCTCTTAAAGCTGCACAAAGTTGTGTCACTGGCACCTTGGGTGAGCGGTACAGTCCAATTACTGTAAATTGCTTAACAGCTGTTACCCTAGAGACAATGACGTCAATACCATTGGAGTTTTCACAATAAAGGTAATTTTGGGAAAGAGGTAACTTAACATAGAGAGCCATACCACCATAAGGTCTGGTGCAAGAATTACCACTATGAGGAGTGTCATCTCTAAATAGCTTAAAGCCTTCAATAGCATACATGTTGTAAGTGTCATAAGAACTGAATCTTGTTTCAGAAAAGATAGCAATATGAGCACTTGTTAAATTAAGGTCCTTTTGAATGTCTTTGAAATGGCGATGCAGTGATCTTGCATTGAGAAAGTACACTTTAAAACAAGACTGACTCATTTTATAAAAGGGAATAAAAGACAGGTCAAGTTTTGCTTTTGTTCTCAGGCGTTTCATTTCAGCTTCTACATCAGAGCTAGCTGCAATTTTATTTTCACACAGGTCAGTTATATACAGTCCATCAATTGTTGTGACCCTGCTAAGTCCTACATAATGTATATGCGGTATTGCCCTTTTAGTGTGAAAATCAACAACAATCTTTCTCTATGTGTCTCCTTGAGATCTGTGTATGGTCTTGGCAGCTGCAGGACGCAGTGGAAACTGCCTTCTTATGACCTGAGCTGCCCTGTTTCTACCTACTGCAAATTGCGTTGTTACAGGTTTAACTGGAGTCCATGCTGAGTGAATGTCTTGTGTATAGAGAGTTTTATTGTCATGCCTAGTTTTCTGCCCAACATGTGGATCATCGAATTGCACCCATACAATGCCAGAAGGTTTTTCTTTATCGTGTAGTTGGATCAATTTAACAACGTTTCCAGCACCATTTGTCAGACCATCGTCAGTTCGTACATTGATGGCTATTTTAGTTCTTTCACCCTCTGCTAAATTAAGAACAGAAGCCAGCTGTTTTGTTTTTCGTGGATCATCTGGGATCTGCTGCATTATTTTATTCTTGAGTTGTGAAGAGTTTGCTCCAATGACACTATCTTGAGCTTTTATTTTGGACTTGGAGCCTTGAGAGGCATTATGAGCTTTTTCATTGAACTCATTTACCTTGGAGTTTTGTATAAATAACCGGGGTACATCTTGTAAATGAATCAAATCAGTCTCTGTGAATAATCTCTCACGTAGCTTTAGAATGTCATTTTCTGTGTGTCTGCCCTCTCTGAATCTGTTTAAAATTTCTGCAAATACTTTGCTTTCGTTTTGTCTCATAATCTCGTGTAGTTCAAACATTTTGAAGTATTGCTGCCATAAATTTAAAGCAAGTACACCATATTTAAAATCATCAGTGTCCTTAAAAATGTAACTATCCATCACAGGCTGAAGTTGAAATAAGTCGCCAATTGCAACAATACTAACACCACCAAAATTTTGATTACTCCCCTTAATAGTAGTTATATAGTTGGGGGTACCAACGCACTTTTCAGCACACTTTTCCAAATACTAAATTCAGACCAGTTTTCTAAATCTATATTAAAAAACAGAAGCCAAGGTCAAATCTTATCAGCTTATTCAGTCGGCTTATTCAGTCGGCTGAATCAATCCAGCGCACTTTTCCAAATCCATTTCAAACACAAAATCGAATTCTTAATTCAGTCGGCTTATTCATTGTCTGATTCACTTTCTGATTCATTTTCTTCTGCAATGACTTGTAATTTTTTTGTGTTTCGTTTTTTGATGTCTAGTTTTTTAATTAATTCACACTTCAAATTTGTTAGTCTGTGTTTGAATTCTTCAGCAATGTCTTCAAACATCAAATGAAATTGTTCACTGTATACTTGTTCAAATTTATATTCATCTATTATGTCTCCATCTATTTCACAACTGATTACATTTTTGTAATCTTCTATGGAGTGTTTATGCATTTTGTCAATAATGTCAACCAGACCAAGAATGGTTTCTTTTTCGAACATATTGATTCTTCGTTCAAGTCTCTTTTCATGATAATCTTCGTATAATAAGTTCATTTGTATTATATATCATACACTATATTTTTTGAGTGAAAATTATATGCATTTATGATGTCTGTCTTTCATTGTGCGGCTTTCTCGGAAAACCAGATGTTGTCCAACAGATGCTTTAGACTGTGTTTGTGGCACTTGTGAATTATAATGACATATACTTATTATATATCATAAGTATATGTCATTATTAGCAAACAAAGATACTATATCAAATATTGATTCACCAAATGTTATAATAAAAGTTATTGCTCGAAATGATAGAAAAAAGATAACAAATGTCTATGGACTTTTTATCGAATCTAAAAGTGGTATTCCACCATATTTCAGTAAAGAATTTCATAAAATGATTATCAGTGAACTAGGAAAAAAATGTGCAGCAAGAGCTACAATTATTAACTCTAATAAAAAAGAAAAAATGATACAGATTCAGGGAGATAATACAGAAGTTATTATGGATTATCTCATTCACTTGTATATTCCTAAAGAAAAGATTAAGATATCTGGTATATGTTCATAAGCATTGGATTATTTAATATTCTTATGCCCATATGCATAACTTTTTATTCCATCATCATTTAAATATCTCTTGTCATCAAAACAGCTTAGTGATACTTTATTTATCTCATAAGTACTAAGCTCATGATTTTCACTTCTGATTGTTTTCATCTTGTGATACATTTGTTTGTTATTAATTAATGTATCTTTATAATTTTTATGATTGATATTATTTTTGATAACATTCTTCTTTATTCCTTTTGCAGTTTTACCACCTTCTTCATTATCTTTTATATAACTGTACATTTTTGATCGCAAACCAACAAACTCAACAATGGGTATTCCAGCAGCTTCATCTTTGAACTTTCCAATTACTTTTTTATTTGTTTTATCAAAATATGGTGAGCTTTCAGGGTAATCACTGTTGTCGAATTTATCTTTATCATTCCAAAAGTTTTGATATACATCTTCAGCTTCGATTTCATAAGTCAAACTATCTGTGTCTGTGAATAGTAACTTAGATTTGTCTCCATATTTATTTTTGATATAGTTATAATGAAAATCATACATTAAAGTCTTACTAAGATCTAAGATACACATTCCAACATATGCTGATCGATTGAGAGTAAGAGATTCTTTAATCTTATGAACTGCTACTAGATTTTCATTAAAGATCTTACTGCTGACATAAGTTGGTTTACTTGCTAACTTTAATAGTTTCTTTTCATCAGTCACTAATCTTACATCAACTCTTTTTCTAATGTTTTCCATTGTTTTACCAAATACACTGTCATTCATCAACTTGAAGAAATCTTTCTCAAAATCATTTTTAGCACTTTTTCTTTTTTCAGTATTGAAATCAATATATTGCTTCAACCAAGGAGATTGATTAAATTCGAGAACTCTATGAACTTTAGTCAATTTCAAACCAAGATCAATATATAACTGAAGGTTTCTGTAATGAAGAACGTATTTATTTTTATTGCTGAGTGTTGGTATTAGTTTTTGTACAAGACCAACTGATATATTATATTTGTCTGAAATATTTTTACAATAATCTGATAACATGTCTTCTGTTACTTTAACCTTTTCTGGTCCCAATGGATAATCATTATGTAAGTCATGCAGTTCTTTTGGATATTCTTAATCAACTTCTAATATCAAACCCTTTTTACTATCTTCTTTATATTTACCAAGATCTAATTTATCAATATGTTCTTGCTTCATCCATTTGAATCCACCTGTTGGTAAATTTTGACTCATAGCCCAACCATACAAGTTATTAGCATCAAGATACATGATATATTTTGAGGGCGCCTTCTCATCATATTCTTTCATGTATTTATTGTTTGCTTTACCATAACGATTGGCTATATAACCAATTCCACCACGCAAGCCTTTTTCAATGAACTGAAACATATCAATATCTGTCATCAATTCAAGTTTAATATCTGTCATCTTCAACATAGCATCCCAAGACAAACCAGGTGATGTAAAATAATGGCATGGATCTAATTTATAATATTCTAAACATGTTTTCCTGAAGTTTTCAAATACATCAGTCAACAATAAAATGTCTGATGATAAGTACAAGTTATGGTACTCTCCCATATTCTCTAAATTAAAAGTTTTCCAAACATTTTGAGCATGTTTATAGTCTTCATCTGATATATGTTTATCATTCATCATACTATAAAATTCTTCTTTTGGAGGTAGTTGTTCATTAAACTTATCAAAACTATCCATAAAATCATATGGGTATACTCCTTTTCTAATCATTAGATCAAGCTCTTCACCTTCAAATATTTCAGTTGTATATTTTAAATTGTCACTGTTCGGACTCATACAATCTTTGTCAACATTTTTACAATTTACACATTTTCCACATGCAATACTAGTTTTGTGTTGCGCTATCTTACCTTTATCATTAACATATCGTTTCAAACACTTTCCTGGATTGCATGTTTCACATTTTCCACATTTTGTTAAGTTGCTAACTAATTTTTCAAGACTGAATCCCATAAATTGGAAACTATCAATAAATGTTAGATGATTTCCAAGCATGAATGCCATATACTTCTCCATATTGTTAGGGATTGCATTTATGTTCATTTGACATTTTTCACCTTTCTTATTTGTGTATGTATACTTCTTGACTATTTCACCAATTTCTTGCATAATGAAATGTGAATCATAACCTCTTAGATTATGGAATATAACAGGTATTTTTAATTGTTCAGGATTTACTCTCAGTTTCAGATTGCATTCTTGATGAGTAGATCCTCTATAATTACCAGTAATGTGACAGTGATCTCGAACTTTAATATCTTCATCAGTATATTTTTTATCACAAATATAACATTCTTCAGCTTTTTTAAATTTCTGTTCATCTTTTTTTGTCATTTTCAAAGGTTTGTTGAATTCTTTTTTATAACATTTTTACAATATTTGACTTCTTTTAACATTTGCTCCATGAATTTATAAACAGCTTTTTTACCTCGATATATTTTAGCATCTTTTGAATATTTGTCATCATAACAACAAACAACTTTGTATCCAAATCCACAGTCAGTATGCTTTTGATAAGCATTTGTGTATGATTGATTATCATCTGGTTGACAATTGGATATTTTTTCTGTTATAGCTTCGAAATCAGCATAGATCACAAATGGCACTTGTTGTTGTTTATGGAAATTATTGAATTGTAATATATTTCTACCCTTCTCTGGCATTTTTACTGCTTGTGTTCCATTTACTGCGATGCAATTATCTTTATGATTATTCAATACTTTTTCAGAGCTGAAACATTGGAGACAATACATACAGAAATGCTTGCTTTCCTTATCTTTTGTTTGATTGTAAATGAATCTATTAAAATCTTCAATTAGCACATAATGCTTATTTTCATTCTCAGTTATCAATAATAATTCCATGTGATTTTCATATTTTTCTTTTGACACATAGATTGGATATGGTTGTTTGTTTTCAAAACCAAATACATTGATATTAATCTCATTTTGCTTTTCAATTTTATTATACTGCTTGGTTGTCACAGGGAATTCAATTCCAGAGTAATCTAAATTGTTAACATATTGTTTGTTAACTTTTTTAATTCTCTGTGAATCTTTATTTTGTGGATTCAAATGTCTGATATGACACCATCTAAAGCATTCATTATCCTCATTCTTCATATTAATCAGTCCCTTTTTACTGTTTCTTAGTTCTTGTGGTAGTTTGATATATGATGATCCTTTCATTGGTTTATATTGCACAATATTGAGATAATGATTGTCAACTGATTCAACAGTCCAACCAGAACCTTCAGATATCCATTGAGCTACTAAGTTCAATATTTGTTGTTCTGATAATTGTAGTGATCCATAGATTTCTGTGTTGTTGATAATAGTTTGTGGTTTGCTATTGAAATATGCTGATTTATATATTAATTCTTCACCTGACATTTTTGTAAAAGTTACCTTAAGCGTTTCAACTGCTTTTAAACCTTTCATATCTGAAAGTGTATTCTTGATGTGATACTCAATAGCATTTCTAGTGTTTTTCAACTGTTCTAAGGGATCTTTGTTGTTTTTGATGCTGATTTCAAAAGACTTAGTATAACCCTTCATTGCTTGTGCTTTTTCTTCAATTTTAGTCCTTGGCAATGGTGTGGGTTTTTTGGTCCTCGGTTTTGGTGTTGGTTTATAATCATCTCTGAATTCCAATGGTGGTTCAATTATGTTATCTTCATAATCTTTCACCATCTGCTTCACACTCTTACGAGGGGTTGGTATTGGTCTCTTTGATTCACTGTTATTTTGTTGCTTATTAATTATTTGAAATAACTTTTCTATTTCTATACTTTGCTTCAATAATAATTTTATTAATTGAGATTTTGTGAAATTTTTGAAATCAAGCTTGTTCATATAATTTGTTGAGTAATTTTTTTCATTTTTTATATAATTTAATACGTGCTAAATCTTCAAGTACTTTATGAAAATATTTTTTGTCAAAAATATTTTTGTTAGTGATATAAAGATATATTATATATATTTATAGTATAATGATGAAAATTACGATTAATGACCTCGTTTTTTCTTGCCATCCAGTATATGACTTATATGCAGGTTCAGAAGATGGAAAAATTATTAATATTATAAAAAAGTACCTTACAAAGGAAATAAGAATAATAGAGGTTATATGCTTTGTTGTGTGAGGAAATATGCTTAACCAGGTCATAAAACATATTTAGTCCATAGATTTATATATGAGTGTTTCAATGGTGTAATAGCTGAGGGGATGGAGATTGATCACATCAATAATGATAAGGGGGATAATCGACTTTGTAATTTACAGCTACTGACACCGCAAGAAAATTCTAAGAAAGCAGCCAAGGATCGGGATCTCTCATTCTATACCCAAAACAGTAAAATTAGGAAATGTGTGAAGGCGATCAATAAAGAAACCAATAAAGCCATATTTTTCAATAGCATTTACTCAGCTCAACAATACTTAGCCATTCATCACGCAACAATCAAATGGGTTTGTGAGGGTTATTATGGTCGCAAATCAGGAAAATCAAAAAAAGATGGCTACTCTTATACTTTTGAATATGTTAAAGAAGAGGATTTACCAAGTGACCATATTAAATCCGCAAACATAAGACCAAAAAGAGTCCCAGAAGAGGATAAAAAGAAACACCAAATGGAAGCTGTGAAAAAATGGCAAAACAAATAATTCAAATGCGACAACTGTGGTAAAATTATGAAGAATAAAATTAAATATTTTCACAATAAAAAATGCGGTAATCAAAAACAATAATGTTCTTGGCTACCAAGATAGCAATGACAACACTTTACTTTCTGTGTTGATGTAATACAATATGTCAAGCATACTGTATTTCTCTACAATATATGTTACATAAATATCACTTTATATCATTATCATATATTTACCAAATCCTTCATTGGTACCCAACTGTTAAAATCATCATTGTATCCCTTCCATTTGACTAAAGCTTGTTTCTTCTTATAATCTCTGCGAACGACTTTATCAATACGAAAAACATCCTGCTTGGCTTTTAATAATTCAAGTTCATAAAAACTCCCTTGAATATCTTCATCATTGAGATCCTTTATTTTGTATGTTATTGGATTGGTGTATTGAATCTTATCAACTGTAAATACTTCTTCAGTCCAATTTGGTGTATAACCCTTGTCGAACACATTCCTTTTGTACTTAGATATTCGGACCTTATCACCTATTTTAAATTTTGGCTTCTGCTTTGATGTTTTAATATCACCATATAGATTAAAGTAAACAGTTCCCTCATTCTTCTTATTGGATGCTTCAATGGGTGTCATTTTGATGCTTGAATGTTTGGTATTATTATACTGTTTTAATATTTTTTTAGGTAACATATCGAGATATATTACCTTGAACTGTGAACTGCTTCCACATTTTAGATTTAATTGTTCTATTCCATCTTTCAACTACTGATGACTTTTCTTCATTCTCAGTTGAGTACAATATTATGTTATTCTTCTCTAATAAGTCCTTCACATGTTTGTTGTAATATTCTTTACCTTTATCAACCCATAAATACTGTGGTTTTCTACCTTCCTTGAATATTGTTCTGAATGCTTCAGTGACAGATTCACCTTTCTTATCCTTCAATGGAACAATCCAACCATATTTGCTGAAGACATCAATTACCATTAGAAGATATCGGTAACCTTTATTCCATTTACTGAACTGTTGCATTTCAACTAGATCACTTGCCCATATTTCATCAATATGATTTGTGATTACACGCCGTCGAGTAAAGTTACGCTTTATGGGTGAATGTAATTCATCTGCTAATTTTTCTTGCCAGTTTTCTTCACCCGACGGCTTTTTACGTTTTTTGACTTAGCACCCATACCTAATTTTGACTTAGCTGCTATAGCATTGCGAGCTATTGTATGTCCCCATTGTCTTTCTTTCCAAGGAATATCATCAAGAGACTTAACCATTTTACGATCTGCATCATTCTTGCATTTTACTTGGTTACTTTTTGGTTTGTTTCCACAAACTGAGTAATCAACATCATGCTGCATACTTACTGCATCTGTTTTACCTGTTGGTTGTTGATATATCTCAAGTATCTGACCAGTATTTGGATCATACCTCAGTTGCTGTTCGAGAGGATTACCAGGACCTGTATATCTATGTCCAGGCATCACAAAACCTTTCTTTGGCGCAACTTTTAAAATGGCATTATGTATATCTATTCCAGATCCTAGTTTTTTGGATAAATCTGATGTGAAACTGTTCAAAGCTTGATCCAAATATTTGTTAGCAACATTTTTTATTTTCTTTTTTGCATAATCTGATTTGATAGCTTTTGCAACACTTTTTTTAGCAAAGTAAGCCCCAGTGTTTGCCAAACCTTTCAAAGCGATCTCACCAAGAGAATGAGAGTCATAAATATTAAACAAATTGCCCCAAGCTTGTGAGGGCTCAATCAGTTTCCCTGATTCTTGACGAATTTAGTTTTTGTTATCCCACATTCAGCACAAGTGCATTTCATCATGGTTCGACCATTTTTAGCTTTAACATATCTTTCACTCCCTGGAACACATTCGGTTTGTTTCTTTTGTTTTACGCAATATGATTTTACCATTATATATGTAAGTCAGATATTTTTGAAATATTGCTTAATGAATCTTTCATTCTTCATCGTATCATGTATGTTGAATACTTCTAATAGATCATAATATGACCTACCTTTATTCATTTCATTCAGGAAGTACAGACAAAAGTAGCCACATGTGGTTGTTTTCATGTTTTGAATCTGATTATTTTGGTGAAGTAAAGTTAAATTCTTTCTTTTCGCATGATTTACCAATTCTTGAAATGGAGGCATGCCAAAGCTGTCAAAATAATTGATGACATTATCTTTCACATAAGTTGTTTCCCAATGACTTCCGCTCATGTATGATGGTTCAAGATTGTAAATGAATAATGCTTGGTTGTGGTTATGTGGAACTCTTTGATCTCTTGACAAAACATCATTGATTGGTATATTTAGATATCTACACCCTTTTATCAGATCATGATTGCTCATAGGTATTTCTTCATGGAATTTAGGTTTTAAAATATTGCTCCTAATAGTGGGATTGAATTTAATGGACTGTTTGGGCCTAATAGTAGACCTTTTCCCTTCTTTTTTTTTTGTCACATTTTTTTTTTTACCCATACCAGCTTGTTTATTCCATAATCCTATAAAAGGTGGAGGATCTCTGTAAACTCCCATTCTCGGAGCTCCTCTTCCCCCTTGTGGAGGTGGTCCCATCTTAGGAGCACCTTTTCCAGTTAAAGCTTTCAATACCATAGGATCCCAATACTGGCGAGTAAAGTACCAAGAAAACCACCCGATTGCGTTTTTGTTGGTTTTACAACAACACCTGAACCTGATTGAAGGGCTTCCAATATATCTTTCTTTTGTTTTGCTGATAGAAGATGCTTGTTTGCAATAAGTTTGTCAATTTTGTTTTGTGATATAAGAAAACCTCCTCTCTGTACTCCTTTTCCAGCTATTTTCTTTACAATTTGGCTTGCTCCTTCACTAGCCAACCCTCCCAAAGCTGATAATCCCAAAGTTTTCGCAATGGTTGGTCCAAATGTACGTGCGAGAGCTAGAGCAGAAGTCAATAAACTACCACCTACTTGTTTTCTGATATTGGTCTTGGAAAGCTTAATATCCATACCTTTCTTCTCTCTGCGATTCTTATCCAATCTCTTCTTCATCATCGCTGGGACATATAAGGTGTCTTTTCCTGATAGAGAGTCTTTTGTGAGCCTTAAAACAATTGTTTCCCTTTTATGGTAAGCAGCACTCAGATTCTTCTTCTGATTTTCTGATAGTTTCACATTAATTTCATAAAGTTGAGTCATTTCTTGTATATATTATATGTTATAAAATTTTTTAATTACAAAACATATACAAAACATATACAAAATAAGGAATATCTTAATACTTTTTACACTATAACCAATTCATTTCCAATCTTGTCGATGATGACTTCTTCTTCATATAGGACAATGGCATGCACATTGAAAGCAGCTGCACTGTTAGCATTGAGTTTATACCTGAAGATCAACTGCTTTGGATCTCTTGTTACTTTATCCGTTTGATATGATAAATCAAAATATATGATAGAATAAAGAGAGTTGTAATTAGCTATGTTCAGTTGAGTGCCGCTGTTGTAATTATTCTTTCTCATACCATAAGACATCAAATCGTTGTAGATCCTTACTTTTGATTCTGAATCGTATTCACTTTCCGGGTGGAACTCTCCATTCCCATATTCCAATCTGCACGTTGTCAGATAACTGTTATTATTAGCCGCATTCAGTTTAAAAGTGTCAAAGTGGTATGGATTCGTATTTTCATTGTTTGTTTTAGCTCGTTGAAGATAAACAAAAATAGCCTTAACATTATCAATACTGGAGGAGATCTGGAAGAATCCACTGCTTTGTGCTGGTGCGGAAACCTGATACATTTCTCTGTTATACTTCCAAGATTTTTTCGACAAAAAAGATTCAACAAATTTATTGTAAAGGCTGTCCTTTGGTGTCAATCTTGGGACCCACAGTAAGAATCTATTGACAACCACTCGACTAGCATCTGCTGCAGCCAACTTATATATTAATTCAGCGTCATTCTGTACGTAACTCTATATTAAACTCGAGTTGCATTGGGACCAACATTTTATCATACAACTCTTCAAAGAAACTGTAACGATTAAGAGGTATGATTACATTGATATATTTGGCAGCATCTTCGACACCACCACCCTCACCAACTCTTTTAGTCAAATTTCGTCTAGCCTCGAACCCTGTATTTCCAGCGGCGGTCATGTCAGCCGCTGTTACATCCAGGTACCAAAAACTTTCTTTAGCCACTGAGCGACTAAAATCATCACTGTATTCCAGGAGATTCTTCACGAATGTGACTTTATGGAGATTATTGGTATCGTACACAATCTTACCAGCACTCTTTATCATAAGGTGGTTGATCAGTGAATGGGCTCCATTGATAACTGTTGCACGTGTTGCATTCGAAACGCCTGTTCCATCAGCTAATACTTGCAACTGGAATTGTACCTCGAAATAAGCATTGTACCAATCGTAGAATGAAGACCGGTCATTAATCGTGAACTTGTACCCACTTTTTTGTTGGTGTTGAGCAGCATCCGGAATCCGAATAACATTGTCTAGTTGATATCGAACCAACTCATTTCTCTGTAAATATTCACTTGTTCTGAAAGCCATTATATTATCATATTACATAATTTTACCTCCTTCTCTTCAAACCAGATCTTGATATCAATCTATCGATGATCATATCTGTACTTTCTTCTTGCTGTTTAATGGGTGGAACTATTTTAGCTATTTGTCCTGTATTACCCTTCCTCATATTCCTTAGTCTTTTCATTATTAGGTCTCCTGACTTCTCAGATATCTTTTTTCCTGCCCTCTCACCTGCATGTGAAATACCTGATTCTATCGCTTTCTTACCTAAGGGCTTGACAAACTTTTTAACAACTGATGATGCAACACTCTTCATTGGTTTAAAAATATTGTCAACAATAATCCCAGATCCAACGTGTTTATCTACAAATAAACCAAGCTTTGGATGATAAACTCTCATAAATTCAAATGGTTTCATTATAATATTATGTTAGATTATTCCATTCTTTTTAGAATCAATGAAAAAGACGTATCTGCTCCATTCAAGTTAATTAATCTTCTTTTTCCATCAGTTATATAAATCCTTATACTATCTATAATATTCTTATTGGTGGGATTGTATGTAACTCTTCTTGGTTCGAGGGTGAATGAGTAACTAGGTTGAAGCACGCTGGTTGAAAAGGAATAAATGATGTCTGTTTCTTTACCATCCACAAGTGAATCATTAATCAAGTCACAGTGAATATTGAGTATGTCAGTGTCTTGACTGAGATTGGGAACATTTGATCCTGTATTAATTTCATTTTTTAACACTTCTTTTTTGAACCCGATTAGTTCATTGAAATTACTTGCTGTTAAATCAAGTTGGTAGTTTTTGGCTAATACAACAGTTACCCTAAATGTTATTTCATCAAATTCAAGAGTGATAGGATACTCATAATCATCACCATCACCATCTTTAGGAGTTTTTGTTATGTCCTTGATGTATGTATTGAATTTTGTATAATTCCAGACTCCTGCTGGGAAAGTGATTTCCTCAAACGTTGAACCACTATCAGAACTGTATTTAATCAATTGATTATTATATGAGTGATTAACATTGAACCATGTGAATGACATATTAATGATTTTGTTTAGACCAACCGCATATTGGTAATTTCTATCCAATATTATGGGCCTGTTGAATTTAGTTGTGAAATTCTGAGGAGTGTTGCTTCCTAAGCTTTTGACGTCATATGATGACAACGTAATTTCTCGAAACATCTATATAACTAGTTTACATAAATTTAACTTTGAAGTACTGATTATACAATTTATTATATTGAGCTTTATTGATTGTTGACATTCTCAATAATGTGTCCAATATATTTACTCCCATATTTCTCATCTGAATGTTTGTGTTTCCTGCTATTAGCTCCCCAACAATCAATTCCAATTTTTTTAGAAGCTGTTTTGGATCATTGAAAAACATGACATTTCCACCTCTCTGTTTTCTTCCTCGGCCTCTGATCCCTGAACCTTTGATTGTTTTCAGTCCATCTTCGGCGTTATCAATGTATTCATTTAAAACAATTCTAGCATCGTCTATTCTTTTGTTTTCAACCTGCTTCTCGGCTTCTGATATTTTTCCTTTGTTGTATTTTTTTGATACACTCGACTTGTAAACTTTCAATTGATTCCTCCTATATTTTGCATCCTTGATGATTTTTGAAAGATACAATCCTTTGTTCTTGTGTGTTATTTTTTGGCTCTCCAATTTATCATCTATATCTTCATAATTCGCAAGATTCAGATCATCCAAAATCTTATTTGTCAAATCGTAATCATCTATTTTATAATCAATTTCTTTATCGTCATCATATTCAGGTGGTGGCTCTTGAGGATATTGGGGATTGACATATGTCTCCATATTCTCTTCCAAAATATCCCCCAATGATTGTTCATATGTTGGTGGAATTTGTTTCTCTTGTTGTGGTGGTACATAATCACCATAATCAATCAGACCTTCTACATCCATGTCTTCATATGGATCAACTTCAGGCGCATAGTCAATTTCAGGCTCAGCTTTTTTAGGTGGTCGCTTTCTGCTTTGAGGTGGCATTCTTAAATTCAAATTACTGTCAATTACATCATCTAATTTACTTGTCACTGGTTTGAATAACTTTCCAAATGACTCTTGGCTTGTCTCCTCACCGATTTTACGTTGTTTGATTGCATTATGGACATAATTTATTTTATTCCCCAATTCAGTTTTTCTCTTTGCTAGTTCTTTCCATTTAAGTAAACTCATTTGTTGTTATATTATTATGTTACATATAAAACAAAAAAAGCGGAAATCATATATAAAAAACAACGTTCAACACCATGTTGAACACCATGTTGAACACCATGTTGAACACCATGTTGAACACCATGTTGAACACTGTGTTGAACACTATGTTGAACACTGTGTTGAACACTGTGTTATATTGAATTAATATACCAATATAATATAATGAGAATACCAAATTGTGATATTGAAGACGATGTGGTTTCAAACTTTAAACAACTATATGATTTCATGCCTAATAAATGTTTTCGGATGTTGATTTGTGGTCCAAGTGGTTCGGGGAAAACAAACACTTTAATGCATATGATTTACAACTTGTTGTATTATGATAAAGTTCATCTCTATGCGAAAAACTTAGAGCAGTCCAAGTACCAGAATCTAATGGAGAAATTCCAGCCGATAAGTGATGAAGTTGGTTATGATGTCATTGAAGCAAGTAATGATGAAATTATTCCTGTTCAAAACCTTGACTCTGACTCCCAGAAAATTGTCATTTTTGATGATTATGTATGTGATAAAAACCAAAAACCATTACTTGACTATATCATACGAGGTAGACATAAAAATTGCAGTGTGATTTATCTGAGTCAAAGCTACTATAAGACGCCAAAAGACATAAGATTGAACTGTTCACATTTCTCCATTTATGATTTCCCAAGTGCTAATGAGAGGAGTCTAATTTGCCGTGAAAATAGCATTCCAAAAGAATCATACGAGAAAGGGACTGGATATCCATACAGTTGCATTTATATTGATAAGCCGCGAAAATTTATAACCAAGAATTTTAATGAAAAAATTTAATCTACCAATATAGTATAATGAGTTATTCAAATGGATTATTATCTTCATCATCAACAATGAGTCCGCAACAAGGGTTGCGTGGTATTCCTGGTGTTGGGTTCAATTTAACAGATGATGGTAATTATAATATTGATGGAAAACGATTGACTAATGTTGGAGAACCAACTGGAGATGGTGACGCTACAACAAAAGCTTATTTTGAATCTGAAAACTCTAAAAAAGCTGATAAAACTTATGTTGATTCAGAAATTTCTAAAGTAAAAGTTCATTCGTCTCCAAATTATCATTTACAACAAAGTTTCACTTTTTATAAAGATTATGGTGATAAAGCAGAATTAACTAAATCAAACATTTCAATCACCAACCATACAAATCATTTAGATTTATTAGAGATATCTCGACAAGGTGTTCATGATGGTTTTGCTTATTCCAATGTGAAATTGACAAACAATATTAATCCAGGTACTTATTCCATTCTTTTTGAAATTTTTGGTTATAATGGTTCCAATATCGTTACTGATGGACTGACAGTGATCGTCTTTTATTTTATGATGTCGAAGGTGATCCAATAATATCTGATTTCAGTCATGATTGGTTTTCAAATTATGCTAAAGCGTATATAATTTTCAACAATTCTAAAAAAGATGTTGGCATCACTCTCCAATTTCGTTATTATGGCTCCAGCAACTCAAACTTCAAGTTTCTATTTTTCAGCAGATGTGTTAAAGGAGTACAAAAGACTGGTTTTGATCACACCCTTTTTTAATGTTCCTGATGTCCAAGATAATCATAAGATTCTCTATTTTGAGAATTTGAATCTCAATGGTAATCTTATTGATGGTTTAGGTGATCCTGTCCATCTGGATAGTGCTACTAATAAATAATATGTCGACATGGAAAATATTCGACAAGATATTGCTATTAATGATAAAGCTAGTAAATCATATGTAAACGCTGAAATAGCAAAAGTCCATACAGATACAACACCATTGTTACCAAGAGATGGCAGTAGAAGCATGACCAGTGATTTAGACATGGATGACAATCATATTCTCTATGTGAAAAATTTAAATGATTATAAGGTTGATGATGCTTATGAGGTTAGAGTTAGAGATTTGAAAAGCGTTGTCAACAAAGAATATCTGAATGAAAAATTTCTCAAAGTAGACAAAAATGGTAATTATTTTGATCTAAAACAAAATACTATCAAAAACTGTGAACCTTACTATGATGGACTTTTTGATGATAACAGTCTGGTTAGTAAAGCTTTTGTAGATGCTGTTTATGGTGTTAAGGGTAATGTTAATAATGTCTCTGTTGGTTTGTGGGATCGATTGTACTATTATGACAACGATTCCATTGAATATGAGGTTCCAATCGATATGAAAGGCAAAAAGATAACAGGACTTGGTGATGGTAGTGAAGACGGTGATGCAGTCAACAAATTACAAGTAGATACACACATACTACATGTTGTGACACAAAGAAGTTATTTCTATTTCACAACTGATTTGAAGCATAATGAAACTGATACTGTCAAATTTCCAACTAATATTAATAAGTATCCATTTTCAACTGTTTCAAACAATAATGAATCACACAAATTGATACTGTCACTTGATGGTTATTACAAAATAACATATACTGATTTTCACATGTTACCTGTTGAAATACCATCTGTTTCTTATGATGGTTTCTTCAAAATATATAATTCAGAACAATCAAATAAAGAACTTTTCAGTTTAAATCTCAAAAAAGAAACAAATTGGGCACCTTTGACAATCAACGCAGTCATCAAAATTGAGAAAAAAGATCCATCAATTTCTCAGAAAATCCATTTAAAACTTTTTGGATTAAATTCAAAATTAATAGGATCTGGATTCAGCACATTTTTTATAAGATATTTATATCCCCTAAATTAGATTAAAATATAACACATATATATGAAAGAGCCACGAAAGAGTATATTCAACTGGAATCATATTTCAGATGAACTAACAAACGAACAGATTGATGAATTGAAATCTTACTACCGTACATATCACAAAAAGTGTTGGGCGCACAAACAAAAATTGAAACGCCTCAAAAAATTAAAACTATTAGGTAACTCATTGTCTATCATATTTGCATCTGGAGGTTTCGCTAGCAGTCTAGCAACTGGTGGTATTAGTTTGATAGCCATCAGTACAGCAGCACTTTTAATTCAGGGTTGGATGAAGCATAAAGACCTTGATCTTAAGATCCAAAATTGTACATATGCCCACCAAAGCTATCAACATTTGCTGAATGAAATAAAAGACATGATGAGAAGTGGAAATTTCAATTCATCTCATATTTACAACACAATGAAAAATATTGATGATTACGTCACGGATAATAGTCCAATTGTTGACAAATATTTGATAAAATACGATGAAAAATTCATACGTTAACCATCGACTGAATTCTATCACCTATCAATGATTGAATCTTTTCCCAATATTGTTCATAAGATTTTAATGTCCTCTTCGACTTCGTTACATTGATATCTTTGTAAGGAAGCCCAAGCATCTTGAATAATTGTTTGATAATATATTTGATACTCATAATACGTTTGCGTCCATCGCCAACTTTGTGTAAAACACTGTCCATCTCAATGAATACCTTGTGGATACACTTTCTCTGGTGGTAAGTTAATTGAATATTATTCTTACTTGATATACTATCCAACACATTCTCAATATGGTATTTCCGATTATAAACCGATTTTCGTCGTATCAGATGCATTTTGTCATAAAAGTTAAAAGACTCTATGGTATAATAATTACCATGAACTAAACCACAATTTATACAAGTATTCATACCATCAATGATCTCTAACTCCTGTTCACCACAACATAACTCAGCCGCTTTGTTAACTTCTACTAATAGTTGATCACAATAAGGACAAGTACACTCTTCCATATTATTCAATTCATCGTGGATTACAGAATTACAATACATTTCTATAATATTATACCAGATTATATTTCAAAGTCACAAATAAATCATACATCAATCATTTAAAAAACATTTCATTGCTTTTGCAGATAGTTTCAATTTCACGCAAGTTTGTTTTAAAGAATCTAATTGGCAAATTAGAATACATCAATTTGTTGTATTCCAACACAAGCTTATGAAGTTTGATTAAAAAATAAGCATGCCCTTGACAATATTCAGTGAGCTTTAGTAATTGATTCATCTTCTTTCCACTTATGTCTTTCAACCTCTGCAACACTTGTCCCTTGAGACATGAGAAATATATGATTCTTTTTCTTGCATCAGCTTCCGCTTCATCGAGTTGTTTCAATGTTTGAAAGCATGCTTCTTCATTTTCCATTTTGATTTCAAGTGTGGTAAAATCTGTCCAGCGTTGATCCACAACACTTGCCATCAATTTCTTTGTGATTTCTTCAATGTTTTTAAGTTTCAGATTGTCTTTCTTTAGATTGTTCTTCAATGATTCCTTTTCGATTTTGATTGGAACCATCACTAAATTAGGCAACACAGAATCACATGTTAATTCTTGATACTCCAAAAGCAAAGAGTTTAGAAGTGAATCAATATCATTTCCTTTCTTGATCAAATCGATGAATTTCACAAAATCTGCTCTGAAGTGAATAAACCTTTCCTTGTCCATGATGAAAATCGAGTGAATGTTTTCCCACGCGTGGGAAAACAAGTAGCAACAGTTGTGAGAAATTGATTGGTTGATATTTGCATGGCAGCTGTGGGTGTTATACATAATTTATCACCTGCATTGGTAGATATTTGCATAGCACCTAGGATTTTATGTTTTCCGTGTTTGATTCAGCCGACTGAATAAGTTGACTGAATTATGGATTTGATTTCCGTGTTTGACCTTGGTATTGGATTTTGTATTTGATATGAATTTGGAAAAGTGTGCTGGATTGATTCAGCCGACTGAATAAGCCGACTGAATAAGCTGATAAGATTTGACCTTGGCTTCTGTTTTTTAATATAGATTTAGAAAACTGGTCTAAATTTAGTATTTGGAAAAGTGTGCTGAAAAGTGCGCTGGTACCCCCAACTATATAACTACTCTTAATATCTTTTAGCCTGTTGTTTATTTGTATATTGAACATGCTGTTTCCTACCATTGAAACCTCATCTAAAAATATCAGCTGAAGCCCTCCAAGGTTAGATCTTAGAGTATTTAGTCTACTATAATCCAAAGGCTTGTAATTTTTTAAAGACTGGCTTGCTGGTATTGCAAAGGCACTGTGAATGGTGTTGCCTTTGATATTAAAAGCCGCCTTCTCAGTGGGTGCTAGCAACATAACTTTCACTTGGTGGAAGTCATCTCCGGCTGATGAGTTGAGAAATTTTAGTGCAGCCTGATAGAGTGCTTTTGTAAGGTGTGATTCGAGGTGTTTGGATAGCCGATGAAACACTGTCTCGAGTGTTTGATATATCTTCTCAATCGAAGCAAAAACTAAGGAGAAAATCAAGAGGTAAAATCGTCAAAATCTATGCTAATTAAGACCGGCTATCAAAACCTCCTTCACGGTTGTGATTTTCTTTGTTTTAGCTTGATGAATTATTAATGAGTTTGAGAAAGCTAAATAAAACGTGGGAATGTTTCTTTGGCAAACGAAATACACTTAGCGACAGCGAACAACGTCAAATCGTTTTCTGCGTTGTTTCAACTCAGAAGTTTCATCTACAACCGCTAAGCTGAGGTACTTACTGTGTAGGGATTTCTTTTCTTTCATTTTGTTTTCACTTATATTCGGTTAGCTGCAACAGAACGGCTAGGCGATAGCCCTCTGTCTTTCGTTGTTTACAGATGTAGCTTTATTCTAAGCATAAGAAGCTAAGTTCTGAAAGATTTTCAGTCAGGATGAGATACAAAATTTTACCTTTGCGTCTAATGTTTTGCATGGGATTTCGACGAACTAAAAGAACTTTTCGATTGTTTTCATTACCCGAGAAATGATTGTCTGGCGGATTATGATATGTGGTATAAAAGTGATAAAGGAAATTGCTCTGTGTATATCTTGAATCCATTTATAACAGCAAACATTACTCGAGGGATGGCATAATATTTCACTTGAGTCCAAATAAATATTGTGGGGAACCGGACGCGCCGGGTCAGGAAACAATTTTTTTTTGTCCGTGAATTAATTTTTTTATCTTCATCTGTTGCCAACGGGACATTTGGTCTGTTTTGATTGATGTTTAAGCGTGTTAGGAGATTATTTTGTGTCAAAGGTTAGCTCTACTCAACATATTTGTTAATATGAAATGTTAGGCAAGTCCTCACCCTAATCCCTAGTCCCTAATCCCTAATCTCTAATCCTTTGATGTTTAGTATACTGTAATGTACAAAACAGCTTAAATGTGACATATGCTGACAGGCCGCCATACATTTCACACTTTATACATGTTTCATTTAATAATAATAATAATAATAATAATAATAATAATAATAATAATAATAATAATGTATCGCTTATATAGCGCAACGCTTCTCAGAGATCCAGTGGCGCTTTACAGTAAAAGTGATATAAATATAAAATCAATTGAATAGTAAATTGAAAATTGAAAATAAAACAATCAATAAAAGAACTGCCTAAACAGATGAGTTTTAAGTTTGGACTTGTAAGTTCTGATGTCATACTAAGTCAGCACAGATTTTTTTGATTTTTTTTTTCACTCTTTCGCTAGTTGAATTGTTAAAAAAAACGCTTAAATTTCATGCAGCTAAGATATATTTTAATGTGTAAACAGTGTCCCAAAATTAGTTTTCTGCTAAAACTTAATAACCTTTGACACTTGAATAAAGTCATTGATTTATTCATTCATTTGCTTTCATTCACTGATTCATTCATTGGCATTCATTAATTCATTCATTCACTCATTCAGGCATACATGCGTCCATTCAATTATTCAGTTAGGGGAGAAAATATAATATAATGAAAAAATTATCTTGTAGCAATGGCAGAGCTAGGTGTCGAAAAAAATTTAATACCACGTTGCCAGAACAACTATGTTTTCTGTTATTGTCCGTTTCAAATGATACGATTTTAGATTTCCAAGCAAAGTAGGAGTAAAGCAGTCTGGCGCCCTGGCCTTATGTTCAGTGCCGCCTCGGATCGACTCATCGGTGTGTGAGCCCTGGTCGAGGTCATTGAGTTGTGTTCTAGGCAAGAAACTTTACTCTCACAGTGCGTCCCTCCACCCAGGGGTGGGCACCGCCGGGTGATTTTAATGGACTAGCATCCTTTCCAAAAGGAGCAGAAATTCTCCCGGTCACTTTATGTTACAGAAACCGGATATAAGGGCCGACCTGGTGAGCCAATTGGCTCGTATGCAGCCTCTACATACCAAGCAATAGGTAACCGCTATTCCTTTTTTTTCCTCTTTTCGTATAATCGTGGCTTTGCAAACTTTTACATTTTCAAGTTCACAAGTAGGAGATTATGCACATTTTACCGTACGTATATCTTTATATACGTTATGGCATATGACCACAGTATAGGTAAAACGTGATTATCACAATGATAATAGTAAAGAAAAGAATAAGACAGTTCTCAAGCATAATTAGTGCCCGTTTAAAAGTTTAGTCGATGAAGTCGCTACTGGCGTTTCAAAAAAAGGACTGTCTCTTATAAGCCCTGGGCTAATTCAACTTTGTAAGGTCTTTTGGTTGGACTTATAAACAAAGGGGCTTATGTCCATTATTTCCAAGAGGGCTTGTAACTGGAATAGAAAATCCGTTTCGAAACAAGCTATAGCTGCACATCAAAAGTTAAAAATAGTAATTATTCATAGCAGACGTTTCAGGCTAAGCCTTCCACAGTGCTAAGTTTATTTTTTTCTTGCTGTCACTGAATGTTACTATTTAAAACTTTTGAACTGTTTACCGTGCCAAGCACCACGGGTCTTTTTCGATTACCATTTTTTTATAGCTGAACATGTTGACCCTAATAGGTTTTTCATGTACAGGTAAATGAGCATTAAAGCTTCATAATAAAATCAATTCTAAACAAGAAAAATTATAGGGGGGGGGGGGGGGGGTAGAAACGTAGTAGCCTCATCTAGGCGTTCAGTTACATACGACGCAGTGCGAAAATGGCGCACAAGAAAGTAAGAAAAAAGTCGCAGTATAACGTACTTGTATACTGTTTTACACAACATTTAAGCAATTGGCTGTCCTGTTTTATTTATAGACCATGACAGGAATGACTGAAGTGAGCTTCTCCATTATTTATATCATAACGATGATCGTAGCTTTGGCTGGAAATACACTGCTGATCTACATCGTGTGGAAGAAACCTGCGACAAGAAATCTGACAAGTTTCCTGTTTGTTAACATGGCGGTGGCTGATTTGTTGGTTGCAGTATTTCAGATGCCTATCAGCATAGCTTTCTTTTATTTCCAGCACATTCAAATACCCTGTGAGCTTTACTACCCTGCATTCGTGTCGTCGGCCGCCTCCATTTTCTGTCTCACTGTGATGGCATTTGATCGATACTTTGCTGTTGTTCATCCTTTCCGAAGTAGCATTTGGTTCAGGAAGCCTAAGATCATTACACCAGTTATTTGGATCTCATCCGTGGCCTTGATGTCAATCGCAGTAGTGGCCTTCAAATTCATAGATGGTGCGTGCCGCTTTGATGACACTGTTATATCGCCTCTGGCTTTCTGGAGTTACTTCCTTGTATTCATCTACCTTCTGCCTCTCGCCATCATCTCCATCCTCTACATCATAGTTGCTGCAAATCGATCTGTGGCTCCATGAAGTGCCTGTGGATCATGACGCTAGTGAAAACCAACGACAACAGGAGATCCCCAAGAAAAAAGTCATCCGAATGCTCATCATTGTTGTGGTGGCGTTTGCAGTCTGTTGGCTTCCAGTGCATGTGTATCGTATCAGATGGACTATTCTATAAAAATGAGAGACGTTTGGCCGCCTACCCTCAAATACTTCTGCTACTGGTTTAGCCAGGCTAACAGCGCCATAAATCCGTGGCTCTACATTGTTCTAAACGGAAAGATGAAAGCAGCCTTCACCAAAATGATCCGATGTCGCCGTACAGGAATTCTTAAACAGGAAAATCCTGCCATCACCGCCACGAGAGGCAAAAATAACTTTTCAAAGAGCTCCTTCCAGACTACCAAACTGTGAATGTCACTTTTGTGGGTGTAAAAAAATCAACAAATATTGTTTGCGAGACATTGCCTGACTAGTACGCCCAGTAATTAGCGAGACATTGCTTGGAATTGACTGGCAGATACCAGATATTGCTTGACTTTTGGCAAGTTCAATAAAGTTGTAGAAAGACATAAACCAAGGTGATTGAAAGTAGTATATAGAGTTTTACGAAGTGTAGCTAGTCCAACGTGTCAGCTATGACAGCCTAGGGAATTAAAACGATGTTATTTCTATATAGAGCTTTTCATAAAAGCAAACTGTATGTGTCGTTTTGTTAATTACTATAACAACATTTCATTGCTTTTCCTTAGTTAACTCTTTGAGTTCATTTTGATACCATGCTTAACTAATTGAAAGCCTAACTTCAAAACAATTGCCCTTTTTTTAGTTCACATGTACAATAACTAAGTAGTTTATTATATGGCTATTTCACGAAAATTTCAATTTCTTCGTCGATGTTTAATTACCTTCGTCCTGTCTGGCACGAACTCATTCATAATTTAACGCTATGAATTTGCTGTGCTCCTAAAATTATAGTTCGTCAGGGTAATATAATTCACTCTCAGAGTGTTCCTCGCCACTCATCGTTTTCAACCGCTTAAATTAAAAAAAAAACCAGTATTTTTTCGTTTTGTTTTACTTTGATTTTGCGGCTCGTAATCGGCCTGTGGGAATTAGGGTAGAAAAGTGCCCTAAAATTAGCCAATCAGAGCGCGCGTTCAGTCCTTTACAACTAAAGGCCATATAGTGAATATTAAGCTAATGTTATTTATAGGGCAACGACTTTAACTTTTTAGCTTTTTTTAGATAAAATACCTAGCGAAATGTGTTGTTTGCCAAACCTGAATATTTGAAAACACTTGGACAGTACAATTCGAGCCAATCTTCATGTGTTACGCTTTAAGAGAAATGAAGCTTTAAAAATTTTGTTGTGTCTTTGAGGAAACAAATCTGGACAGTACAATCCAAGCCAATTCAAATGTGTGAAGCTATAAGAGAAAGCTTTAATAAGTTTGTTTTGAGTTTGAGAACACAAATTATAGCACTGAACCAAGAGGGGGCTTGGGAGAGTGGGCGGTAGCAGAGAAGGCTGGTTCATTGGATGGAGCTACATGGAAATTGTACAACAAGTGTGTTGATGACCCTGTAAGTACAAATAAAATGATTGTACAGTTTTCCCAATTTTAATTGATCTACTTGAAGCTCTTTAACGGAGAAAGCTGTAATTGAAACCTGCCGAACTGAATCTTTACTTTGCAAAATCATTTGAAAATAACCTCTGACGTGTCCTAACGTTCCAGTGTTCATGTTGCAGCAAAAAAAAAAAAAAAATAGGCATGAAAAACAATTAGTTTACCTTCACCATATTTAAGTCCTAGTTTGAAATTGTGCCCAGCCAAGATATAATTTATTGTTAATTTGATATTCGCATCAATATTTTACTCTTTACTGTAATAAAGCATAAAAACAGTCTTGTGATTGTAAGTGTAAAAGCATGCTGAGACTGACATTGAAGGAGAGCAGAGCCCTCTATTAATACGCAACGACTCTGTGTTTGTACGGAAAAGATACTAAATGACAGAGATATCGAGTGTGTTTAATGCAACTTAAGTAAAACCCTTAGGGTGCTGTAAATAGGGAGCTTAAGCAACCCACGACAGCAACGGAAAAGACAACGCCATTAAACAAAAGGTTAAATGAGTAGAGCAATTGCTGTGTACGAGCGTTATAAAACTTTGTACATTTCTTTGCAGTCATCTGCACAACAACAATGTGAAATGTTCACCTAGAATTGAATGCCGGCGTTACATATTCAGCTTGAGCAAGTTCTGAGACCAGTAGGCGCACTGAACAGAATAAAAAATACATAATATAAAATATAAATTCATTTTTACCTGGCGTTGTCCTCGGGTATTACCGTAGTCATTGCTTAAGCTCTTTAATGTTAATAAATGTTTGCAGGATTTAAAATTCCAATCCAATGAATGTATGAATCATAAAGCTTCGACCGCTTCACATCCATAATGGCCGTTGCTTTGAGTGGCTACGAAATGTTCACATTTTATGATGTCTTACATAAAGCAAAACATAAAACGTAAATAAACTCTCGAGAGAGGAATGGAGACTCAATGCATTATTAAAATTTAAAAAGATGCAAAAATAATAATAATGACTTTATTTATGTGTCTGTCAAAATCTAGCAGAGGGGATTCCACACTGCTAATAGGGGACACCTAACTATCTAAAATATGATCTAAAAATACAAAACGAATCAATAAGAAATTAAGACTAGAATCTACTAAGACTAGGATTACTAACTACTTCTGTGTCCGCTTGAGGAATTTCACGAGTTGTAAAGTAGAAACCTTCAGAAACTTGATGTTAACGCGTTGAAAGGCTAACACGAACACGTAATAAACTTCATGTACACGGTAGACTAAAGGCTGAAAAACAAATTTACATTCACTTTAAATATTATAAAAAGCTTTTATTCGCTTTGATAATTTAGTCAGTGTAAAGTTATTCACTCCCATGGAAAACTAGGATTGCTTCTTGTAAACTTCAAAATGGCCAACTCTCAAGCCCCGTCCAAACGGACTCCCAGGCAGTCGCAAGTAGCTGCATGTTGAGCTTGAGTAGAGACTTGGCCAAACGGACTCGCAAGTTTCCTTGCCCTAGTCAAAGGAACTCACAAGTGCAGACAAGTTTTCAATTTGTTCACTCAAAACTGAAGTTACTTAGCTTTGTCTTAAACTCACCCAACGTTTTAGATACTCTAATATCAGTCAGAAGGCTATTCCACAACGCGGCACCGCTATAAGAGAGACGTTTACGAACACAATCGGTACGAGGCTGCGGAAGAGCCAGCTTCATTTCACTATTTCTTAATCTATCAGTAGTAGTATCATTACGAAAGATGAATTTATTTCAGGTGTCTGTCCATTTAGAATTTTGAACATCATAACGGCTTTGGCAAAAAGGCTCTGATTCCTAAGATTTTTCTGATTTTGATTTTGCACACCATATCCCTGCAGACTAGTATTCCAACATACGCTAGCTAGACCAATATCTTTCAAAGTCACTTCCGAGTTTCAGTGTCTATTAAAGAACACCGGGAAAGAACCCTGATCTAGACTAAATTATTGACAAACTGGCCACTTTTCCGGTATATTATACCCTATTCTAGATCAAAACTATCTGATTTCTACACCATATTTCAGACAAACTGGTCTGAAAACCATACCCTTCACAGCGGCACATACCCATATATATACCTTATATGGGAGTACTCCCCCACCCCCTCCCCGGGAAGTTCTGATTTCTTTGCCCACGGTAGCTGCCATTAAACAATTATTGGATGAGGTTAAGCATGATATCATAAATTATCAAAACCGAGGTCTGTGTTATCTACCGAAGCCGAAGGCTGAGGCAGATAACACAGACACGAGGTTTTGATAATTCATGATATCATGCGAAAACCGAATTCAATAATTCTTTTATTATACATTTTTCACATAATTCATACTCAGAAACATAAGCGAAGCAGATATTGCATTTATCATGTGAATTGATTGAATGCTCTCGACCAATCAGATTTTTCATAGTGAGTCTGATGTATAATAATAGTAGTTATATTAAAACGAGGTTATTTAATGAAGAAAAAGTGCCCTAACCGGTATAAACAGGTGCTACACCACTTTAGGCTACTGTTGCTTCTTCTGTCATAAGAACAACAATTTTCTTGATGTGGAAAGTGTTGTGTACAACGCACCAAAGTGCATCTAGTTCTATTCTCTTTTTCAGTGTCCACAGTTCAAGTTAAGAGAGACGACTACTATCAAAACCAATACGGCAGTGCATCAAACCCGGGTTGTGGAACAACTCTAAGAGCGCTGTTTGATAGTAAATTTAACCAAGTCGGACAAGTATGGCGCTGTTTTTATGACGTGGCACTTACTACAGACTCACACTCAAACCTGTATGTTTATGACATAGTGAAGTGCTCAAACTGCTTGCATTCGGTTACGGCAGACCTGTTGACTATAAATGATTGAAGAAACACTGCTGTTCATAATATACAATGGAACCCTTAACTAACTACAACGGCCACCGCCCAGGCGAACAGTCCAAATATTCACTCTTATTTGAACCTGTCTACAACCGCCACCTCTCCACAACAACAACGCCCACTAAAGCGCGTCCCAAACTACAAATAAAAATTACCTTTCCACAACGGCCAGTTAGTCAACGACTGAGAAAAAGTGTATCTACCAAACAGTATGTTATATTGTTAAAGGTCACAAAACTTGATCCGTCGTTGGTCTCTGTTTGGTTTCTGTTCTATTGATATATCTCGATAGTGTTTGACATGTCTGTGCTATAGTAAGCATTTTATAAATGTCAAAATGTTGTGCCCCAGAAAAAATAGGCAGGTGTCATATAACACCTCTGCCTTCCCATAACGGCCACCTCTCTTTTCTCTCTTCGATTTCCGTGGCCGTTGGGGATATTTTTGACTGTAACTACTTAGTTCTCTCTCAGGAGAAGTATCTCTGGAACTCTCACGGCGATAGGCGATCGAGGAGAGAATAGTGTAGACCCACAAAATTGACGGAACCCAGCTGTAGTGCAACGCACGGAATGAGGGAATTATCCGAGAGGCTTCTAGCTGAAATCTTTGAACTGTGAAATGTCAATTTAAATATTTTGAACTGTCATGCGCGTGCGTGATTTCAAACTGAATTTTCCTGATTTTAGCCGTCGAGCTTTTGATGTCACGGTCATTGACAAATCGACCTTCTTCTTCCATGGTCTACACTCTTATAAACCGGAAAATAGATTGGAGACTATTAGTCCAGTCATTTTGGAAGGACCTGTCACTAATTGTAACAGAAACTTTCTCTTCATCAATCATTTAAAAATAATGTCTGGATCATACTAAACCAAGCACGGGAACATGTCAAACTTTGAAATATATATATATATATCTTGATTGACCACTCCCCCAATGGGGCTTTTCAGGGCCAGTGATGACTGATGAAACAAATATTCCAAATGAACAAAACATGGTTAAAAATCCCAACTGGAAGGAGGCAGACCAGTTGGCTATTTACAAACGTAGCCAAGGAATTGAACTAGGGTCTACCAAGAGACAACTCCAGCTTAGTGGTCAGAACGGGACTTGAACCCGCGACCTCCGGATTTCAAGGGCGCGCTGCCTCGCTTGGTGCGACCTGGAGACGAGGCTAAAAAGCGGAAGTTGCTTTTATTCTGCTTGTTTATCTTCAGAATTGCACTCGACCCCTCCAAATTTGATTAATAGTACTCTGTGAGCTTTCATCTTGAAAGAAATTAGACTAAATCATGTAAAAAGCTCAATCTTATTAACGTTTCTTACTCAAAGACACAGTATTTCAAATTTCCACTCACAAAGGTCTGTACTAAAGGAAGGCTATGATACTTCGCTGTCGTTCAACAATACCCAACTACTAAATCAAACGTACAGATGAGTGAGACATGTTTTTCAAAAATACAATAGACTATCGCAATACCGTCTAATAAAGTTTCACAGTTTACTCAGAATTATTGGATGGGTCTTCGTCTGTTCATTTCCATGGTACACGTTTTTTTTATTCATTTATTTATTTACTTCTACGTTTTTATTGCTTTTGCAAAAAAACTTTACAAGCATGTAACTTTCATTAAAATTATCCTATGAACATTATATACCTTAAATGTAACTTTTATAATAATCATTGTGTCTAGATACCCTGCAGCCGGGAACTGTTTTTTAAAATACTACATACCCGGCAGTCTGAAATTATTCTAGAATTTCCACCGAAAAACTCATCCAATCCTTCTTAAAACTTCATTTCAAATGGAAATTTTGGTGGAAAAAAAGGGAAGAATTTTCACTGCCAAGTATGTAGCTTTTGAAAAACCGCGAGTCACACAAAGTTCGTACAATTTGCGCAAAACCAAAACATTGGAAAAACTCGCTTGGTCTTTCCGACCAAAGATCGAAATGCTGAAATACTCTTGGGAGATTTCATTGATCATTTTTTGTGGATATTGAATATATTGATTATTCCTGAATTTTTGACTGCCGGGTATCTAGTATTTTGAACAACCGTGCATGGGAGTCGAGGATATTTTAGTATGTCGAAGCTAATTATAAGAGAATTCGTCCACAGCAAAAGCAAAACATTATTTAGAATCCTTTCACATTCCTGAACAAATATCGAATATTCTCACAGGGTTCAAACTTCAATTTTTCTAGAAATTATCCTATGAGAGTTGACACCGGAGTCAGAGTATGAATTTTTCCTGCGTTAACATCGATATTTTATATGCCCAAATTTCTAAACAAAGTTCTACAGTTTAAGAAGGATTAGATGAGTTTTTCCGCGGTAATTCTAGGATAATTTCAAACTGCCGGGTATGTAGAACTTTAAAAATACTTCCCGGCTGCCGGGTATCTACTAGACACAATGTATATAATTATACGATGATACGAACGATCTTTCTTTCTTAACTTGGCAATTCTTCCTTTCACGGAAATTATAATTTTTATGATTAATTGGTAATGTGACTCGTGAAAAGCAAATCGTGTCCGATTTTGTTATCACTTGTATGATTACAGACCGAATTGGACTCCACTCAGTCCTATTACCATCACTAATTACAATAGCACTAGCACTAATTACATTTTTTTTGGACAATTCGAAACATAAATCGAAACAGTTCCTTCTTTGTGACGACAAGTCGGTCAGTGAATTTAAAGTGGAATTCTCTTAACTTGATTCCTTGGAAATATCTTTCCCCAGTTTGTTTTGTCTTCTGTAATAGTTTTGTTCCATCGCTTTGGGCCTGCATGCTGATCATTATATTTCCGATGGTACACGTTTACTCATCTTGATACGTCGCCAAACTGACCAAGCGCGGAATTGAATATGGCGTAGCACATGGAAAAGCGCACCAGAGAACTGCGCATATGGGGTGCATATGGTGAAGAGGAAGAGAAACTCCGTGGGCATACCCACAGAGAATTAGCAGAGAATGTGAGATGGATCTCATTGCAATCCTATAGAAAAAATTGTTGGGCAGCGCTTAGCAGAATGCATATAAAACGCTTCCCGAGGAGGCGAAGAGGCGATAGGGTGCGTAAAGTAAATGCACAGGAAACAAAGGTTATTTACATTCCTGACATTTACAAGGCCCTTGGCAATCCCAAGTGACGTTTCTGCGGCTCTTTTAAAGCTCTCATTTGCATTCGTAAGCCATTTTATTGCTGAAGAAGGTTATAGTATTTTAACCGAAACGTCCACACAAAGTTTTTCAGTCAGTGACAACACATTTTTATTTCTTATTATTATCATGCCTGACTACAACTATAGTATTTTTAAACTAAGGTCATTCATTAACCTTTTTATTATCAACTACAAAATTAAAATTAGTTCAGCACATCTTAGCACTGTATGAGCACTGGGGAGGTTTGAATCAGATATGTAACTTGTTATCTAAGGAATAATCTATGTTTTTTAAAATTAACGCGTGACTGCGTATTATATACAATATATGATGCCCAAACCTACTACACTAGAAATATTTTGTTGTTCATAAACTATAAGTTCTTAAAGATAATTAACCGCAGCTGCTAACGACCAAAAAATGGTCGAATTGTTCTTTTTTTGATAAAAGCATGAACTTTTGCCAGATTGCTAACATCCCTGTGACGAACAGTTTTAGATATGGAGCCAGCCCAAATTAGCCACCTGAGCTTCGTGCTGCGCATGTCTTAAATCACGACGACATGAAAACGAGGTTCAGACAAATAAAGTGACAATATGCGGTATTTTTTTTATAAAAGGCAAGTGCTTTGTGTTGGTTAAGGAAGTAACAGGTTTATTGCCACTAAGCGAGTAATGTGTAGTCATGTGATATGTCACGTGACCAGTCACGTGCCGATTTATCGATATTCTGAGCGTTAACATGTAACTAAAAATGAAGTGCTAAATAAAGTACAGTTGAAGTTGAAGTTGAAAAGATGACCATTCTGTCTTGTAATCTTTATAACATCCAAGAAAAAACCGATAACATTAATTCGGTAACCTTTCTAAATTTACTTGGGAACAACTAAGTATGACTCCCCTTTGATCAAGAAATTTGACATTTCCATGGTCAAAGAATCTTGACACACGCGTTTTTCAAAATTTTAATTTTGTTGCATTTTTATTTTTATTTCCAAGGTTTTTCTTACCATCTCAATTTAAGATCTTTTCAGGGTTAACTTAATGCTTTCTATTTGTTTTTGACCAATTTTCACATATTTTGGGGTTTGGAGAAATCTAGACACCCAAGATTGCGGACCAAGGTGTCTACAATTCACTCAAATGTACACGCTATTCCCATACAACTTGTGACGTCATAACCGTTTTGCGGACCTTGAAGAAGGCAGTTTTGGATAAAATATCTACTTTCCAATTTTCAATCTTGGAGTTTTACTGTTCTTAAAGCGACGAGGAGGGAGGTGACTGAGAGTAGAGTAGGCATCTCCAGCCCTAAGAAATCAGAAACAAAAACAGGTAAAATAGGCTTTTATATTTGAATTATCGCTAGTTTTTAAAAAACAATGACGATATTTAATTGATCGTGTTTTAATATTTCTTTTAATTTTACAATGTTATATCATCAGCAAAAATCTTTTGCTGCTATGGCCTTGCTTGGCTGTGATTGAACGCTTTGTCGTTCTCCTATACGACCGAACAAGTAATCTGACAAAGGTTAATGAAGCGAGACAGAACCTCTTCTCTAAGAAGTCTAGGACGCTGGAAAAAATACCTCCAACCCAAGATGCGCTCCTACAGCACACCAAGCGTTCGGTGTATCAAGGTGGGCACATTTGGGCCAAAACACTTGTAACGCAACCAGTTTTTCCGAGCCCTTGTGAGTGGGGATGGCAACGCGATGACAGGTCTTGGATTCCAGTGTGGACGACACTGCCGCAGATGAAGGACACGTGTTACGAACTTATCCGCTGCAGCTGCAAGACTGCGTGCACACGTCGTTGTAAGTGTGTCAAGGCAAGCTTGGCTTGCACAGACTTGTGTAACTGTGGTGGTACCTGTAACTAATGCTGTTTTAATTACATTTAGGTGTCACTCTTGAAAAACATGTATCCATTGAACTACTGCAAAATAGCATAAGATATTAAGCAAAGGAATGGATTAGAGGAATATCAGACACAAGTAACTAGCGGGATCGCTGCAGCCTAAATATGACAAATGTAGATTTTGCATTTTGTAGCCAATAAATGTTGAAAGAAATTCGATTAAATGACATCAAAATTTGAAGTTGTTGTTGTTCTATTCACGAACTCGCACTGATTTGTATGGTCTATACTGCAATCAAGTATTTTACTTTTGGGCTTGTGCTTTAGTCTTTTAATCTAAAACATTAAAAACTCACAAGTAAAAAATGACCTGGTAAAATTATCCAATTAAAATATCGTATATGTTGGAACATAAATGTATCTATCGAAAATACACTGCAAAATTTGGCCATTTGTCTAAGCCTCATTTTCATGCAGTAGTGCTTTGGAACATGTGCAGTACAAAAGACCCAGCAGCTAAATAAGGCAGGCTCCCTACCTTGAAATGTTTCTCTTTGAGATGTAAGTAATCTGGCAAAATTCTCAGACTTTGCTCAAAAAACAACAAAAAATTCCATGCATTAACAATTAGACCTTTCTTGACGGGTCACGTGACAGGTCACGTGATTGACTGGTCACAAGACCGAACTAAAATATCGCGCATGTAGGCACAGCCACCATTCAATGTCAAAAGGGTACCTATATGTAGAAACTACATAAAAATACAATTATTTGTGTGAGCCTCGTTTTCATGCACTCGTGATTTGGGACATGCGCAGCATGAAGCTCCGGTAGCTAATACGGGCTGGCTCCATATCTGAAAATGTTCGTTACAGGGATGTTACTAATCTGGGAAGGTTTCATGCTTTTATCAAAAAACGAACAATTTTGGTCGTTAGCAGCTTGTTGACATATTATTTCTAGCGTAAGCCTATGGGCAATTTACTTTGACTCAAAACGTCAGCTTTCAATTTATCTTTATCAACTTTAAGTTCATAAACAGCTTAATATTTCACGATGTAAAGAGACAGAGAAGGAAGGCCCGAAGCCAAGGAGAAAGACAAGCATCAGAGTACACTTGCATCCAGTGTGGAAGAGACTGTCACTCCTGAATCGGCCTGACCAGTCACACCCAACGCTGTACGAGCCAGAATTAACAACCAGAGCGCGTATCCAGTCTCTCGAGACTGACTTTGGTTACTTGACTTATTTCCTATATCTCCTCTGGGAGAATAGGGCCGTAAAAAGAGACTGGCGGATGCCCATGTTTTTAACTTCATCTGACTTCATTGCATCTGACTTCATTGCAATGCAGTACAGTTTCGTCAGAAGCCAACGACTTTGTACATTAAAACCTAAGCAACAAACGAATAATCAGATTTATTTAACGTCATATTTGTAACAGGCAATATAACATCAAATTGGGATTTACAGGAGTTAAATATATTAACTTTTTCATTGCTCACTCAGGCATTCACTTGTAATGATTATTCCAATACTTTAATGCGACACTTTATTAAAGGGATTTAACTTTACCCAGAGCTTTTGTAAGGCAGAGTAGACGTTCTACTGAGCCTGGAACAAATTAGGGGAAAGATTCTTAATAGATCGTTTTCACGTGACGTCATCACTTTCTAAAATCAGAAACTAAAAATCCACCAAAGTTTTCATCCTCATCAAGTATAAGAGGTGACATATTTATATCTGTTTACAACTTTACAGCTCAATAGCGTGCTTCGTTTGGAAACCAAAGCATTTTGAATTGCCGAGTTATGGTGGTGCGTGACACAAGGCTACGATCAAATTTTGTTTAAAAATATATACTTATCTCATGAGTTTGAGCCCAGTTAGAAGCTAGAGCTTTAGGAAAAATGCTTATGTAAATACTTGTTTTTCAGTACTGATAATCAGTCGCCTAGAAAGCCAAAGTAAGTTCCAGATGTTTACACTATTTTCCGGCCGCCATATTGGTGTACCATGGAGATGCACCAACATGGCGTTTACATATCGCGCTCTGTAAATTTCTGCGAAACATTCCAACGAATATCTGAAGTTTGGGGAAACGCACAGGGCTAAAACTTTTAGACGTGTCTAATTTTTTTTTTTTTATCTTCTATAACATCACAATTTCTTAGCTTTTTCCACTGGATAGTTTTCGATTTATTTTTTTATTGCGTGACAGTGAAAACGATCTAGTAAGTGACAACAGCCAAAACCAAAGTAATAATTACTCCGGCCGACCACTTATTACTCATACAATCCAGTAAACCAACTACGACAAACACAAAAACAAGTACACTTTGACTTTTAGCAAAGAGTTGTTTGTGGAATCCGCTTCCTTGGCGTAAAGAAGACACTGGTATTTCAGTACAATCTGGCTTTTAGCACTTTTAGCAAACAGCTTTTTTGTGGAACTCGCTTGGAGTGAAGGGCAAGCTGTTGTTTACAATCTGGCTTCCTTGAAGGAGGAGCTCTTTGAGGAGCCTCTTTTGCTTCTTCTGGTGATTAAGGATAGTCGTCGATCATCAATTTCTTCTTCATGGCGGCATCGGATCATGTTTTTGAAAGCTGCTTTCATCTTTCCGTTCAGACCAATATACAGCCACGGATTTATGGCGCTGTTAGCTTGGCTAAACCAGAAGCAAATGTAGATAATTACATAAGGATCCCACATCGCTCCACGTCCACTCACCATGTTCACGCCTTCGTCCATTTGATACACGTGCAAGGGGAGCCAGCAGACTGCAAACACCACCACAACAATGATGAGCATTCGGATGACTTTTTTCTTAGGGATTTCCGAACCTCGTTGATTTTCATTAACGTTATGATCCACAGGCACCTCATGAAGCCACAGTTTTCGAGCGACTAGGGTGTACAGAACTGAGATGACAACCAGGGGCAGGAGGAAGCCGACAGCAAAAAAGTAAGCATAGAAGGGCAAAATTAGAGGTATCTTAATTCGACAGCTGCCACGGATGAGTGCGAAGGCAACTGGTACGATTGACATCAAGGCCACGGATGAGATCCAAATAATCGGCGTAATGATCTTAGGCTCCCTGAACCAAATGCTCCGTCGGAAAGGATGAATAACAGCGAAGTATCGATCAAACGCCATCACGGTGAGGCAGAAAATGGAGGCGATCGTTGAGGCATAAACAGCATAGTAGAGAAACCTGCAGTTAAAAGCATCAAGAAAATCAGAGCTTCCAAAGACATAAAAGTGAGTAATGGTGACAGGCATCTGAAATGCAGCAACCAGCAAATCAGCCACCGCCATGTTAACAAACAGGAAACTTGTCAGATTTCTTGTCGCAGGTTTCTTCCACACGATGTAGATCAGCAATATGTTTCCAGCCAAAGCTACGATCATTGTTATCACATAAAGTACGGTCAGAGACAATACGATGGTGTCATGGTCTGTCATGTTCTGTAAATTAAACAAAACCATTTTAGATTTTAAGAGTGTCCATGGTAAGTCATTTTGAGTCGTTTTGTTCTGCCAAACAAAGTCATTTTCAAAGTGAAGAAACTTCTTATAAATAAGCGTTTTAAGGTGGCTCAAAACATTTTCCAGCAGATAAATTTTGATGGATCATAATAACAACTCTTTATCACTTGTGCTACAATCATGGTATCAAAAACTGCCCAATCATTGGTGAACACTTTGTTATCATTTTTGAGTCACAATAGGTTACCATAGCAACAGTATTACCCGCTAAAACACCAGCATTGCAGCTTTAAGGGCTTATAATTAAAAAAAGGCACAGTGAAATTTAATTATCAAATTTCAATAGGCAGGACACAACTTGTCGCAAAGATTTAAAGAAATCTGTAGATACGGTTCAAAGCCACCTTAAAGTTTTGAAAATGTAAGGGGGTGAATAAGAATCAAGCACGAATTCATTCCAAATGAAAAAGAACTGAGAACCAGAAAAGTGTAAATTCTCTTTACTGAGTGCCATTGTAACATAGCTCAGATAGCAGGTTGCACAGCAGTAAAATATCTTCTTATTCCTTCAAGATCATTAGTCAAGGCCTTTGATGAAATGTTAAAATGTTTCAGAAACCAGCACAAAACATATTTCATAAACACGCAGGCAGTTGTGTTTTACTGCGACACATACGAGATCTTTGCGTCTTAATCATAATTTCTGTTGTGGAAACTCGTTTCATGACCCTTAAGAAGTTTTCCCTTTCCCACCTTCAAATTAATCGGTACACTTTCGTGCTACTAGTGTTGGAATGCTAGCACTTAAATTTACACTTCAGAGTTAATTCTCTGTTTCACCATTTGTGTTTCACAGTGCTACGCGGCACAACATTCATATGTACCCTTACTTTCTCTTCGCCGCGATTCACCACCTAAATCGTCCCCGACTGTCTCTGTCCGACCTCGTAGCTCAGTCGGCAGAGTAACGGTAGATCTAATCCGGAGGTCGAGGGTTCGATTCCCACCGAGGTCAAAATATTTTTTCTTTACCTCGTGTGGTTCCCTGATTCCCTTTACTAGGGCTAACGCCCAGTGGGTTATTCATGGGTTCAATTAGCACTTAAATTTACACTGCAGAGTTAATTCTCTGTTTCACCATTAGTGTTGAAATGCACATGCGGCCACTAATATGTCAGTCGAAAAAAGACTCGAACTAAATTTCGATGAAATGTAGATGTTCAGTAGAGTTAAGTAGCATATAATTAAGTAATCTAGTGTAGTAGTGTGAATGTAATGATATAAAAAATACAAAATAAAAAAAAAGAAAACTTATAAAAAGGCCTCTCCTTAACTGACAATGTTCACCTATACCAAACTACTGCTCTTTTTTGATGTTATTATTTCATCACTTTATGGGCTTTATTCACTACCTATAAGTTAAAACCTTTCAATAGCTGTGTTAACATAGTTGAGAACTACCCAGATGTTTTCCATTATCACCTAATGGTAGTTGAATAGTGAAGCATTGCTTTAAGATTAAAACCAAACACGGATTTAATTGTTTCCTAACTTATGGCTACTTTCGAAGAGACACAGTCTGTTACTTCTTAACAACCTTAAACAACCTCGTCTCACATCTATAAAATGAAATTTCGGGGCAGCATGTTTCAGGATCCGTTTCGTGAAGGGTTAAATGGTTCTGGAAACAATCTTGCTTGTTGTTTATCTCAAAGATATTCGTACCTGTTTACATAGTGGGCCAAAGTTGATTACCTTCCAGATAATTAAAAATAACGCATTCTTTTTAGATAATCAAACCTGAATTTGCTGCGTTCGACGAAGGAGAACGCCTACGATTGATCGTGTCGTTTTTACCCAAATCACTCTCGCGGGTTTATGGACCACTGCCGCGGGTATCGATCGTTATGCCATGCTGATTTCAGCCTTTGGGCGTTATTTCGGACTGGCTATATAGCCTCGATCTGATGTGCTAATGTTTTCTTGGCCGCCTTGAGCTGGAATTTACACGTGCAGTGAAATTGCCGCTCGAGGTGAAAAGATTTCAGCAAGCTATATACATGTTATTGGCCGGCTGGGTGGTCCGTATAGGGAAAAACTGTGACCGAGGTCTTGAAAATGCTGCCCGAGGCCGCAGGCCGAGGGTAGCATTTTCAAGCCCGAGGTCACAGTTTTTCCCTATACGGACCGACCCTAAGCCGGCCAATAACATTTTTATATTTTTCTTCTTGCCTTGAACTGGCTTACAAGTGGGCTTGTTTACGCAACTTTGCCATTGAATCGGCTTACGCGCCGTCTACAAACCATTCGCAAAAAATCTAACGAGCGAACGAGCGAGTAAATCTGATACTATCCAAAAAAAGATGTATTAAAGAACATATTTTTTATTTCGAACTACTTTATGTTAGTGCACTTAGTTCCCAAGTTAAGGTTTCCAAAATTGAACTTGTACTACAAAAACAGTTTTTGTCGATCATTGCGAATCACTCGACTAAATTAGACTTTTCTACCGCAAATTGAGCAGCAGATAGCGAGGAAATTCGTTAAGTGTACTGCACAGCAATTCTCTCAAATACAGCAACGATTAGAGAGGGAAACCCGACTGAAATTGACTCAGTTTTTACTTAAAATTGTACAGAGAGACAAAGGATTAAGTGCCATTACAGCGCCGAGCAACAAACAACCAAACAAACTCTCACAACTTTAAAAAATTCAATTGAATTTACTTACAGTAACTTTCCTTGCCATCTAAAGGTGAATAGAGATAAACTTGCGACAATTAATCGTCTATGGAAGTGTAAAAAGGGCGAAAGATTGACGATAACCGCTAATTCATTTACGAAAATAGATCAACTCGATGGATTCCGCCCGCTATAGTGGTGCGTATGAGAGAATTCCGCCCGCTCCAGGAACCAATCACATTGCAGGATTTGTCGAATTCCGCCCGCTCAGAAACTGAAAAAAAGATAATCCATCTTATTTTCGCTTTTCGGATTTTTCCACAAGATATGTGAAGTTTGGTTGATTTAATCGGATTTCCACTAGCAAATCTGGTTAAGGCGGCTACGTACGAGAATATCAGAAAAAAATTCGCCCCGGCTACGACAGCGAAGTTGTGATGTGTCAATTGAGCTGCTTTTCTCAGGAGATTCAACTTCTCTCTGCGCTCATACTTGTGAGTCTCGACCATTAAATTCCCCTCAGCCAATGAGCACTGGCGAGATGAATGCAGATTGTCTCAAGTCGCTGAGCTATGAAGTTCAAATATCTTCAAAAGTACGAGTTTCTGACAAATCCCGGTAATTTAGCTGGGTGGCCTTTGGGTCTAACGACTACGTCTATAGTAGATGGTCAAATGAACAATATTCCTTTATCCCAGTTGTGTAGCTGGGCAACCATTAATTGAATCAATTGACCACGAGTTGTCACATGCAAGCAGACAGTAGTTGTACTCCTGAATGTAGTGTATTCTATCACTGGAAATTACTGATGTCTTGACAGATACTTCAGTTATATCTTGTCAAAATAGTGTCATATTAACGTCTTTAACAAGAGAGAGCAACCGTGTAGGGTCCCAATTTATAATTTGTCAATGTATAGTCTGCAAAAAAGCATGGCCAATAGACCAATTTCGATATATTAAAATTCAGCCTAAAACAATAGACCTCTGTACGAGGCTCTCGGGAATAACTACAGAGTTTGTGGGGTTTATTCCCCAGAGCCTCGTGCTGAGGTCTATTGTGTTAGGCTGAATTTTAATATATCGAAATTGGTCTATTAATACTAAACGAAAATCAGCAGCTAGCTATATGTGCTATATGATGCTCAAGGGATAAAAGCACGCCAAAACCGTTTTCCGATGCTAATAGCATTATTCCTGGGCCAGTACCTATTGAATAAGAAGGTCTCTCTCAAACAGAGGAAATGCTCATTACTCGAGCCCTGCCAATCATGAGAATTTACATCAAACAGGTGGACAAAAGGGTTATTCTGGACATTGTATTAACTTGCCTCAAAACCGGCCAATTACTCGCATCAGTTTTGCCAAGATATCCCAAGGACTTGGCTGTCATTGTCAATAAGGTGAAAGGCAAAGACATCACATTCAAGGATGTGAATGTGCGAAGACAAAAAGTGCACAATGCACTGCTGTGGCAGTTTCAAAACAATCCTCGTTATAAAGAAGTAGTGATCAATCAACATGCACTGGATTGCCTACCTATCAATGGTGTTCCAACTGGTATTATGACCGTTAAATCTGATAATGATATTTTGCCAGATGAAATGGCATCACCTAATTCAGTCCCTTCTGATAGTGATGAAGATAAAGTTTACAATTAGCTTTCAGAAATAGGTAGCCGGTTTCATGCCAACAAATCTACAACAACAACAACAGGAATTAGATGCAATTAAAGAACAGTTATATCTGAATGGCCCAATTGACTGGCCCTCTGTTCACAATGAAGCATTCACTAGAGGAAGCATTCACTGCCACGGTTTTGCTAAACTGAGCAATGACCCAGGTCTGTGTGATCTAAAAAAGACATCTCTTAAAGGATTCTAAGCTCAAAAATACAAAGATGAGCATAAAAATGAAAATACATTTGAGTTAGATATTATTGCTGGTCAAAACACTGAAGAATTAGCTTGTAAACATGTTGACTGGTTGCTTTCTACTGTTAACCCCAATCCACCAGATGAGGATATGTGCGTAAGACCTGACTGCCATCCATGTCAAAAACGATACCAAGACTTACCAGACTGTCATATTCATGATGATTTTTGGTAATTTGCTCCGGCAACATGGTTCAGCATCATACTCGCTGTAGTACAAGTTACTGCTTAAGAAAGAAGAGCACTGCTTCTGAACCAAAACGCAGATGGATGTGTCTGCTCTAGGACAAGGTTAGTGTTTGAACAGATTAATTCTAAAAGTGATTAGTCACAGTATAGAGCATAAATTGTCACCAAGAGAATTGATTCTCGACTAAATAACAACCAAAGGCTCCAGTTAGTCTTGGAGAGCAAACTGTGATATCCAAGTAGTCATTGACCACTATGTTTGTGTAGAATACCTTACAAAGTATGCCGCTAAAGGTGAGCCAAGCTCAGCTATACTAAACCTATGCAGCATTTAACACAACTATCAATAACACTCCAAGCAATACCGATACTCACAGACCTATTAAAAAAAAATTAAGGAAAACACTCGGTGAACGAGATTATGCTGCCCAGGAAACAATGCACTACTTGCTTTGTTTAACTTTAGGCTTCACAGCTCAAGTTTCATTGTAATGCCAGTTAGTTTAAATGGGTCTCGTGGAGTCGAAATAAACTCATCAGCCGACGAAAACTTTGTTGTAGTAATTCCTTTCTTGATATCTATGCTAATCGTGCACAATATGATAGCCCACACATTAAGGCAGCCAAATTAAATTTTGTCCAGTTCGCAGTTTAAGGTTGTAAACAAAAAACTCACCAAGCTCCCAGATTATGTGGTTCCAAAAATTTTCCTCACATATTCTTCAAATCCAAAAGGGCCTAACTTTGCCCAGTATTGTAAATATCAGCTTTTAAGACACAAACCCTGGGAAATATCTCAAGATAATGCCTGGGATAATGAAGAACCATCAGATAAAAACATGTTAAATAAACCGCCAGATTTCTCTAGACACCATATGCAAAAGGTAACGTTTCCGACTGGCTCGACAAACTGCAATCAGTTATCCTAAGTCAACAGGAACCAGAAGATCAGTTTGTTGAAGCACAGTCTGAAAACACGCGCGAGGAGTGGATGATCATATTTGACCTACATGCACCATTTGATAACCCTTCACAAACAAATTCAGAATCTGAATATAAATGGTACAGTGATAGATCTAACTATTCTGAACAGCAAATTGGTGAAATGCCGACATGGATTAAAAGCATATGACAATCTGAGACTGTATATTAAAATTATAACAAAATATATATAAAATATAACATTAATTCGCTCCGTTTATCTCAAATTACAGAATCTTTTTGCTCTATATTATTATAGATGTCTATATGCAAGAAGGCCCTCACGATATATAGGTCACAAATTTTAGCTCTTAAGCAGGAAAAACACTAATTGGTTGACACAGAGGTTGTTAAATAATCCGTTCAACACACCAGTGAAATACTAATGTTTGAAAAAATTGCGTTATCGACATCTGAAGCAACTTGAGCTGCAATGGGCGAACGTGTTGGAAATACCCCCCCCCCCCCCCTTCCTCCCCAAAAATGTTGATTTCTATTTCTGAGACTGCACAGATCACAGCGCCTACACAACATTGAATTGGGGGCCAGGGGTATCAGGAAATTTTCAAATAAAATGGAAAAAGTGTTTAAATATCGAAAAACGTCATTTTCTAGAAGTGTCTCAACTGCTTTTGCTGCCATTGTAGCTAACAGCTCAAGTGACTCATTTGAAGCTATCATGGTTGATGTCATTTCTCATTGATATACTGTCACAAATACTGCCATATACAGTCAAATGCTGTCAATATACCATATTCTCATTGTTAATCACCATATACTTTTATTTCAAATTATCTGTGGTCACTTGGTCTTTACGAGAGACACGCATTTAATTGATTCTACTGTTTATTACTGAACTGGCATCTGTCAATCAGTTGTGAAAATATCATATTCTCATTGTTAATCACCACATACCTTTATTTCACCACATACTGTACCTTTATTTCAAATTATCTGTGGTCACTTGGCCTTTACGAGAGACACGCATTTAATTGATTCTACTGTTTATTACTGAACTGGCATCTGTCAATCAGTTGTTAAAATACACTATCACAAACATAGAATCAGTAAACTAACCAGTGTTTGGTCTGAGAAATTTTACAAGGCTAGACATTTAATCCAACTCAATTTTTTATCTTTCTTTCATTAATTCATTAATTATACAAATAATTATAACAAGGCCCAGTGTTGTGCTTGTAGATCACAGAGCTCAGGAGAACAAAAAGCACTTTAGTCTGGACAGAGCACAGCTAACTAGTAACCTATCCTTCAAAATACCCAAAACATTTCCCTAAGAGCATTTTCATCACTGAAATGAATTTGGTTCGTTTTATCCTTGATATACTGTCTGAATTCATTTCTATTTCAGATTCCACAAGCATAAACTACTACCTTCGCAACTTCTCGCCTGTCAAAACAGCAGCCACATCCAACAGAAAGTACTTTCACTGCGTTGTTCAGTGTAGCGACAGTAAGAGCAGTCTGTTACTCACCAGAAAAGAGAGTTAAATGCACTTGCATCAACAAGAAGAGTGTTTAAACTTGAAAGTCACAATCGACCCAATAAAGGTGATGATGATTTTGTGATAGCAAAATTGGCTAAAATTACACCAATAGACAAGAACTGACTTTCCTTCTCAGAAGAACTCATAGCCACTGCAGCTGGGAAACCATCTAATAAATCAGGAATCCAGAAAGTAGCGGCTGAGCAATTGAGCCTGTCAGGAGTTAAAGTTCCGTCAACCAGATATGGCCAACTTAAATAAATTACAATATTTAATTAGAGAGGAAGCCACATCAACATTAGCTGGTTTTCATGCGGGTCCTCTGTCATGGTGGAATTGGAATTTGGAAATGTTGGTTTTTTGAGGAGGGAGGAAGACGGGGGAACCCAGAGAAAAACCCTCGGAGTAAGGCGAGAACCAACAGCAAACCCACCCGGAATCGAGCAGGGAATCGAACCCGGGCCTCATTGGTGGGAGGCGAGCGCTCTCACCACTGCACCATCCTTGCTCCCCAAAACTTGTCGGTATTCTAGCTGACCCAACGGCTCACATCAAACTCGTGCTTTGAGGAAACTACGTTGATACTCTCTAACTCACCAAAACTTATGCTTTAAACAATGTCAGAGTAGAGTTTACAAAATATGAACACCACCTCGTTACTCCAAGAAATGTAAAAGTGAAAGCAACAGAAGTCACGCCATATACCTTACCCCTTGTTTAGTTCGAACATGAACTGAGTTGTCACGTCGTCCATAGCAAATCAGATTAACAACGTGAAATGACCACGTTTGGATAGTCTGAGTAACGCGAACGACGACGGCTAATTTTTTTCCTATTTCCATTTGGAATTGAATGCTGTTATTGCAAATTTAGCCTGAGCTCGATTAAAACGTCATTGGCGTACTGAACAGGTCTAGACGACTGCGAATTTCGCTGGTGAAATATAAATTTATTTTTGACTTGTTGTCGTTTTCGTGTTCAACAAGCTTTCAAGTCTCTGTGCTGCATTTCCTGTCAGAAACGAACGGTAAATATCACCACAGCTGTAATGTATTGCGTGACATCCGGTGGCGTTGTATGTTGAAGTTGCATATTAAGGATTGATTAAAAGTTGACTTGAGCACACGGCCGTCGTTCACACTTTTGTTTACAGCGGCGTTCCTCCCGCTTTTGGCCACAATACACTTCATTTGGCGACGAAGACGTAAAATGGCGACTTTTGGAGGGAATCATAGTGCACAAACGTACAGGTTTAAGGAACTGAACTGTTTTTATTCCAAGCAAAAAGGCTACATCGCCGAGAGATGTCCAAACCGCACAAGAAGTCTGTCGAGAGGTGTGAAATCAAGGCCCTCAGCCAAGCAGAGGCAATCAGAGGTGATAGCCAGGTCAGCAGCGGTCAGGTAACTTAAACCAGTCAGAAGGTGTTGGTAATGTTTATGATGAAGAGGCTCTGAGGGAGGATGTATATGATCAACTGTTTTGTGTGAATTCAGGTAAACGCCAAAACCCTTAAAAAGTGACGGTGCTTATTAACGGAGTGAATGTAAACATGGAAACTAATACTGGAGCCTCAACATCAGTTATCAATGAGAAAACTTTTCACACTTTGTCCCAGTCAGGTAAAGTGTTGAATCGAACAGTGGGAATACGGTTCTGCGTACCTACACAGAGGAGGTTATTCCTGTAGTTGGGGAATGTGAGTTGGAAGTAAAATACAATTGGTTTAAAGGCAAACTATTATTACAGTGGTAATTTGTGGAAAGGATCTGTGTTTGTTAGGCCAGAACTAGCTTCAGCGTATTTATTTAGACTGGAGTGCAACCATGGATAAGGAATTAAATGCGATTTTGGAAGCACATTCAACTGTTTTTCAAGTGGGTCTGGGGAAAGTAGAGTAAAGGCAAAAAGAAGCCACAGTTTTTTAAGGCCAGGCGGTAGCTTACACCCTGCGTGAAAAAACTGAAACAGAATTGGATCCACTTGTCAAAGAGGGAACTATAGAACCAGTTGCATTCTTAGAGTGGGCCACACCAATTGTTCCCATTGTTAAGGAGGACGGCCCTATCAGAATTTGTGAGGATTACAAGCAAGCAGTCAATCAAGCACCCAAGTTAGACAAGTTCCCAAAAGCCCCAAATCGAAGATTTGTATGCAACCTTATGGGGAGGGACTGAATTTACGAAGCTAGATCAAAGCCAAGCTTACCAACAATTGGAGTTAGACGAGGAGTCCCAAAAATAGACAATTAATAATTATTATAAGAGCCTACTTCCGCCTAAAGCTGAAGAAGTGTGTTTTCCTACAAGGAGAAGTTGTTTATCTGGGACATTGCACAAACCGAAGTGAAATACAACCGATGTAAGGCAAAGTGAGAGCAATCCATGAAGCTCCTGCACCCACAAATATCAAGGAGCTCTAAGCGTTCTTGGAGATGTTGAATTATTATGCCTACTACTTACCAAATCTGTCTACTGTGATGTGATGTATATAAGAAATATTCACCTATAATATAGTGCGATGAGCAGTAAATATACTGCGATGATCATTCTTCACTTTCATCTGTCTACTGTCTTGGCTCCCCTACATGAGCTTCTCTCTAAGGACTGCCAATGGACCTGGGATAAAAGACAGGTGAAAGCTTTTAACCAAGCTAAGGACATGTTAAACTCCTCAGATATTGTAGTTCACTACGACCCTAGTAAGGAACTTTGCTCTCTTTTGATGTCTCGCCTTATGGACTTGGAGCGGTGCTCTCCCATATCATTAATGGCAAAGAAAAACCAATCTCGTATGCCTCGAGGACACTATCATCTGCCGAGCGAAATTATGCTCAGTTAGATAAGGAGGGAGCTGCAGTGATATCTGGAATCAAGAAGTCCCACCAATATTTGTATGAACAGACATTCAAGATTTTCACCGATCACAGGTCCCTTTAGGGTTTGTTTAAGGCAGACAAAGCTGTACCTGCGATGGCGTTCCCGAGAATTCAACGGTGGGCTCTACTTCTAGCAGCCTATGACTACGAATTGGCTTACCGCGAAGGATCTAAACATGGAAATGCTGATGGCCTTAGTCGCTTACCTTTGTCAGATACAGTAGTTGAGGTTCCAGTACCTGGTGAAACCATACTCTTGATGGATCGGTAGGAGGCTCTACCTGTGTGTGCCGACGACATAGCTGATTAGACAGCCTCAGATCCAGTTCTACAGCAGGTCCTCAAGAAAGTTCAGCAAGGTTGGGGTGACAAATGTCCTGACCCAGGCCTGCAGCCCTTCTACATAAGGAGAGATGAACTAAGCACCCATACCAGCTCGGGGGCAGCAACAGCTGTTAGAGGATCTACACACCGCCGGTCGTGGAATCGTAAGGATGAAAAACCTGGGACGCAGTTATCTCTGGTCGCCTGGGCTGGATGGAGATATCGAGGAACAGGATAAATATTGCCAAGTATGTCAGTTACAGAGTGCGGCACCCGCGACAGCCCCCTTAATCCTTGGGAGTGGCCGGAAACGCCCCGGTCTCGGATACATATTGACCATGCTGGACCATTTATGGGACAGTTATTTCTGATTGTGTTCGATGCTTACAGCAAGTGGATTGAAGTATGTCCAACATCCAGCACTGTTGCAACCGCTACTATTGAGAAACTCCGTCAAGCTTTCGCCAATGATGGGCTACCTGAAATGGTTGTCTCAGATAATGGTTCGGGATTTCGCAGTGAAGAAATTGCCGACTTTATGGCCAGGAATGGAATTTTACATGTGAAAACAGCCCCTAGACATCCTTCGTCTAATGGCTTAGTGGAGACGTCTGTCCGTATTTTCAAGGAAGGGATGAAGAAGTTGGGGGGATTTGGTGATACCGCGCACACCAGGCTTTGTATATACTTGTTGGTATATAGATCAACGCTCCAAACAACTACCGGAGCAACACCAGCTGAGTTGCTGCTCAACCGCCGCCTCCGAACCCGGCTGGACCTAATTCGACCAGAACTTAGACATCGCGCGGAAACCAAACAAGGGGCACAGAAGGTACACCATGATAATAGCAAGAAAGAGCAACAATTTTCGGAGGGAAATAGCGTTCTGGTGAAGAATTTCAGTCCTGGACCTAAGTGGAAGAAGGCACACATCGAAAGTAGAACTGAACCATTGTGCATACACCGTTAAGTATGAAAATGGGGTGGTTACTCGAAGACATGTTGATCACCTCCTTAAACGCTTTGCCACTGGGCTGAACGGGGATGACGATCTACCTGATGCTGCAATGCAGGCTGAGCCCATCCAGATATCGAACGCAGCTGAGGAAGAACCAGGGAGACTTGCCACTGAGGAAGCAGTAGAATTTGAGCCATGACACAGGATTGCCGGCTGAACACCCAATGTCTCCACCAGTGTTACTAAGGAGATCTCAGCGCACTAGAAGGGCTCCAGAGTATTTGCAAGACTATGTGACTGAACATTGATTTCGTTTTAGTTTTATGAGTTATCCTCTGAGAACAGTGAACAACAAACTGATCTTGTTTGAAACCATGTTTTTGATCTTAGGGGAGGGGGGAGATGTAATTTATTGCGTGACATCACTGACGTTGTCTGTTGAGTTGCATATTATGGGTTGATTAAAAGTTGAGTTGAGCACATGGCCGTCGTTCACATTTTGTTTGTAGCGGCGCTCCTCCCGCTTTTGGCCACAATACACTTCAACAGCTGACAAGGCTGTCTGCCAGTCTTGCAACGTAATCCAGTTACCCACATCCTGCAAAGCCAGTTGGGCTCTACATGTTCTGCTAAAACCAGAAAATTATCTCAAAAACCTCCACCTTAAATGTACAAAAATGCAACAAAATATCAATCCTGCCATCCAACTTGAATCAGCAACAGAAGATGACATAATTACCTTGCTTCTTGGATGTCAAACAAATGTTTTTCTTAAAAACTGACTTATGACACTTTAACTAATCAAGTTTGTGAAGTTCTTCTGCAGTAGGCAAAGGTAAACAAAGACGCTAAGATGCCAACCTATGAAATGTTATGTTTACGTTAAATTTTGGTACAACATGTTAACTTATCTCCTTAAAAAGTAATTTTTACAAGTGGACCACAAAATACATTGAGCTATGCAAGTTTCTTATTGAATTCCAACTTAGTAAACTACTGGAAACATAATATATCCGTTTGTTCAATTTTGTCCCACTATTTGTTTTGGCCACTGAATAAAGTACATTACTGAGATTTTGAGCTATTGAAACTCACTGCTGTGTTCAACTTTGGAACTGGTTTATGCCACTGACTGAAAGTAGCCCGCAATCCACTTTCCCTGAATGTTTCTACGCAGTCAATACAACGAAAAACATTTTACTTGAGATCGAACGCACTTTACTAATCTTTGATTATTACTAATTATCTTCTAATCAGTTCAGAAGGGAAATGGATACCAGAGAATAATAAGCCATTTCGAGTTACCTTGTACCTCTGTGCCAAAGTAGTCACTTGAGAAACCATTCACATGAAAATGTGACCGCATACAGCCTCATTTCCATGCAACTTAATTTTCATATTAAAGGTTTTGCAAGAAGACTCGTTTTGAAACAGAGGTATAAGGTAACTCGAAAGTGGTCTATTGATTAGTGCATTAACAACAAAACAGTGTTAACAAAACTGCAGAAGGAAAAGAACCCTGATATTTTCGTTATCTCTTTATGTCGATTCCGATTACTGACCTAAGAGATTATCTGGTTATGTCGCTTATGTCGTTACGTCGCTCGTGTGACCTAGGCCTAAAGCCCTGGTCAAACGGCGCATGACAGTCGATGATAGCTGATTATCTCCTAACTATCATCAACTATCACCAATTATTATTCAACAAATTGTAACACTATCCAAATATGGTCATGATGCTCTCGATATCCGGCGGTATAAGTAGCTTCGTACATGGGAAAAAAAAGTGAAGTGAGAAAATGTCGACAGAGAAATTTACAAGGATTTAGGCTGTTTTGTTATCAATTTGTTGAATAATAAAACAATTATCCTGCTCAATCTCGCGGAATATCGTCTGATTTTAGCCGACTCGGCCTACGGCCTCGTCGGCTAAGTATCAGACGATATTCCGCGCGATTTCGCAGGATAATTGTTAACTATCATTCACATGGTCAAACGGCCAAAGAAGTTCCTGATACTTGATGATAGTCGCGCGAGTAAAGTCATGCGAGCAGCTAGTTCCAGGCCAAAGGTAGGGCCGGGCCTCATATTCATCTATTAGACGTAATATCAGGTCATCACTCCATCTCACCGCATTGCCCTTCTTACCCGTTGAACGTTTAGCGATACGCCTCTTTTTTTTTCGGTGTTTCTTCTAATTCTTGCGAGTTGACGCCTTCTTCGGAAGATATCTTCTCCATGTTATTTTGGTCTTCAATATTTTCTTTGTTATGATTATCATCTTGAATATGAACAAGAATTTCTGGCTGCAGCTGAGCCTCGCAAGGAACTTATGGCGGCCACTTTAAATCAGGCCGCCGACTTTCGGGGAAAACACCTGACCGAAAACTATCATGAACTATCATACGCGTGGTCAAACGGGAAAAACTATCATCGACTATCATGAAGAATTTGAACAAGCTCAAAATGAATGATAGTTGATGAAGGTCGATGATAGTTTTTGATAGTGGGTGGTCAAACGGAAGCGCACACTTCAACTGTCATCGACTATCGTCAGCTATCATCGACTAACATGCGCCGTTTGACCAGGGCTTAACACCAGTTCAAGTATTATCTACTGATGTTCAAATCCAGTATTCCTTCCAGTTAAAAAGTGAGTGGGAGATTCTTTGGCATTGCATGCAAAACCACATTCAGTATCTCGTGGATGTATACATATCCACGAGTAAAAACTGACAGGAACAAATAGAATATTTATTTGCGAAATTAAAATCCGGTGTTTACGCATGACTGTAAATAGTCAGATTAATTCAAATTCGACAGTGTTTACTGCGCCTTTCAATAATCATAACATGCTTTGGATTTTAGAGTCGGCATGTTATTAAAAGGCGCAGTATTTCGGCCGTTTTAACCGTCGCCGTAATATCCCAATATTCCTTAAATTAAAATTCTAACTTATACAAAAATTGATGGCGACGAGAGAGTTTTCCTTCCTGGGAAAAAGCTACATGATCTTTTTATTCATCTTTTCACTATACGACAGAATTTTCTTTGTTTAAACAAAGCTTTATACAGAGAAACCCACACTTAGCAGTAACACCCTAGATCGAATCCGCCCGCGCCGTGAGGGGATTAGAGTTAAAAGTTATTTTTAAGTTCGTCGAAATCCGGCACATGCAAAACATTGCACGCAAAGGTAAGATTTTGTATCTCATCCTGACTGAAAATCTTTCAGAACTTAGCTTCTTATGCCTAGAATAAAGCTGCATCTGTAAACAACGAAAAACAGATGGTCATCACTTTGTTCTGCTGCACAACTTCAGTTAACCGAGGTTATAAGTGAAAACAAAATAAAAGAAAAGAAATCACTAAAAAGTAAGTACCTCACCGTAGTGGTTGTAGATGAGACTTCTGAGTTGAAATAACGGTGAAAACGAGCTGACCTTGTTGGCTGTCGCTCAGTGTACTTTCGTTTGCTAAAGACACATTTCCACGTTTAATTTCATTTAGCTATCAGGCGCCCGCGACCTGTCATGAATGTCGAATTATAGGCAGGTGACCGTGATATCTCTGTTAGTTTCTCGTAATTTGACCTTGCAGTGAAATTGGTGATATATTTCGCTTGCCACCAACACATAGACATTTAAATTACTAATTCATATTTTAATTAAAACTCGAATTCTTTTCATGTAGGATCTGTCGTGTTAATGTCGTCTTAATACATCTCAGCACTTAGAGCTGAGACGATATCAGTTAACAAAAGTTACCAAACTCAAAATCTATCGTTTAATTATTACAGGAAAACTTGCTCGGTTGTCAGGAATTGCAACTTTAACCTCAGTAGCTGAAATATTTTCTCTCAAATTGTCAACAAGTAGAATCTGTCGTCTAAATGGCTGGTAAAATAGTTTTGTGTACATCTTAGCACTTAGATAGAGCTGTGACGATATCAGTTAACAGACTTTACCAAGCTGAGAGTTAACGGTGAATTATTACAGGAAGTCTAAAGTCAGCTGTATGTAATAGGAATTGCAACTTTCACCTCAGAGGCCGAAACATTTCCTCTCGATTAAAATATCAATTGATATAGTTTCGACTCCAATAAATGAAAACGAATCAATGAATGGACAAATGAAAACGAATAACATGTAGGAAATGATAAGTGAAGAAATAAATAGTATACCACTCTTTCTATGGGTTTACCGTCGCAATAAACCACGCGGGATGTTGGGAGAACACGAGAGAAGCTTGTAAATCACTCGCCTATCGGCTCGTGATTTACAAGCTTTTCGAGTGTTCTCCCAACATTCCAAGTCGTTTATTACGTCAGTAAACCCATAGAAAGAGTCGTCTATCACTTTTATGAAGCAACTATGGAAAACACTTGTCAAACAGAAGAAAATTTATTGTACTTTCATGATCAAGTTTCTCATTCTCATCAAAATCACGAGACGACGCGACAAACCAATCACAGCGACTGAAAGAATGAAAGCACACACTCAGCGCCGGACGCACCGGAGACAAAATCAGCAGAGCAAAGCGACGAAAACATTTCATCGGCTACAAAGTTTTTAAGAAAGGAAAAGAAAAGGTTATCGGGGGAAGGCTGAAAGTATTGCCGGTTTTCACATGACGTCACTAAAACTCACACTACAAAACTATTGATCCTCCTGATATTTTACTTTCATGATGTATAAGAGCGGCTGAAAACTAATATCCATAAACATTTTTGCTCAGAATGGGTTCTTAGTTTTGTGATAGACCACGATTGAATTTCTTAAGCTTCTGCGTGACGCGACATTTACATGACGGCCGTGTTGGTTAAAAAGTGACTTATTCAGGACTTATTTCGGGGAATTTGGCTATCTGAACAGTTCTTGTATTAGCAAAAGTATTATTTTAATGTTTTTGAGTTCCTCGGGAGATAAATCCACGCTTTTGTAGCAAAACTCAGTGACAGATGCTTCAGTTGGTTTTCGGCCGCCATGTTGGTGCCCATCTGGATGAGCACCCACATGGCTTCTTCATTCAAATCTCTATAAATTCGGGTAAAAAGTTTCCCCGCATATCTTGCATAAGAAAGGTTATTGTGACCTGAATCTTGGCGAGAGTTTTTGCATACTTACCTTCTTTTTTTTCTCAGATTCCGGACTTAATCTATTGAACGGTTTTGATTTTTTTTTTTGAATGGCGTGACACTGAAAACCAGCAATATTTACTAATTCAAAAGTACTTTGACTGGGAAATGCAGGGATTCGGAGGCGGAATCGGTCGTAACGAAACTAAAAGACTGTACATGTACAAAAAGTTTACAATGGCCTCAGACTATGATGAAATCCATTTAGTCATTTCCTTTGTTTATCAAGGTAACAGCACCATGACGGTTCTCGAAAACTATAATATCTGACAATCGGGGAGCAAAAACTTCAGCTTTTCCAGCGCTTATTCTCGCTCACTATCAGTTCCAGAAAAGTTTATCAATCTACCTTTCCATAAAGCTTCATAGAAATTCGAATTTCTGCACAAAATCTTTGTTTTTGAAGTAATTACTCACAAAGTAAAATTCAGAATTTTAACTCTCGGCAAAGAAGGGACAGCTGAAAAATTGACAGCTGAGATTTAAGATCTGTAAATTTGTCGATAGCTAAGAAATGGCCTGAAAATTTAGCTGGTACGCTCTTTTTCAATGAGAATATTGGTTTTTGTTTTTTCCGCCGAGTTTGAATAATCTTATTTTTCTGCTGATTTTAGGCTGAAAAATAGTTTGTGAAGATTCTTATAACATTTCTGTTTTCGAATGTATTTGGTGATTGGATGGTGTTAATGTAATTTTGGAGCCAGACGTGTGCAGCCTGATCGATATAACGCACATAAACTTCTTACAGAAATATAGCCTGCAGAACAGGCGAATTAGGGGCGCCAGCGCGATACACGAGCGCACGCGCGACTAATAAGTCCTGAGTTACATCTAAACTCACAAAGTCTTGTTCTCATCCCTAAAACGGAGAAATTACTTCTTTGGGACTAACAATAGATGGGAAAAACACAAATCAATGTTTAAGTGTATTAGGCTGTGCAGAGTCCTCTCAAACCTTTCTGGTGAAGAATTTTTCCTTCCTTCAACAGCCTCGAATAACATGACGATCTGTGTGCTTTGAAATCGAGTTTTGATATTTAAAGCAGCGTCCTGGACTTAAGAAAACCAAAATGGTAATGTACAGTATTACTTTAAAGTTGAATGCAACTTTCGGAACGACTAGTAAGGCCACGGCCGATAAAACGACTGCCAAAGTTGCCGGTAAACTCAAGCTTTCGCTTTAGCGTGAAGAATTAATTTGAACACGGCTGTCATGCAGAGAAGCACGTCTGCGAAATTTGAACATTTTTAACTTTTAGATAGGTTTTTCTCCTCATCATGAATGAAAATTTATTGGTACTGAACTTCCTGTCGCGTTTCTTTCCTTTGGTTGCCTTTATTTGGGAATTTTAGGTTTTGACCAGTATTTTTGTACGCTGAATTTCTGAATAATTAATTTACCGCGAGCTCCGGGGTATGCTTGTTTAGTTTATTCGCTTTGTTAAAATATACATTTGAGTCTTATTCAGCTACCACATAACCCCTGAGAAAAGAACTAAGTTTGCACTAATATAACATACGATTTATCTCAAAATTATTGGCTTGTTTTTTTGTCATCTTTTTTATTTACAATTTTCATCTTTCATTCGCTGCACTGTATTATTATTATTATTATTATTATTATTATTATTATTATTTTGTCAAGCGGCGCGTGGTGAAGAAACTATCAGATTTCTTGTTTTTAAATTGGGTTTTACTAGCGCCTTTCGCTCTTACTTTCCCATGTTTTCTCAAATTTTATTTCTTTTAGTTAAAAAATGGCAAATTCTGTTTTATTCGGTTTCGTTTTGTCCTCTGAAGTCAATAACTAACTCATTTAAGGGTCGCAGGCAATTTCATGGAGGTGAGGAAGGCCAAGGAGGCAACTTCAGAAATAAACGAAGAGCTACTGGGACTGGAGGAGTCCTATTGGACCTAATTCCAGTTAAATTTAGCGCGAATCGATCTGTTGTTGATTCAAAACACTGTACGTGATCACGTAATGTAGAGTAAAGTGAAGTAAAGTAACCAATCAGCAAAAATCAATTTTATGGTTAGTTAAAAACATTGGTTTAGTTAAAAGCATAAACGTATTTACAAAATTTCAACTCATAAAATTGTACTATTTTCAAGATCTCAACCTCGTGTTTGTTCTTAAAATATTGTTATAAAATTTTGCAAATTGCACCCTCGATATTCTTACAAACTACATTCTTATATATATCTATAGAGAGAGAGAGAGAGAGAGCGTAGCTAAGAAATCGCCGGAAATTTCATTGTTAAATGAGATTGTAGAAAAAGATCGGCTCTAAAGCAGGTTTGCTTCATGTATATTACAAACGGCAACTGAAGCTGGATTTTAGCAAGATCGACAGCTGAAGCTTAGTCACCATACTCATAAGTAAAATAGGAAAATTACAACAATACGGAGTTATTTTTTAACGCGGCTCTGAGCAAATAAATGAAGAATTCTACCTACCTTTGTAATTTGAAAATGCAAAACGCGATCGCGATGCCAAGGCTGCTGTTAGGAAGCAGATGTCTGCCTTTCATCTGTTAACATAGAGTTAAAAACTGTCATAAAACCCATTACACAGGCGGAGCAAGCGGCGTCCATGATCAGAACTATTTTTTATTAATGTTTACATTTCTTTCACATTGGCCAATGATTTATGACAACTACGGGGTCAGAAATTGACCAAAGTGAGTTCTATTCTTATTTTTAACTTATTAGTGTGATTATAACAAAGTAGGGAAAGACAAATTCTTAATATAGCGGCATTATGATGATGATGCCTTTTATTACTCCATCTCGGAGCATAGGCCACAAATGAAGCGCCTCCACCCTCCTCTGTCTCTGGCCCTCTGTTATGGGTCTATAGAACTTGTTTCATGAATTTGTGCATCAAAAGACGATTTTAACGGAATTTGCCGGGTAATTTTGCCAAAAAAAATATATCCAGTAGCTTTTGCATTGCCCTAGCCTATCTATCATAAAATATGAGAGAAATTGAATTTTCCACCCTTGCCGAGTTAAGTTTCATTTTTCTGGACAGGGACTCTATTACGCCTGAGGAATTTCAAAACGCAACAATCGCCAGTCATTTTGGAATTGTGTTTGGAAAACGGGCTCCGTTTTCAAAATGTTTTCTTTCCACACTAAAACGCTTGCATTTTCAAATTCCACCGTTTCCGTGATGGATGGGTGTGGACGGTAGGGCTAACCTTAGAAATAAAGCTGCGTTTTTAACATTTCTCCAGGGTAGTTTGGAAGGGGTCTTAACTCTTTTTAGCGCTGATGCTTTAGCCAATAAAAGGGCGTTTTGTCAAAAAAAAGTACTCAATAAATGATAATGCATAGTAAACACAGGTTGGACATCCTAAAGTAATGACGCATACTGGTTAAACATCGAAGAGTATTCTTGAATGAATGAAAGACACTATTAACGTGTCAAAGAGTATTTAGCTTTAGGAAAAAGTTG
>OZ026609.1:7380376-7408265 GCA_964020085.1 Micromussa lordhowensis
TTTAATTCCCTAGGCTGTCATAGCTGATACGTTGGACTAGCTACACTTCGTAAAACTCTGTATACTACTTTCAATCACCTTGGTTTATTTCTTTCTACAACTTTACTGAACTTGCCAAAAGTCAAGCAATATCTGGTATCTGCCACTCAATTCCAAGTAATGTCTCGCTAATCACTGGGCTTACTAGTCAGGCAATGTCTCGCAAACACTATTTGTTGATTTTTTTACACCCACAAAAGTGACATTCACAGTTTTGTAGTTTGGAAGGAGCTCTTTGAAAACTTATTTTTGCCTCTCGTGGAGGTGATGGCAGCATTTTCCTGTTTAAGAATTCCTGTACGGTGACATCGGATCATTTTTGTGAAGGCTGCTTTCATCTTTCCGTTTAGAACAATGTAGAGCCACGGATTTATGGCGCTGTTAGCCTGGTTAAACCAGTAGCAGAAGTATTTGAGGGCAGGCGGCCAAACGTCTCTCATTTTTATAGAATAGTCCATCTGATACACATGCACTGGAAGCCAACAGACTGCAAACGCCACCACAACAATGATGAGCATTCGGATGATTTTTTTCTTGGGGATCTCCTGTTGTCGTTGGTTTTCACTAGCGTCATGATCCACAGGCACTTCATGGAGCCACAGATTTGCAGCAACTATGATGTAGAGGATGGAGATGATGGCGAGAGGCAGAAGGTAGATGAATACAAGGATGTAACTCCAGAAGGCCAGAGGCGATATAACAGTGACATCAAAGCGGCAGGCACCATCTATGAATTTGAAGGCCACTACTGCGATTGACATCAAGGCCACGGATGAGATCCAAATAACTGGTGTGATGATCTTAGGCTTCCTGAACCAAATGCTACTTCGGAAAGGATGAACAACAGCAAAGTATCGATCAAATGCCATCACAGTGAGACAGAAAATGGAGGCGGCCGACGACACGAATGCAGGGTAGTAAAGCTCACAGGGTATTTGAATGTGCTGGAAATAAAAGAAAGCTATGCTGATAGGCATCTGAAATACTGCAACCAACAAATCAGCCACCGCCATGTTAACAAACAGAAAACTTGTCAGATTTCTTGTCGCAGGTTTCTTCCACACGATGTAGATCAGCAGTGTATTTCCAGCCAAAGCTACGATCATTGTTATGATATAAACAATGGAGAAGCTCACTTCGGTGATTCCTGTCATGTTCTATAAATAAAACAGGACAGCCATCCGCTTAAAGGTTGTGTAAAACAGTATACAAGTACGTTATACTTCGACTTTTTTCTTAAAACGTTTTGGAAACGTTTTGGTAACGTCTTAAATTTGTATTGCAGATGTTCTCTGTTTAGGTTCCAGACCCCCATTGTTACAGTATAAATAGCTTTTCAAAAATTTGTAACGGTTATACTTTTGAAAATGTATGTCGTCAAGGTTATAAAATGAAAGTTTTTAATATGTTTATCACCGCTGTTTGTGTTATATTTTTAATTTGGGACAGTTTACAAATTAAAATACATCTTAAAGACATCAAATTTTAGCCTTTTTTTACAATTAAACTAGCGAAGAAATGAAAATAAATAAATAAATAAAATCTGTTCTGACTTAGTATGACATCAGAACTTACAAGATATGAAACATGCCAAAAAGTGTGAAATTTTGAGCAGCCTGGCAACGTATGTCACATTTAAGCTGATTTCTAGATTACAGAAAAAGTACTAAGAATTACTCCAAATTGGGACTCAAAATTATTGGCTTGTTTTTTGTCATCTTTTTTATTTACAATTTTCATCTTTCATTCGCTGCATTGTATTATTATTATTATTATTATTATTATTATTATTATTATTATATTATATTATATTTTTAATATAGGAATAATATCTGAAATTAAAGAATTTCCATTTTTATTAGTAAGTCGGTTTCTTAAGTCTACTGTAATTCAAATCTAGACAATAACCTTTACCGAGATTCTTAAGTTATAAATATTCTTTTTATACTGTACTTTCATCTTTTTTTTTTTGGAGCTGTTTTGACTTCTTGTAAATACATGTAGTAACAAAATTATTGGAAATCAAATAAAGTTTGAATTTATCAGTATTATTATTATTGTTGTTGTTATTATTATTGTTATTACTCCGTTACTTTTTAGCACTACTGGAGGAATGGGTGAGGAGTGTCAAGGGTTTCACAGAAGGCTTTGCCGAGCTACTGGCTTCCAAAAAAGGAGAGGATTACTCCGCCACAATTTCTTGGATGCGATGCAAAGTTTCCTTCCCTGTCCTTAGAACAGCCCTCCTATGCTTGAGAGGCTCAAGAACTTTGAAAAGAGTGAAAGCAAACCTCATTGACACTGATTTTGAACTAGAGAATCAGAGATATGCTTAACTTTCTTTTTTGTGATGTTGCTTTTTCTTTTGATTGTGTGATGAATAGACTTTTCTAATTCTTACCGATATCATGAATTTGTTTTATTCTTTCTTTCTGATTATTTATTCTGTCTCTCATGCTGTTTTATGGATGAATTTTCTGATAACAAATTTAAGACGCTTTGACTTTTTATAATTAGTATTTTTATCTTGTTATTACGAATCGCTGGAATAGTTGAACTTGAGCTGCTTACTTCCCTGAAAACAATAATGTTTCAGCTAACAGAAATGGAATGGTGTTTTGAAATGTTTTACATTTTTTTCTTTTAGAAGTGAACTTTGTAAATAGGATTTTGATATTTAGCACCGTTGTCTGTATACAGGCTTTTTACGAATTGAATAAAATCTTGCATTATTTTTATTGTTATTGTTATTGTTATTGTTATTATTATTATTATTATTATTTTGTCAAGCGGCGCGCGGTGAAGAAACTATCAGATTTCTTGTTTTTAAATTGGCTTTTACTTGCGCCTTTCGCTCTTACTTTCCCATGTTTTCTCAAATGTTATTTCTTTTAGTTAAAAAATGGCAAATTCTGTTTTATTCGGTTTGGTTTTGTCCTCTGAAGTCAACAACTAACTCATTTAAGGGTCGCAGGCAATTTCATGCAGGTGAGGAAGGCCAAGGAGGCAACGCCGGAAATAAACGAAGAGCTACTGGGACTGGAGGAGTCCTATTGGACCTAATTCCAGTTAAATTTAGCACGAATCGATCTATTGTTGATTCAAATCACTGTACGTGATCACGTGATGTAGAGTAAAATAACCAATCAGCAAAAATCAATCTATAAGGTAACCAATCAGCAGATACCGTTCTCCAGGCGAACGGTTGGAAGAGCATAGACAATGGTGTGACTACAGGCGGGATTTTTTAGCACGCAACTCGCACGCAACTTGCGCTTCGCGCTCGCCTCAAATGCGCAAAAAATTACGCGGGTAGCGCTGTTTTTTTTTTTTTTTTTTGCTTTTTGGCTAATTTTGACTCTTAGAGAAAGTAAGAATTTTATGGTTAGTTAAAAACATTAGTTTAGTTAAAACCATAAACGTATTTACAAAATTTCAACTCACAAAATTGTACTATTTTCAAGATCTCAACCTCGAGTTTGTTTATAAAATATTTTATAAAATTTTTCAAATTGGACCCTCGATGTTCTTACAAACTACATTCTTATATATATCTATAGAGAGAGAGAGAGAGCGTAGCTAAGAAATCGCCGGAAATTCATTGTTAAATGAGATTGTAGAAAAAGATTGGCTCTAAAGCAGGTTTGCTTCATGTATATTACAAACGGCAACTGAATCTGGATTTTGCAAGATCGGCAACTGAAGCTTATTCACCATACTCAGAAGTAAAATAGGAAAATTACAACAATACGGAGTTATTTTTTAACGCGGCTCTGAGCCAATAAATGAAGAATTATACCTACTTTGGTAATTTGAAAATGCGAAACTCGATCGCGATGCGAAGGCTGCTGTTAGGAAGCAGATGTCTGCCTTTCATGTGTTAACATAGAGTTAAAAAACTGTCATAAAACCCATTACACAGGCGGAGCAATCGGCGTCCATGATCAGAAGTATTTTTTTTATTAATGTTTACATTTCTTTCACAATGGCCAATGATTTATGACAACTACGGGGTCAGAAATTGACCAAAGTGAGTTCTATTTTTAATTTTAACTTATTAGTGTGATTATAACCAATGTAGAATGGTAGCTGTTAGTAGGGATAGAAGACAAATTCTTAATTTTGCGGCAATGGTCGAAAATTCCATTTTGCTCATATTTTTATGGGTCTAGAACTTGTTTAATAAGTTTGTGCGTCAAAAGACGATTTTAACGGAATTTGCTGGGTAATTTTGCCCAAAAAATATATCCAGTAGCTTCTGCATTGCCCTAGCCTATGTACCATAAAAATATGAGCGAAATCGAATTTTCGAACCTTGCCGAGTTATGTTTCATTTTTCTGGACAGGGACTCTATTACACCTGAGGAATTTCAAAACGCAACAATCGCCAGTCATTTTGGAATTGTGTTTGGAAAACGGGCTCCGTTTTCAAAATGTTTTCTTTCCACACTAAAACGCTTGCATTTTCAAATTCCACCGCTTCCGTGATGGATGGGTGTGGACGGTAGGGCTAACCTTAGAAATGAAGCTGGGTTTTTTAAATTTCTCCAGGGTAGTTTGGAAGGGGTCTTAACTCTTTTTAGCGCTTATGCTTTAGCCAATAAAAGGGCGTTTTGTCAAAAAAAAAGTACTCAATAAATGATAATGCATAGTAAACACAGGTTGGACATCCTAAAGTAATGGCGCATACTGGTTAAACATCGAAGGGTATTCTTGAATGAATGAAAGACACTATTAACGTATCAAAGAGTTCTTTAGGAAAAAGTTGGGGACATGATTTACATATTCAAATTTATTTTAATCTTCATAAAATTAAAGCTATTTACAATTTAACCCTGCAACAATGAATTGTCATTAAAAAAACTTAACACAGATCAAGAAAAGACATTGAATAGGCTGATTCACGGTCCCAAGATCAAGATTCTGAGGTAAAAACAGAAGTGTTATGTTTACTCTTAGCACACCTTTGTTTAGTTTCCGCTAATAGTTTATGCAAGGCGCACGAAAAACAAATAATATTAATAATATTACAAAAAGAAGTTTTCAATTTATTTAACAAGAAAGGACTCAATTTTTCCAGTAGATAATCACAGAAGATGTAACATTAGAAATATTCAGGAGAATAAGACATTATGAAGTTTATCCAGGTCCATTGAAATCTCTGATTCGTACGGACTTAAATAGAAGAATATTTCACTTATCATTATTACCAAGGTTAGGTGAGTAAACAAACTGAATGCCTTCTGGTTTTTTATCATTATCTTTTACTAGTAGCCAATAGCTTGATGCAAGTTAATATTATCTATCCTGTCACTAGCCAATGTAAATGTTTTAAACCACAAAACAGTGAAAATCAATAGTGAAAAGTTAATTTCATGCAGCAGGTAAAGGTTTGTAAGGAATTCGGTTTAGAAGGTTCTTGTGAAAATGAACTAAAAATGTCGTATCAAATACCAGAATATTAAATCCAGCACCCGCGGAAGTTATCAACGTGGGGAAAAACTCCTAAGAAAGATCGACGAACAATTTGGGCGGTGTTTTTTTCGTTTGGTTGTTTAATCTAGTAATAGTCTTTGACAGGAAGTCTTAATTCGGCTGTAATAAGGAATGTCTCCTCTTTCGATTAAATATCAATAAACGAAAACGAAAATATATATGTATAAATACACTTTTGTCGAAATCATACAAGAACTGATAATGGAAGTGAAAATAGTATTTTTAATTCTGGTCTGGACTGTCAGAATTTTCATTTTCTTACCATTGTTTTATGTTTGATTGAGAAACAGGTTACATAAGCGACATCCTGTTTTCGCACTCTGTGATCCCTTTTCTTCCTCCTATTAGCTCGTAGACTCACACTTCCCTCTAACTCGAGGCCATACTGTGTTACGCCATTGCCAAACGGACTCGAGGGTAGACGCAAGTTGAAAACTTGCCTGCACTTGCGAGTTCCTTTGGCTTGGGCCTTGCGTGCACTTGCGTTCACTTGTAATTGAGATTAAGTTTTTTTTGTGCAACATGAACACTGGAACCTTAGGACACGTCAAAGGTTATTTTCAAATGATTTTGCAAAGTAAAGATTCAGTTCGGCGGGTTTCAATTACAGCTTTCTCCGTTAAAAAGCTTCGAGTAGATCAATTAAAATTGGGAAAACTGTACAATCATTTCATTTGTACTTACAGGGTCATCAACACACTTGTTGTACAATTTCAATGTAGCTCCATCCAATGAACCAGCCTTCTCTGCTACCGCCCCCTCTCCCCTGCCCCCTCTTCGTTCAGTGCTCTAATTTGTGTTCTCAACAACAAAACAAACTTATTAAAGCTTTCTCTTATAGCTTCACACATTTGAATTGGCTTGGATTGACTGTCCAAGTGTTTTCAAATTTTCAGATTTTAGATTTTTGTCCTCAAGACATAACAAAATAATTAAAGCTTTACACATGAAGATTGGCTTGAATTGTACTGTCCAAGTGTTTTCAAATGTTCAGGCTTGGCAAAGAACACATTTCGCTAGGTATTATATCAAAAAATAACTTACAAGTGAAAGTCATTCCCGTATAAATGACATTAGCTTAACATTCATTATATGGCTTGTACTTGTAGTCGATTTAACGGGATTGGCTAATTTTAGGGCACTTTTCTACCGTAATTCCCGATTACAAGCCGCAATATCAAAGCAAAACAAAACGAAAAATACTGTTGTTGTTTTTTTTTTTTAATTTTAGCGGTTGAAAACGATTAGTGGCGAGGAACACTCTGAGAGTGAATTATATTACCCTGACGAACTATAATTTAAGGAGCACAGCAAATTCATAGCGTTAAATTATGAATGATTTCGTGCCAGATAAGACGAAGGAAATTAAACATCGAAGAAGAAATTTAAATCTCCGTGAAATAGCCATATAATAAACTACTTAGTTATCTTACATGTGAACTAAAAAAGGGCAATTGGTTTGAAGTTAGGCTTTCAATTAGTTAAGCATGGTATCAAAATGAACTCAAAGAGTTCAGGAAAAGCAATGAAGTGTTGTTTTAGTTATTAACAAAACGACACATACAGTTTGCTTTTATGAAAAGCTCTATATAGAAATAACATTGTTTTAATTCCCTAGGCTGTCATAGCTGATACGTTGGACTAGCTACACTTCGTAAAACTCTGTATACTACTTTCATTCAACTAGGTTTATTTCTTTCTACAGCTTAACTGAACTTGCCAAAAGTCAAGCAATGTCTAGTATCTGCCACTCAATTCCAAGCAATGTCTCGCTAATCACTGGGCGTACTAGTCAGGCAATGTCTCGCAAACACTATTTATCGATTTTTTTACACCCACAAAAGTGACATTCACAGTTTGGTAGTTTGGAAGGAGCTCTTTGAAAAGTTATTTTTGCCTCTCGTGGCGGTGATGGCAGGATATTCCTGTACGGCGACATCGGATCATTTTGGTGAAGGCTGCTTTCATCTTTCCATTTAGAACAATGTTGAGCCACGGATTTATGGCGCTGTTAGCCTGGTTAAACCAGTAGCAGAAGTATTTGAGGGCAGGCGGCCAAACGTCTCTCATTTTTATAGAATAGTCCATCTGAAACACATGCACTGGAAGCCAACCGACTCCAAACGCCACCACAACAATGATGAGCATTCGGATGACTTTTTTCTTGGGGATCTCCTGTCGTCGTTGGTTTTCACTAGCGTCATGATCCACAGGCACTTCATGGAGCCACAGATTTGCAGCAACTATGATGTAGAGGATGGAGATGATGGCGAGAGGCAGAAGGTAGATGAATACAAGGATGTAACTCCAGAAGGCCAGAGGCGATATAACAGTGACATCAAAGCGGCAGGCACCATCTATGAATTTGAAGGCCACTACTGCGATTGACATCAAGGCCACGGATGAGATCCAAATAACTGGTGTAATGATCTTAGGCTTCCTGAACCAAATGCTACTTCGGAAAGGATGAACAACAGCAAAGTATCGATCAAATGCCATCACAGTGAGACAGAAAATGGAGGCGGCCGACGACACGAATGCAGGATAGTAAAGCTCACAGGGTATTTAAATGTGCTGGAAATAAAAGAAAGCTATGCTGATAGGCATCTGAAATACTGCAACCAACAAATCAGCCACCGCCATGTTAACAAACAGGAAACTTGTCAGATTTCTTGTCGCAGGTTTCTTCCACGCCCCCCCCCCCCCCCCCCCGCTGTAATTTTTCTATGCAGCTATAAAAAATTGGTAATCGAAAAAGACCCGTGGTGCTTGGCACGGTAAACAGTTCAAAGGTTATAAATGTACCAATTTAGTGACAGCAACAAAAAAAATAAACTTAGCAATGTGGAAGGAATGGACGCATGCATGCCTGAATGAGTGAATGAATGAATGAATGAACGCAAATGAATGAATGATTAAATGAATGCCAATGAATGAATCAGTGAATGAAAGCAAATGAATGAATAAATCAATGACTTTATTTAAGTGTCAAAGGTTATTAAGTTTTAGCAGAAAACTAATTTTGGGACACTGTTTACACTTAACAAATAAAGAAGCCTCGACTGTGCTCTGTTCTGTTGTAAAGCACGCAGGAAGCGGTAGAGCACGAAAGAAGTGTAGAGGAGAACACGAGACGTAGTCGAGTGTTTTTCCCTACTTCTTGAGTGCTCTACCGCTTCCTAAGTGCTTTACAACAGAACAGAGCACAGTCGAGGCTTCTTTAACTGTTTTATGATAAAGAATCCAGCAAATTCTCCACGCATTCGGCTGAATTTTCAAGCGAAACTTTACTTTTCCAAACGGGGAAAAGTGGCGTCAGCCGTTCTCTATTCTCTGATAAAGCACGCTATAATAAGCCAATCGCAGTCCTTAGTAGAACTGTTCAAAAACTTTGATTGGCTAACGAGACGACAGCTGTCAATCGCAAACTGAACGCCTGCTAAGCTTTCAGTATCGAGTTGCTATCCAGGAGAAGAACGATGCCTTTAGTTCGTTTTTTAGTTTAATCCTTAAATAAGGATCTAAAGGTTTCTACGACAAAAGAATCCGGTCGCGTTGTGGCTCATAAAAATGTGCACCGTTTCAAATGGGAATTAAGAAACAAGGAGCTCAAAACTAACGAATGCCGAGTTGTATTTGAAACGAGCTGCCAAGGAGCGCAGTACAGTTGTTTACGGCTTGCAGCCGCTTGCAGCAAGCCGCTTGCATCAAACTATATAACCCAATATGGCGGCCGGTCACACCTTGCCGAGCTCGCTTAAACTTTTGGTCTTCTTGTTAATAAGTGCATCTATAATGCTCGAAAAAGCTCAAACGCGGTCAGACAATGATCAAAAGGCTATACAGGCTGCTGCTTCACCATCTACGTTACGGATTACCACCAGAATGCCATTTGCCGACACAAATTTGTTTAGTGTTAAGTCTCGATCGAGCGAAGCGCTTCTTGACATCCCGGGTACAATACTCTGTCAAGGGCACAAGCAGTTTTAACCTGGTGAGAGATGCCCTGGTATGCGGTGATGTCCAGGTAAACCCCGGCCCTAGAAAGACGAAACCGTCGCCAAAATATCCATGTAGCGAGTGCAAGAAAGCCGTGAGGAACAATCAAGACGCCATTTTGTGTGCTGGTTGCAACAAGTGGTCGCATGCTAAATGCCTACGGATGTGACATACGATATTTCAGCACTACCTAAGCATGCCTGACATCGAGTGGATCTGTACAAGTTGTGCTTTGCCACCATTTAGTGATTCGTTTTTCGCAGAAGACTCGGGAGATGAATCATTGAACAAAACCCTTGAAACCGAAGTAAGCCAGTCGGAAGGATTGCAAAGGAGATCAGAATTGCAAAATGCTGCGGAACTGTCATCGATTGAGCACGAACATACTATCTCTGATAATGCTAAGCTAGAATCTTTAAGGACACACTTTAACAAGGATTTATTAATAGGTCATTTAAATATTAACAGTATACAAAATAAATTTGAGGAACTCACTGCGACGATTAAGACCATTGGCGCTCATGTTATGTTTATAAGCGAGACCAAGATTGATTCGAGTTATCCGAACGCTCAGTTCTCAATTCCTGGCTACTCACTTTACGGCTTTAGTATCATCTTCATTGGCCAAGAAAAGACTCAAGCCCAGTGAGAACTACAAGACGCTGGAATTAATTGCATTGGAAATTAAGACGGATGCTAGGAATATGGTAATCATTGGAATTTATCTCCCGCCGAGAAATCTATGCGGTGACTTCCAGCTAATACTTGAGAACGAGCTCAGTCAGGTTTGTAATTGGGCTAGTCTCCAAAGTAACTCTGTCGTGGTAATTAAGTGATATGAACCTGGACAGATTAAGACCGCACAAGGGTGAGGGCAAACTACTACTGGATCTCGAAATCGAACAGGGTTTTACATGCCTTATTTCAGACCCTACTAGAGTGGAATGTCGTGGAACAATAACAAGTCGTAGTCTCATTGATGTTTTGTTGACAAATAGGCCTGAATTATTCAAGCAGAGCGGCAATTACTATCCTGCTTTAAGTGATCACGCTCTCATTTTTGGAATAGTTCGGGACAGGATAAAATCAATGAAGCCCAAGATAATTTCTTTTCGCAGCTTTAAAAATTTCAATGCAGAGACTTTTAATCAAGATTTATCCTTAGCTCCCTGGCATGTCGGCGAAATTTTTGGGGATGTAGAAGATCAATTGTTTTACTGGAATACATTGATGAAAAACATTGTTGACGAGCACGCGCCAGTTAAAACAATGCGGTTAAGGGACCGTGACGTCCCGTACATGACAACAAAATGGAAAAATGCTATACGAGCGAAACGAAAAGCTGAGGCAAAGTACCGACAAAATAAAACAGCTGCGAACTGTGAGCACAAACGGAAATGCAGAAATGAAGCTTCGAAGCAAAGAAGATTGGCGATCAAAGCGGAGTATTGGAAGACAAAATCTGAAGATCTAAGAAGAAACCCTCGAGATTTCTTCAGAACTTTTAAGCCATTCCTTAGCGACAGAGGCATCAAGTGCAATTCAGACATTGAATTAAACATCGAAGGAGTTATTATTAAGGATCAAATTAAAATCACAGAGACATTGGCAGACCATTTCGCCACTATTGCCGATGGTATTGGAGGAACAGATGCACAACTGTGGAATCTGAACGACTTTAGTAATCATCCAAGTGTGCAGTTAATAAAAGAGAAATCGAGGGGTTGTGAAATGTTTGATTTCCAGGAAATAAATCCGACGCAAGTGAAAAGCGTACTGGAGTCTCTTGGCGTAAAAAAAGCCACCGGCCATGATGGTATTTCTGCTAAAATCCTGAAGGCCGGAGCCGAGGAATTATCTCAACCACTTTCGACTCTTTACAACACGTGCATCAAAAGGGGCCAGTGGCCACGTGATTGGAAGAAAGGGGACTGGACACCAGTCTATAAAAAAGGTGATAAGCACGCTAAGGAGAATTATAGACCAGTAACTGTGCTGTCATGTGTAAACAAAGTGTTTGAACGTTTATTGAGCAGCCAAATAACAACAAAGTATGATGATCGTCTTGGTGATGGCCTCACAGCTTACCGAAAGCACAATAGTTGTGAAACATCATTGATTGGCCTTGTGGAAGATTGGAAACTGGCTAGGGACAATCGTCTGTCAGTGGGAATATTATCAACAGACATGTCCAAAGCATTTGATAGCTTACATCCACCTCTTATGCTATGTAAGTTAAAAGCCTATGGTTTCCAAGACAGAGCACTGGATTTGTTGTGCAGCTACTTGTGCAGACGCTTGGGGAGACTACGCATTGGATCGGTAACTAGCTCATGGAGAAACCTGGAACGAGGCTGCCCTCAGGGATCGGTGTTAGGACCGCTATTATGGAACATATTTCAGAACGATCTCTCATATAACGTGGATTTTGGGTTATCAATGTACGCGGACGATCACCAGATCTATGTGAAAGTAAAAGACATATGTACTGTAATCGCGAAACTTCAAGAGAGCGCCACTTTGGCAACTAATATAATTGGTGCGATTCGAATCTCCTTCAGGGAAACCTGAAAAAATATCAAACGATGAATATTTGGAATAAAAGTGTGAACTATGATGACAAAACAAGCATAACTGTCAATTTCAAAGATATATTGGAATCGGATAACTTAGAGCTGCTAGGTGTGACTATTAATTGTGGTCTTAATTTTAATTTGCATATTAGTAATGTTTGTAAGAAGGCTAGTCAGAGAATAGGTGTGATAATGAGGCTGAGGAATCTCATACCAACTGAGGCCAAATTAAATCTCTTCAAGGCAGCTATTCTCCCTCATCTAACATATTGTCACTTAGTGTGGCATTTTTGTAGAGCCTATGACACCCGTAGACTAGAGAGAGTACAGGAGCGTGGACTGCGCGCTGTATTTAAAGACAAGCAGTCTAGCTACCAACAGCTGTTAGCTAAAGCAAAGTTGCCAACTTTGTACAATAGGAGACTACAGGACATATGTATTTTAATGTATAAGGTTAAACATAATTTGTGTCCGCGGACAATTTGTGACATGTTTCTGACTAGTAGCCATAATTACAATTTACGGCAGAAAGATTTTTATCAATCTAGTTTTAATACAGTTACGCATGGAAAACACTCAATTCGATACTTAGGTCCAAGACTCTGGAGTAAGATATCAAGTAAAGACAGACCGGCTTCCAGTCTTACGCAATTTAAGACCCGGATACGAAGTCTTGATTTGAGTGACATCTTGGAGGGATGTAGTGGCTGCTACCTTTGCAATTCGTAATTTTAAACTTTCTTAATTACTTTATTTAACTACAAGATTATTTGGAATTTTATAATTAGAATTTAGAGGTCAATAGTAGTTAGCAATCCTAGTCTTAGTAGATTCTAGTCTAAATTTCTTATTGATTCGTTTTGTATTTTTAGATCATATTTTAGATAGTTAGGTGTCCCCTATTAGCAGTGTGGAATCCCCTCTGCTAGATTTTGACAGGCACATAAATAAAGTCATTATTATTATTGCACGAACTGGGGTCAAAGTTGGAAAGACTAGACTGCTTGCACTGGTTCTACTCCGAGTAAAGGAGAATATCAGAGCCACTGATCACTCGTCGAGTGAGCGATGATACGAAATTAATTGTTGATCTTCACTTCGCCGAGATGACCGGAGATCGCCAGTTAGCAAACGAGCGCTACTACACTCCATGTAAGTGTTGTTTGAACATTTTTATAAAAATAAAGCTTCTCAACGTAAACAGACAGCTCAGTTGGTGTTTTCTGTTGTTATTTTACTTCTCAAGGTTAATTTCTGCCTTCGTAATGTCTTAAGAAGCATTCGCTAGGTTGAGAATGAGAAGTTGTTTATTTCGTTCCGTGTTTTGTCGGAATCTAGCAAAACTTGTTATTTTAGTACAGTTTTAGCACTTCTGTTGTTAACAATGGTCTAAATGCAGCTATATTTACTGCAGACAAATCATTCCACTGCATTTGTCTGAGCCACAAGGCATGTTTAATTTGGGTCAAATTTGTCAAAATTCCGAAGCAAAAATTTGAAGAAGCCAGCTTACCGTCATCAACCCGTGCCCTGTTCTCTGATAAAGCACGCTGTTTAAGCCAATCAGAGCGCGCGTTATATGGAAACTTTATTATAAATTAAAATATATCTTAGCTGCATGAAAAATAAGCGTTTTTTTTAACAATTCAACTAGCAAAAGAGTGAAAAAAAAAATCAAAAAAAAAATCTGTGCTGACTTAGTATGACATCAGAACTTACAAGAAATGAAACATGTATAAAGTGTGAAATTTATGGCGGCCTGTCAGCATATGTCACATTTAAGCTGTTTTCTAGATTACAGTATACTAAACATCAAAGGATTAGAGATTAGGGATTAGGGGGATTAGGGTGAGGACTTGCCTAACATTTCATATTAACAAATATGTTGAGCAGAGCTAACCTTTGACACAAAATAATCTCCTAACACGCTTAAACATCAATCAAAACAGACCAAATGTCCCGTTTGCAACAGATGAACATAAAAAAATTAATTAACGGACAAAAAAAAAATGTTCCTGACTCGGCGCGTCCGGTTCCCCACAATATTTGTTTGGACTCAAGTGAAATATTATGCCATCCCTCGAGTAATGTTTGCTGTTGTAAATGGATTCAAGATATACACAGAGTAATTTCCTTTATCACTTTTATACCACATATCATAATCCGCCAGACAATCATTTCTCGGGTAATGAAAACAATCGAAAAGTTCTTTTTAGTTCGTCGAAATCCCATGCAAAACATTAGACGCAAAGGTAAAATTTTGTATCTCATCCTGACTGAAAATCTTTCAGAACTTAGCTTCTTATGCTTAGAATAAAGCTGCATCTGTAAACAACGAAAGACAGAGGGCTATCGCCTAGCCGTTCTGTTGCAGCTAACCGAATATAAGTGGAAACAAAATGAAAGAAAATAAATCCCTACACAGTAAGTTCCTCAGCCTAGCGGTTGTAGATGAAACTTCTGAGTTGAAACAACGCAGAAAACGATTTTACGTTGTTCGCTGTCGCTAAGTGTACTTTCGTTTGCCAAAGAAACATTCCCACGTTTTATTTAGCTATCAGGCACCCGACCTGTCATGAATGTCGAGTTATATGCAGGTGACGGTGATATGTTTGTTATTTCTGATAATTTGACTTAACATTGAAGAAGAAAGATGCTAGAGAATATGGAAAACAATTCAGCCTCCCAGCTTCAACTGAGAATTCGCTATTAAGCTTGCCAAGTAAAGCCATTACATGGACATATTAACGGAGATTGAAGAAGAGTTTTAGCCAGTTCTGTGCTTGGAAATAACGTGCCAAGAGCACTCATAAGCACTGTTCTGTAGCTACTTTGGCATGAAGTCATCCAGACAAGAGAGACAAGACTTCCGCTGTGTAATGTCCTCTACTTCTCTACTTAAAAACTGAACAAGCAATTTTGTGTCTTTTAACTCCCCGCTGGATCATGAAGGAAAGGAATTGAAAAGTTCCCTTCCGTTCTAATTCGCTTTGTTCAGACGAACGTAAATGACTTTACCCTTTAATTCCCGTAATACAAATAAATCAGACAACGAATATGAGAGGATACGCAAGCGGACCAGACCACAGTTTATTAGATCGTAGATTAAATTATTCGCAATACAATGCAATTATTATTATTATTGTTATTATTTGCAATGTTTACAATTGTCTATACGCTCTATCTACGCTAATACAGAGGAATAAGCACTCGATAATATTACAGACGTAAACACTTCCTGTCTATTCTCAAGGCTCTCTTCAAACATACATATCCTTGGCAGAGTCGGACTTCCATCTGACATGTATTTTAAGTAGTCTTTCTGGGATCGAATTACTACTATCATGCACTACAGATGTAATGCCACCGGATCTTAAACTATGAAGACCGTGGTCAGCAGGGTTATAACCCAGCTTACTTAAGCAATCTCTAAGCATTCCCCTACACCTAGTAATAGAAATCTTACCACTTCTCAGGATATAGCTCGAAAGGTTAGTGATCTAAATAAAGGAAGAGTACTATTGCCATCAAGGTTCAAGCACATGTACCTTCTTAAAACACCGACAGTACAGTACTTGAAACTGGAAGCACTAATGTAGACCTAATTCCCTTCCCTATATATATCAGTCTTGCCTCGGAGCAAGAAGATCCTTTTTTATCATTACGGAACTCAATATGCTTGGGAAAGACATTACATAAATCATCATACCGAAGAAATTCGGCGAACGCTAAAGAGCATAACGCGGCAATACGAAGATCCTTTAAGCTAGAATGTTACTTGTTATGAACGTGTAGAAAATTTCCAATGATCTCTGATAGTATTCCTGCAAAAGTCACTATTCAGCGGATTACAATCAACACTGGGAACAAATGAGTGCATCATTTAAGGGCGGCATGGGTCAAAATCACAGAAGAATTGGAAGAACAAGACTGCTGGAGTTCGAATAAATAAAGAGACACGACACCTAGAGGAAAAGGTAGCTCAATTTTTACACCAGGGATTTCAACATCACGTGCAGAACCTGATTGGCGTCCATTGATGAGAGAATTGGGAACCTTTGCTTGAAGAAGACTAGCTTTAAGAAATTAACTGAAAGAAACAGCAACACAAGATACAAACTAAAAAGAATCAATCATACGTCCCATGTGGAGACAACAAGATGGCAAACCCAAAGTGCCAACGAATCTATGTTTGTGCTGGAGACTGGGCCAGTGCCCCGTAAATAGACACATTATTTAGCCAGTGCCACAAGATAAAAATTATTGCTTCGGCCAGTGCCGCATTATGATTCCAGTGCCGAATTATGATTCCTTCTGAGAAGTAGAACATTCTTCCCGGCACGAATAGCCATAGCTGTAATTACCATATTTGTTCATTCTGCCACTTCATATAATGCAAAACGCGTGGAAATATACTCACGGATGGAACCACGAGACAATTCTCCCCTCGAAAATGCTGAAAGAAGAAATCGACACCCGCAGTGTTGGTATTCAAGAACCTTGAAAAGAAATTAAACACGGAGCGAGCCTATAACTAGAGGCTGAGCGGCTCAGCCCGTCCATTACAAATTGGAATACTCTGCTTTGATTGGCTTATTCACCCAGACGTGTCGTACTCCCGGGAAATTCGCACGAAGTAATATTTCAGGCGATCGCACAAGGGGAGGTTTTTCATTTGTTTGCTTTCTTTGTAAAAAGGTCAGCGAAAACAACAAGAATGGCATCTACAGAAGGAGAATTTAGACAGGTATCGTACTTCATATACATGCATTTTAACTTCTTATTTTTGTTGTTTCAGCATATGGACTGTTTTCGAGTTATTTACTCCACGCAAATGCCGTGTTTTAGCCAACAAAGTGCAAACCGCTGGCCTTTTATAGGCTCGCTCCGTGTTTTAAGGAGCTTGTGATTACAAAAGTTGGCAAAACAATCAACAGTATGGGGCCCCCAGTCCTCGTCAAGAAAAAGAAAAAAAAAATCGTTGGTAATTTGCCAATCATCGGTATCAATTAATCGACTTATACAGTCACCTTCCTTATTCAAATACCGCGGGATCCACTAGACCTCTAAATGAATTCCCGCTTGAATACAAGCATTGAAAATGCTCCGTGCGATCCCGTGTAGATCAAATTTGATGCCGTGCCCACTTCAGTAACCTTGACAGCGGCTTGGCTATCAGTATACCACTTCACGTGCGGTCCTCCAATTAATGAGGCAAATGATTGCACTGAAAATTCAATAAGAGATAACTCTCTCCATGTTGAGCTGTGCATGCGAGCTGTGGTTCACTGTCCACACTTTGTGACACACAAAATCATTGTTAAAGTGGCACTAGCATCTGAGTAAACAAAATAACTCGGATCTTTACTTACAAAGCAATTGCTGCTGTTGAGATTAATCAAATTATCGTTCCAGAAATATAATTCCTTTTTGCAATAATCATCAAGACAGAATACTGAATCCCAGTTATCTATACAAAAAGTAGACATGACACAGTGTCTGGTCGTAATCCTTTCAATGTTTCCAACTACAGGTTCAGTGGGGATAATTAGGCCCGTAAAAGAAGCCAACTCTCTAGCAGAGACTTTAAAATCGGCTTCGATAATACGATCTACGGTGTTAGTAATCTTTGCTTTTCTTCTGTCTACAAGTTTTAAAGTACCCATTAGGGAATTCTAAGTTATACCCAACTAGTCCAAAACGTAAGTGGCTTCGCCAGTGGTCCTGCGAAATTTCAATATGATGGTAACCACTTTTCAAATCAAAAGAAAACATGCACGAGTCCTTGGCAAAAAAAGCTATAGCAATTCTCCAATCCTCGTAGTTGATTCTTTGTTTAATTAGCGACCTGTTAACGTGGCGTAAATCGAGAATTAACCTCTCTTTACCACACGACTGAATAGATATATACTGACAAAGGGTTAACAATAAAAGGCTGCTTACGAACCCGACCTGAATTAACAAGCTCAAGAGCGGCTTGGTCTACAAAAGCAGCTTGAAGGCGAGCTGACTTATTATTTTTTAACCTTAGAGCCAAAGGAAGGCTGGCAAAAGGTAATCAAAATGAAATTTGGAGCACCAATCGATCTCCAAAACCCTAAATTTCTCCTCAAGTTACCCTTAACAGTTGATAACTGTCCGCTTTCCAGTTCATACAGTTCTGTACGATTTTGTCTTTCTGTGCCAAGTCATCTCCACGGCTTTGAATGATACTGGGTTGAATGACTTCCTGCTAGCTTGTTGAGGGAGAGTCTGGGGTAGGTTTTATAACTGGGAGACTGGTAGCTTCCTGGCCACAACATGGATTTACAGTCTTTAGCCCACTGACCGAGTTTTCCACACTTGTAGCAACGTGAGAAATCGCAGGGAGCGTCTCTACGGCCTCAATCAAAGTAATAAGGGAAATCGAAGTAAGTAGACGACTTACTACAACTTACCAGGACTGAATATGCATAAGCTGTGTAGTAGGAACCGCAAACGTGAATGATATTCAGTGAACGGTTCTAGAAAGTGACCAATAACAGCATAGGAGCTACAATGAAGGGTGTGACAGGTGTTGAAGCGAAACAAGCTCAACTAATTACTTCGAATACCAGCGGAAATAAATATTAATTATGTCTTTTGTCTCTCTCTCCTTCTGAGAAGGAGGTGTGGACAGGGTCTTCCTCGATAGCTCAGTGCTAATAAGCTTATAAAAATTTACTAACGATCTGGGTCATGGTCTCCAGATAGTAATAAAAATTGACAAAAAAAAGATGAATGAAAATAAGAATAACACGAAACAAAACAAAAAATATATGAAAACACTGGCTAAGTGGCGAAATGTGGGTTGCTGAAAACGGAACGACTTTTCGAAAACCCTCTTTAACGCTAGCACTGTGAAAAAATCGCTGACTGCGAGATCCGTGAAATTCGACGAAAATTTTGCAAGACCCATGGTGTTGAAGGACTATTCGCCGCCCTTAAGTTAAACCGGGCATGCTCTACCATGCACTAAGCGGTTTAATGTAAAAGAATCGAGGTTTTATTGAGGGAGAAAAAGTTTTTTTTTTGAAAAGTTATAGGGATGGTGCCGTTGTAGACAGGAAACACACAGTTATACATTAGAATAAGAAGACCTAATACATTTCGCTTGCCACCAACACATAGACATTTAAATTACTAATTCTAATAATAAAAATTATAATTTCTTCAATTGAGATTGGTTTAAGAAACTCCTTTTTTTCCACTTACCAAGTTGTGATCAGACAGTTTGTTATTGGACAGTTTGTTCTCGGACAGCTTGGTATCGTGCAGTTCAATAAGCCAACCATATTCAAAGTTGTAGTTTAAATCAACCTCAATCTCAATTTCAGAGTGAAATTAAACAATTTACACCTCCTTTGTCAGTATTTTAATGCAAATTTTCTTCTCTTTCATAACTTGGCTATTCTTTTCTCGAAAATTCTAATTTTTATGATTAATTTGCAATGGGACTGAGTGGAGTCCAATTCGGTCTGTAATCATACTCGTGATAAACAAACCGGACTCCCGCTGCGCGGTCGTCTGATTTTGTTATCACCGGTATGATTACAGACCGAATTGGACTCCACTCAGTCCTATTACCAATACATATTTGAATTAAAACTCAAATTGTTTTCATGTTGGATCTGTTGTCTTAATGGCACGAAAAATAGTTTTGCGTATATTTCAGCACCTAGATGAGACGGAAGCTGAGACGGTATCAGTTAACAGACTTTACCAAGCTTAGAGTATACGCTGAATTATTACGGGAAGTCTAAAGTCAGCTTATGGAATTGCAACGTTCACCTCAGAAGCCGAAGTATTTTCTGTCTCGATTAAAATATCAGCAAGCTCTGTCGGCAAAGAAAAGGAAAATTAACGTATTTTCGTCGACTCCGATAATTGAAAATGAGTCAATAAATTGACAAATGAAAATGAATAACATGTAGGAAATGATAAGTGAAGAAAGCATAGTATATTGAATAATACATGTAGTATGTTAATTGAGAATCGGGATGTCCACAGAAAGACCTGTCTTTTCAATAGACCTTTTTACCGATACGGCGGCCATCTTAAATTCCGAGGAAATTATGGGATGCCCAGGGGGCAGATGAGAAATAATTAAAAAGAATACTGTGGCGTGATAACTTTTCGATAATTTTTCGATAACCATAGGAACAACTGCCAATATCGTGACGGAAAGATGTAACGCTTGTAATATTTGTTATGGAATATGAGAGACAAGCAGTAAAAATTTATCCTGAAAGCTGTGGATACGAAAAATTTTCCAGCGATTGCCCCCTCGGCAGCCCATAATTTCTCAGTCAAAACAATAGAATTCAAGATGGCCGCCGTATCGGTAAAAAGGTCTATTGTCCCAAACTGTAGAAAAGGAAGATATAGGGTGACTTTTGATATCTCGACTGATTTCTTCCATTGAAAGCTAAAGAATACGACGATAAAAATGAGGAAAAATTAATTCATCAAACCATTTAGTCATTTTCTTGGTTTTTCAAGTTAAGAGTACCACGACGGTTCTCGAAAACTATAATATCTGATAATCGGCGAGCAAAAACTTCAGCGCTTAAGGTACGGTACTACGGGCAACATTTTTCTTTAACTTGTCTCGCAACATTGGTCGAGGTCACACTGGAGAAAGTTAACCATGGTAAACTCAAGTTTACCATGGTTAACTTAACTCTGGTAAGTTGCCCTGACAACAGCGGCAAGAACAAAGTTGACTTGATCCCAGATAATAATCTAGTTACCAAAAAAAAGGTGGGTACATCTCTTGTCTATCTAAACCATGCTTATTTTGCTGACAGTTTGTCATCTTTTTGGACAAACGCAGTAATTACAATACATTTGTGGATTCATATTTTATAAACATGAAATTTATTTTCCCGCTCATTCGCACTTGCGTTTGAGCGAACATGGATTTCAACAGCGCTAATTCTTCGTCCTTCACAAGTTTTAGGTAAGTGCAGATTTACTTTATCAAAATATAAGAAGCAAAAATTTATATTCTATGTCGACCTAAACATGGGCTCCAAAAAGATCAAAGATAAACCCATTTCATAAATGTAGCAAATAGATAGTAAAAAGCCCGCCAAATTCTTTATGAACGTCTAGGAAGGGAAGCAGAGGGAAAATAGACATGTGAATTACTTTAGTGCAAGCTACGCAAATCTTATTGTAGAATATTACATTTTAATGATTGGTTTTTTGGCTCTGTTCTCGTAGAACTTCAGCGCCTCGTGCCCTGAGCAGTTCCTTTCCATTTGTTATCCCTCCACCTGATGATTCGCCGATCCCATCTCCACAAGGCCCAATGCTTTTTGATATGTATCGGGATACGATCCCTGGGAGGTTTTAGTACCAAGAATTGCTTGGCGGTGCGAACCAACAGGCTTTTTCATCCCAAACAAGCTCAGGCCCTGAGTCGCCAGGTCAAACAGAGTTGTCACGCAAAACTACAACATCCACGCACCAAAGCAAAAGAACACGTTGGAGTGAGGGGGAAGTTAAAATCCTGATTACAGTATACCGCCAGGAATACGAGCGCAAAGATCGCGGAAGAAGCCAAGATGTTATGTGGGATAAAATCGTAGAACGTGTGAACAGTGAAAGCACCGAAATGAATTCCTTTGCAGGGAAGAAGGATGCAAAGCAATGTCGTGACAAAATTACAAACCTTAATAAAAAGTATAAAAACGTTAAAGACAAAAGTAAGGCTACCGGGGAAGGAAGCGAAGAAATCAAAGGATTCCCAGAATTTGCGGATTTAGACGAGATATGGGGTACTCGGGACATAGTGACAAACACGTACGTAGTAGAGGCGGGCACCAACGACCAACCTATTAATGCAGATGACACCAGTACCATCTCGAGTGAACTGTACTCGCAAAGTCCGTCAAGTGACCGAAGTCTACAGACCAATCAAAGTGATGAAGACGAGTCAATCTTCGACGCGCCTCTTTCTGCTTGCGTAACTCAGAATCGCAAGCGGGCTCTAGATGAAGAGGCCGCAACAAGTCCTCCACAAACAACACCTAGCAGAGCAAAGCGTCCTCGCAATTCGTTATCCAGTAAGGCGTCATCGTCCAAATCACCCTCCCCGCCACCACCAACACCCGCAAAAGGCAAAAAAGGAAAGAAACCCAGACAACGCAAGCAAGTCGCCGATGAGGAAGAAGATGCCTACTTGGAATTTTTAAAAGTGCAGACTGAGAATGCTAAGAGGAGGGAAGAAGAACGAGACCAGCTTTTCTCATATTTGAAGACATCAGATGAGCAGACTCACAATTTAATGATTAGTGCAATTAGGGAATTAGGGGAAGTCCTCAAGGCGGGAAATTCCTCCAAAACCTGACCTAGCTATTTCATTTTTTACTGAATTCGTTGCAGTTTAAATGCCAACTGCAGCTATGATATTTAGCCGAAATTCAATGTGAACTGGACGGTGGTGTTCGTATTTTTTACAGTTCGGCATTTAATCTATTTTATATCTAATTTTTTAAAACGTTTGGGCATACACCCATGTATCAAAGAAACTTATGTGCATGTCAAGTCGCAAAAGAACTGATGTAATCTGAATATATATATATAGTTTTATATAATATATAGCGATATAATTGGTATATTCATACACAGCTTAATAATGTTTTGTTTTAGTGGAGCTATAATCCACTCCAATATCTTACTGGAAATAAAAATTTCCAGTACTGATATTTCGCATTCTATTCAATTGTTAGCTAAAAAGTCCGTAAGGGCTTGGCGAGCAAGTCTTCCTTGTGCATTGGGGGGATGAGCACCACCATCGTCATCGTCATCATCATCATCATCGCTGTCGAAATCATGATCGAATTCATCAGATCTTAACGCACAAATGTTATGTAAGATGCAGCAAGCTAGTATAGTATGGGGGACTTTCCTTGTACTTTCCTCAAGGACCTTCAGTAGGCACCTCCATCTGCACTTTAGTTTGCCAAAAGCTCGTTCTACCACTACACGGCTCTTATTCATTGCTTTATTAAAACGAGACTGATCACGTGTCATGGTAGCAGATTGAGGGTATGGGCCAATGAGCCAGGGCAATAGTGGATAAGCTGAATCACCAAGAATAAAGGGTCTTACTGGAACACCTTCGATAATTTTTTCCGGCTCGGTTAATATTTCGTCATTTGTTGCCTTTCTATAGAGGGAGCTTAATCTCAATACTCTAGCATCATGCATGCTGCCTGGCCAACCAGTGCTAACGTCAATAACCATACCACTTCCATCCACCGTACCTTGGAGGTTTATAGAATACTTCTGTTTTCTATTAAAATAGTCCCCGTGACAAGATGTTGGAGCTTTGATTTCCACATGTGAGCCGTCTAAAGCACCAACAACATTTGGTAAACCAGCAATACTTTTCACTCTTCTAATTGCTAAGTTCAACTCCTCTTCGTCTGATGGAAATTTAATAAAATTGTCTTTCTTCTGAATCAATGCACGCGTAAATTCGTCACATATCTTTATAACCGTCGATTTTCCTATCCCAAAGGTAATCCCAGTCGTCCGGTACGAGTTTCCACATCCATATCGCCAAAGAGCTATTGCAACTCTTTCATGGACAGGAATAGCTTTTCTTAGACGCGTGTCTTCTTTCTGTAAGTCCCTTTCAACGAGCTGGCAAATGAAGTCGAATGTTTCCCGTGTTACCCTGAAATGGTCTTTCCAAAGGGATCGAAGGAGCCGGTTATTATACATTTCCTCAAACCATCCCTGTGGTCGAGGATAAACCCAGGCTTGCCTGCGCGCTCTTCTTTGTCTGAGTATTTGCAGTCTACGGTGAATTAACGAAACCGCTGCACTTTCTTTGGTCGCAAGATCTAAATAGTTGTATGTAAGAAGGAAGCGAATTCTACGTGCTCGTCTAAGCAGCAGAATTAAAAGCAAAATGGGAACAATTGAAAATACAACTCTCTCTTGTTGATCCATAATTTCATTACACGCCAAGTCACAGTTCAGTAATTACAGCCGAGATATGAACTCACGCGACATGTCAACATTTAGTGTACTCGTCACGTATAAGTTTACTGATCATGCGAAAGAATGCACATGGAAAGCGTCAAATCTATTTTGACAGCTTTACTACGGTAAATAGGTGGTTGCGCAATTTACCTTGGTAAAGCAATTTTTACCATGGTAAAGCCTCTAGTGTGACCTCAGCCATTGTTGCATTGCAAGTTGAACCCTCTGTTGCACGTATTACTACGTTTGTGGCCAACTTGTCTTGCAACAAAATAGAGGGTCTTAACTTGCAATGCAACAATGTTGCGAGGCAAGTTGAAGAAAAATGTTGCCCGTTTTACCGTACCTTTATTCTCGTTCACTATCCCTTCCAGAAAAGTTTATCGAGCTATCTTTCTATAAAGTTTTGTATAAATTCGAATTTCTGCACAAAATCTTTGTTTTCGAAGTTATTACTCACAAAGTACATTTCAGAATGTAACAACTCTCTGCAAAGACGTGGTGCAACTTTGCAACTGACAGTTGAAATTTGAGATCTGTAAATTTGTCGATAGCTAAGAAATGACCTGAAAATGTCATTGTTAAATGAGATTCTAGTACAAGATCTACGCTTATATTACAAACGGCAAATGAATCTGGATTTTAGCAAGATCGATAACTGAAGCTTGGTCACGATACTCATAAGTAAAATAGGAAAATTACAACAATATGAAGTTACTTTTTTACGCGGCTCTGAGCAAATAAATGAAGAATTGTACCTACCTTTGTAATTTGGAAATACGAAATGCGATGCCAAGGCTGCTGTTAGGAAGGAGATGTCTGCCTTTCATGGTTAGGTGAGTAAACAAACTGAATGCCTTCTGGGTTTTCATATATATTATCTTTTAGTAGTAGCCAATGGCTTGATACCAGTTAACATAATCTATTTAGTCACCAGCCAATATAAATGTTTTAACCCCCCAAAAAAATCAATGGTTAATCTCATACACTAAGGGTAAAGGTTGTAAGGAATTCGCTTTAAAAGGTTTTCATATGAAAATTGAACTAATACCAAATACCAAAATTTTAAATCCGGCACCCGCGGAAGTTAACCAGGTGGGGAAACCTTCGTCTTAAACTTTAAAATTTACAATTTCTAAGAAACATCGACGAACAACTTGGCTGGTGTTTTTTCGTCAATAAACGAAAACAGAAAAAATTTACACTTTTTTCGAAATATCAAAACAAATTTCATGCAAAAAATGGTAATGGAAGTGAAAGTAGTATTTTTAATTCTGGTCAGGACTTTACTATTGTTTTGTGTTTGATTGAGAAACAGGTTACATAAAGGCGGAGAAATACGAGATACAAAAACCTTCAACTTGTTGCGCAACATTGTTTCGTTGCAAGTTTTCGTCGATGTTTCCCGTTTTTCCCCTTGCGTGGTCAACTTGTCGGGCAACAAAAACATTTGTTGCGGGTTGAAGAAAGTTGTTGCAAAAAGTAGAGCGCGGGTCTACTTTGAGCAACAAAGTTTGGCTCTGTTGCTCGTTTTTCATCAAATTCACAACTTGTCGCGCAACAAATTTGCTCGTGCCCTAGCAAATCAACCAATCAGCGCCCAGCATTTCTTCAACCTGGAACAAACGTTTTTGTTGCGGGTCAAGTTGAACACGCAAGCTGAAAAGTTGCAAGTTTTTGTCAATGTTTCCCGTTTTTCACCTTTTTCACCTTGCGTGATAAACTTGACGCGTTAACATGAAGTTTCTGAAGGTTTCTACTTTACAACTCGTGAAATTCCTCAAGCGGACACTGAAGTAGGTTTTTGCATCTTTTTAAATTTTAATAATGCATTGAGTCTCCATTCCACTCTCGAGAGTTTATTTACGTTTTATGTTTTACTTTATATAAGACATCACAAAATGTATTGTATTTCGCAGCTACTCAAAGCAACCGCCATTATGGATGTGAAGCGGTCGAAGCTTTATGATTCATACATTCATTGTATTCGCTTTTTTCACCAATCCCATAATACAGTTCATTTTGGGGGGTTATTTACATTAAAACAATGGATAATCAGTTCAGTGAAGCATGATACAGTCCCAAGAGTAAATAAATTGCATTGTTTTTATGTAAAGAACCCCCCAAAACGTATTGCATTATGGGATCGTGAAAACAGTCAATTGGAATTTTAAATCTTGCAAACATTTATTAGCATTCAAGAGCTTAAGCAATCACGACGGTAATACCCGAGGACAACGCCAGGTAAAAATGAATTTATATTTTATATTATATTTTTTATTCTGTTCAGAGCGCCTACTGGTCTCAGAACTTGCTCAAGCTGAATATGTAACGCTGGCATTCAATTCTCGGTGAACATTTCACGTTGTTGTTGTGCAGATGACTGCAAAGAAATGTACAAAGTTTTATAACGCTCGTACACAGCAATTGCTCTACTCATTAAACCCTTTGTTTAATGGCGTTGTCTTTTCCGTTGCTGTCGTGGTTTGCTTAAGCTCCCTATTTACAGTACCCTAAGGGTTTTACATCTAGTATCTTTTCCGTACAAACACAGAGTTGTTGCGTATTAATACAGGGCTCGGTGCGTTTTTTACCTCCTTCAATGTCAGTCTCAGCATGCTTTTACACTTACAATCATAAGACTGTTTTTATGCTTTATTACAGTAAAGAGTAAAATATTGATGCGAATATCAAATTAACAATAAATTATACTTTGGCTGGGCACAATTTCAAACTAGGACTTAAATATGGTGAAGTTAAACTAATTGTTTTTGATGCATATTTTTTTTGGTGCAACATGAACACTGGAACCTTAGGACACGTCAGAGGTTATTTTCAAATGATTTTGCAAAGTAAACATTCAGTTCGGCAGGTTTCAATTACAGCTTTCTCCGTTAAAAAGCTTCAAGTAGATCAATTAAAATTGGGAAAACTGTACAATCATTTCATTTGTACTTACAGGGTCACCAACACACTTGTTGTACAATTCCAATGTAGCTCCATCCAATGAACCAGCCTTCTCTGCTACCGCCCCCTCTCCCCTGTCCCCTCTTCGTTCAGTGCTCTAATTTGTGTTCTCAAAAACAAAACAAACTTATTAAAGCTTTCTCTTATAGTTTCACACGTTTGAATTCGCTTGGATTGTAATGTCTAAGTGTTTTTCAAATTTTCAGATTTCAGATTTTTGTCCTCAAAGACATAACAAAATTATAAAAGCTTCATTTCTCTTAAAGCGTAACGCATGAAGATTGCCTTGGATTGTACTGTCCAAGTGTTTTCAAATATTCAGGTTTGGCAAACAACGCATTTCGCTAGGTATTATATCTAAAAATAGCTAAAAAGTCGTTGCCCTATAAATAACATTAGCTTAATATTCAGTATATGGCTTTTACTTGTCTTCGATTGAACGCGCGCTCTGATTGGCTAATTTTAGGGCACTTTTCTACCGTAATTCCCACAGGCCGATATCGAACCGCAAAATCAAAGCAAAACAAAACGAAAAAAATACTCTTTTTTTTTTTAATTTTAGCGGTTGAAAACGATGAGTGGCGAGGAACACTCTGAGAGTGAATTATATTACCCTGACAAACTATAATTTTAGGAGCACAGCAAATTCATATAGCGTTAAATTATAAATGACTTCGTGCCAGACAGGACGAAGGTAATTAAACATCGACGAAGAAATTGAAATTTTCGTGAAATAGCCAAATAATATACTACTTAGTTATTGTACATGTGAACTAAAAAAAGGGCAATTGTTT
>OZ026609.1:7418465-7440965 GCA_964020085.1 Micromussa lordhowensis
TTACCAAACCTGCGGATGAATGGTCAAATCACACTATTTTCAGCGATCCGATTACGATAAAAGCTGGTGACAGAATCAATTTTCGAAACAAAACATCGAATTCATCCGTAACACACGCGATGGTAAACTTATTGATCGAAATTGATATAGCTGTCTAGATAATATGCAAATGAGTTTAGGAACCGCGTTTCATCCAGACAATAAAATTAAAATAATTGATGACTCATGTCTAAAGGGGATTCCCGGAAACGCGTTTCGTCTAGACAATACAACTCACGCATCTTACATTAACTCAGGCTTGCCTGATGCGCATGGGTGGATAAAAATATAATTAAATAATATAATGGTGGCTAAAAAGAATATTTTCGATTGGAATCATATTTCAGACAAATTATCAGTTGATGAAGTAGAGGAACTAAAATCTTATTATCTAGGCTATCATAGGAAATGTTGGGCTTATAAAAGGCTTTACAAAAGATACAAATTGCTCAAATTCATTGGTAATTCACTCTCTGTACTCACCGCTTCAGGCGGAATTGCTAGCGCTATTGCAACAGGAGGTATTAGTCTAATAGCGATTAGTACAGTGGCATTATTAGTTAAAGGATACATGGAACACAAAGGTTTAGACTTAAAAATTCAAAAGTGCATCTATGCCTACCAAAGTTACCAGCATTTGTTAATAATGATTCGAGAAGCGATGCGCTCTGGTGATCTTAACCGAGAAAGTTTAATTAATCAAATGACAAGCGTTGACAATTTTGTCATTGATAATAGCCCAATTATTGATAAATGTTTAAAGATGTATGATAGTCAGTCACGCTAGTACGACTAAAATGCGTACACTGCCCACACATCTTACGCTAACTACGCTAAAATGTCATTTCAGAGTAGGATATATAATTTTTACTATATCCTACGCTCGCTACGCACACGACGCACTTTACACTAACTACACATCTTACGCTAACTACACATCTTACGCTAACTACTCATCTAACGCTAACTACGCATCTAACGCTAACTACGCTAACTATATTAAAAATTTATATTAAAAAATTTATATTAAAAAAATTAATATAAATTTTTTAACGCTAACTACACTAACTACGCATCTTACGCTTACTACGCTGATTTTCACGCAAAATCCGAAAATGTCCTGGTCACCCCAATTCCTACACTACTCAGCTCGAGAATTAAAGGCAGAGAGCCAAAACTTCTCACAAAGTACAACACCAAACGTCCGACTGGCAGCTGCTTTAACATCTGAAGCAAAAAGTAGAGAAAATACAGTAACAAAAGTGAACAAAGGAAAAATATATCAGAAAAACACAAAGCGCAGTGAAACAAGGCAAGGTTGGGTCCAAGTGGTCCCAAAAGACAGCAAAACATTGCCACTAAGGGTCCAAGTGGTCCCTACATATTAAAAAAGACCAAGTGGTCAACAAAATCAAGGATCCAAGTGCATCCGAGGATACTCAGATACCATGTGGTATGAGTGTAAGAACTCTACAAAGTAAAATAAATCAGCTTTGTCATTAGCCGATCTCGGGATCCATTCAACTTCTAATGTGATGCAACTGAGCAAGCACATAGTAAAAATACGCAAAGCTAAACATTGTAAATCTTCCTTCATGCTTGCTACTTCAACAATTCTAGAAACACTCTGATAATCAGTATACCACTTAATAGTGTGCCCTTTGACTAAAGGCAAAAAAGATTCTAGACCCAGAGAAATAGCTTTAAGTTCCCTGCAAGAGGAGCTCTTCTGAGCCTCTTCAGCACTCCACAACTTGTGAGATATGGTGTTATGAAAATCTAACATATAACTGGCGCAACCTGTAGAACTCGCATCGGAATAACATACACAGGTGTAATGGGACTGTATATAGTCCAGTCAATATATTATTTTGACCCATCACAAATTGCAACAGAAGGTTTTTCTTCACCATTCATCTCATTGAAGTACACAGATCATCATACGAAAAGTCTAGAAAATTCTAAGAAGGGGAAAATACAATTTTTTACTGAGAAAATATATCGTTAGATGGGCCGCATGAAAACGAGGCTGTTTACATTAACCTACACTCATATGTATTTCTTTGACCAAGAATTCACTATTGTTCAAAGTTCAGAGTTAAATGGTCAATAAGGATGTAGCACTAGCTTTAATTGTCTGAATGGATACTTTTCTAAGTAGAACAACAACGTTTTTAAGGTCAGCATGAAATCGACATCCATGTCCAATACACCCGCATCGACTCGAGTCGTCTAAGAGCACTGACGACTCGACTTACCGGAAGTCTAGTCGCAAGCGCAAGCGGATATTGTGCTTACCGGAAGTAAACTCATGGATGTCGGAGGGTAGAAAATGTTGACGACTCGTCACGACTCGATCGGGTCGTCACGAGTCTTTCCAACGCTTGTTGACTCGACTCACCGGAAGTCTAGTCGCAAGCGGAAGCGGATATTGTGCTTACCAGTAGTAAACTCATGGATGTCGGAGGGTAGAAAATGTTGACGACTCGTCACGACTCGATCGGGTCGTCACGACTCGTTCCAACGCTTGTCGACTCGACTCAATGAAAGTCGATTGGAAGTAACTCGACCAAGGCGCAAAAGAACAAGCACCAAGATCGGAACATGAGTAAACCCAAGCAAACCCAAGCATGATACACGAATACTATGTATTACTCGTTCTATAAACGTGTGCAAACACATGATATGTTTTAAGAGATCTTCACAGCTCGTTACGAGTCTCTTTAAAAAGCGAAGAGCGGAACATGAGCAAACCCAAGCAAACCCAAGCATGATACACGAATACTATGTATTACTCGTTCTATAAACGTGTGCAAACAAATGATATGTTTTAAGAGATCTTCACAGCTCGTTACGAGTCTCTTTAAAAAGCGAAGAGCGGAATATGGGAGCAATCCCTGGCATGATACAAGACCTACTGTTAGGTACGAAATTGCTTGAAGAAAACGCTCGATACGATGTGGAAAAATATCTCGCGGTGTGTGGCGACTTTTTTAGAAGGCAAGAACGGAATATTAGCTATTATTTCCTGAACGAAACGCGGAAAATTCCGGCTGTGTGATGTGTAGAAACGTTCGATACGAGTCGCAACATAACTCGCGCTGTGTGGGAACTAGAGCGATGAGTTGATTATTATATAAAACGGAGCGCAGAGTGTGTAGTCATGCATGATACTAGACACATAACGTATTATTCTTTCTATAAACGAGGGCAGGGAAACTATATTTATTTTTAAAAAACAAGCTGTTATTCACTGCTCGATACGATTCCAAAAATAATTCGCGCTGTCTGGGACATAAAGGGGAGAACGGATATGCCGTATAATTGTTGGCCGAGTTTTGTGCGGAACTTGAAATTTCGATATGAATCCTTGAAGCGAAGCACAGAATGTTCTGTGTTATACATATATTTTGCCTTATACTAATTGGTATCAGTCCTCTATAGCAATGCACAGAGTATTCCGCTTGAATCTTTGGGGCGACCTGATTTGACAATCCGTCTATTTTGAAATCCCTTATGAGTGGCTGTTTATTTTATGGATGAACTACTGTTAACTGTTGTTGTTTATGAACTACTGTTATTTCTGTTGGTCACAAACTTTTTTTTTTTTGGTGGCTCCTAAAGGAGCCTTTTGTTTTAGTGGGTGTCCTGTTTATCGTGGTCTCTGGGGCGTTCGGTCGTCTGGAATCATCAGTTCTCTTTTACTGTTTCGGCTTTCCGTTCAGATGAAGGAGCTTGTTATAGTCTATGTAGAAATAGAACCATTTGCTGCTTTGAATATCCGCATTGCTGACAACAAAATCTATTTGTCTGGCTCTTTTTTCCGCTTTTTGTTCTGATTCGGCCCAATATTGCGCCAACGGTATCCACTCTGTAAACAATATCAGCGCACAGCGATTACCGATGAAGAATAACGCCAACTTAAATCTTTGAGCCAGAGCTTCAACGAAAGAAAAACGCGTGTTCATTCAAATCTTTCAACAATTCCCGTCGTCGGTCAGACACCTTTTTCTTTGAAAGAAGGCGTATTTCTTGACGGTACATTCTGAGAGCGGCCATTCTATTTGTGTCGTTATTCTGATCGAAAATGATTGTAACATCCTAAACGGTAATATATATATACAGCCATTCATTCAGTTAAGAAATCATGTCTCACCTTGGTGCCAGTTGTTGCATAATTCTACAACAAATTTTCGGCTCCTTTATCAGTCCAAAGCGGAATCTTCATCTCCCTTTTCAGTGTTCAATAACAATCCCTTTTTTAATTTTTTTTCCTTCTTTTTGTCACAGCTTTTTGTAAAGAAACTCATATTTTTGAAAATATACTTATAACAAGCTTCTCAATTAAATCGATCTCGTTTTCTATTCTTTCGGCCATTTCTGTGTCTCGTTGCCTTTTGCCACCTCACAGTGACTAATTTCAATACGGATCCCGAGATTGCAATTACAATACATTAAAAAACGCCGCACACGTTCCCCAATAAGTGTTTATGCTGCGGTAATCTATGTGATTTTTTTTAAACAAGTTCATTTTGTTTGAACCCACTGCTGTGTTTTTTTTTTCACAAGAGACTTTCATAGCCTTAGCGTATCTATTATATGCTCGTCTAGAAAAATTCTAGATGTCATAAATTGTGCAGTCGAAGATATTTAATTCATATCACAAGCCTTTTACAGTCGATTAGGATTGCTGTGTCACATTCTCGCCATGATTGCAATTACTTATTTGTTTGTTTGCGTTCAAATACCGTGTTATTCTACTATCACTGACTTGATTATATAAAGGATTCTCTTTAATTACTTGGTATGATCAGTTCAGTTTCATTTAATCTCGGAAACGGTTCGTTGTAAATATAGATCCAGAAGTGCTAGTTAATAAATCCTTTTGATTAAATTAACTCGATTCAACTCTTTTGTAATTATGATGTAGTCAATATTACATTTATTGCTGTTGGATTTGTAAATGAAGCTTTTTTTATATGTTTCACATACCATTGAGGTTCTTTCGAACAATATTAAATTAGAGTTCTCACAATATATACAAATATTACCCAGGAAAAATTCTTCAACTTGCATTTGTTTCATAGCTACACTGAAAATTAAAGAAGATTGAACAGTCAACATTTAATATCTCAAGGCACGTCAAGCAAACCTTGTCAAATGCACAATCATACCTTAATTTCACTTAAAGCTAAAAGTTAGCATTTCTTGGTACGACACAAACTTATATCCTCAGTGTATTTTACGCGAAGTCCCTCGCCACTAGACTTCTAATAAGTCGAGTCGACTTTTACCGAAAGCAGTCGTGACTTTTCTTTCCCTACCTCATATCATTCGTGTATTTTACGCTAAAACCCTCGCCACTAGACCTCTAGTTAGTCGAGTCGACTTTTACCCAGACGAGTCGTAACGACTCGAGTCGACTCGAGTCGCCGACGTTTCTTGCACTTCCCCATATCCTCAGTGTATTTTACGCGAAGTCCCTCGCCACTAGACTTCGAATAAGTCGAGTCGACTTTTACCAAGGCGAGTCGTGACGACTCGAGTCGACTCGCCGACTTTTCTTGCCCTACCTCATATCCTTAGTGTGTTTACGCTAAGACCCTCACCACTAGACTTCCAATAAGTCGAGTCGACTTTTACCAAGACGAGTCGTCACGACTCGAGTCGACTCGAGTCGAGTCGCCGACTTTTCTTACCCTACCCCATATCCATGGTGTATTTTACGCTAAGTCTATCGCCACTAGACCTCTAGTTAGTCGAGTCGACTTTTACCACGACGAGTCGTCACGACTCGAGTCGACTCGACTCGAGTCGATGTCCTTGGCGTATTTTACGTTAAGTCCCTCGCCACTAGACTTCCAATAACTCGAGTCGACTTTTACCAAGACGAGTCGTCACGACTCGAGTCGAGTCGCCGACTTTTCTTACCCTACCCCATGTCCTTGGTGTATTTTACGCTAAGTCCCTCGCCACTTGTCTTCCAATAAGTCGAGTCGACTTTTACCAAGACGAGTCGTCACGACTCGAGTCGACTCGAGTCGAGTCGCCGACTTTTCTTACCCTACCCCATATCCATGGTGTATTTTACGCTAAGTCTCTCGCCACTAGACCTCTAGTTAGTCGAGTCGACTTTTACCACGACGAGTCGTCACGACTCGAGTCGACTCGACTCGAGTCGATGTCCTTGGCGTATTTTACGTTAAGTCCCTCGCCACTAGACTTCCAATAACTCGAGTCGACTTTTACCAAGACGAGTCGTCACGACCCGAGTCGACTCGAGTCGAGTCGCCGACTTTTCTTACCCTACCCCATGTCCTTGGTGTATTTTACGCTAAGTCCCTCGCCACTTGTCTTCCAATAAGTCGAGTCGACTTTTACCAAGACGAGTCGTCACGACTCGAGTCGACTCGAGTTGAGTCGCCGACTTTTCTTACCCTACCCCATGTCCTTGGGGTATTTTACGCTAAGTCCCTCGCCACTAGACTTCCAATAAGTCGAGTCGACTTTTACCAAGACGAGTCGTCACGACTTCGTCTCGACTCGAGTCGCCGACTTTTCTTACCCTACCCCATATCCTTGTTGTTTTTTATGCTAAGTCTCTCGCCACTAGACCTCTAGTTAGTCGAATCGACTTTTACCAAAGTAGTGTAGGAATTGGGGTGACCGGCGCATTTTCGGATTTTGCGTGAAAATCAGCGTAGTTAGCGTAGTTAGCGTAGTTAGCGTAGTTAGCGTAGTTAGCGTAGTTAGCGTAGTCAGCGTAGTTAGCGTAGTTAGCGTAGTTAGCGTAGTTAGCGTAGTTAGCGTAGTATGCGTTCAAAAAAATTAGATATGTATATGTACGCTAGAAAAATGTGTAAAATGCGTTGTGAGCGTAGGATATAGTAAAAATGAGATATGTATATGTACGCTAGAGAAATGTGTAGTTTAGCGTAGTATGCGTTGTGAGCGTAGTTAGCGTAGTTAGCGTAAAGTGCGTTGTGAGCGTAGGATATAGTAAAAATTATATATCCTACTCTGAAATGACATTTTAGCGTAGTTAGTGTAGTGCACTTAATCTATCATAGGCTCAAAATCTATTTCAGCCCGAAATTTTTGATTTGTTTTCCTTTCAAAAAGCTTTTTAATTAACCTATCTTGAATCTTAAACCTTTCATTTCTTCTATCTTTAGGAATATTTTTTGAATTATAATCATTTTCTATTTGATTGATCAATGATATATTTACTCGTTCTAATGCTCTTCTCATTTTTTTATTATCTATTTTTTTTGCAATACAAGCTTTTTGACATTGTTCTATTATTTTTAATGACATCTAATCTTTTAATCTTATTCATTTTTTTTCTTTTAAATTATCATCTTCTTCTTCATCTGAATTAGGGTCATAATCACTATCGCTAGTATCAGCAAGAGGGTCTTCAGACAAGAATTTTTTATAATTTGGAATTGGCATATATATAATCTAATATTTTTTTTAAAAAATGATGCCCATACGCATAACTAGAGATACCATCATCTAAAATATATCTTTTATCATCAAAAGGTGATAATGATACTTTATTAATTTGGTAACTTGATATTTGATGATAATCTGACCTTATAGTTCTCATCTTATGCCTCATAGTAGTACAATTGTATAACGTATCACGGTAATCAGAGTGACATAATTCACGGTTTATTACATTCTTTTTAACACCCTTAGCAGTCTTGTTTTCTCGATTTTCTGTCTTGTAAGAATACATTTTACTTTTTAGACCAACAAATTCAGTGATTGGATCACCTGACGCTTCATCTTTGAATTTACCAATTACTTTTTTATTATTATCAAAATAGAACTTAGAAGATTTAGGATAGTCACTATTGTCAAATAGGGCCTTATCCTTATAGAAATCACTATATATATCATCTGCTATTATATGCTAAACTAAAGAGTCGGTATCAGTAAAAAGTAACTTTGCACATGGAAATTTTTTTCTGATATAGTTATAATGGAAATCATACATTAGTGTTTTACTTAACTCTAAGATACTAAAACCAACATAAGATGGTTTATCTAAGACTAGTCTCACCTTTTTCATTTGTACTCCTACTAAATTTTCGTCAAATATTTTAGAAGAAACGTAGGTTGGTTGTCTTGTTAGCTTATTTAAATGATTAGGATCAGTTTCTAAATGGATATTGGATCTTTTTCTTAGGTTTTCCATGGTTTTACCAAACACTGAATTATTCATTAATTTAAAGAAGTCTTTTTCAAAAATATTTTTAGCCATTGTTCTCTTTTGTGTATTAAAATCAATGTATTTTTTCATCCAAGGTTTCTGTGTAAATTCTAATACTCTATGTACCTTTTTTAACTTCATACCAAGAGATAAATACTGCTGTAAATTTCTGTAATGTAAAATATACTTTTCTTTACACATAAGGTTAGGTACTAACTTGTGTACTCTACCACTGCTAATATTTTCTGAAACTTTTAAACCTTTGCAATATGGAGATAGCATATCATCGCTTACTAAAATCTTTTCTGGAGCTAATGGATAATCATTGTGTAAATGGTGTAACTCTTCAGGATATTCTAAATCTACCTCTAAAATAACCCCTTTTCTACTCTCATCTGTGTAATTATCTAATATGAAATCTTCAGGGGGTAACCATTTGAAATCTCCGGCTGGTAGTGACTGTGACATTGCCCAACCATAAAGATTATTTGCATCTAAATACATTATATAAGAAGATTCCTTCTCTGGATTGTAATTTTTCATATATTTGTTATTTGCTACTGCGTGTCTATGTGCTATATAAGAGATACCACCACGCATTCCCCTTTCAATGAAGAGTTGTGCGTCAAGGTCTGAAATTAAGTCTAGATTTATTTTTGTCATTCTGAGTAATGCATCCCACAATAACCCAGGTGCAGAAAAATAATGACAAGGGTCTAAACTATAATACTCTAAACAAGTACTTCTGAAACTTTCAAATACATCAGCTAAGAGTAGTACATCTGTCCGCAAATATAAATCATGATACTCACCTAAGTCTCTGATTTTAAAGACACTCCATACTTTTTTTGCGTGCTCATAGTCACTCGCCGAAATATTTGTATCATTTAAAATACTATAAAAATCTTCTCTAGCCGGTAAAGACTTCTCGCTGAATCGCTGGATTGAGTCAGTGTAATCATAAGGGTAAACACCTTTTTTTCTTTTTTAATCTAAATTGATCATCATTTGAAAAAGCTTCTCTTGAATAAATAAATGCATCATCACTTAAATTACTGCTTAGTCGGTCTAAACTCTGGCTCATAAATGAAAAACTGTCAATGAAAGTCAAATGATTACCTAGTCTAAAACCAATATATTTCTCAAAATTACTTGCTATAACACCAACATTAATATTAAAATCTCGTCTTATTAAATCACCAATCTTTTGCATGATAAAATGGCAGTCATAGCCTTTAAGATTATGAAAGATTACAGGAATTTTTAACTTTTCTGCACTGATAGCCCATTTTAGATTGCAATCTCTGTGTGCAGCGCCACGATATTCGCCTGTAATATGGCAATGATCTCGAACTTTATCCCCTTCACGAAATTTTCTCGCACAAATATGGCATACTGTACTATTTTCAAAATCTATTTCATTTTCGACTGTCATAACTAATGGTTTCTGGAATCGTTCTCGCACTATTCTCTGACAATCTTCTACTTCACTTAACATCTTGATGATAAACTTTTCGATACAATCGTCACCACGATAAATTTCTACTGGCTTGGAATATCCATTATCATACCTGCAGACTAATTTATATCCGTAACCACAGGCTAGGTGGCTCTGATAAGTGCTAGTGTAAGATTTACCATCACTGGGCTGACAACTGTCTATCTTTTCTGTGATAGCTTCAAAATCAGCGTAAATAGCAAAAGGTACAGGTAACATTTTCTGGTGATTTTGAAAATAAATTTTTGATCCCGCTTCAGGCATTCTTATTGCCTGGGTTCCATTAATAGCTAAGCAATCCTGTCTATGCATTTCTAATGTTCTCTCGGAAGAGCTACAATGAAGACAAGACATACAAAAATATTTCCTATCTTTATGTTTAGTGAATGATGTCATAAATTGATTAAAATTCTTAATGAGCACATCGTGGCTGTTTTCCTTTTCCTTTTCTGACTTCAGCCTGCTCGTCGCTTGCTCTTCAATCCATAGTAATTCTAAGTGGTCTTTAAATTTAGTTTTTGATATTCTTATAGGATAAGCTCCTTTATCATAACCAAATACATTAATATTAATAGAATTTTGCTTTTCTATTTTATCAATATCTTTTATAGTGACAGGGAAAGTGACACCAGTGTAATCTAACCCTTTTACCGATTCTCTATCTGCCTTAGTTATTCTTTGAGGGTCTTTTTTAAGTGGATTTAGATACCTGTTATGACACCATAGGAAACATCGATTATCTTCATTTTTAGGATTGACTAATGTCTTCTTAGGGTTACGTAGTTCCTCTGGGAGCTTAATATGTGATTTACCTTTTAATGGAAAGTAAGAGACAATATTAATGTTATGTAAAATTACTAATTCAAATATCCAACCAGAACCTTCTGATAACCAACCAGCTATTAACTCTAAAATTCTTTCAATAGCATTATGAATAGTTTCTTCTATATCATCACCATTTGTAACTGTAAATGGCCCTGCATTAAAGTATGGTTCTCGGTAAATCGTTCCATCTTCTCTACGCTTTGATAATCGAACTTTTAGAGAGTATTAAATTTAAATCCCCTTTTAACTGTTAATAATTTCATTAAAAGTTTAATTATTGCTTTTCTAGTATTATTTAACTGTACTGATAAGTCATAACTATTAACAATTGATACTTCATAAGATTTAACATAACCTTTGAGAGCTTTAGATTTCTCTGTAATAGAGACGTCTTTAGGGATAAATTTTAATAATCTTCGAAATTCTCTTATAGTTTCAGGTCGATAATAAGGTGTGATTTCATCAATAAGTCTTATTACCTTTTTTTGTAGTTCTGTTGGCATCTTTCTGATTGGTGAACGAGGTAATGCTATTGGTTTTGTCTCCCTTAACCTTCTTCTCTGTCTTTTAGGTTTATATTTAGTTGGTGTTAATGGTTCTGGTAAATTAGTTTCACTTATTGGATCATCTAATAAGGTACCTCCAACAAATGAGTTTTTTAGTCTATTTTCTGCAAATAATTTGTTTAGTCGATTTTCAACATAGTCTTCCGGGTTCTTACATCTTCGTTGTCCTTGCACTCCTGGTAGTGGTAGACATGGAGATTTATTTTGTAAATTACGCTTATGAAAATCTGTCTTTAAATGCTGATATTTTCCCGCTTTTGAATATTTTTTCTTACATAGATCACAATACCAATAAGATGGTTTTGGTACCTTTTTGGGTTTAATTATAATTTTATTAATCATCTATAATATATAATATGTAACTAATTTTTTTTTTTAAATCTTAACTTTTTTAAATTATTATTATAATTATTATTATTATTATAATTATTATTATTATTATAATTATTATAAATCAATTAGTGTGCCAGTAACTACATTATTGTGTAAGTTTCTATTATGTTTCTTTGTCTTTAGATGCATATATTTTCCTCTATAAGTGTAATTTTTTCCATTTCCACATACATCACAATACCAAGCATAACTTTTGAGTTTTTCATTGATATATTTGTTTCTCTTTTCTCGTTTCAATTGTTCTTCCGTAGTTTTTTCCATGTATATAATTATTTATGATATCTATTTTTTTTAAATAATTTTATCTAAATCTTTTAATGGCACCCAACTGTTAAATTCGTCTGGGTAACCTTTCCATTTGACTAATGCTTTTCCTTTAGACTTTCTGATAATTTTCTCTATTCTATAGACCTCTTGATCTGTCTTTTGTAACTCTTCTCTGTAGAAAGTACCCTTAATCGCTTCACCATTTAAGTCGTTTATCTTATAAGTAATAGGATTAGTGAATCTAATTTCGTCTATAATGAAAACTTCTTCAGTCCAATTAGGAGTATATCCTTTATCAAAGGTCACCCTTTTGTATTTGCTTATTCGGACTCTATCACCTACTCTAAATTCGGGTTTTCTATTTGTTTTTGTTTTTTTGTTTTCTCTCGCTAAATCACCATATAAATTAAAATATACTTTTCCATAGTTTTCAGGTTTTCTAGCTTGGAAAGGCGTCATTCCTATTGATCTATGTCGGCTGTTGTTATAAGAGGCGAGTATTTTCGGAAGGATGTCAACGTAGACTGTATTGTTTTGCATAGTGAATCTCTTATACATTTTATCTTTGATAGTTCTATTCCATCTCTCACAAACTGATGATTTCTCTTCATTTTCAGTGGAATAGATAGTTATCTTATCCTTAGCTAAGAGATCTAACATATTTTTGTTATAATATTCTTTTCCTTTGTCTACCCATAACATTTTAGGCTTATTTTTCTCTAATATGCTTTCAAACGCTTTAGAGACTTCTAAGCCAGTTTTTGTCTTTAGAGGTACTATCCAACCATATTTACTGAAAAGGTCTAAGACCATTAAAAGATATTTATAACCTCGGTTCCATTTGCTTAGCTTTTGCATGTCAACTAAGTCAGAACACCAGATGTCATCTACCTTATGTGCAATGACTCTTCGCGTACGAAAATTTCGTTTTATAGGTTTGTGTAACTCATTAGCTAGACCTTCCCATGTATCTAAATTTTTTTTTTTGACACCTAAACCAAGTTTTTGCTTTGTATTAATAGTGTTTCTAGCCAGCCAATGACCCCACTGTCTCTCATTCCAGGGAATTGCATCTAAAGCTTGGACCATTTTCTTGTCAGCCACATTTTTACATGATTTTACATTTACTCCCTTATCAGCACATACTGAGTAATCAATATCGTGTTGCATGGCTATAGCATCTGTCTTACCTGTTGGCTTATCATATATTTCATAGATTTGTCCTGTGTTTCGATCCCATTTTACTTGGTTTTCTAAATCATTGTAAGGACCAGTATATTTGTGTCCTGGTAAAGTCCAACCAGCTTTCGGTTTAGGTAACTTACCTATTGCTTTATGAATATCGACTCCTTTTCCAGAAATTTTTTTAGAAATATCGTCAGCCAGAGAGTCAATTGCTCTATTCAAATACCTTTTACCAATGCCTTTAACCCTATCTTTTACATAATCTGATTTTATTGCTTTGCTAGCACCGGTTTTTCCAAGGTTATACAATCCTTTTGCACCAGCAGCCAACCCATGGACAATAAGTTCATCAAAACCGCTTCCTTGCATTTCTCCTTTAGATATAAACCTAAATTTTGTAATTCCACATTCAGCACAAATACATCGCATTGCATTTCTACCATTTTTTGTAACTACAAAAGTTTCAGAATTTGGTACACATTCTGTCCTTTTTCTTTGTCGAACACAATAAGATAACATATATTAATTCTAGAGATTATAATTATAATATAGCTCCTATGAGGGGAATTCCCTTAAATAGACTGTTTTTACCCAGTAATAGCCCTTTTCCTTTTCTACCTCTTCCTACCTTTCCTGCCGCCCCTGACTTAACAAATTTAGTTTTTGTTATCCCACATTCTGCACATTGACATTTCATCATGGCACGACCATTTCTTGTCTGTACAACCCTTTCTGAACCAGGTACGCACTCTGTCTGTTTTCGTTGTTTTACACAATAGCTTTTCATCTATATAATAATTATTTGTTTATTATTTTAATATATTATAATGGAACAAATTGACGTTGAAAAAGAAATACGTAGAATAGAAGCGATGTATAAACATTACAAACTTCTTTATAGAAAAATTGCCTTTTTATGTTGTTCTGGAGAAACTAAAAGAGTGAGAAATCTGAGAAATAGCTTGAAAAAAGATTTTAAAAAAATGAGAAGTCTTCAAACTACCTAAGCAATAGTTTAAAATAGTTTTCTATGAATTTTTCATTCTCTTTTGTGTCAAAGCTAAAAACTTGCAATAAATCGAAATAATCTACTCCTTTATGAATTTCATTCAAGAAATACAAGCAAAAATAGCCACAGGTTGTAGTATAGAGATTCTGTATTTGTTTGTTTTGGTGTAATAAAGTTAAGTTTACCTCTTTTGCATGGTTTACCAACTCTTGAAAAGGCGGCATCCCAAAAGAGTCAAAGTAATTTATGGTACCATTACGAACATAGGTTGTAACCCAATGACTACCGCTCATATAATGAGGTTCTAAATTATAAATAAAAAGCGCTAACTTATGCTGATGTGGTACAGTCTGATCTCTACTTAAAACATTCTCTATAGGTATCTTCAAGTATTTACACCAATCTAAAAGATCAAAATTACTCATTGGGATATCTTTATAGAATTTAGGCTTTTTTAGTTCTTTTTTTTTCCCCTGCCCCAAGTACCAATAAAAGATGGTGGAGCCATAGGCATTCCTATACGAGGAGAACCTCCTCCGTCTGATTGCCCCATTCGAACTCCTCCTCTTCCTTTTATACTCCCTCCTTTTAATGCATTTAATAATCATTGGAATACCAATACTAGCTAGTAACGTGCCAATACCACTACCTACTTGTTTTTGTGTAATTTTGAAAAGTAGATCTTCTCCTAATTTATGAGCTCTAGCTAAATCTCCTATTTGTCCTTTAGTCAGTAGATCACCCATTTGAGCTAACATATATAGATTTTTATTTGGTACTTGAAACATTTGACCACCACTAATTTTCTTAACTATTTGGCTAGCACCTTCAGAAGGTAACCCTGCTAAAGCAGACAATCCTAGTGTCTTACCGATAGTTGGTGCTACATTCCTTAATACTGGCAATATTGAGCTAAATATCCCACTACCAGTTTGTCGCCTGATATTATACTTTGATATAGTAATTACCATTCCTTTATTAGCTGTTTTGGCCTTAGCGAGTCTCTTAACAGTATTCATTGGTACCATAAGGACATTAGAACCACTTAACGCATTTTTTCTTAAGCGTAAACTTATTTCTTCTCTGTTTCTGTAAGCCATAGATAGTTTTCGTTTTTGTCCTTTAGAAAGTGTGACAGAAATTTGATGTAATTCAGTCATTATATATTATTTATGAATTTTTAAAAAAGTACATAAATAATATTTATTCTGTTACTTATTTTACTCAGAATCATCACATCCTATTAGAGATATGACTGGTTCAGTCATTTGCTCATCATCGTCATCTAAGAGAAACTTATTAAAAAGATTTTCTTCTTCTTTAAATGTTACTTGCATTAATTTTGGTTTTAAAGTAGCTCCAAAAGTTCCAGTTGTGAGAGAAAACCAGGCAGCAATAAATTTAACTTTACTTCGTGGTCCTATTGATACTGATTCATATTCAATCTTTTCTCGATCCCATGTAAAAAAGCTTGTACCTAGTCGGTCATTGCGATAAAAGAGAGTAAACTCCATCTTTGATGGGTAATCGAGATATACTCTTTCATTATCAATCATTTTATAAGGTTTTTTACAAATTCTTTTCCAAGAACCACCTTGCACGTGTCTATCATATCCTGCTACAGCTTCTCTCGGTAATTTTTTGACCTTTTCTTTAGAAAGAGAATGAATGTAATTAATGAAGAATTGGTCTAATTCTTTGGCTTTTTCTAGATATTCCCCATCACAACTAATTTGCATGCTAGTACCTTGGTAATTACCATCTTTATCATAGTTTTCTTTTAAACCGAAGGGTGTATATCCTTCATATTTAACAAATAATGTTTTTCCTCTATATAATATTCCAATCTGTGTTCCATTGTGCTTATTTGGCTTTGGTTTTGCAAAAGTTATCTTTGAAGTGTCAAGATCAAGAAAATTAACTATTTCTTCTTTGTTCTCTCTTTCTTTCACTTTCATATATATTATATTAAAATATTTTTTTAAAATATTTTTAATCACAATCAACATTTAACCATCTTCCATCTTTAGTAGGAAATGCTCTAGTACACTGTCCTTTTAAAAAACGATCTGCAGTAATTGTTTTTTTAGAAGGTTTCCAAAACCGTTTTGTTTGAATACCATCTCTTTTATTTACCATCTCTTTTGCTATTTTACCACTTTCATAATCTTTAAACATTTTTTTTGTTTGTGGAAAGAGAGTTTTTGAAATCTCTTTACCAACATTTATTCCTTTTAAAACAGTGCCAAGGGGACCTAAATTACCACCACGGGCACCACTACTTCTACCACCACTTCTACTTCTACCACCACCACTACTTCTACCAATACTTGTACTTTTTACAAAACTTGTTTTAGTAATACCACATTCAGCGCACTTACATTTCATCATCAGACGACCATTGCTTGTCTCTACAATCCTTTCAGATCCAGGCACACACTCTGTTTTTTCTCTTTGTTTAACACAATAAGATTTTACCATATAATATAATCTACTTATTTTTTATTATCAAGGATTCCATTTCTTTAAACTATTTTTCATATTATACGATAACTAATTGATCTCCCACTTTATCCAGAACAACATCTTCTTCATAAAGAACAATTGCATGCACTCGAAAATCAGCAGCAGCTGCTTGTGAGAGGCGAAATCTTATGTTAAGTTGCTTTGGATCTCGGCTAACCTGTTCTGTTTGATAAGTTAAATCAAAATAGAGGAGTGGGTAAAGACTCGAAAAATTAGCGATATTCAGCTGAGTACCTGTATTATAATCATTCTTTTGCCATGAATAATTCATTAAATCATAATAGATTCTTGTTTTACTTTCTGTATCATATTCAAGTTCTGGATAGAAGACACCATTACCATATTCAAGACGACAAGTAGCAAGATGACTATTAGCATCAGCAGCATTAAGTTTAAAAGTATCAAAAATATAAGGATTTGCTGTCATATCATTTGTCTTAAGTCTCTGGAAGTAGACAAAAACATGCTTTACTTTATCAATACTTGCTGAGATTCTGAAATCACCACTGTTTCTGGTAGTATCTGAAGTTTGGTACATTTCTTTGAGGTATTTCCATTTACTGGGTTTTCGGAATTCACTGATGAATTTAGTCATAAGAGCATCGTTTGGTTCTAGTCGGGGTAGATTCCAAAAACTAGGATCCATTTCATATTTTGGTGGAGGACCTTTAGGTATATTAGTTATTTGTTTTTCTTGCTGTGGCGCTACGTAATCTTCAAGATTTAGTAATCCTTCCACATCCATATCTTCATATGGATCTACTTCAGGTGCGTAATCAATTTCTTCTTCTGCTTTACCCGCAGGACGTAATCTCTTTTGTGGTCTATTCTTAGGCTTTTGTGCCCTTAAACCCTCTATGATTTCATCAAGTCTAAAAGATTTTGTTATCCTTGCGTCAGCGGTCTTACTCTTTATCTTCGCTTCAGTGATCTCATCATATAGCTGATTCTTCATCCTTCCTGTCTCAGTCCGCTTCTGAGCTAATCGTTTCCAATTTGACAGACTCATATATTTATAGAGATTTTTTATATTATGAGACATATTATGAGACATTTTATAATGATTTTTGAATTAAAAAACTAAAAAAAATCATGTTCAGTTATATAGATGAAAATTCCTAATTATGATTCAGCTTCTAAAAGTGACAGCAATTTCAAAAGACTGCTACCTTATATGCCTTCAGACACTTTTCGAATGTTAATTTGTTGACCAAGCGGCTGTGGTAAAACTAACGTTCTCATGCATATGCTTTATAATCTACTCTACTATGATAAGATTTACTTGTTTTCTAAAAATCTCGAGCAACCGAAGTACAGACGTTTATTAGAAACATTTCGACCCATTTCGGAAGAGGTTGGTTATGATGTCATAGAAGAGAGTAATGGTGATGTCGTTCCTCTCCAAAGCTTAGATGATGATAACCAAAAAATAGTCATCTTTGATGACTTTGTTTGTGAACGAAACCAAAAACCTCTAATTGAATATTTTATTGGTGGTCGTCATAAAAATTGCAGTGTAATCTATTTAAGTCAATCTTATTATCTTACTCCTAAAGACATCAGACTCAATTGCTCACATTTTTGTATTTTTGATAGTCCAAGTAATGCAGAGACAGCAAGAATGTGCCGTGAAGTCAATGTACCTAAGAAGAAATTCGATAGTGCGACTAGCGAACTTTATAGTTTTGCGTACATTGATAAGACAAAAAAGACAATGAGAAAAAATTTCAATGAAAATATATAGATGGATAAATTAAAAAGAGAAGAGCAAGCGATGGATAAAATAAAAAGAGAAGAGCAAGCGATGAAGTTAGAAATGAAAAATATTTCAAAAATGAAAAGAAAATTTACAAGAAGATTATCAAAAGAAATAAATAATGAGTTTAATAACATAAATTTTTCATTAGAAAATATTATTACAAAAATAGAATATTTAAAAGCATTTGAAACAGAATACAACAAATCTATTTCTGAAAAAATATTATTATTAATTGAAGATCTCAAAATGTTAGATTCTGATTACTTAAGAGATAATTAGTATTTAATTTAAGTTTATATTATATATGGGTTATAGCAATGGACAACTTGAAACATTAGCAACAGGTAAAGGTGAAAAAGGTGATCCTGGATTACCAGGAATTGGATTTAATCTAACTGATGATGGAAATTTTGACATTGATGATAAGAGATTAACAGAAGTAGCAGATCCTATCCATAAAAATGATGCAGCTACAAAAGTGTATGTTGATAGTCATATTTCTTCAGGGAGTGTAACAAAAAAATATGTAGACGATGAAAACACTAGACAAGATATTGCTATTAACAGTAAAGCAGAAAAGACTGATGTCCTTCTCAGAGATGGGACTCAAAGCATGAGGGCTAATCTAGATTTAAATAATCACAATATTATTAATCTCAAAGACGCTAGTGAGAATAACGAGGCTGTTACTTTCAGTCAATTAAAAAGTCATACTGATCATATTCAAAACCATTATCATTTACAACCAAATATGAGATTCTTTAAAAACTTCGGGAATAATGCTGAATTAACTAAATTACCATTAAGACTAATATTACCAATATTACCATCAGGCCATTTTATGAATAACCATTTTCATCATTTAATAAATTTAGTAATAAAACAAGGGTTTAATAGTGGTTTTGGCGGTCAAGCTTGGACCTCTCTGAAGATGACTAATGATGGACTGAAAGCAGGAATTTATACAGTAGTTTTTGAAATTTTTACCAGGTCAGCTGTTTCACCACCAATCTTATCTGATGAAACTTTGATTACTCAGGTTCATGGTGATGATAATTATAATGTAATTACGTTTTCTCATGACTATAATGGAAAATATACCAAAGCTTTTATTCAGTTCAGTAGTAATGGTCAACCTGGTGAAATAACCTTCCAGATTCGATATTATGGTAGTAAATATAACAATAATAGATTAGTTTTTAACTTTTATTCAAGAGTAATAGCAGGTAAGCAAAATACTCATTTCAATCACAATCTTTTAAGCGTCAACAGTACTGATTATTCTGGCACTATTTTGTATTTTGAACCGATTAATATGAATAGTCAAAAGATAGTAAATCTTGCTGATCCAACTGACCCCAAAGGTGCAGCTACTAAAGGGTATGTTGACAATCAAAACGCTAAACAAGATATTGCTATTAATGATTTATCTTCTCGAAAAGCAGACAAAACTTATGTTGATGATGAGATTACTAAGATTGATTTAAGTGAGAGTCTCAAAGTAGATGGTTCACGCGCTATGACTGGAAATCTCAGCATGAATGACAATAAAATAACAGATTTAGTTACACAAGATGATGTCTCAATCACAGATTACCCTAATTATGTAAAAGATTCTAAAATGGCTGTTAATAAACAATATGTTAATGAAAACTTTTTAAAATTAAAAGGTGATGACTATGACTTAAAAGGTAAACGAATAATAAATACTGAACCATATGGTGTAAATATTTTTGGTACAAATGATTTAGTCTCCAAGGCATTTGTCCAAGCAGAAATAAGTAAGCTACCTACAGATGTATTAAAATTGGATGGTTCACGCGCTATGACTGGAAGTCTCCAAATGGGTGGTAATGCTATCACTGGAATTAGGAGTTCTTCAGCAGATAATGCAGCCCTAACAGTTGGTCGCGCAAAATCAACATATCTCCCACTTTTAGGAGATAGAGGTATGGAAGGAGATCTTAATATGGGGGGTAATGCAATTATAAATATTAAACCTTTTGTTGAAGATGACTCAAGTCAAGCTGCTCAAAATGCTCAATCCAATCATGTTATCAACTTTGGATATTTTCACCAACAGAGAGGTGATTTAAAAAGAGAAATAAATGATGTTTCTGCAGAAGCATTAAATAGAAAAAAATCCTGATCCCATGGAAGATGATATTGATATGGCTAATCATAGCATTATCCGCTTGAAAGATCCAAAGTCATCAGATAGCTTTCACGCTTCCAATGTTAACAATGTTAATAGGAGAGTTACTGATAATAACTCTGTACTTAGATCTTTTATTGAATTTAAAGTGAGTGAATTTGAAGCACTGAATATTAAAGCAAACCGACAAGATAATGAATTATCTTTTGTCATGGATGATGATTTATTTCGGGAAGATGATGATGATATTGTCAAAGTTGGGAAAATTGATAAAGATTTTTATTAAATTAAAAAAAGAGACTTGCCATTTTAAAATTAAATATGACTCTGCTATCGGTTATTATAGTACTCGATTAACAATTGATTTAAAATCGTTAGATTTAGGTGAGTATACATTAGCTTTTGAAATGTATTATGGTAATCGAGTTGATCGAGACGAAGTGGTTGTTAACGCAGTATCCGAAACATTAAATGTTTCACGTAATAATACAAATACTTTTTCCGATCACAGTAGAACAATTATCAATTTTCATAAATATGGAAACATTGGGATTATTGATTTAGATATTGATTTAACTTTAAAGTATAAGAGTGGTGAAACTTATGATGCAGAAACAAACATCTTTGTAGTTGTTTATGGTGTAAGTAGTCATCAGAATGACGTTGACTCGCGAATTTGGGATAGATTCTATTACATCAGAAACAAAATCATCTATTATGAAGCGCCTATTAATATGGGTAATCGACAAATAAAAGGATTAAATGATGGAAATGAAAACAGTGATGCTGTTAATGTGAAACAACTAAATGAAGTAGAAAGTAATATTGAAAATTATGTTGATAGAGAAATTGCAAAAGTAAATAGTGAAATTGCAAAAGAAAATCCTACTATTAATGAAAATAAAAATTTTATAGAATTAATAGTAAAATATATATTAAGTAATAATTCAAAGATTTCTTTAATACAAGATTTGTATTTTTCTGATAGTAATGAAGGTAGAACACCAAATACATATGCGTTTGTGCCTTCTAGAAATAATGGAGGTGATTTCACTTTTTATTATGTCTTCCAGCATAGTGCAACTACAAATAATGCAATGGCTATGAGATTTAAAATGTATATAGGAGGAAGTGAAAATATTTTTGTTGATAAAAGCAAAGTCGTAATTTCAGGTAATCCTACAATAGATGAACCATCTTATAGATCATTTAATATTCCAAATAATTCTTTAGGGAAGCAAGTTTGGTTTTGGATTTGTGTAAAAGACACTCATATAAACATAATTTTTAGTGGAATTAGTGAACCAATTATTATTAATAATTTTAGTGTTATTCACGGACTAGTAAGAGTAAATGTGGATGATAATCCTTTCACTAAAAAGAGAGGATTGGTAACAAAGAATGTTTGGGACAATAATAGTATTGCATTTGAAAATGTGAAAGAATTTGAAAAGAACGAAGGAACTATTATATAAAAATATAAATAAATATATATGGGACATAGTAATGGGTTACTTGAAAAACCATCAAGAACAGGAAAAGGAGAAAAGGTTAAAATAGGAATAGGCTTCAAATCAACTCCAGACAACCATTTCGATTTACAAAACAAGAGAATAACTAACCTTTCTGCTCCAATGGATGACCATGACGCAACCACTAAAAAATTCGTCGCTGATTTATTAAAGACAAAAGCGGGAACTACATACGTTAATAATGAACTAGCTAAAAAGGCTAACTCATCAGCTTTAAAGGATTACGCTTTAATTACTGATTTAGGAACTTTAGCAATCGAATTCAATGATGCATTAAAAGGTAAAGTCGATTACAATGATTTAGAGACTAATACGCAAAAAACAAAGGCACCCATCCACCTGTTCATCACCGTCTATGCAGAAGAAAATGGACCTCTGATTAAAAGTAGTCTCCAATGGAGTTTCGGTAATGGAAGTGAAAAAAACAAGCAATATGGTTGGCCTAGTCCTGTAGACGGTAAAATAGTTCGTGGCAGCATTTGTTCTTGCACTGGCAATAGTCACGCATCTGAAGTGATAGTCGGG
>OZ026609.1:7445965-7555534 GCA_964020085.1 Micromussa lordhowensis
TTGCTATCATACCTTTGTTTGAAACTCCGACACGCTCGAAATCGTTTCTCATAAAAATAAATAATGAAATAAATATTTGCGATCGTAAAATCAAATAAAACGTTATATAATTCATAAGTTAATGAAAAGTTAACTCAGATTACAGTTAAAGCTTAAGCGCAATATAGACATTGCTACGGGAATGCTGCAGATGTCTGTTTTGTTCCAAACACATCTCATACGTCTTAATGAATGCAGACTATTCCGCTTGTCTGTGTAGAACACTTTTAAATTTTACGAATTTCCCGATTTGATAATTCAACATCACATAATATTCAGATTTTCTTTCATGAAAAATGCAAAACAGCTGTGAACAAGTTCTGTTATAGACCCACTGCAGTTTCAGACCATTTTCTTTCCCACAATCATTCACCTAACGACATAGAACTTATACCACTAGAACTGATACATTCATCTCGTGACGCGTTACGCAAAGCCAGGGAAGCGTACCTTATCGAAAAGGGTCAAACTCTTGAACCCAAAGGTATAAACAAACGAGAAGAAATTTAATCTAATGTTTAACCTACTTATCCCTTATGTATTATATTCCATTTTATTATCTTGTCATTCATTAGTTTGTTCAACGGTTTAGCTTTTTTTGTTTTCTATTTTTGTTATCTTGTCATTTATTAGTTACTTCAACGGCCCACATTTTATTGTAATACTATATAGGCTTTTATCTTTGTTGTTTAAATTGTAAATTCTTTTCTCAGTTATAAACATTCCCTGAAGAAGTCAGGCCGTGCCTGACGAAATATTGGAAATTATATACAGTTAACCCCAACCGTACGGTCAGCCTTTCTGAGTTCAGTTTTTTCAAGCCTTTGCATTTGCTGATCAGAACCTACCAGGTTTCCGGTACTTTTGACTTGTCCGTTGGCCCTTTCTAGAGTTTGAAGTTCACTGTTATAAATGTACTTACATTACTCAATAGTGAAACTCTACATGTATTACGCTCGTACTCTAGAGAATTAAAAACGAATTAAAAACGATTTTTTTTTAATGCATGCTGCGCTCTAATATTCCATCTAAATCTTCAAACAAAAGTTATATCTCTAAATACTAAGAGAAATCAACCAAAAAAATTCCCACCTAAACAAGACAAATCCCACGTGGAGGCGGCTATTTTGAGCATTGCATAATCTTTCAACTTGAGCCTGCAGTCATTACTAGTCGGAGGCTAACTTAATAAACAGTAAAATGTAAGAATGTTTTACAAACAAAAAGCCACGCTTTCTTGACATTACAATTATTAACACAAACTTGTAAACTTTCTTGTAGCCTCGTTTTCGTGTTGAGCATTGGGGTGACCACATTAATAATGAAATTCCATGTCTTCCTGCATTTCGATTCTTCTAGACGTTTGATATGTTGTGAGGGACATGATTCTGCTTTTAAAACTGCAAAGATACTTTCTGTTGCAATTAGTGATAGGTTGACTCCTTTTATTCGCTAAAATGCTTGGACTAATAGACAACAGGCGCCTACTGTTTAGGAATGGAAAGTTCTCTTTCCAAAAACATAATTCATTAAGAGTTGGACCCGACAGGGAAATTTTGTCATCCCATGTAGGACTTCTAAAATATCAAAGTGGGAATACCTTGTCATAATACGAGTAATATTACCAAAGACGAAACCCATTGAGATAATCTTACCGACAAACTGAGCCAATTTTCTAGCAGTACTTGAAAGATACTGAGAACGAATTGAATCAATAACCTGTACGACACTGAGAATCCTATCTGAAGGAATGGATATCGCATGAATGGATAAATCAATACAATAACCCAACCACACTAAACGAGAAGTTGGTTGCCAAATCGATTTACTGTCATTGGGCAGGAAACCAGAAAGCTGAAGCGAAGTCTTAACAAATAATGAAGCAGCTTCACAGCGAGCGAAATCACGGGCGGAACCAAGCCCGTCATCAAGGTAAACTGTTATTCTGACAGCATGACTTCTCCAATATCTGACAAGAACACGAACAACCTTAGTAAAAATCTAAGGAGCTGAGGATAACCCAAAAGGGAGAACTGTAAAGACAAAAAACTTCCTTACACCATTTACAACCCAAGAAAATCCTAGAAAAGTTTGATGTTCCTGCAAAATATCAATAAGGTGGTAGCCAGATTTAAGATCAAATTTTAATATGAAATCATCAAAGGGAAGATAAACACAAGCGTTTCTGATATCCTCAAACTTAAACTTTTCTTTCCAAATATGTTTATTGACATGCCTAAGGTCTAAAATCAACCTCTTCTTGCTGCGACTCTGTATGGAAACAGACAAAAGATTGACGACCTGAGGAGGACTAGATACTTGAACAACTGAGCCTGACAGAATAAGCTCCTGAATAGCCTCCGAAACAAAATCAACGTGTATAAGCGCTGAGTGGTTATTGTCAAAAAATGCATTCTGGGGAACTGTAATAAAAGGAATGATATATCCCTTGTCAATAACCCGGAGAATGAAATCATTTGCGCCTAACGTATGCAACCAAAAACTGAAGTGAGCCCTAAGCCTGCCCTTGACCGATTAAATACCATTGGGAGAATTCTCAAATTCAAAACACTCCTCGAAAACTGGACCGTCGACCGAAATACCTTCAAGAGTTTCTTTCAGTGCTTTATGCTCGGCAATGAAATTACTGCTGCCCAGAAGGACCGCTGTCTTTACTTGGCAAACTTTGGAGCTGTTTGTAGGTTGATCCGGCAGTGAAGTATAAGTTGGGGCAATTGGCTCTCCAATGACCGGTCTTGCCACAGGCGAAGCAGATGTCATAACGGCCTTTAGCAAAGAGGCCCTTTGACGTTTGAGGACGAAAATTAGTAAAATTGCTTGGAGTAATAGAGGAGACAGCCGATGAAAAACCGGATGACGTGCCAGGACGCTGAATGACCTGTAGAAATGGGAGAAAGAGAAAACTAAGTGACGGTCGATTATAGGCACTGAAATGACCTAAAGTGAGAGCACAAAACGTGGTGAACCTATTTAACGAGGACCGAAACAATAAGCGTGATAAACACGCCTGTATGCTGCATGTTTGCATGACATAACCTCCATACGACACGTAATTCCCAACGCACCGAGCATAAATACATTTCACGTTTGCGGTTCCTACTACACAGCTTATGCATATTCAGTCCTGGTAAGTCGTAGTAAGTGGTCTACTTACTACGATTTCCCTTATTACTTTGATTGAGGCCGTAGAGACGCCTCCTGCGACTTCTCACGTTGCTACAAGTGTGGAAAACTCGGTCAGTGGGCTAAAGACTGTAAATCCATGTTGTGACCAGGAAGCTACCAGTGTCCCAGTTATAAAACCTACCCCGGACTCTCCCTCAACAAGCTAGCAGGAAGTCATTCAACCCAGTATCATTCAAAGCAGTGGAGATGACTTGGCACAGGAAGACAAAATCGTACAGAACTGTATGAACTGGAAAGCGGACAGTCATCAACTGTTAAGGGTAACTTGAGAAGAAATTTAGGGTTTTGGAGATCGATTGGTGCTCCAAATTTCATTTTGATTACCTTTTGCCAGCCTTCCTTTAGCTCTAAGGTTAAAAAATAATAAGTCAGCTCGCCTTCAAGCTGCTTTTGTAGACCAAGCCGCTCTTGAGCTTGTTAATTCAGGTCGGGTTCGTAAGCAGCCTTTTATTGTTAACCCTTTGTCAGTATATATCTATTCAGCCGTGTGGTAAAGAGAGGTTAATTCTCGATTTACGTCACGTTTACAGGTCGCTAATTAAACAAAGAATCAACTACGAGGATTGGAGAATTGCTATATCTTTTTTTTTGCCAAGGACTCGTGCATGTTTTCTTTTGATTTGAAAAGTGGTTACCATCATATTGAAATTTCGCAGGACCACTGGCGAAGCCACTTACGTTTTGGACTAGTTGGGTATAACTTAGAATTCCCTAATGGGTACTTTAAAACTTGTAGACAGAAGAAAAGCAAAGATTACTAACACCGTAGATCGTATTATCGAAGCCGATTTTAAAGTCTCTGCTAGAGAGTTGGCTTCTTTTACGGGCCTAATTATCCCCACCGAACCTGTAGTTGGAAACATTGAAAGGATTACGACCAGACACTGTGTCATGTCTACTTTTTGTATAGATAACTGGGATTCAGTATTCTGTCTTGATGATTATTGCAAAAAGGAATTATATTTCTGGAACGATAATTTGATTAATCTCAACAGCAGCAATTGCTTTGTAAGTAAAGATCCGAGTTATTTTGTTTACTCAGATGCTAGTGCCACTTTAACAATGACTTTGTGTGTCACAAAGTGTGGACAGTGAACCACAGCTCGCACAGCTCAACATGGAGAGAGTTATCTCTTATTGAATTTTCAGTGCAATCATTTGCCTCATAACTTGGAGGACCGCACGTGAAGTTGTATACTGATAGCCAAGCCGCTGTCAAGGTTACTGAAGTGGGCACGGCATCAAATTTGATCTACACGGGATCGCACGGAGCATTTTCAATGCTTGTATTCAATCGGGAATTCATTTAGAGGTCTAGTGGATCCCGCGGTATTTGAATCAGGAAGGTGACTGTATAAGTCGATTAATTGATACCGATGATTGGCAAATTACCAACGATTTTTTTTTCTTTTTCTTGACGAGGACTGGGGGCCCCATACTGTTGATTGTTTTGCCAACTTTTATAATCACAAGCTCCTTAAAACACGGAGCGAGCCTATAAAAGGCCAGCGGTTTGCACTTTGTTGGCTAAAACACGGCATTTGCGCGGAGTAAATAACTCGAAAACAGTCCATATGCTGAAACAACAAAAAGAAGAAGTTAAAATGCATGTATATGAAGTACGATACCTGTCTAAATTCTCCTTCTGTAGATGCCATTCTTGTTGTTTTCGCTGACCTTTTTACAAAGAAAGCAAACAAATGAAAAACCTTCCCTTGTGCGATCGCCTGAAATATTACTTCGTGCGAATTTCCCGGGAGTACGACACGTCTGGGTGAATAAGCCAATCAAAGCAGAGTATTCCAATTTGTGATGGACGGGCTGAGCCGCTCAGCCTCTAGTTATAGGCTCGCTCCGTGTTTAATTTCTTTTCAAGGTTCTTGAATACCAACACTGCGGGTGTCGATTTCTTCTTTCAGCATTTTCGAGGGGAGAATTGTCTCGTGGTTCCATCCGTGAGTATATTTCTACGCGTTTTGCATTATATGAAGTGGCAGAATGAACAAATATGGTAATTACAGCTATGGCTATTCGTGCCGGGAAGAATGTTCTACTTCTCAGAAGGAATCATAATTCGGCACTGGAATCATAATGCGGCACTGGCCGAAGCAATAATTTTTATCTTGTGGCACTGGCTAAATAATGTGTCTTTTTACGGGGCACTGGCCCAGTCTCCAGCACAAACATAGATTCGTTGGCACTTTGGGTTTGCCATCTTGTTGTCTCCACATGGGACGTATGATTGATTCTTTTTAGTTTGTATCTTGTGTTGCTGTTACTTTCAGTTAATTTCTTCAAGCTAGTCTTCTTCAAGCAAAGGTTCCCAATTCTCTCATCAATGGACGCCAATCAGGTTCTGCACGTGATGTTGAAATCCCTGGTGTAAAAATTGAGCTACCTTTTCCTCTAGGTGTCGTGTCTCTTTATTTATTCGAACTCCAGCAGTCTTGTTCTTCCAATTCTTCTGTGATTTTGACCCATGCCGCCCTTAAATGATGCACTCATTTGTTCCCAGTGTTGATTGTAATCCGCTGAATAGTGACTTTTGCAGGAATATTATCAGAGATCATTGGAAATATTCTAGACGTTCATAACAAGTAACATTCTAGCTTAAAGGATCTTCGTATTGCCGCGTTATGCTCTTTAGCGTTCGCCGAATTTCTTCGGTATGATGATTTATGTAATGTCTTTCCCAAGCATATTGAGTTCCGTAATGATAAAAAAGGATCTTCTTGCTCCGAAGCAAGACTGATATATATAGGGAAGGGATTTAGGTCTACATTAGTGCTTCCAGTTTCAAGTACTGTACTGTCGGTGTTTTAAGAAGGTACATGTGCTTGAACCTTGATGGCAATAGTACTCTTCCTTTATTTAGATCACTAACCTTTCGAGCTATATCCTGAGAAGTGGTAAGATTTCTATTACTAGGTGTAGGGGAATGCTTAGAGATTGCTTAAGTAAGCTGGGTTATAACCCTGCTGACCACGGTCTTCATAGTTTAAGATCCGGTGGCATTACATCTGTAGTGCATGATAGTAGTAATTCGATCCCAGAAAGACTACTTAAAATACATGTCAGATGGAAGTCCGACTCTGCCAAGGATATGTATGTTTGAAGAGAGCCTTCAGAATAGACTGGAAGTGTTTACGTCTGTAATATTATCGAGTGCTTATTCCTCTGTATTAGCGTAGATAGAGCGTATAAACAATTGTAAACAATGCAAATAATAACAATAATAATAATAATTGCATTGTATTGCGAATAATTTAATCTACGATCTAATAAACTGTGGTCTGGTCCGCTTGCGTATCCTGTCATATTCGTTGTCTGATTTATTTGTATTACGGGAATTAAATGGTAAAGTCATTTACGTTCGTCTGAACAAAGCGAATTAGAACGGAAGGGAACTTTTCAATTCCTTTCCTTCATGATTCAGCGGGGAGTTAAAAGACACAAAATTGCTTGTTCAGTTTTTAAGTAGAGAAGTAGAGGACATTACACAGCGGAAGTCTTGTCTCTCTTGTCTGGATGACTTCATGCCGAAGTAGCTACAGAACAGTGCTTATGAGTGCTCTTGGCACGTTATTTCCAAGCACAGAACTGGCTAAAACTCATCTTCAATCTCCGTTAATATGTCCATGTATTGGCTTTACTTGGCAAGCTTAATAGCGAATTCTCAGTTGACGCTGGGAGGCTGAATTTTTTTCTATATTCTCTAGCACCTTTCTTCTTCACTGTCAAGTCAAATTATCAGAAATAACAAACATATCACCGTCACCTGCATATAACTCGACATTCATGACAGGTCGGGTGCCTGATGTAATATATCAAACACGAGCGACAGCGTTTCATCGGGATATCAAAACACCGAGAAGAGAGTTGAAAATACGACGCGCAGCGGAGTATTTTTGACGAAATTCGAGGTGTTTGGATAGCCGATGAAACACTGTCTCGAGTGTTTGATATATCTTCTCAATCGAAGCAAAAACTAAGGAGAAAATCAAGAGGTAAAATCGTCAAAATCTATGCTAATTAGGACTGGGTATCAAAACCTCCTGCACGGTTGTGATTTTCTTTGTTTTAGCTTGATGAATTATTAATGAGTTTGAGAAAGCTAAATAAAACGTGGGAATGTGTCTTTGGCAAACGAAAGTACACTTAGCGACAGCGAACAACGTCAAATCGTTTTCTGCGTTGTTTCAACTCAGAAGTTTCATCTACAACCGCTAAGCTGAGGTACTTACTGTGTAGGGATTTCTTTTCTTTCATTTTGTTTTCACTTATATTCGGTTAGCTGCAACAGAACGGCTAGGCGATAGCCCTCTGTCTTTCGTTGTTTACAGATGTAGCTTTATTCTAAGCATAAGAAGCTAAGTTCTGAAAGATTTTCAGTCAGGATGAGATACAAAATTTTACCTTTGCGTCTAATGTTTTGCATGGGATTTCGACGAACTAAAAAGAACTTTTCGATTGTTTTCATTACCCGAGAAATGATTGTCTGGCGGATTATGATATGTGGTATAAAAGTGATAAAGGAAATTGCTCTGTGTATATCTTGAATCCATTTACAACAGCAAACATTACTCGAGGGATGGCATAATATTTCACTTGAGTCCAAACAAATATTGTGGGGAACCGGACGCGCCGGGTTGTCCGTTAATAAATTTTTTTATCTTCATCTGTTGCAAACGGGACATTTGGTCTGTTTTGATTGATGTTTAAGCGTGTTAGGAGATTATTTTGTGTCAAAGGTTAGCTCTGCTCAACATATTTGTTAACATGAAATGTTAGGCAAGTCCTCACCCTAATCCCTAGTCCCTAATCCCTAATCTCTAATCCTTTGATGTTTAGTATACTGTAATCTAGAAAACTGCTTAAATGTGACATATGCTGACAGGCCGCCATAAATTTCACACTTTATACATGTTTCATTTAATAATAATAATAATAATAATAATAATAATAATAATAATAATAATAATAATAATAATAATAATAATAATGTATCGCTTATATAGCGCAACGCTTCTCAGATATCCAGCGGCGCTTTACAGTAAAAGTGATATAAATATAAAATCAATTGAATAGTAAATTTAAAATTTAAAATAAAACAATCAATAAAAGAACTGCCTAAACAGATGAGTTTTAAGTTTGGACTTGTAAGCTCTGATGTCATACTAAGTCAGCACAGATTTTTTTGATTTTTTTTTTCATTTTTTCACTCTTTTCTTAGTTGAATTCTTAAAAAAACGCTTAAATTTCATGCAGCTAAGATATATTTTAATGTGTAAACAGTGTCCCAAAATTAGTTTTCTGCTAAAACTTAAGGCGGGGGTACACATGAATGTAAGTGAAATTTTGGTAAGTTTAAAGAGAGGTTGAAAGGGGAAAAAAGGGTTATGGAACACCACCAGACAGTTGCCTGACCGCACAATGGCACCCCAGGTTGTTGGGCAACTGTTTGGAGTGTGTCTACCAATTTTTTAATTCCAAACTCTATTTTAAAACAACAACAAATCTTCAAAATTTCCTATTTCCATCAATTTTACTAATCCTTTGAGAAAAACTATTTCTCTCCAAATATATCTAAAAATCACCACAAAATTTCCAAAACAACCCAAAACATAGATATGTGAGATGAGCAGAGAGATTCTTGATTGCTTAAAACGTAAACAAGATATTTGCATAAAAAACGTAATACCCAGCCAAAATACGGCTTTCATGTGTACCCCGGCCTTAAGAGGAAGTTTTTAAGGTCATTCAAGCTGTAGCTACCGTCGAGCTAATAGGTGTGAAGAAAATTACAAGTTTAACACGTCTGTCAAGATAACAAATGAAAGCAGCAATTGCATGGCGTTATAGGATGAAAACAAGCTTAGCGCCAAAACGAGGCTACGCCTCGTGCGAGTCTAAGAAATGCCTCCCAAAAGGGAGGCAAAGAGCTTTTCACCTCCTACTTAAAGTTAGTTGCATCGAAGAGATGTTGGAGGCTCCTCGTGCGAGTGGACCGGTGAGGGTGGGACTCTGCAGAGACTCTGCTCCCGTTAACCCTACCCCCATGAGGGGGGTAGGGGGGAGCAGAGAACGAGGAGCATTTTGCTTGAATTATTTTTCGTTTTTTTTTCCCTTTAAATAAACATGTTTAAAACACGCGTTTTTACTTGTATCCATATCAGATGAATATATCTGGCATTAAAAACTTGATTTAAACGTCAAGAATATTCGAAATTGTCCGCCTTTAAGGCGGGGGTACACATGAATGTAAGTGAAATTTTGGTAAGTTTAAAGAGAGGTTGAAAGGGGAAAAAAGGGTTATGGAACACCACCAGACAGTTGCCTGACCGCACAATGGCACCCCAGGTTGTTGGGCAACTGTTTGGAGTGTGTCTACCAATTTTTTAATTCCAAACTCTATTTTAAAACAACAACAAATCTTCAAAATTTCCTATTTCCATCAATTTTACTAATCCTTTGAGAAAAACTATTTCTCTCCAAATATATCTAAAAATCACCACAAAATTTCCAAAACAACCCAAAACATAGATATGTGAGATGAGCAGAGAGATTCTTGATTGCTTAAAACGTAAACAAGATATTTGCATAAAAAACGTAATACCCAGCCAAAATACGGCTTTCATGTGTACCCCGGCCTTAAGAGGAAGTTTTTAAGGTCATTCAAGCTGTAGCTACCGTCGAGCTAATAGGTGTGAAGAAAATTACAAGTTTAACACGTCTGTCAAGATAACAAATGAAAGCAGCAATTGCATGGCGTTATAGGATGAAAACAAGCTTAGCGCCAAAACGAGGCTACGCCTCGTGCGAGTCTAAGAAATGCCTCCCAAAAGGGAGGCAAAGAGCTTTTCACCTCCTACTTAAAGTTAGTTGCATCGAAGAGATGTTGGAGGCTCCTCGTGCGAGTGGACCGGTGAGGGTGGGACTCTGCAGAGACTCTGCTCCCGTTAACCCTACCCCCATGAGGGGGGTAGGGGGGAGCAGAGAACGAGGAGCATTTTGCTTGAATTATTTTTCGTTTTTTTTCCCTTTAAATAAACATGTTTAAAACACGCGTTTTTACTTGTATCCATATCAGATGAATATATCTGGCATTAAAAACTTGATTTAAACGTCAAGAATATTCGAAATTGTCCGCCTTTAAGGCGGGGGTACACATGAATGTAAGTGAAATTTTGGTAAGTTTAAAGAGAGGTTGAAAGGGGAAAAAAGGGTTATGGAACACCACCAGACAGTTGCCTGACCGCACAATGGCACCCCAGGTTGTTGGGCAACTGTTTGGAGTGTGTCTACCAATTTTTTAATTCCAAACTCTATTTTAAAACAACAACAAATCTTCAAAATTTCCTATTTCCATCAATTTTACTAATCCTTTGAGAAAAACTATTTCTCTCCAAATATCTCTAAAAATCACCACAAAATTTCCAAAACAACCCAAAACATAGATATGTGAGATGAGCAGAGAGATTCTTGATTGCTTAAAACGTAAACAAGATATTTGCATAAAAAACGTAATACCCAGCCAAAATACGGCTTTCATGTGTACCCCGGCCTTAAGAGGAAGTTTTTAAGGTCATTCAAGCTGTAGCTACCGTCGAGCTAATAGGTGTGAAGAAAATTACAAGTTTAACACGTCTGTCAAGATAACAAATGAAAGCAGCAATTGCATGGCGTTATAGGATGAAAACAAGCTTAGCGCCAAAACGAGGCTACGCCTCGTGCGAGTCTAAGAAATGCCTCCCAAAAGGGAGGCAAAGAGCTTTTCACCTCCTACTTAAAGTTAGTTGCATCGAAGAGATGTTGGAGGCTCCTCGTGCGGGTGGACCGGTGAGGGTGGGACTCTGCAGAGACTCTGCTCCCGTTAACCCTACCCCCATGAGGGGGGTAGGGGGGAGCAGAGAACGAGGAGCATTTTGCTTGAATTATTTTTCGTTTTTTTTTCCCTTTAAATAAACATGTTTAAAACACGCGTTTTTACTTGTATCCATATCAGATGAATATATCAGATGAATATATCTGGCATTAAAAACTTGATTTAAACGTCAAGAATATTCGAAATTGTCCGCCTTTAAGGCGGGGGTACACATGAATGTAAGTGAAATTTTGGTAAGTTTAAAGAGAGGTTGAAAGGGGAAAAAAGGGTTATGGAACACCACCAGACAGTTGCCTGACCGCACAATGGCACCCCAGGTTGTTGGGCAACTGTTTGGAGTGTGTCTACCAATTTTTTAATTCCAAACTCTATTTTAAAACAACAACAAATCTTCAAAATTTCCTATTTCCATCAATTTTACTAATCCTTTGAGAAAAACTATTTCTCTCCAAATATCTCTAAAAATCACCACAAAATTTCCAAAACAACCCAAAACATAGATATGTGAGATGAGCAGAGAGATTCTTGATTGCTTAAAACGTAAACAAGATATTTGCATAAAAAACGTAATACCCAGCCAAAATACGGCTTTCATGTGTACCCCGGCCTTAAGAGGAAGTTTTTAAGGTCATTCAAGCTGTAGCTACCGTCGAGCTAATAGGTGTGAAGAAAATTACAAGTTTAACACGTCTGTCAAGATAACAAATGAAAGCAGCAATTGCATGGCGTTATAGGATGAAAACAAGCTTAGCGCCAAAACGAGGCTACGCCTCGTGCGAGTCTAAGAAATGCCTCCCAAAAGGGAGGCAAAGAGCTTTTCACCTCCTACTTAAAGTTAGTTGCATCGAAGAGATGTTGGAGGCTCCTCGTGCGGGTGGACCGGTGAGGGTGGGACTCTGCAGAGACTCTGCTCCCGTTAACCCTACCCCCATGAGGGGGGTAGGGGGGAGCAGAGAACGAGGAGCATTTTGCTTGAATTATTTTTCGTTTTTTTTTCCCTTTAAATAAACATGTTTAAAACACGCGTTTTTACTTGTATCCATATCAGATGAATATATCAGATGAATATATCTGGCATTAAAAACTTGATTTAAACGTCAAGAATATTCGAAATTGTCCGCCTTTAAGGCGGGGGTACACATGAATGTAAGTGAAATTTTGGTAAGTTTAAAGAGAGGTTGAAAGGGGAAAAAAGGGTTATGGAACACCACCAGACAGTTGCCTGACCGCACAATGGCACCCCAGGTTGTTGGGCAACTGTTTGGAGTGTGTCTACCAATTTTTTAATTCCAAACTCTATTTTAAAACAACAACAAATCTTCAAAATTTCCTATTTCCATCAATTTTACTAATCCTTTGAGAAAAACTATTTCTCTCCAAATATCTCTAAAAATCACCACAAAATTTCCAAAACAACCCAAAACATAGATATGTGAGATGAGCAGAGAGATTCTTGATTGCTTAAAACGTAAACAAGATATTTGCATAAAAAACGTAATACCCAGCCAAAATACGGCTTTCATGTGTACCCCGGCCTTAAGAGGAAGTTTTTAAGGTCATTCAAGCTGTAGCTACCGTCGAGCTAATAGGTGTGAAGAAAATTACAAGTTTAACACGTCTGTCAAGATAACAAATGAAAGCAGCAATTGCATGGCGTTATAGGATGAAAACAAGCTTAGCGCCAAAACGAGGCTACGCCTCGTGCGAGTCTAAGAAATGCCTCCCAAAAGGGAGGCAAAGAGCTTTTCACCTCCTACTTAAAGTTAGTTGCATCGAAGAGATGTTGGAGGCTCCTCGTGCGGGTGGACCGGTGAGGGTGGGACTCTGCAGAGACTCTGCTCCCGTTAACCCTACCCCCATGAGGGGGGTAGGGGGGAGCAGAGAACGAGGAGCATTTTGCTTGAATTATTTTTCGTTTTTTTTTCCCTTTAAATAAACATGTTTAAAACACGCGTTTTTACTTGTATCCATATCAGATGAATATATCAGATGAATATATCTGGCATTAAAAACTTGATTTAAACGTCAAGAATATTCGAAATTGTCCGCCTTTAAGGCGGGGGTACACATGAATGTAAGTGAAATTTTGGTAAGTTTAAAGAGAGGTTGAAAGGGGAAAAAAGGGTTATGGAACACCACCAGACAGTTGCCTGACCGCACAATGGCACCCCAGGTTGTTGGGCAACTGTTTGGAGTGTGTCTACCAATTTTTTAATTCCAAACTCTATTTTAAAACAACAACAAATCTTCAAAATTTCCTATTTCCATCAATTTTACTAATCCTTTGAGAAAAACTATTTCTCTCCAAATATCTCTAAAAATCACCACAAAATTTCCAAAACAACCCAAAACATAGATATGTGAGATGAGCAGAGAGATTCTTGATTGCTTAAAACGTAAACAAGATATTTGCATAAAAAACGTAATACCCAGCCAAAATACGGCTTTCATGTGTACCCCGGCCTTAAGAGGAAGTTTTTAAGGTCATTCAAGCTGTAGCTACCGTCGAGCTAATAGGTGTGAAGAAAATTACAAGTTTAACACGTCTGTCAAGATAACAAATGAAAGCAGCAATTGCATGGCGTTATAGGATGAAAACAAGCTTAGCGCCAAAACGAGGCTACGCCTCGTGCGAGTCTAAGAAATGCCTCCCAAAAGGGAGGCAAAGAGCTTTTCACCTCCTACTTAAAGTTAGTTGCATCGAAGAGATGTTGGAGGCTCCTCGTGCGGGTGGACCGGTGAGGGTGGGACTCTGCAGAGACTCTGCTCCCGTTAACCCTACCCCCATGAGGGGGGTAGGGGGGAGCAGAGAACGAGGAGCATTTTGCTTGAATTATTTTTCGTTTTTTTTTCCCTTTAAATAAACATGTTTAAAACACGCGTTTTTACTTGTATCCATATCAGATGAATATATCAGATGAATATATCTGGCATTAAAAACTTGATTTAAACGTCAAGAATATTCGAAATTGTCCGCCTTTAAGGCGGGGGTACACATGAATGTAAGTGAAATTTTGGTAAGTTTAAAGAGAGGTTGAAAGGGGAAAAAAGGGTTATGGAACACCACCAGACAGTTGCCTGACCGCACAATGGCACCCCAGGTTGTTGGGCAACTGTTTGGAGTGTGTCTACCAATTTTTTAATTCCAAACTCTATTTTAAAACAACAACAAATCTTCAAAATTTCCTATTTCCATCAATTTTACTAATCCTTTGAGAAAAACTATTTCTCTCCAAATATCTCTAAAAATCACCACAAAATTTCCAAAACAACCCAAAACATAGATATGTGAGATGAGCAGAGAGATTCTTGATTGCTTAAAACGTAAACAAGATATTTGCATAAAAAACGTAATACCCAGCCAAAATACGGCTTTCATGTGTACCCCGGCCTTAAGAGGAAGTTTTTAAGGTCATTCAAGCTGTAGCTACCGTCGAGCTAATAGGTGTGAAGAAAATTACAAGTTTAACACGTCTGTCAAGATAACAAATGAAAGCAGCAATTGCATGGCGTTATAGGATGAAAACAAGCTTAGCGCCAAAACGAGGCTACGCCTCGTGCGAGTCTAAGAAATGCCTCCCAAAAGGGAGGCAAAGAGCTTTTCACCTCCTACTTAAAGTTAGTTGCATCGAAGAGATGTTGGAGGCTCCTCGTGCGGGTGGACCGGTGAGGGTGGGACTCTGCAGAGACTCTGCTCCCGTTAACCCTACCCCCATGAGGGGGGTAGGGGGGAGCAGAGAACGAGGAGCATTTTGCTTGAATTATTTTTCGTTTTTTTTTCCCTTTAAATAAACATGTTTAAAACACGCGTTTTTACTTGTATCCATATCAGATGAATATATCAGATGAATATATCTGGCATTAAAAACTTGATTTAAACGTCAAGAATATTCGAAATTGTCCGCCTTTAAGGCGGGGGTACACATGAATGTAAGTGAAATTTTGGTAAGTTTAAAGAGAGGTTGAAAGGGGAAAAAAGGGTTATGGAACACCACCAGACAGTTGCCTGACCGCACAATGGCACCCCAGGTTGTTGGGCAACTGTTTGGAGTGTGTCTACCAATTTTTTAATTCCAAACTCTATTTTAAAACAACAACAAATCTTCAAAATTTCCTATTTCCATCAATTTTACTAATCCTTTGAGAAAAACTATTTCTCTCCAAATATCTCTAAAAATCACCACAAAATTTCCAAAACAACCCAAAACATAGATATGTGAGATGAGCAGAGAGATTCTTGATTGCTTAAAACGTAAACAAGATATTTGCATAAAAAACGTAATACCCAGCCAAAATACGGCTTTCATGTGTACCCCGGCCTTAAGAGGAAGTTTTTAAGGTCATTCAAGCTGTAGCTACCGTCGAGCTAATAGGTGTGAAGAAAATTACAAGTTTAACACGTCTGTCAAGATAACAAATGAAAGCAGCAATTGCATGGCGTTATAGGATGAAAACAAGCTTAGCGCCAAAACGAGGCTACGCCTCGTGCGAGTCTAAGAAGGGAGGCAAAGAGCTTTTCACCTCCTACTTAAAGTTAGTTGCATCGAAGAGATGTTGGAGGCTCCTCGTGCGGGTGGACCGGTGAGGGTGGGACTCTGCAGAGACTCTGCTCCCGTTAACCCTACCCCCATGAGGGGGGTAGGGGGGAGCAGAGAACGAGGAGCATTTTGCTTGAATTATTTTTCGTTTTTTTTTCCCTTTAAATAAACATGTTTAAAACACGCGTTTTTACTTGTATCCATATCAGATGAATATATCTGGCATTAAAAACTTGATTTAAACGTCAAGAATATTCGAAATTGTCCGCCTTTAAGGCGGGGGTACACATGAATGTAAGTGAAATTTTGGTAAGTTTAAAGAGAGGTTGAAAGGGGAAAAAAGGGTTATGGAACACCACCAGACAGTTGCCTGACCGCACAATGGCACCCCAGGTTGTTGGGCAACTGTTTGGAGTGTGTCTACCAATTTTTTAATTCCAAACTCTATTTTAAAACAACAACAAATCTTCAAAATTTCCTATTTCCATCAATTTTACTAATCCTTTGAGAAAAACTATTTCTCTCCAAATATCTCTAAAAATCACCACAAAATTTCCAAAACAACCCAAAACATAGATATGTGAGATGAGCAGAGAGATTCTTGATTGCTTAAAACGTAAACAAGATATTTGCATAAAAAACGTAATACCCAGCCAAAATACGGCTTTCATGTGTACCCCGGCCTTAAGAGGAAGTTTTTAAGGTCATTCAAGCTGTAGCTACCGTCGAGCTAATAGGTGTGAAGAAAATTACAAGTTTAACACGTCTGTCAAGATAACAAATGAAAGCAGCAATTGCATGGCGTTATAGGATGAAAACAAGCTTAGCGCCAAAACGAGGCTACGCCTCGTGCGAGTCTAAGAAATGCCTCCCAAAAGGGAGGCAAAGAGCTTTTCACCTCCTACTTAAAGTTAGTTGCATCGAAGAGATGTTGGAGGCTCCTCGTGCGGGTGGACCGGTGAGGGTGGGACTCTGCAGAGACTCTGCTCCCGTTAACCCTACCCCCATGAGGGGGGTAGGGGGGAGCAGAGAACGAGGAGCATTTTGCTTGAATTATTTTTCGTTTTTTTTTCCCTTTAAATAAACATGTTTAAAACACGCGTTTTTACTTGTATCCATATCAGATGAATATATCTGGCATTAAAAACTTGATTTAAACGTCAAGAATATTCGAAATTGTCCGCCTTTAAGGCGGGGGTACACATGAATGTAAGTGAAATTTTGGTAAGTTTAAAGAGAGGTTGAAAGGGGAAAAAAGGGTTATGGAACACCACCAGACAGTTGCCTGACCGCACAATGGCACCCCAGGTTGTTGGGCAACTGTTTGGAGTGTGTCTACCAATTTTTTAATTCCAAACTCTATTTTAAAACAACAACAAATCTTCAAAATTTCCTATTTCCATCAATTTTACTAATCCTTTGAGAAAAACTATTTCTCTCCAAATATCTCTAAAAATCACCACAAAATTTCCAAAACAACCCAAAACATAGATATGTGAGATGAGCAGAGAGATTCTTGATTGCTTAAAACGTAAACAAGATATTTGCATAAAAAACGTAATACCCAGCCAAAATACGGCTTTCATGTGTACCCCGGCCTTAAGAGGAAGTTTTTAAGGTCATTCAAGCTGTAGCTACCGTCGAGCTAATAGGTGTGAAGAAAATTACAAGTTTAACACGTCTGTCAAGATAACAAATGAAAGCAGCAATTGCATGGCGTTATAGGATGAAAACAAGCTTAGCGCCAAAACGAGGCTACGCCTCGTGCGAGTCTAAGAAATGCCTCCCAAAAGGGAGGCAAAGAGCTTTTCACCTCCTACTTAAAGTTAGTTGCATCGAAGAGATGTTGGAGGCTCCTCGTGCGGGTGGACCGGTGAGGGTGGGACTCTGCAGAGACTCTGCTCCCGTTAACCCTACCCCCATGAGGGGGGTAGGGGGGAGCAGAGAACGAGGAGCATTTTGCTTGAATTATTTTTCGTTTTTTTTTCCCTTTAAATAAACATGTTTAAAACACGCGTTTTTACTTGTATCCATATCAGATGAATATATCTGGCATTAAAAACTTGATTTAAACGTCAAGAATATTCGAAATTGTCCGCCTTTAAGGCGGGGGTACACATGAATGTAAGTGAAATTTTGGTAAGTTTAAAGAGAGGTTGAAAGGGGAAAAAAGGGTTATGGAACACCACCAGACAGTTGCCTGACCGCACAATGGCACCCCAGGTTGTTGGGCAACTGTTTGGAGTGTGTCTACCAATTTTTTAATTCCAAACTCTATTTTAAAACAACAACAAATCTTCAAAATTTCCTATTTCCATCAATTTTACTAATCCTTTGAGAAAAACTATTTCTCTCCAAATATCTCTAAAAATCACCACAAAATTTCCAAAACAACCCAAAACATAGATATGTGAGATGAGCAGAGAGATTCTTGATTGCTTAAAACGTAAACAAGATATTTGCATAAAAAACGTAATACCCAGCCAAAATACGGCTTTCATGTGTACCCCGGCCTTAAGAGGAAGTTTTTAAGGTCATTCAAGCTGTAGCTACCGTCGAGCTAATAGGTGTGAAGAAAATTACAAGTTTAACACGTCTGTCAAGATAACAAATGAAAGCAGCAATTGCATGGCGTTATAGGATGAAAACAAGCTTAGCGCCAAAACGAGGCTACGCCTCGTGCGAGTCTAAGAAATGCCTCCCAAAAGGGAGGCAAAGAGCTTTTCACCTCCTACTTAAAGTTAGTTGCATCGAAGAGATGTTGGAGGCTCCTCGTGCGGGTGGACCGGTGAGGGTGGGACTCTGCAGAGACTCTGCTCCCGTTAACCCTACCCCCATGAGGGGGGTAGGGGGGAGCAGAGAACGAGGAGCATTTTGCTTGAATTATTTTTCGTTTTTTTTTCCCTTTAAATAAACATGTTTAAAACACGCGTTTTTACTTGTATCCATATCAGATGAATATATCTGGCATTAAAAACTTGATTTAAACGTCAAGAATATTCGAAATTGTCCGCCTTTAAGGCGGGGGTACACATGAATGTAAGTGAAATTTTGGTAAGTTTAAAGAGAGGTTGAAAGGGGAAAAAAGGGTTATGGAACACCACCAGACAGTTGCCTGACCGCACAATGGCACCCCAGGTTGTTGGGCAACTGTTTGGAGTGTGTCTACCAATTTTTTAATTCCAAACTCTATTTTAAAACAACAACAAATCTTCAAAATTTCCTATTTCCATCAATTTTACTAATCCTTTGAGAAAAACTATTTCTCTCCAAATATCTCTAAAAATCACCACAAAATTTCCAAAACAACCCAAAACATAGATATGTGAGATGAGCAGAGAGATTCTTGATTGCTTAAAACGTAAACAAGATATTTGCATAAAAAACGTAATACCCAGCCAAAATACGGCTTTCATGTGTACCCCGGCCTTAAGAGGAAGTTTTTAAGGTCATTCAAGCTGTAGCTACCGTCGAGCTAATAGGTGTGAAGAAAATTACAAGTTTAACACGTCTGTCAAGATAACAAATGAAAGCAGCAATTGCATGGCGTTATAGGATGAAAACAAGCTTAGCGCCAAAACGAGGCTACGCCTCGTGCGAGTCTAAGAAATGCCTCCCAAAAGGGAGGCAAAGAGCTTTTCACCTCCTACTTAAAGTTAGTTGCATCGAAGAGATGTTGGAGGCTCCTCGTGCGGGTGGACCGGTGAGGGTGGGACTCTGCAGAGACTCTGCTCCCGTTAACCCTACCCCCATGAGGGGGGTAGGGGGGAGCAGAGAACGAGGAGCATTTTGCTTGAATTATTTTTCGTTTTTTTTTCCCTTTAAATAAACATGTTTAAAACACGCGTTTTTACTTGTATCCATATCAGATGAATATATCTGGCATTAAAAACTTGATTTAAACGTCAAGAATATTCGAAATTGTCCGCCTTTAAGGCGGGGGTACACATGAATGTAAGTGAAATTTTGGTAAGTTTAAAGAGAGGTTGAAAGGGGAAAAAAGGGTTATGGAACACCACCAGACAGTTGCCTGACCGCACAATGGCACCCCAGGTTGTTGGGCAACTGTTTGGAGTGTGTCTACCAATTTTTTAATTCCAAACTCTATTTTAAAACAACAACAAATCTTCAAAATTTCCTATTTCCATCAATTTTACTAATCCTTTGAGAAAAACTATTTCTCTCCAAATATCTCTAAAAATCACCACAAAATTTCCAAAACAACCCAAAACATAGATATGTGAGATGAGCAGAGAGATTCTTGATTGCTTAAAACGTAAACAAGATATTTGCATAAAAAACGTAATACCCAGCCAAAATACGGCTTTCATGTGTACCCCGGCCTTAAGAGGAAGTTTTTAAGGTCATTCAAGCTGTAGCTACCGTCGAGCTAATAGGTGTGAAGAAAATTACAAGTTTAACACGTCTGTCAAGATAACAAATGAAAGCAGCAATTGCATGGCGTTATAGGATGAAAACAAGCTTAGCGCCAAAACGAGGCTACGCCTCGTGCGAGTCTAAGAAATGCCTCCCAAAAGGGAGGCAAAGAGCTTTTCACCTCCTACTTAAAGTTAGTTGCATCGAAGAGATGTTGGAGGCTCCTCGTGCGGGTGGACCGGTGAGGGTGGGACTCTGCAGAGACTCTGCTCCCGTTAACCCTACCCCCATGAGGGGGGTAGGGGGGAGCAGAGAACGAGGAGCATTTTGCTTGAATTATTTTTCGTTTTTTTTTCCCTTTAAATAAACATGTTTAAAACACGCGTTTTTACTTGTATCCATATCAGATGAATATATCTGGCATTAAAAACTTGATTTAAACGTCAAGAATATTCGAAATTGTCCGCCTTTAAGGCGGGGGTACACATGAATGTAAGTGAAATTTTGGTAAGTTTAAAGAGAGGTTGAAAGGGGAAAAAAGGGTTATGGAACACCACCAGACAGTTGCCTGACCGCACAATGGCACCCCAGGTTGTTGGGCAACTGTTTGGAGTGTGTCTACCAATTTTTTAATTCCAAACTCTATTTTAAAACAACAACAAATCTTCAAAATTTCCTATTTCCATCAATTTTACTAATCCTTTGAGAAAAACTATTTCTCTCCAAATATCTCTAAAAATCACCACAAAATTTCCAAAACAACCCAAAACATAGATATGTGAGATGAGCAGAGAGATTCTTGATTGCTTAAAACGTAAACAAGATATTTGCATAAAAAACGTAATACCCAGCCAAAATACGGCTTTCATGTGTACCCCGGCCTTAAGAGGAAGTTTTTAAGGTCATTCAAGCTGTAGCTACCGTCGAGCTAATAGGTGTGAAGAAAATTACAAGTTTAACACGTCTGTCAAGATAACAAATGAAAGCAGCAATTGCATGGCGTTATAGGATGAAAACAAGCTTAGCGCCAAAACGAGGCTACGCCTCGTGCGAGTCTAAGAAATGCCTCCCAAAAGGGAGGCAAAGAGCTTTTCACCTCCTACTTAAAGTTAGTTGCATCGAAGAGATGTTGGAGGCTCCTCGTGCGGGTGGACCGGTGAGGGTGGGACTCTGCAGAGACTCTGCTCCCGTTAACCCTACCCCCATGAGGGGGGTAGGGGGGAGCAGAGAACGAGGAGCATTTTGCTTGAATTATTTTTCGTTTTTTTTTCCCTTTAAATAAACATGTTTAAAACACGCGTTTTTACTTGTATCCATATCAGATGAATATATCTGGCATTAAAAACTTGATTTAAACGTCAAGAATATTCGAAATTGTCCGCCTTTAAGGCGGGGGTACACATGAATGTAAGTGAAATTTTGGTAAGTTTAAAGAGAGGTTGAAAGGGGAAAAAAGGGTTATGGAACACCACCAGACAGTTGCCTGACCGCACAATGGCACCCCAGGTTGTTGGGCAACTGTTTGGAGTGTGTCTACCAATTTTTTAATTCCAAACTCTATTTTAAAACAACAACAAATCTTCAAAATTTCCTATTTCCATCAATTTTACTAATCCTTTGAGAAAAACTATTTCTCTCCAAATATCTCTAAAAATCACCACAAAATTTCCAAAACAACCCAAAACATAGATATGTGAGATGAGCAGAGAGATTCTTGATTGCTTAAAACGTAAACAAGATATTTGCATAAAAAACGTAATACCCAGCCAAAATACGGCTTTCATGTGTACCCCGGCCTTAAGAGGAAGTTTTTAAGGTCATTCAAGCTGTAGCTACCGTCGAGCTAATAGGTGTGAAGAAAATTACAAGTTTAACACGTCTGTCAAGATAACAAATGAAAGCAGCAATTGCATGGCGTTATAGGATGAAAACAAGCTTAGCGCCAAAACGAGGCTACGCCTCGTGCGAGTCTAAGAAATGCCTCCCAAAAGGGAGGCAAAGAGCTTTTCACCTCCTACTTAAAGTTAGTTGCATCGAAGAGATGTTGGAGGCTCCTCGTGCGGGTGGACCGGTGAGGGTGGGACTCTGCAGAGACTCTGCTCCCGTTAACCCTACCCCCATGAGGGGGGTAGGGGGGAGCAGAGAACGAGGAGCATTTTGCTTGAATTATTTTTCGTTTTTTTTTCCCTTTAAATAAACATGTTTAAAACACGCGTTTTTACTTGTATCCATATCAGATGAATATATCTGGCATTAAAAACTTGATTTAAACGTCAAGAATATTCGAAATTGTCCGCCTTTAAGGCGGGGGTACACATGAATGTAAGTGAAATTTTGGTAAGTTTAAAGAGAGGTTGAAAGGGGAAAAAAGGGTTATGGAACACCACCAGACAGTTGCCTGACCGCACAATGGCACCCCAGGTTGTTGGGCAACTGTTTGGAGTGTGTCTACCAATTTTTTAATTCCAAACTCTATTTTAAAACAACAACAAATCTTCAAAATTTCCTATTTCCATCAATTTTACTAATCCTTTGAGAAAAACTATTTCTCTCCAAATATCTCTAAAAATCACCACAAAATTTCCAAAACAACCCAAAACATAGATATGTGAGATGAGCAGAGAGATTCTTGATTGCTTAAAACGTAAACAAGATATTTGCATAAAAAACGTAATACCCAGCCAAAATACGGCTTTCATGTGTACCCCGGCCTTAAGAGGAAGTTTTTAAGGTCATTCAAGCTGTAGCTACCGTCGAGCTAATAGGTGTGAAGAAAATTACAAGTTTAACACGTCTGTCAAGATAACAAATGAAAGCAGCAATTGCATGGCGTTATAGGATGAAAACAAGCTTAGCGCCAAAACGAGGCTACGCCTCGTGCGAGTCTAAGAAATGCCTCCCAAAAGGGAGGCAAAGAGCTTTTCACCTCCTACTTAAAGTTAGTTGCATCGAAGAGATGTTGGAGGCTCCTCGTGCGGGTGGACCGGTGAGGGTGGGACTCTGCAGAGACTCTGCTCCCGTTAACCCTACCCCCATGAGGGGGGTAGGGGGGAGCAGAGAACGAGGAGCATTTTGCTTGAATTATTTTTCGTTTTTTTTTCCCTTTAAATAAACATGTTTAAAACACGCGTTTTTACTTGTATCCATATCAGATGAATATATCTGGCATTAAAAACTTGATTTAAACGTCAAGAATATTCGAAATTGTCCGCCTTTAAGGCGGGGGTACACATGAATGTAAGTGAAATTTTGGTAAGTTTAAAGAGAGGTTGAAAGGGGAAAAAAGGGTTATGGAACACCACCAGACAGTTGCCTGACCGCACAATGGCACCCCAGGTTGTTGGGCAACTGTTTGGAGTGTGTCTACCAATTTTTTAATTCCAAACTCTATTTTAAAACAACAACAAATCTTCAAAATTTCCTATTTCCATCAATTTTACTAATCCTTTGAGAAAAACTATTTCTCTCCAAATATCTCTAAAAATCACCACAAAATTTCCAAAACAACCCAAAACATAGATATGTGAGATGAGCAGAGAGATTCTTGATTGCTTAAAACGTAAACAAGATATTTGCATAAAAAACGTAATACCCAGCCAAAATACGGCTTTCATGTGTACCCCGGCCTTAAGAGGAAGTTTTTAAGGTCATTCAAGCTGTAGCTACCGTCGAGCTAATAGGTGTGAAGAAAATTACAAGTTTAACACGTCTGTCAAGATAACAAATGAAAGCAGCAATTGCATGGCGTTATAGGATGAAAACAAGCTTAGCGCCAAAACGAGGCTACGCCTCGTGCGAGTCTAAGAAATGCCTCCCAAAAGGGAGGCAAAGAGCTTTTCACCTCCTACTTAAAGTTAGTTGCATCGAAGAGATGTTGGAGGCTCCTCGTGCGGGTGGACCGGTGAGGGTGGGACTCTGCAGAGACTCTGCTCCCGTTAACCCTACCCCCATGAGGGGGGTAGGGGGGAGCAGAGAACGAGGAGCATTTTGCTTGAATTATTTTTCGTTTTTTTTTCCCTTTAAATAAACATGTTTAAAACACGCGTTTTTACTTGTATCCATATCAGATGAATATATCTGGCATTAAAAACTTGATTTAAACGTCAAGAATATTCGAAATTGTCCGCCTTTAAGGCGGGGGTACACATGAATGTAAGTGAAATTTTGGTAAGTTTAAAGAGAGGTTGAAAGGGGAAAAAAGGGTTATGGAACACCACCAGACAGTTGCCTGACCGCACAATGGCACCCCAGGTTGTTGGGCAACTGTTTGGAGTGTGTCTACCAATTTTTTAATTCCAAACTCTATTTTAAAACAACAACAAATCTTCAAAATTTCCTATTTCCATCAATTTTACTAATCCTTTGAGAAAAACTATTTCTCTCCAAATATCTCTAAAAATCACCACAAAATTTCCAAAACAACCCAAAACATAGATATGTGAGATGAGCAGAGAGATTCTTGATTGCTTAAAACGTAAACAAGATATTTGCATAAAAAACGTAATACCCAGCCAAAATACGGCTTTCATGTGTACCCCGGCCTTAAGAGGAAGTTTTTAAGGTCATTCAAGCTGTAGCTACCGTCGAGCTAATAGGTGTGAAGAAAATTACAAGTTTAACACGTCTGTCAAGATAACAAATGAAAGCAGCAATTGCATGGCGTTATAGGATGAAAACAAGCTTAGCGCCAAAACGAGGCTACGCCTCGTGCGAGTCTAAGAAATGCCTCCCAAAAGGGAGGCAAAGAGCTTTTCACCTCCTACTTAAAGTTAGTTGCATCGAAGAGATGTTGGAGGCTCCTCGTGCGGGTGGACCGGTGAGGGTGGGACTCTGCAGAGACTCTGCTCCCGTTAACCCTACCCCCATGAGGGGGGTAGGGGGGAGCAGAGAACGAGGAGCATTTTGCTTGAATTATTTTTCGTTTTTTTTTCCCTTTAAATAAACATGTTTAAAACACGCGTTTTTACTTGTATCCATATCAGATGAATATATCTGGCATTAAAAACTTGATTTAAACGTCAAGAATATTCGAAATTGTCCGCCTTTAAGGCGGGGGTACACATGAATGTAAGTGAAATTTTGGTAAGTTTAAAGAGAGGTTGAAAGGGGAAAAAAGGGTTATGGAACACCACCAGACAGTTGCCTGACCGCACAATGGCACCCCAGGTTGTTGGGCAACTGTTTGGAGTGTGTCTACCAATTTTTTAATTCCAAACTCTATTTTAAAACAACAACAAATCTTCAAAATTTCCTATTTCCATCAATTTTACTAATCCTTTGAGAAAAACTATTTCTCTCCAAATATCTCTAAAAATCACCACAAAATTTCCAAAACAACCCAAAACATAGATATGTGAGATGAGCAGAGAGATTCTTGATTGCTTAAAACGTAAACAAGATATTTGCATAAAAAACGTAATACCCAGCCAAAATACGGCTTTCATGTGTACCCCGGCCTTAAGAGGAAGTTTTTAAGGTCATTCAAGCTGTAGCTACCGTCGAGCTAATAGGTGTGAAGAAAATTACAAGTTTAACATGTCTGTCAAGATAACAAATGAAAGCAGCAATTGCATGGCGTTATAGGATGAAAACAAGCTTAGCGCCAAAACGAGGCTACGCCTCGTGCGAGTCTAAGAAATGCCTCCCAAAAGGGAGGCAAAGAGCTTTTCACCTCCTACTTAAAGTTAGTTGCATCGAAGAGATGTTGGAGGCTCCTCGTGCGGGTGGACCGGTGAGGGTGGGACTCTGCAGAGACTCTGCTCCCGTTAACCCTACCCCCATGAGGGGGGTAGGGGGGAGCAGAGAACGAGGAGCATTTTGCTTGAATTATTTTTCGTTTTTTTTTCCCTTTAAATAAACATGTTTAAAACACGCGTTTTTACTTGTATCCATATCAGATGAATATATCTGGCATTAAAAACTTGATTTAAACGTCAAGAATATTCGAAATTGTCCGCCTTTAAGGCGGGGGTACACATGAATGTAAGTGAAATTTTGGTAAGTTTAAAGAGAGGTTGAAAGGGGAAAAAAGGGTTATGGAACACCACCAGACAGTTGCCTGACCGCACAATGGCACCCCAGGTTGTTGGGCAACTGTTTGGAGTGTGTCTACCAATTTTTTAATTCCAAACTCTATTTTAAAACAACAACAAATCTTCAAAATTTCCTATTTCCATCAATTTTACTAGTCCTTTGAGAAAAACTATTTCTCTCCAAATATCTCTAAAAATCACCACAAAATTTCCAAAACAACCCAAAACATAGATATGTGAGATGAGCAGAGAGATTCTTGATTGCTTAAAACGTAAACAAGATATTTGCATAAAAAACGTAATACCCAGCCAAAATACGGCTTTCATGTGTACCCCGGCCTTAAGAGGAAGTTTTTAAGGTCATTCAAGCTGTAGCTACCGTCGAGCTAATAGGTGTGAAGAAAATTACAAGTTTAACACGTCTGTCAAGATAACAAATGAAAGCAGCAATTGCATGGCGTTATAGGATGAAAACAAGCTTAGCGCCAAAACGAGGCTACGCCTCGTGCGAGTCTAAGAAATGCCTCCCAAAAGGGAGGCAAAGAGCTTTTCACCTCCTACTTAAAGTTAGTTGCATCGAAGAGATGTTGGAGGCTCCTCGTGCGGGTGGACCGGTGAGGGTGGGACTCTGCAGAGACTCTGCTCCCGTTAACCCTACCCCCATGAGGGGGGTAGGGGGGAGCAGAGAACGAGGAGCATTTTGCTTGAATTATTTTTCGTTTTTTTTTCCCTTTAAATAAACATGTTTAAAACACGCGTTTTTACTTGTATCCATATCAGATGAATATATCTGGCATTAAAAACTTGATTTAAACGTCAAGAATATTCGAAATTGTCCGCCTTTAAGGCGGGGGTACACATGAATGTAAGTGAAATTTTGGTAAGTTTAAAGAGAGGTTGAAAGGGGAAAAAAGGGTTATGGAACACCACCAGACAGTTGCCTGACCGCACAATGGCACCCCAGGTTGTTGGGCAACTGTTTGGAGTGTGTCTACCAATTTTTTAATTCCAAACTCTATTTTAAAACAACAACAAATCTTCAAAATTTCCTATTTCCATCAATTTTACTAGTCCTTTGAGAAAAACTATTTCTCTCCAAATATCTCTAAAAATCACCACAAAATTTCCAAAACAACCCAAAACATAGATATGTGAGATGAGCAGAGAGATTCTTGATTGCTTAAAACGTAAACAAGATATTTGCATAAAAAACGTAATACCCAGCCAAAATACGGCTTTCATGTGTACCCCGGCCTTAAGAGGAAGTTTTTAAGGTCATTCAAGCTGTAGCTACCGTCGAGCTAATAGGTGTGAAGAAAATTACAAGTTTAACACGTCTGTCAAGATAACAAATGAAAGCAGCAATTGCATGGCGTTATAGGATGAAAACAAGCTTAGCGCCAAAACGAGGCTACGCCTCGTGCGAGTCTAAGAAATGCCTCCCAAAAGGGAGGCAAAGAGCTTTTCACCTCCTACTTAAAGTTAGTTGCATCGAAGAGATGTTGGAGGCTCCTCGTGCGGGTGGACCGGTGAGGGTGGGACTCTGCAGAGACTCTGCTCCCGTTAACCCTACCCCCATGAGGGGGGTAGGGGGGAGCAGAGAACGAGGAGCATTTTGCTTGAATTATTTTTCGTTTTTTTTTCCCTTTAAATAAACATGTTTAAAACACGCGTTTTTACTTGTATCCATATCAGATGAATATATCTGGCATTAAAAACTTGATTTAAACGTCAAGAATATTCGAAATTGTCCGCCTTTAAGGCGGGGGTACACATGAATGTAAGTGAAATTTTGGTAAGTTTAAAGAGAGGTTGAAAGGGGAAAAAAGGGTTATGGAACACCACCAGACAGTTGCCTGACCGCACAATGGCACCCCAGGTTGTTGGGCAACTGTTTGGAGTGTGTCTACCAATTTTTTAATTCCAAACTCTATTTTAAAACAACAACAAATCTTCAAAATTTCCTATTTCCATCAATTTTACTAGTCCTTTGAGAAAAACTATTTCTCTCCAAATATCTCTAAAAATCACCACAAAATTTCCAAAACAACCCAAAACATAGATATGTGAGATGAGCAGAGAGATTCTTGATTGCTTAAAACGTAAACAAGATATTTGCATAAAAAACGTAATACCCAGCCAAAATACGGCTTTCATGTGTACCCCGGCCTTAAGAGGAAGTTTTTAAGGTCATTCAAGCTGTAGCTACCGTCGAGCTAATAGGTGTGAAGAAAATTACAAGTTTAACACGTCTGTCAAGATAACAAATGAAAGCAGCAATTGCATGGCGTTATAGGATGAAAACAAGCTTAGCGCCAAAACGAGGCTACGCCTCGTGCGAGTCTAAGAAATGCCTCCCAAAAGGGAGGCAAAGAGCTTTTCACCTCCTACTTAAAGTTAGTTGCATCGAAGAGATGTTGGAGGCTCCTCGTGCGGGTGGACCGGTGAGGGTGGGACTCTGCAGAGACTCTGCTCCCGTTAACCCTACCCCCATGAGGGGGGTAGGGGGGAGCAGAGAACGAGGAGCATTTTGCTTGAATTATTTTTCGTTTTTTTTTCCCTTTAAATAAACATGTTTAAAACACGCGTTTTTACTTGTATCCATATCAGATGAATATATCTGGCATTAAAAACTTGATTTAAACGTCAAGAATATTCGAAATTGTCCGCCTTTAAGGCGGGGGTACACATGAATGTAAGTGAAATTTTGGTAAGTTTAAAGAGAGGTTGAAAGGGGAAAAAAGGGTTATGGAACACCACCAGACAGTTGCCTGACCGCACAATGGCACCCCAGGTTGTTGGGCAACTGTTTGGAGTGTGTCTACCAATTTTTTAATTCCAAACTCTATTTTAAAACAACAACAAATCTTCAAAATTTCCTATTTCCATCAATTTTACTAGTCCTTTGAGAAAAACTATTTCTCTCCAAATATCTCTAAAAATCACCACAAAATTTCCAAAACAACCCAAAACATAGATATGTGAGATGAGCAGAGAGATTCTTGATTGCTTAAAACGTAAACAAGATATTTGCATAAAAAACGTAATACCCAGCCAAAATACGGCTTTCATGTGTACCCCGGCCTTAAGAGGAAGTTTTTAAGGTCATTCAAGCTGTAGCTACCGTCGAGCTAATAGGTGTGAAGAAAATTACAAGTTTAACACGTCTGTCAAGATAACAAATGAAAGCAGCAATTGCATGGCGTTATAGGATGAAAACAAGCTTAGCGCCAAAACGAGGCTACGCCTCGTGCGAGTCTAAGAAATGCCTCCCAAAAGGGAGGCAAAGAGCTTTTCACCTCCTACTTAAAGTTAGTTGCATCGAAGAGATGTTGGAGGCTCCTCGTGCGGGTGGACCGGTGAGGGTGGGACTCTGCAGAGACTCTGCTCCCGTTAACCCTACCCCCATGAGGGGGGTAGGGGGGAGCAGAGAACGAGGAGCATTTTGCTTGAATTATTTTTCGTTTTTTTTTCCCTTTAAATAAACATGTTTAAAACACGCGTTTTTACTTGTATCCATATCAGATGAATATATCTGGCATTAAAAACTTGATTTAAACGTCAAGAATATTCGAAATTGTCCGCCTTTAAGGCGGGGGTACACATGAATGTAAGTGAAATTTTGGTAAGTTTAAAGAGAGGTTGAAAGGGGAAAAAAGGGTTATGGAACACCACCAGACAGTTGCCTGACCGCACAATGGCACCCCAGGTTGTTGGGCAACTGTTTGGAGTGTGTCTACCAATTTTTTAATTCCAAACTCTATTTTAAAACAACAACAAATCTTCAAAATTTCCTATTTCCATCAATTTTACTAGTCCTTTGAGAAAAACTATTTCTCTCCAAATATCTCTAAAAATCACCACAAAATTTCCAAAACAACCCAAAACATAGATATGTGAGATGAGCAGAGAGATTCTTGATTGCTTAAAACGTAAACAAGATATTTGCATAAAAAACGTAATACCCAGCCAAAATACGGCTTTCATGTGTACCCCGGCCTTAAGAGGAAGTTTTTAAGGTCATTCAAGCTGTAGCTACCGTCGAGCTAATAGGTGTGAAGAAAATTACAAGTTTAACACGTCTGTCAAGATAACAAATGAAAGCAGCAATTGCATGGCGTTATAGGATGAAAACAAGCTTAGCGCCAAAACGAGGCTACGCCTCGTGCGAGTCTAAGAAATGCCTCCCAAAAGGGAGGCAAAGAGCTTTTCACCTCCTACTTAAAGTTAGTTGCATCGAAGAGATGTTGGAGGCTCCTCGTGCGGGTGGACCGGTGAGGGTGGGACTCTGCAGAGACTCTGCTCCCGTTAACCCTACCCCCATGAGGGGGGTAGGGGGGAGCAGAGAACGAGGAGCATTTTGCTTGAATTATTTTTCGTTTTTTTTTCCCTTTAAATAAACATGTTTAAAACACGCGTTTTTACTTGTATCCATATCAGATGAATATATCTGGCATTAAAAACTTGATTTAAACGTCAAGAATATTCGAAATTGTCCGCCTTTAAGGCGGGGGTACACATGAATGTAAGTGAAATTTTGGTAAGTTTAAAGAGAGGTTGAAAGGGGAAAAAAGGGTTATGGAACACCACCAGACAGTTGCCTGACCGCACAATGGCACCCCAGGTTGTTGGGCAACTGTTTGGAGTGTGTCTACCAATTTTTTAATTCCAAACTCTATTTTAAAACAACAACAAATCTTCAAAATTTCCTATTTCCATCAATTTTACTAATCCTTTGAGAAAAACTATTTCTCTCCAAATATCTCTAAAAATCACCACAAAATTTCCAAAACAACCCAAAACATAGATATGTGAGATGAGCAGAGAGATTCTTGATTGCTTAAAACGTAAACAAGATATTTGCATAAAAAACGTAATACCCAGCCAAAATACGGCTTTCATGTGTACCCCGGCCTTAAGAGGAAGTTTTTAAGGTCATTCAAGCTGTAGCTACCGTCGAGCTAATAGGTGTGAAGAAAATTACAAGTTTAACACGTCTGTCAAGATAACAAATGAAAGCAGCAATTGCATGGCGTTATAGGATGAAAACAAGCTTAGCGCCAAAACGAGGCTACGCCTCGTGCGAGTCTAAGAAATGCCTCCCAAAAGGGAGGCAAAGAGCTTTTCACCTCCTACTTAAAGTTAGTTGCATCGAAGAGATGTTGGAGGCTCCTCGTGCGGGTGGACCGGTGAGGGTGGGACTCTGCAGAGACTCTGCTCCCGTTAACCCTACCCCCATGAGGGGGGTAGGGGGGAGCAGAGAACGAGGAGCATTTTGCTTGAATTATTTTTCGTTTTTTTTTTCCCTTTAAATAAACATGTTTAAAACACGCGTTTTTACTTGTATCCATATCAGATGAATATATCTGGCATTAAAAACTTGATTTAAACGTCAAGAATATTCGAAATTGTCCGCCTTTAAGGCGGGGGTACACATGAATGTAAGTGAAATTTTGGTAAGTTTAAAGAGAGGTTGAAAGGGGAAAAAAGGGTTATGGAACACCACCAGACAGTTGCCTGACCGCACAATGGCACCCCAGGTTGTTGGGCAACTGTTTGGAGTGTGTCTACCAATTTTTTAATTCCAAACTCTATTTTAAAACAACAACAAATCTTCAAAATTTCCTATTTCCATCAATTTTACTAATCCTTTGAGAAAAACTATTTCTCTCCAAATATCTCTAAAAATCACCACAAAATTTCCAAAACAACCCAAAACATAGATATGTGAGATGAGCAGAGAGATTCTTGATTGCTTAAAACGTAAACAAGATATTTGCATAAAAAACGTAATACCCAGCCAAAATACGGCTTTCATGTGTACCCCGGCCTTAAGAGGAAGTTTTTAAGGTCATTCAAGCTGTAGCTACCGTCGAGCTAATAGGTGTGAAGAAAATTACAAGTTTAACACGTCTGTCAAGATAACAAATGAAAGCAGCAATTGCATGGCGTTATAGGATGAAAACAAGCTTAGCGCCAAAACGAGGCTACGCCTCGTGCGAGTCTAAGAAATGCCTCCCAAAAGGGAGGCAAAGAGCTTTTCACCTCCTACTTAAAGTTAGTTGCATCGAAGAGATGTTGGAGGCTCCTCGTGCGGGTGGACCGGTGAGGGTGGGACTCTGCAGAGACTCTGCTCCCGTTAACCCTACCCCCATGAGGGGGGTAGGGGGGAGCAGAGAACGAGGAGCATTTTGCTTGAATTATTTTTCGTTTTTTTTTTCCCTTTAAATAAACATGTTTAAAACACGCGTTTTTACTTGTATCCATATCAGATGAATATATCTGGCATTAAAAACTTGATTTAAACGTCAAGAATATTCGAAATTGTCCGCCTTTAAGGCGGGGGTACACATGAATGTAAGTGAAATTTTGGTAAGTTTAAAGAGAGGTTGAAAGGGGAAAAAAGGGTTATGGAACACCACCAGACAGTTGCCTGACCGCACAATGGCACCCCAGGTTGTTGGGCAACTGTTTGGAGTGTGTCTACCAATTTTTTAATTCCAAACTCTATTTTAAAACAACAACAAATCTTCAAAATTTCCTATTTCCATCAATTTTACTAATCCTTTGAGAAAAACTATTTCTCTCCAAATATCTCTAAAAATCACCACAAAATTTCCAAAACAACCCAAAACATAGATATGTGAGATGAGCAGAGAGATTCTTGATTGCTTAAAACGTAAACAAGATATTTGCATAAAAAACGTAATACCCAGCCAAAATACGGCTTTCATGTGTACCCCGGCCTTAAGAGGAAGTTTTTAAGGTCATTCAAGCTGTAGCTACCGTCGAGCTAATAGGTGTGAAGAAAATTACAAGTTTAACACGTCTGTCAAGATAACAAATGAAAGCAGCAATTGCATGGCGTTATAGGATGAAAACAAGCTTAGCGCCAAAACGAGGCTACGCCTCGTGCGAGTCTAAGAAATGCCTCCCAAAAGGGAGGCAAAGAGCTTTTCACCTCCTACTTAAAGTTAGTTGCATCGAAGAGATGTTGGAGGCTCCTCGTGCGGGTGGACCGGTGAGGGTGGGACTCTGCAGAGACTCTGCTCCCGTTAACCCTACCCCCATGAGGGGGGTAGGGGGGAGCAGAGAACGAGGAGCATTTTGCTTGAATTATTTTTCGTTTTTTTTTTCCCTTTAAATAAACATGTTTAAAACACGCGTTTTTACTTGTATCCATATCAGATGAATATATCTGGCATTAAAAACTTGATTTAAACGTCAAGAATATTCGAAATTGTCCGCCTTTAAGGCGGGGGTACACATGAATGTAAGTGAAATTTTGGTAAGTTTAAAGAGAGGTTGAAAGGGGAAAAAAGGGTTATGGAACACCACCAGACAGTTGCCTGACCGCACAATGGCACCCCAGGTTGTTGGGCAACTGTTTGGAGTGTGTCTACCAATTTTTTAATTCCAAACTCTATTTTAAAACAACAACAAATCTTCAAAATTTCCTATTTCCATCAATTTTACTAATCCTTTGAGAAAAACTATTTCTCTCCAAATATCTCTAAAAATCACCACAAAATTTCCAAAACAACCCAAAACATAGATATGTGAGATGAGCAGAGAGATTCTTGATTGCTTAAAACGTAAACAAGATATTTGCATAAAAAACGTAATACCCAGCCAAAATACGGCTTTCATGTGTACCCCGGCCTTAAGAGGAAGTTTTTAAGGTCATTCAAGCTGTAGCTACCGTCGAGCTAATAGGTGTGAAGAAAATTACAAGTTTAACACGTCTGTCAAGATAACAAATGAAAGCAGCAATTGCATGGCGTTATAGGATGAAAACAAGCTTAGCGCCAAAACGAGGCTACGCCTCGTGCGAGTCTAAGAAATGCCTCCCAAAAGGGAGGCAAAGAGCTTTTCACCTCCTACTTAAAGTTAGTTGCATCGAAGAGATGTTGGAGGCTCCTCGTGCGGGTGGACCGGTGAGGGTGGGACTCTGCAGAGACTCTGCTCCCGTTAACCCTACCCCCATGAGGGGGGTAGGGGGGAGCAGAGAACGAGGAGCATTTTGCTTGAATTATTTTTCGTTTTTTTTTTCCCTTTAAATAAACATGTTTAAAACACGCGTTTTTACTTGTATCCATATCAGATGAATATATCTGGCATTAAAAACTTGATTTAAACGTCAAGAATATTCGAAATTGTCCGCCTTTAAGGCGGGGGTACACATGAATGTAAGTGAAATTTTGGTAAGTTTAAAGAGAGGTTGAAAGGGGAAAAAAGGGTTATGGAACACCACCAGACAGTTGCCTGACCGCACAATGGCACCCCAGGTTGTTGGGCAACTGTTTGGAGTGTGTCTACCAATTTTTTAATTCCAAACTCTATTTTAAAACAACAACAAATCTTCAAAATTTCCTATTTCCATCAATTTTACTAATCCTTTGAGAAAAACTATTTCTCTCCAAATATCTCTAAAAATCACCACAAAATTTCCAAAACAACCCAAAACATAGATATGTGAGATGAGCAGAGAGATTCTTGATTGCTTAAAACGTAAACAAGATATTTGCATAAAAAACGTACTACCCAGCCAAAATACGGCTTTCATGTGTACCCCGGCCTTAAGAGGAAGTTTTTAAGGTCATTCAAGCTGTAGCTACCGTCGAGCTAATAGGTGTGAAGAAAATTACAAGTTTAACACGTCTGTCAAGATAACAAATGAAAGCAGCAATTGCATGGCGTTATAGGATGAAAACAAGCTTAGCGCCAAAACGAGGCTACGCCTCGTGCGAGTCTAAGAAATGCCTCCCAAAAGGGAGGCAAAGAGCTTTTCACCTCCTACTTAAAGTTAGTTGCATCGAAGAGATGTTGGAGGCTCCTCGTGCGGGTGGACCGGTGAGGGTGGGACTCTGCAGAGACTCTGCTCCCGTTAACCCTACCCCCATGAGGGGGGTAGGGGGGAGCAGAGAACGAGGAGCATTTTGCTTGAATTATTTTTCGTTTTTTTTTTCCCTTTAAATAAACATGTTTAAAACACGCGTTTTTACTTGTATCCATATCAGATGAATATATCTGGCATTAAAAACTTGATTTAAACGTCAAGAATATTCGAAATTGTCCGCCTTTAAGGCGGGGGTACACATGAATGTAAGTGAAATTTTGGTAAGTTTAAAGAGAGGTTGAAAGGGGAAAAAAGGGTTATGGAACACCACCAGACAGTTGCCTGACCGCACAATGGCACCCCAGGTTGTTGGGCAACTGTTTGGAGTGTGTCTACCAATTTTTTAATTCCAAACTCTATTTTAAAACAACAACAAATCTTCAAAATTTCCTATTTCCATCAATTTTACTAATCCTTTGAGAAAAACTATTTCTCTCCAAATATCTCTAAAAATCACCACAAAATTTCCAAAACAACCCAAAACATAGATATGTGAGATGAGCAGAGAGATTCTTGATTGCTTAAAACGTAAACAAGATATTTGCATAAAAAACGTACTACCCAGCCAAAATACGGCTTTCATGTGTACCCCGGCCTTAAGAGGAAGTTTTTAAGGTCATTCAAGCTGTAGCTACCGTCGAGCTAATAGGTGTGAAGAAAATTACAAGTTTAACACGTCTGTCAAGATAACAAATGAAAGCAGCAATTGCATGGCGTTATAGGATGAAAACAAGCTTAGCGCCAAAACGAGGCTACGCCTCGTGCGAGTCTAAGAAATGCCTCCCAAAAGGGAGGCAAAGAGCTTTTCACCTCCTACTTAAAGTTAGTTGCATCGAAGAGATGTTGGAGGCTCCTCGTGCGGGTGGACCGGTGAGGGTGGGACTCTGCAGAGACTCTGCTCCCGTTAACCCTACCCCCATGAGGGGGGTAGGGGGGAGCAGAGAACGAGGAGCATTTTGCTTGAATTATTTTTCGTTTTTTTTTTCCCTTTAAATAAACATGTTTAAAACACGCGTTTTTACTTGTATCCATATCAGATGAATATATCTGGCATTAAAAACTTGATTTAAACGTCAAGAATATTCGAAATTGTCCGCCTTTAAGGCGGGGGTACACATGAATGTAAGTGAAATTTTGGTAAGTTTAAAGAGAGGTTGAAAGGGGAAAAAAGGGTTATGGAACACCACCAGACAGTTGCCTGACCGCACAATGGCACCCCAGGTTGTTGGGCAACTGTTTGGAGTGTGTCTACCAATTTTTTAATTCCAAACTCTATTTTAAAACAACAACAAATCTTCAAAATTTCCTATTTCCATCAATTTTACTAATCCTTTGAGAAAAACTATTTCTCTCCAAATATCTCTAAAAATCACCACAAAATTTCCAAAACAACCCAAAACATAGATATGTGAGATGAGCAGAGAGATTCTTGATTGCTTAAAACGTAAACAAGATATTTGCATAAAAAACGTAATACCCAGCCAAAATACGGCTTTCATGTGTACCCCGGCCTTAAGAGGAAGTTTTTAAGGTCATTCAAGCTGTAGCTACCGTCGAGCTAATAGGTGTGAAGAAAATTACAAGTTTAACACGTCTGTCAAGATAACAAATGAAAGCAGCAATTGCATGGCGTTATAGGATGAAAACAAGCTTAGCGCCAAAACGAGGCTACGCCTCGTGCGAGTCTAAGAAATGCCTCCCAAAAGGGAGGCAAAGAGCTTTTCACCTCCTACTTAAAGTTAGTTGCATCGAAGAGATGTTGGAGGCTCCTCGTGCGGGTGGACCGGTGAGGGTGGGACTCTGCAGAGACTCTGCTCCCGTTAACCCTACCCCCATGAGGGGGGTAGGGGGGAGCAGAGAACGAGGAGCATTTTGCTTGAATTATTTTTCGTTTTTTTTTTCCCTTTAAATAAACATGTTTAAAACACGCGTTTTTACTTGTATCCATATCAGATGAATATATCTGGCATTAAAAACTTGATTTAAACGTCAAGAATATTCGAAATTGTCCGCCTTTAAGGCGGGGGTACACATGAATGTAAGTGAAATTTTGGTAAGTTTAAAGAGAGGTTGAAAGGGGAAAAAAGGGTTATGGAACACCACCAGACAGTTGCCTGACCGCACAATGGCACCCCAGGTTGTTGGGCAACTGTTTGGAGTGTGTCTACCAATTTTTTAATTCCAAACTCTATTTTAAAACAACAACAAATCTTCAAAATTTCCTATTTCCATCAATTTTACTAATCCTTTGAGAAAAACTATTTCTCTCCAAATATCTCTAAAAATCACCACAAAATTTCCAAAACAACCCAAAACATAGATATGTGAGATGAGCAGAGAGATTCTTGATTGCTTAAAACGTAAACAAGATATTTGCATAAAAAACGTAATACCCAGCCAAAATACGGCTTTCATGTGTACCCCGGCCTTAAGAGGAAGTTTTTAAGGTCATTCAAGCTGTAGCTACCGTCGAGCTAATAGGTGTGAAGAAAATTACAAGTTTAACACGTCTGTCAAGATAACAAATGAAAGCAGCAATTGCATGGCGTTATAGGATGAAAACAAGCTTAGCGCCAAAACGAGGCTACGCCTCGTGCGAGTCTAAGAAATGCCTCCCAAAAGGGAGGCAAAGAGCTTTTCACCTCCTACTTAAAGTTAGTTGCATCGAAGAGATGTTGGAGGCTCCTCGTGCGGGTGGACCGGTGAGGGTGGGACTCTGCAGAGACTCTGCTCCCGTTAACCCTACCCCCATGAGGGGGGTAGGGGGGAGCAGAGAACGAGGAGCATTTTGCTTGAATTATTTTTCGTTTTTTTTTTCCCTTTAAATAAACATGTTTAAAACACGCGTTTTTACTTGTATCCATATCAGATGAATATATCTGGCATTAAAAACTTGATTTAAACGTCAAGAATATTCGAAATTGTCCGCCTTTAAGGCGGGGGTACACATGAATGTAAGTGAAATTTTGGTAAGTTTAAAGAGAGGTTGAAAGGGGAAAAAAGGGTTATGGAACACCACCAGACAGTTGCCTGACCGCACAATGGCACCCCAGGTTGTTGGGCAACTGTTTGGAGTGTGTCTACCAATTTTTTAATTCCAAACTCTATTTTAAAACAACAACAAATCTTCAAAATTTCCTATTTCCATCAATTTTACTAATCCTTTGAGAAAAACTATTTCTCTCCAAATATCTCTAAAAATCACCACAAAATTTCCAAAACAACCCAAAACATAGATATGTGAGATGAGCAGAGAGATTCTTGATTGCTTAAAACGTAAACAAGATATTTGCATAAAAAACGTAATACCCAGCCAAAATACGGCTTTCATGTGTACCCCGGCCTTAAGAGGAAGTTTTTAAGGTCATTCAAGCTGTAGCTACCGTCGAGCTAATAGGTGTGAAGAAAATTACAAGTTTAACACGTCTGTCAAGATAACAAATGAAAGCAGCAATTGCATGGCGTTATAGGATGAAAACAAGCTTAGCGCCAAAACGAGGCTACGCCTCGTGCGAGTCTAAGAAATGCCTCCCAAAAGGGAGGCAAAGAGCTTTTCACCTCCTACTTAAAGTTAGTTGCATCGAAGAGATGTTGGAGGCTCCTCGTGCGGGTGGACCGGTGAGGGTGGGACTCTGCAGAGACTCTGCTCCCGTTAACCCTACCCCCATGAGGGGGGTAGGGGGGAGCAGAGAACGAGGAGCATTTTGCTTGAATTATTTTTCGTTTTTTTTTCCCTTTAAATAAACATGTTTAAAACACGCGTTTTTACTTGTATCCATATCAGATGAATATATCTGGCATTAAAAACTTGATTTAAACGTCAAGAATATTCGAAATTGTCCGCCTTTAAGGCGGGGGTACACATGAATGTAAGTGAAATTTTGGTAAGTTTAAAGAGAGGTTGAAAGGGGAAAAAAGGGTTATGGAACACCACCAGACAGTTGCCTGACCGCACAATGGCACCCCAGGTTGTTGGGCAACTGTTTGGAGTGTGTCTACCAATTTTTTAATTCCAAACTCTATTTTAAAACAACAACAAATCTTCAAAATTTCCTATTTCCATCAATTTTACTAATCCTTTGAGAAAAACTATTTCTCTCCAAATATCTCTAAAAATCACCACAAAATTTCCAAAACAACCCAAAACATAGATATGTGAGATGAGCAGAGAGATTCTTGATTGCTTAAAACGTAAACAAGATATTTGCATAAAAAACGTAATACCCAGCCAAAATACGGCTTTCATGTGTACCCCGGCCTTAAGAGGAAGTTTTTAAGGTCATTCAAGCTGTAGCTACCGTCGAGCTAATAGGTGTGAAGAAAATTACAAGTTTAACACGTCTGTCAAGATAACAAATGAAAGCAGCAATTGCATGGCGTTATAGGATGAAAACAAGCTTAGCGCCAAAACGAGGCTACGCCTCGTGCGAGTCTAAGAAATGCCTCCCAAAAGGGAGGCAAAGAGCTTTTCACCTCCTACTTAAAGTTAGTTGCATCGAAGAGATGTTGGAGGCTCCTCGTGCGGGTGGACCGGTGAGGGTGGGACTCTGCAGAGACTCTGCTCCCGTTAACCCTACCCCCATGAGGGGGGTAGGGGGGAGCAGAGAACGAGGAGCATTTTGCTTGAATTATTTTTCGTTTTTTTTTCCCTTTAAATAAACATGTTTAAAACACGCGTTTTTACTTGTATCCATATCAGATGAATATATCTGGCATTAAAAACTTGATTTAAACGTCAAGAATATTCGAAATTGTCCGCCTTTAAGGCGGGGGTACACATGAATGTAAGTGAAATTTTGGTAAGTTTAAAGAGAGGTTGAAAGGGGAAAAAAGGGTTATGGAACACCACCAGACAGTTGCCTGACCGCACAATGGCACCCCAGGTTGTTGGGCAACTGTTTGGAGTGTGTCTACCAATTTTTTAATTCCAAACTCTATTTTAAAACAACAACAAATCTTCAAAATTTCCTATTTCCATCAATTTTACTAATCCTTTGAGAAAAACTATTTCTCTCCAAATATCTCTAAAAATCACCACAAAATTTCCAAAACAACCCAAAACATAGATATGTGAGATGAGCAGAGAGATTCTTGATTGCTTAAAACGTAAACAAGATATTTGCATAAAAAACGTAATACCCAGCCAAAATACGGCTTTCATGTGTACCCCGGCCTTAAGAGGAAGTTTTTAAGGTCATTCAAGCTGTAGCTACCGTCGAGCTAATAGGTGTGAAGAAAATTACAAGTTTAACACGTCTGTCAAGATAACAAATGAAAGCAGCAATTGCATGGCGTTATAGGATGAAAACAAGCTTAGCGCCAAAACGAGGCTACGCCTCGTGCGAGTCTAAGAAATGCCTCCCAAAAGGGAGGCAAAGAGCTTTTCACCTCCTACTTAAAGTTAGTTGCATCGAAGAGATGTTGGAGGCTCCTCGTGCGGGTGGACCGGTGAGGGTGGGACTCTGCAGAGACTCTGCTCCCGTTAACCCTACCCCCATGAGGGGGGTAGGGGGGAGCAGAGAACGAGGAGCATTTTGCTTGAATTATTTTTCGTTTTTTTTTCCCTTTAAATAAACATGTTTAAAACACGCGTTTTTACTTGTATCCATATCAGATGAATATATCTGGCATTAAAAACTTGATTTAAACGTCAAGAATATTCGAAATTGTCCGCCTTTAAGGCGGGGGTACACATGAATGTAAGTGAAATTTTGGTAAGTTTAAAGAGAGGTTGAAAGGGGAAAAAAGGGTTATGGAACACCACCAGACAGTTGCCTGACCGCACAATGGCACCCCAGGTTGTTGGGCAACTGTTTGGAGTGTGTCTACCAATTTTTTAATTCCAAACTCTATTTTAAAACAACAACAAATCTTCAAAATTTCCTATTTCCATCAATTTTACTAATCCTTTGAGAAAAACTATTTCTCTCCAAATATCTCTAAAAATCACCACAAAATTTCCAAAACAACCCAAAACATAGATATGTGAGATGAGCAGAGAGATTCTTGATTGCTTAAAACGTAAACAAGATATTTGCATAAAAAACGTAATACCCAGCCAAAATACGGCTTTCATGTGTACCCCGGCCTTAAGAGGAAGTTTTTAAGGTCATTCAAGCTGTAGCTACCGTCGAGCTAATAGGTGTGAAGAAAATTACAAGTTTAACACGTCTGTCAAGATAACAAATGAAAGCAGCAATTGCATGGCGTTATAGGATGAAAACAAGCTTAGCGCCAAAACGAGGCTACGCCTCGTGCGAGTCTAAGAAATGCCTCCCAAAAGGGAGGCAAAGAGCTTTTCACCTCCTACTTAAAGTTAGTTGCATCGAAGAGATGTTGGAGGCTCCTCGTGCGGGTGGACCGGTGAGGGTGGGACTCTGCAGAGACTCTGCTCCCGTTAACCCTACCCCCATGAGGGGGGTAGGGGGGAGCAGAGAACGAGGAGCATTTTGCTTGAATTATTTTTCGTTTTTTTTTCCCTTTAAATAAACATGTTTAAAACACGCGTTTTTACTTGTATCCATATCAGATGAATATATCTGGCATTAAAAACTTGATTTAAACGTCAAGAATATTCGAAATTGTCCGCCTTTAAGGCGGGGGTACACATGAATGTAAGTGAAATTTTGGTAAGTTTAAAGAGAGGTTGAAAGGGGAAAAAAGGGTTATGGAACACCACCAGACAGTTGCCTGACCGCACAATGGCACCCCAGGTTGTTGGGCAACTGTTTGGAGTGTGTCTACCAATTTTTTAATTCCAAACTCTATTTTAAAACAACAACAAATCTTCAAAATTTCCTATTTCCATCAATTTTACTAATCCTTTGAGAAAAACTATTTCTCTCCAAATATCTCTAAAAATCACCACAAAATTTCCAAAACAACCCAAAACATAGATATGTGAGATGAGCAGAGAGATTCTTGATTGCTTAAAACGTAAACAAGATATTTGCATAAAAAACGTAATACCCAGCCAAAATACGGCTTTCATGTGTACCCCGGCCTTAAGAGGAAGTTTTTAAGGTCATTCAAGCTGTAGCTACCGTCGAGCTAATAGGTGTGAAGAAAATTACAAGTTTAACACGTCTGTCAAGATAACAAATGAAAGCAGCAATTGCATGGCGTTATAGGATGAAAACAAGCTTAGCGCCAAAACGAGGCTACGCCTCGTGCGAGTCTAAGAAATGCCTCCCAAAAGGGAGGCAAAGAGCTTTTCACCTCCTACTTAAAGTTAGTTGCATCGAAGAGATGTTGGAGGCTCCTCGTGCGGGTGGACCGGTGAGGGTGGGACTCTGCAGAGACTCTGCTCCCGTTAACCCTACCCCCATGAGGGGGGTAGGGGGGAGCAGAGAACGAGGAGCATTTTGCTTGAATTATTTTTCGTTTTTTTTCCCTTTAAATAAACATGTTTAAAACACGCGTTTTTACTTGTATCCATATCAGATGAATATATCTGGCATTAAAAACTTGATTTAAACGTCAAGAATATTCGAAATTGTCCGCCTTTAAGGCGGGGGTACACATGAATGTAAGTGAAATTTTGGTAAGTTTAAAGAGAGGTTGAAAGGGGAAAAAAGGGTTATGGAACACCACCAGACAGTTGCCTGACCGCACAATGGCACCCCAGGTTGTTGGGCAACTGTTTGGAGTGTGTCTACCAATTTTTCAATTCCAAACTCTATTTTAAAACAACAACAAATCTTCAAAATTTCCTATTTCCATCAATTTTACTAATCCTTTGAGAAAAACTATTTCTCTCCAAATATATCTAAAAATCACCAAAAAATTTCCAAAACAACCCAAAACATAGATATGTGAGATGAGCAGAGAGATTCTTGATTGCTTAAAACGTAAACAAGATATTTGCATAAAAAACGTAATACCCAGCCAAAATACGGCTTTCATGTGTACCCCGGCCTTAAGAGGAAGTTTTTAAGGTCATTCAAGCTGTAGCTACCGTCGAGCTAATAGGTGTGAAGAAAATTACAAGTTTAACACGTCTGTCAAGATAACAAATGAAAGCAGCAATTGCATGGCGTTATAGGATGAAAACAAGCTTAGCGCCAAAACGAGGCTACGCCTCGTGCGAGTCTAAGAAATGCCTCCCAAAAGGGAGGCAAAGAGCTTTTCACCTCCTACTTAAAGTTAGTTGCATCGAAGAGATGTTGGAGGCTCCTCGTGCGGGTGGACCGGTGAGGGTGGGACTCTGCAGAGACTCTGCTCCCGTTAACCCTACCCCCATGAGGGGGGTAGGGGGGAGCAGAGAACGAGGAGCATTTTGCTTGAATTATTTTTCGTTTTTTTTTCCCTTTAAATAAACCTGTTTAAAACACGCGTTTTTACTTGTATCCATATCAGATGAATATATCTGGCATTAAAAACTTGATTTAAACGTCAAGAATATTCGAAATTGTCCGCCTTTAAGGCGGGGGTACACATGAATGTAAGTGAAATTTTGGTAAGTTTAAAGAGAGGTTGAAAGGGGAAAAAAGGGTTATGGAACACCACCAGACAGTTGCCTGACCGCACAATGGCACCCCAGGTTGTTGGGCAACTGTTTGGAGTGTGTCTACCAATTTTTCAATTCCAAACTCTATTTTAAAACAACAACAAATCTTCAAAATTTCCTATTTCCATCAATTTTACTAATCCTTTGAGAAAAACTATTTCTCTCCAAATATATCTAAAAATCACCAAAAAATTTCCAAAACAACCCAAAACATAGATATGTGAGATGAGCAGAGAGATTCTTGATTGCTTAAAACGTAAACAAGATATTTGCATAAAAAACGTAATACCCAGCCAAAATACGGCTTTCATGTGTACCCCGGCCTTAAGAGGAAGTTTTTAAGGTCATTCAAGCTGTAGCTACCGTCGAGCTAATAGGTGTGAAGAAAATTACAAGTTTAACACGTCTGTCAAGATAACAAATGAAAGCAGCAATTGCATGGCGTTATAGGATGAAAACAAGCTTAGCGCCAAAACGAGGCTACGCCTCGTGCGAGTCTAAGAAATGCCTCCCAAAAGGGAGGCAAAGAGCTTTTCACCTCCTACTTAAAGTTAGTTGCATCGAAGAGATGTTGGAGGCTCCTCGTGCGGGTGGACCGGTGAGGGTGGGACTCTGCAGAGACTCTGCTCCCGTTAACCCTACCCCCATGAGGGGGGTAGGGGGGAGCAGAGAACGAGGAGCATTTTGCTTGAATTATTTTTCGTTTTTTTTTCCCTTTAAATAAACCTGTTTAAAACACGCGTTTTTACTTGTATCCATATCAGATGAATATATCTGGCATTAAAAACTTGATTTAAACGTCAAGAATATTCGAAATTGTCCGCCTTTAAGGCGGGGGTACACATGAATGTAAGTGAAATTTTGGTAAGTTTAAAGAGAGGTTGAAAGGGGAAAAAAGGGTTATGGAACACCACCAGACAGTTGCCTGACCGCACAATGGCACCCCAGGTTGTTGGGCAACTGTTTGGAGTGTGTCTACCAATTTTTCAATTCCAAACTCTATTTTAAAACAACAACAAATCTTCAAAATTTCCTATTTCCATCAATTTTACTAATCCTTTGAGAAAAACTATTTCTCTCCAAATATATCTAAAAATCACCAAAAAATTTCCAAAACAACCCAAAACATAGATATGTGAGATGAGCAGAGAGATTCTTGATTGCTTAAAACGTAAACAAGATATTTGCATAAAAAACGTAATACCCAGCCAAAATACGGCTTTCATGTGTACCCCGGCCTTAAGAGGAAGTTTTTAAGGTCATTCAAGCTGTAGCTACCGTCGAGCTAATAGGTGTGAAGAAAATTACAAGTTTAACACGTCTGTCAAGATAACAAATGAAAGCAGCAATTGCATGGCGTTATAGGATGAAAACAAGCTTAGCGCCAAAACGAGGCTACGCCTCGTGCGAGTCTAAGAAATGCCTCCCAAAAGGGAGGCAAAGAGCTTTTCACCTCCTACTTAAAGTTAGTTGCATCGAAGAGATGTTGGAGGCTCCTCGTGCGGGTGGACCGGTGAGGGTGGGACTCTGCAGAGACTCTGCTCCCGTTAACCCTACCCCCATGAGGGGGGTAGGGGGGAGCAGAGAACGAGGAGCATTTTGCTTGAATTATTTTTCGTTTTTTTTTCCCTTTAAATAAACCTGTTTAAAACACGCGTTTTTACTTGTATCCATATCAGATGAATATATCTGGCATTAAAAACTTGATTTAAACGTCAAGAATATTCGAAATTGTCCGCCTTTAAGGCGGGGGTACACATGAATGTAAGTGAAATTTTGGTAAGTTTAAAGAGAGGTTGAAAGGGGAAAAAAGGGTTATGGAACACCACCAGACAGTTGCCTGACCGCACAATGGCACCCCAGGTTGTTGGGCAACTGTTTGGAGTGTGTCTACCAATTTTTCAATTCCAAACTCTATTTTAAAACAACAACAAATCTTCAAAATTTCCTATTTCCATCAATTTTACTAATCCTTTGAGAAAAACTATTTCTCTCCAAATATATCTAAAAATCACCAAAAAATTTCCAAAACAACCCAAAACATAGATATGTGAGATGAGCAGAGAGATTCTTGATTGCTTAAAACGTAAACAAGATATTTGCATAAAAAACGTAATACCCAGCCAAAATACGGCTTTCATGTGTACCCCGGCCTTAAGAGGAAGTTTTTAAGGTCATTCAAGCTGTAGCTACCGTCGAGCTAATAGGTGTGAAGAAAATTACAAGTTTAACACGTCTGTCAAGATAACAAATGAAAGCAGCAATTGCATGGCGTTATAGGATGAAAACAAGCTTAGCGCCAAAACGAGGCTACGCCTCGTGCGAGTCTAAGAAATGCCTCCCAAAAGGGAGGCAAAGAGCTTTTCACCTCCTACTTAAAGTTAGTTGCATCGAAGAGATGTTGGAGGCTCCTCGTGCGGGTGGACCGGTGAGGGTGGGACTCTGCAGAGACTCTGCTCCCGTTAACCCTACCCCCATGAGGGGGGTAGGGGGGAGCAGAGAACGAGGAGCATTTTGCTTGAATTATTTTTCGTTTTTTTTTCCCTTTAAATAAACCTGTTTAAAACACGCGTTTTTACTTGTATCCATATCAGATGAATATATCTGGCATTAAAAACTTGATTTAAACGTCAAGAATATTCGAAATTGTCCGCCTTTAAGGCGGGGGTACACATGAATGTAAGTGAAATTTTGGTAAGTTTAAAGAGAGGTTGAAAGGGGAAAAAAGGGTTATGGAACACCACCAGACAGTTGCCTGACCGCACAATGGCACCCCAGGTTGTTGGGCAACTGTTTGGAGTGTGTCTACCAATTTTTCAATTCCAAACTCTATTTTAAAACAACAACAAATCTTCAAAATTTCCTATTTCCATCAATTTTACTAATCCTTTGAGAAAAACTATTTCTCTCCAAATATATCTAAAAATCACCAAAAAATTTCCAAAACAACCCAAAACATAGATATGTGAGATGAGCAGAGAGATTCTTGATTGCTTAAAACGTAAACAAGATATTTGCATAAAAAACGTAATACCCAGCCAAAATACGGCTTTCATGTGTACCCCGGCCTTAAGAGGAAGTTTTTAAGGTCATTCAAGCTGTAGCTACCGTCGAGCTAATAGGTGTGAAGAAAATTACAAGTTTAACACGTCTGTCAAGATAACAAATGAAAGCAGCAATTGCATGGCGTTATAGGATGAAAACAAGCTTAGCGCCAAAACGAGGCTACGCCTCGTGCGAGTCTAAGAAATGCCTCCCAAAAGGGAGGCAAAGAGCTTTTCACCTCCTACTTAAAGTTAGTTGCATCGAAGAGATGTTGGAGGCTCCTCGTGCGGGTGGACCGGTGAGGGTGGGACTCTGCAGAGACTCTGCTCCCGTTAACCCTACCCCCATGAGGGGGGTAGGGGGGAGCAGAGAACGAGGAGCATTTTGCTTGAATTATTTTTCGTTTTTTTTTCCCTTTAAATAAACCTGTTTAAAACACGCGTTTTTACTTGTATCCATATCAGATGAATATATCTGGCATTAAAAACTTGATTTAAACGTCAAGAATATTCGAAATTGTCCGCCTTTAAGGCGGGGGTACACATGAATGTAAGTGAAATTTTGGTAAGTTTAAAGAGAGGTTGAAAGGGGAAAAAAGGGTTATGGAACACCACCAGACAGTTGCCTGACCGCACAATGGCACCCCAGGTTGTTGGGCAACTGTTTGGAGTGTGTCTACCAATTTTTCAATTCCAAACTCTATTTTAAAACAACAACAAATCTTCAAAATTTCCTATTTCCATCAATTTTACTAATCCTTTGAGAAAAACTATTTCTCTCCAAATATATCTAAAAATCACCAAAAAATTTCCAAAACAACCCAAAACATAGATATGTGAGATGAGCAGAGAGATTCTTGATTGCTTAAAACGTAAACAAGATATTTGCATAAAAAACGTAATACCCAGCCAAAATACGGCTTTCATGTGTACCCCGGCCTTAAGAGGAAGTTTTTAAGGTCATTCAAGCTGTAGCTACCGTCGAGCTAATAGGTGTGAAGAAAATTACAAGTTTAACACGTCTGTCAAGATAACAAATGAAAGCAGCAATTGCATGGCGTTATAGGATGAAAACAAGCTTAGCGCCAAAACGAGGCTACGCCTCGTGCGAGTCTAAGAAATGCCTCCCAAAAGGGAGGCAAAGAGCTTTTCACCTCCTACTTAAAGTTAGTTGCATCGAAGAGATGTTGGAGGCTCCTCGTGCGGGTGGACCGGTGAGGGTGGGACTCTGCAGAGACTCTGCTCCCGTTAACCCTACCCCCATGAGGGGGGTAGGGGGGAGCAGAGAACGAGGAGCATTTTGCTTGAATTATTTTTCGTTTTTTTTTCCCTTTAAATAAACCTGTTTAAAACACGCGTTTTTACTTGTATCCATATCAGATGAATATATCTGGCATTAAAAACTTGATTTAAACGTCAAGAATATTCGAAATTGTCCGCCTTTAAGGCGGGGGTACACATGAATGTAAGTGAAATTTTGGTAAGTTTAAAGAGAGGTTGAAAGGGGAAAAAAGGGTTATGGAACACCACCAGACAGTTGCCTGACCGCACAATGGCACCCCAGGTTGTTGGGCAACTGTTTGGAGTGTGTCTACCAATTTTTCAATTCCAAACTCTATTTTAAAACAACAACAAATCTTCAAAATTTCCTATTTCCATCAATTTTACTAATCCTTTGAGAAAAACTATTTCTCTCCAAATATATCTAAAAATCACCAAAAAATTTCCAAAACAACCCAAAACATAGATATGTGAGATGAGCAGAGAGATTCTTGATTGCTTAAAACGTAAACAAGATATTTGCATAAAAAACGTAATACCCAGCCAAAATACGGCTTTCATGTGTACCCCGGCCTTAAGAGGAAGTTTTTAAGGTCATTCAAGCTGTAGCTACCGTCGAGCTAATAGGTGTGAAGAAAATTACAAGTTTAACACGTCTGTCAAGATAACAAATGAAAGCAGCAATTGCATGGCGTTATAGGATGAAAACAAGCTTAGCGCCAAAACGAGGCTACGCCTCGTGCGAGTCTAAGAAATGCCTCCCAAAAGGGAGGCAAAGAGCTTTTCACCTCCTACTTAAAGTTAGTTGCATCGAAGAGATGTTGGAGGCTCCTCGTGCGGGTGGACCGGTGAGGGTGGGACTCTGCAGAGACTCTGCTCCCGTTAACCCTACCCCCATGAGGGGGGTAGGGGGGAGCAGAGAACGAGGAGCATTTTGCTTGAATTATTTTTCGTTTTTTTTTCCCTTTAAATAAACCTGTTTAAAACACGCGTTTTTACTTGTATCCATATCAGATGAATATATCTGGCATTAAAAACTTGATTTAAACGTCAAGAATATTCGAAATTGTCCGCCTTTAAGGCGGGGGTACACATGAATGTAAGTGAAATTTTGGTAAGTTTAAAGAGAGGTTGAAAGGGGAAAAAAGGGTTATGGAACACCACCAGACAGTTGCCTGACCGCACAATGGCACCCCAGGTTGTTGGGCAACTGTTTGGAGTGTGTCTACCAATTTTTCAATTCCAAACTCTATTTTAAAACAACAACAAATCTTCAAAATTTCCTATTTCCATCAATTTTACTAATCCTTTGAGAAAAACTATTTCTCTCCAAATATATCTAAAAATCACCAAAAAATTTCCAAAACAACCCAAAACATAGATATGTGAGATGAGCAGAGAGATTCTTGATTGCTTAAAACGTAAACAAGATATTTGCATAAAAAACGTAATACCCAGCCAAAATACGGCTTTCATGTGTACCCCGGCCTTAAGAGGAAGTTTTTAAGGTCATTCAAGCTGTAGCTACCGTCGAGCTAATAGGTGTGAAGAAAATTACAAGTTTAACACGTCTGTCAAGATAACAAATGAAAGCAGCAATTGCATGGCGTTATAGGATGAAAACAAGCTTAGCGCCAAAACGAGGCTACGCCTCGTGCGAGTCTAAGAAATGCCTCCCAAAAGGGAGGCAAAGAGCTTTTCACCTCCTACTTAAAGTTAGTTGCATCGAAGAGATGTTGGAGGCTCCTCGTGCGGGTGGACCGGTGAGGGTGGGACTCTGCAGAGACTCTGCTCCCGTTAACCCTACCCCCATGAGGGGGGTAGGGGGGAGCAGAGAACGAGGAGCATTTTGCTTGAATTATTTTTCGTTTTTTTTTCCCTTTAAATAAACCTGTTTAAAACACGCGTTTTTACTTGTATCCATATCAGATGAATATATCTGGCATTAAAAACTTGATTTAAACGTCAAGAATATTCGAAATTGTCCGCCTTTAAGGCGGGGGTACACATGAATGTAAGTGAAATTTTGGTAAGTTTAAAGAGAGGTTGAAAGGGGAAAAAAGGGTTATGGAACACCACCAGACAGTTGCCTGACCGCACAATGGCACCCCAGGTTGTTGGGCAACTGTTTGGAGTGTGTCTACCAATTTTTCAATTCCAAACTCTATTTTAAAACAACAACAAATCTTCAAAATTTCCTATTTCCATCAATTTTACTAATCCTTTGAGAAAAACTATTTCTCTCCAAATATATCTAAAAATCACCAAAAAATTTCCAAAACAACCCAAAACATAGATATGTGAGATGAGCAGAGAGATTCTTGATTGCTTAAAACGTAAACAAGATATTTGCATAAAAAACGTAATACCCAGCCAAAATACGGCTTTCATGTGTACCCCGGCCTTAAGAGGAAGTTTTTAAGGTCATTCAAGCTGTAGCTACCGTCGAGCTAATAGGTGTGAAGAAAATTACAAGTTTAACACGTCTGTCAAGATAACAAATGAAAGCAGCAATTGCATGGCGTTATAGGATGAAAACAAGCTTAGCGCCAAAACGAGGCTACGCCTCGTGCGAGTCTAAGAAATGCCTCCCAAAAGGGAGGCAAAGAGCTTTTCACCTCCTACTTAAAGTTAGTTGCATCGAAGAGATGTTGGAGGCTCCTCGTGCGGGTGGACCGGTGAGGGTGGGACTCTGCAGAGACTCTGCTCCCGTTAACCCTACCCCCATGAGGGGGGTAGGGGGGAGCAGAGAACGAGGAGCATTTTGCTTGAATTATTTTTCGTTTTTTTTTCCCTTTAAATAAACCTGTTTAAAACACGCGTTTTTACTTGTATCCATATCAGATGAATATATCTGGCATTAAAAACTTGATTTAAACGTCAAGAATATTCGAAATTGTCCGCCTTTAAGGCGGGGGTACACATGAATGTAAGTGAAATTTTGGTAAGTTTAAAGAGAGGTTGAAAGGGGAAAAAAGGGTTATGGAACACCACCAGACAGTTGCCTGACCGCACAATGGCACCCCAGGTTGTTGGGCAACTGTTTGGAGTGTGTCTACCAATTTTTCAATTCCAAACTCTATTTTAAAACAACAACAAATCTTCAAAATTTCCTATTTCCATCAATTTTACTAATCCTTTGAGAAAAACTATTTCTCTCCAAATATATCTAAAAATCACCAAAAAATTTCCAAAACAACCCAAAACATAGATATGTGAGATGAGCAGAGAGATTCTTGATTGCTTAAAACGTAAACAAGATATTTGCATAAAAAACGTAATACCCAGCCAAAATACGGCTTTCATGTGTACCCCGGCCTTAAGAGGAAGTTTTTAAGGTCATTCAAGCTGTAGCTACCGTCGAGCTAATAGGTGTGAAGAAAATTACAAGTTTAACACGTCTGTCAAGATAACAAATGAAAGCAGCAATTGCATGGCGTTATAGGATGAAAACAAGCTTAGCGCCAAAACGAGGCTACGCCTCGTGCGAGTCTAAGAAATGCCTCCCAAAAGGGAGGCAAAGAGCTTTTCACCTCCTACTTAAAGTTAGTTGCATCGAAGAGATGTTGGAGGCTCCTCGTGCGGGTGGACCGGTGAGGGTGGGACTCTGCAGAGACTCTGCTCCCGTTAACCCTACCCCCATGAGGGGGGTAGGGGGGAGCAGAGAACGAGGAGCATTTTGCTTGAATTATTTTTCGTTTTTTTTTCCCTTTAAATAAACCTGTTTAAAACACGCGTTTTTACTTGTATCCATATCAGATGAATATATCTGGCATTAAAAACTTGATTTAAACGTCAAGAATATTCGAAATTGTCCGCCTTTAAGGCGGGGGTACACATGAATGTAAGTGAAATTTTGGTAAGTTTAAAGAGAGGTTGAAAGGGGAAAAAAGGGTTATGGAACACCACCAGACAGTTGCCTGACCGCACAATGGCACCCCAGGTTGTTGGGCAACTGTTTGGAGTGTGTCTACCAATTTTTCAATTCCAAACTCTATTTTAAAACAACAACAAATCTTCAAAATTTCCTATTTCCATCAATTTTACTAATCCTTTGAGAAAAACTATTTCTCTCCAAATATATCTAAAAATCACCAAAAAATTTCCAAAACAACCCAAAACATAGATATGTGAGATGAGCAGAGAGATTCTTGATTGCTTAAAACGTAAACAAGATATTTGCATAAAAAACGTAATACCCAGCCAAAATACGGCTTTCATGTGTACCCCGGCCTTAAGAGGAAGTTTTTAAGGTCATTCAAGCTGTAGCTACCGTCGAGCTAATAGGTGTGAAGAAAATTACAAGTTTAACACGTCTGTCAAGATAACAAATGAAAGCAGCAATTGCATGGCGTTATAGGATGAAAACAAGCTTAGCGCCAAAACGAGGCTACGCCTCGTGCGAGTCTAAGAAATGCCTCCCAAAAGGGAGGCAAAGAGCTTTTCACCTCCTACTTAAAGTTAGTTGCATCGAAGAGATGTTGGAGGCTCCTCGTGCGGGTGGACCGGTGAGGGTGGGACTCTGCAGAGACTCTGCTCCCGTTAACCCTACCCCCATGACGGGGGTAGGGGGGAGCAGAGAACGAGGAGCATTTTGCTTGAATTATTTTTCGTTTTTTTCCCCTTTAAATAAACCTGTTTAAAACACGCGTTTTTACTTGTATCCATATCAGATGAATATATCTGGCATTAAAAACTTGATTTAAACGTCAAGAATATTCGAAATTGTCCGCCTTTAAGGCGGGGGTACACATGAATGTAAGTGAAATTTTGGTAAGTTTAAAGAGAGGTTGAAAGGGGAAAAAAGGGTTATGGAACACCACCAGACAGTTGCCTGACCGCACAATGGCACCCCAGGTTGTTGGGCAACTGTTTGGAGTGTGTCTACCAATTTTTCAATTCCAAACTCTATTTTAAAACAACAACAAATCTTCAAAATTTCCTATTTCCATCAATTTTACTAATCCTTTGAGAAAAACTATTTCTCTCCAAATATATCTAAAAATCACCACAAAATTTCCAAAACAACCCAAAACATAGATATGTGAGATGAGCAGAGAGATTCTTGATTGCTTAAAACGTAAACAAGATATTTGCATAAAAAACGTAATACCCAGCCAAAATACGGCTTTCATGTGTACCCCGGCCTTAAGAGGAAGTTTTTAAGGTCATTCAAGCTGTAGCTACCGTCGAGCTAATAGGTGTGAAGAAAATTACAAGTTTAACACGTCTGTCAAGATAACAAATGAAAGCAGCAATTGCATGGCGTTATAGGATGAAAACAAGCTTAGCGCCAAAACGAGGCTACGCCTCGTGCGAGTCTAAGAAATGCCTCCCAAAAGGGAGGCAAAGAGCTTTTCACCTCCTACTTAAAGTTAGTTGCATCGAAGAGATGTTGGAGGCTCCTCGTGCGGGTGGACCGGTGAGGGTGGGACTCTGCAGAGACTCTGCTCCCGTTAACCCTACCCCCATGAGGGGGGTAGGGGGGAGCAGAGAACGAGGAGCATTTTGCTTGAATTATTTTTCGTTTTTTTTCCCTTTAAATAAACCTGTTTAAAACACGCGTTTTTACTTGTATCCATATCAGATGAATATATCTGGCATTAAAAACTTGATTTAAACGTCAAGAATATTCGAAATTGTCCGCCTTTAAGGCGGGGGTACACATGAATGTAAGTGAAATTTTGGTAAGTTTAAAGAGAGGTTGAAACGGGAAAAAAGGGTTATGGAACACCACCAGACAGTTGCCTGACCGCACAATGGCACCCCAGCTAGGTTGTTGGGCAACTGTTTGGAGTGTGTCTACCAATTTTTCAATTCCAAACTCTATTTTAAAACAACAACAAATCTTCAAAATTTCCTATTTCCATCAATTTTACTAATCCTTTGAGAAAAACTATTTCTCTCCAAATATATCTAAAAATCACCAAAAAATTTCCAAAACAACCCAAAACATAGATATGTGAGATGAGCAGAGAGATTCTTGATTGCTTAAAACGTAAACAAGATATTTGCATAAAAAACGTAATACCCAGCCAAAATACGGCTTTCATGTGTACCCCGGCCTTAATAACCTTTGACACTTAAATAAAGTCATTGATTTATTCATTCATTTGCTTTCATTCACTGATTCATTCATTGCCATTCATCATTCATTCATTCAGGCATACATGCGTCCATTCAATTATTCAGTTAGGGGAGAAAATATAATATAATGAAAAAATTATCTTGTAGCAATGGCAGAGCTAGGTGTCGATAAAAATTTAATACCACGTTGCCAGAACAACTATGTTTTCTGTTATTGTCCGTTTCAAATGATACGATTTTAGATTTCGAAGCAAAGTAGGAGTAAAGCAGTCTGGCGCCCTGGCCTTATGTTCAGTGCCGCCTCGGATCGACTCATCGGTGTGTGAGCCCTGGTCGAGGTCATTGAGTTGTGTTCTAGGCAAGAAACTTTACTCTCACAGTGCGTCTCTCCACCCAGGGGTGGGCACCGCCGGGTAATTTTAATGGACTAGCATCCTTTCCAAAAGGAGCAGAAATTCTCCCGGTCACTTTATGTTACAGAAACTGGATATAAGGGCCGACCTGGTGAGCCAATTGGCTCGTATGTAGCCTCTACATACCAAGCAATAGGTAACCGCTATTCCCTTTTCCTCTTTTCGTATAATCGTGGCTTTGCAAACTTTTACATTTTCAAGTTCACAAGTAGGAGATTATGCACATTTTACCGTACGTATATCTTTATATACGTTATGGCATATGACCACAGTATAGGTAAAACGTGATTATCACAATGATAATAGTAAAGAAAAGAATAAGACAGTTCTCAAGCATAATTAGTGCCCGTTTAAAAGTTTAGTCGATGAAGTCGCTACTGGCGTTTCAAAAAAAGGACTGTCTCTTATAAGCCCTGGGCTAATTCAACTTTGTAAGGTCTTTTGGTTGGACTTATAAACAAAGGGGCTTATGTCCATTATTTCCAAGAGGGCTTGTAACCGGAATAGAAAATCCGTTTCGAAAAAAGCTATAGCTGCACATCAAAAGTTAAAAATAGTAATTATTCATAGCAGGCGTTTCAGGCTAAGCCTTCCACAGTGCTAAGTTTATTTTTTTCTTGCTGTCACTGAATGTTACTATTTAAAACTTTTGAACTGTTTACCGTGCCAAGCACCACGGGTCTTTTTCGATTACCATTTTTTTATAGCTGAACATGTTGACCCTAATAGGTTTTTCATGTACAGGTAAATGAGCATTAAAGCTTCATAATAAAATCAATTCTAAACAAGAAAAATTATACGGGGGGGGGGGGGTAGAAACGTAGTAGCCTCATCTAGGCGTTCAGTTACATACGACGCAGTGCGAAAATGGCGCACAAGAAAGTAAGAAAAAAGTCGAAGTATAACGTACTTGTATACTGTTTTACACAACCTTTAAGCAATTGGCTGTCCTGTTTTATTTATAGACCATGAGAGGAATGACTGAAGTGAGCTTCTCCATTGTTTATATCATAACGATGATCGTAGCTTTGGCTGGAAATACACTGCTGATCTACATCGTGTGGAAGAAACCTGCGACAAGAAATCTGACAAGTTTCCTGTTTGTTAACATGGCGGTGGCTGATTTGTTGGTTGCAGTATTTCAGATGCCTATCAGCATAGCTTTCTTTTATTTCCAGCACATTCAAATACCCTGTGAGCTTTACTACCCTGCATTCGTGTCGTCGGCCGCCTCCATTTTCTGTCTCACTGTGATGGCATTTGATCGATACTTTGCTGTTGTTCATCCTTTCCGAAGTAGCATTTGGTTCAGGTAGCCTAAGATCATTACACCAGTTATTTGGATCTCATCCGTGGCCTTGATGTCAATCGCAGTAGTGGCCTTCAAATTCATAGATGGTGCGTGCCGCTTTGATGACACTGTTATATCGCCTCTGGCCTTCTGGAATTACATCCTTGTATTCATCTACCTTCTGCCTCTCGCCATCATCTCCATCCTCTACATCATAGTTGCTGCAAATCTGTGGCTCCATGAAGTGCCTGTGGATCATGACGCTAGTGAAAACCAACGACAACAGGAAATCCCCAAGAAAAAAGTCATCCGAATGCTCATCATTTTTGTGGTGGCGTTTGCAGTCTGCTGGCTTCCAGTGCATGTGTATCAGATGGACTATTCTATAAAAATGAGAGACGTTTGGCCGCCTGCCCTCAAATACTTCTGCTACTGGTTTAACCAGGCAAACAGCGCCATAAATCCGTGGCTCTACATTGTTTTAAACGGAAAGATGAAAGCAGCCTTCACCAAAATGATCCGATGTCGCCGTACAGGAATTCTTAAACTGGAAAATCCTGCCATCACCGCCACGAGAGGCAAAAATAACTTTTCAAAGAGCTCCTTCCAAACTACCAAACTGTGAATGTCACTTTTGTGGGTGTAAAAAAATCAACAAATATTGTTTGCGAGACATTGCCTGACTAGTACGCCCAGTAATTAGCGAGACATTGCTTGGAATTGAGTGGCAGATACCAGATATTGCTTGACTTTTGGCAAGTTCAGTAAAGTTGTAGAAAGACATAAACCAAGGTGATTGAAAGTAGTATACATAGTTTTACGAAGTGTAGCTAGTCCAACGTGTCAGCTATGACAGCCTAGGGAATTAAAACGATGTTATTTCTATATAGAGCTTTTCATAAAAGCAAACTGTATGTGTCGTTTTGTTAATTACTATAACAACATTTCATTGCTTTTCCTTAGTTAACTCTTTGAGTTCATTTTGATACCATGCTTAACTAATTGAAAGCCTAACTTCAAAACAATTGCCCTTTTTTTAGTTCACATGTACAATAACTAAGTAGTTTATTATATGGCTATTTCACGAAAATTTCAATTTCTTCGTCGATGTTTAATTACCTTCGTCCTGTCTGGCACGAACTCATTCATAATTTAACGCTATGAATTTGCTGTGCTCCAAAAATTATAGTTCGTCAGGGTAATATAATTCACTCTCAGAGTGTTCCTCGCCACTCATCGTTTTCAACTGCTTAAATTAAAAAAAAAAAAAAACATAATTTTTTTGTTTTGTTTTGCTTTGATTTTGCGGCTCGTAATCGGCCTGTGGGAATTACGGTAGAAAAGTGCCCTAAAATTAGCCAATCAGAGCGCGCGTTCAATCCTTCACAACTAAAGGCCATATAGTGAATATTAAGCTAATGTTATTTATAGGGCAACGACTTTAACTTTTTAGCTTTTTTTAGATAAAATACCTAGCGAAATGTGTTGTTTGCCAAACCTGAATATTTGAAAACACTTGGACAGTACAATCCGAGCCAATCTTCATGTGTTACGCTTTAAGAGAAATGAAGCTTTAAAAATTTTGTTGTGTCTTTGAGGAAAAAAATCTGGAATTTGAAACCACTTGGACAGTACAATCCAAGCCAATTCAAATGTGTGAAGCTATAAGAGAAAGCTTTAATAAGTTTGTTTTGAGGTTGAGAACACAAATTATAGCACTGAACCAAGAGGGGGCTTGGGAGAGTGGGCGGTAGCAGAGAAGGCTGGTTCATTGGATGGAGCTACATGGAAATTGTACAACAAGTGTGTTGATGACCCTGTAAGTACAAATAAAATGATTGTACAGTTTTCCCAATTTTAATTGATCTACTTGAAGCTCTTTAACGGAGAAAGCTGTAATTGAAACCTGCCGAACTGAATCTTTACTTTGCAAAATCATTTGAAAATAACCTCTGACGTGTCCTAAGGTTCCAGTGTTCATGTTTACATTCACTTTAAATATTATAAAAAGCTTTTATTCGCTTTGATAATTTAGTCAGTGTAAATTTATTCACTCCCATGGAAAACTAGGATTGCTTCTTGTAAACTTCAAAATGGCCAACTCTCAAGCCCCGTCCAAACGGACTCCCAGGCAGTCGCAAGTAGGTGCATGTTGAACTTGAGTAGAGACTTGGCCAAACGGACTCGCAAGTTTCCTTGCCCTAGTCAAAGGAACTCACAAGTGCAGACAAGTTTTCAATTTGTTCACTCAAAACTGAAGTTACTTAGCTTTGTCTTAAACTCACCCAATGTTTTAGATACTCTAATATCAGTCAGAAGGCTATTTCACAACGCGGCACCGCTAGAAGAGAGACGTTTACGAACACAATCGGTACGAGGCTGCGGAAGAGCCAGCTTCATTTCACTATTTCTTAATCTATCAGTAGTAGTATCATTACGAAAGATGAATTTATTTCAGGTGTCTGTCCATTTAGAATTTTGAACATCATAACGGCTTTGGCAAAAAGGCTCTGATTCCTAAGATTTTTCTGATTTTGATTTTGCACACCATATCCCTGCAGACTAGTATTCCAACATACGCTAGCTAGACCAATATCTTTCAAAGTCACTTCCGAGTTTCAGTGTCTATTAAAGAACACCGGGAAAGAACCCTGATCTAGACTAAATTATTGACAAACTGGCCACTTTTCCGGTATATTATACCCTATTCTAGATCAAAACTATCTGATTTCTACACCATATTTCAGACAAACTGGTCTGAAAACCATACCCTTCACAGCGGCACATACCCATATATATACCTTATATGGGAGTACTCCCCCACCCCCTCCCCGGGAAGTTCTGATTTCTTTGCCCACGGTAGCTGCCATTAAACAATTATTGGATGAGGTTAAGCATGATATCATAAATTATCAAAACCGAGGTCTGTGTTATCTACCGAAGCCGAAGGCTGAGGCAGATAACACAGACACTAGGTTTTGATAATTCATGATATCATGCGAAAACCGAATTCAATAATTCTTTTATCATACATTTTTCACATAATTCATACTCAGAAACATAAGCGAAGCGTTCAGCCATTTTGTTTCTGAGGGGGCTTAGTAACCAGGCAGAGTTGAACTTGACATGATAAATGCAATATCTGCAGCAGATATTGCATTTATCATGTGAATTGATTGAATGCTCTCGACCAATCAGATTTTTCATAGTGAGTCTGATGTATAATAATAGTAGTTATATTAAAACGAGGTTATTTAATGAAGAAAAAGTGCCCTAACCGGTATAAACAGGTGCTACACCACTTTAGGCTACTGTTGCTTCTTCTGTCATAAGAACAACAATTTTCTTGATGTGGAAAGTGTTGTGTACAACGCACCAAAGTGCATCTAGTTCTATTCTCTTTTTCAGTGTCCACAGTTCAAGTTAAGAGAGACGACTACTATCAAAACCAATACGGCAGTGCATCAAACCCGGGTTGTGGAACAACTCTAAGAGCGCTGTTTGATAGTAAATTTAACCAAGTCGGACAAGTATGGCGCTGTTTTTATGAGGTGGCACTTACTACAGACTCACACTCAAACCTGTATGTTTATGACATAGTGAAGTGCTCAAACTGCTTGCATTCGGTTACGGCAGACCTGTTGACTATAAATGATTGAAGAAACACTGCTGTTCATAATATACAATGGAACCCTTAACTAACTACAACGGCCACCGCCCAGGCGAACAGTCCAAATATTCACTCTTATTTGAACCTGTCTACAACCGCCACCTCTCCACAACAACAACGCCCACTAAAGCGCGTCCCAAACTACAAATAAAAATTACCTTTCCACAACGGCCAGTTAGTCAACGACTGAGAAAAGGTGTATCTACCAAACAGTATGTTATATTGTTAAAGGTCACAAAACTTGATCCGTCGTTGGTCTCTGTTTGGTTTCTGTTCTATTGATATATCTCGATAGTGTTTGACATGTCTGTGCTATAGTAAGCATTTTATAATTAAATGTCAAAATGTTGTGCCCCAGAAAAAATAGGCAGGTGTCATATAACACCTCTGCCTTCCCATAACGGCCACCTCTCTTTTCTCTCTTCGATTTCCGTGGCCGTTGGGGATATTTTTGACTGTAACTACTTAGTTCTCTCTCAAGAGAAGCATCTCTGGAACTCTCACGGCGATAGGCGATCGAGGAGAGAATAGTGTAGACCCACAAAATTGACGGAACCCAGCTGTAGTGCAACGCACGGAATGAGGGAATTATCCGAGAGGCTTCTAGCTGAAATCTTTGAACTGTGAAATGTCAATTTAAATATTTTGAACTGTCATGCGCGTGCGTGATTTCAAACTGAATTTTCCTGATTTTAGCCGTCGAGCTTTTGATGTCACGGTCATTGACAAATCGACCTTCTTCTTCCATGGTCTACACTCTTATAAACCGGAAAATAGATTGGAGACTATTAGTCCAGTCATTTTGGAAGGACCTGTCACTAATTGTAACAGAAACTTTCTCTTCATCAATCATTTAAAAATAATGTCTGGATCATACTAAACCAAGCACGGGAACATGTCAAACTTTGAAATATATATATATATATATATATATATATTGATTGACCACTCCCCCAATGGGGCTTTTCAGGGCCAGTGATGACTGATGAAACAAATATTCCAAATGAACAAAACATGGTTAAAAATCCCAACTGGAAGGAGGCAGACCAGTTGGCTATTTACAAACGTGGCCAAGGAATTGAACTAGGGTCTACCAAGAGACAACTCCAGCTTAGTGGTCAGAACGGGACTTGAACCCGCGACCTCCGGATTTCAAGGGCGCGCTGCCTCGCTTGGTGCGACCTGGAGACGAGGCTAAAAAGCGGAAGTTGCTTTTATTCTGCTTGTTTATCTTCAGAATTGCACTCGACCCCTCCAAATTTGATTAATAGTACTCTGTGAGCTTTCATCTTGAAAGAAATTAGACTAAATCATGTAAAAAGCTCAATCTTATTAACGTTTCTTACTCAAAGACACAGTATTTCAAATTTCCACTCACAAAGGTCTGTACTAAAGGAAGGCTATGATACTTCGCTGTCGTTCAACAATACGCAACTACTAAATCAAACGTACAGATGAGTGAGACATGTTTTTCAAAAATACAATAGACTATCGCAATACCGTCTAATAAAGTTTCACAGTTTACTCAGAATTATTGGATGGGTTTTCGTCTGTTCATTTCCATGGTACACGTTTTTTTTATTCATTTATTTATTTATTTCTACGTTTTTATTGCTTTTGCAAAAAAACTTTACAAGCATGTAACTTTCATTAAAATTATCCTATGAACATTATATACCTTAAATGTAACTTTTATAATAATCATTGTGTCTAGATACCCTGCAGCCGGGAACTGTTTTTTAAAATACTACATACCCGGCAGTCTGAAATTATTCTAGAATTTCCACCGAAAAACTCATCCAATCCTTCTTAAAACTTCATTTCAAATGGAAATTTTGGTGGAAAAAAAGGGAAGAATTTTGACTGCCAAGTATGTAGCTTTTGAAAAACCGCGAGTCACACAAAGTTCGTACAATTTGCGCAAAACCAAAACATTGGAAAAACTCGCTTGGTCTTTCCGACCAAAGATCGAAATGCTGAAATACTCTTGGGAGATTTCATTGATCATTTTTTGTGGATATTGAATATATTGATTATTCCTGAATTTTTGACTGTCGGGTATCTAGTATTTTGAGCAACCGTGCATGGGAGTCGAGGATATTTTAGTATGTCGAAGCTAAGAGAATTCGTCCACAGCAAAAGCAAAACATTATTTAGAATCCTTTCACATTCCTGAACAAATATCGAATATTCTCACAGGGTTCAAACTTCAATTTTTCTAGAAATTATCCTATGAGAGTTGACACCGGAGTCAGAGTATGAATTTTTCCTGCGTTAACATCGCTATTTTATATGCCCAAATTTCTAAACAAAGTTCTACAGTTTAAGAAGGATTAGATGAGTTTTTCCGCGGTAATTCTAGGATAATTTCAAACTGCCGGGTATGTAGAACTTTAAAAATACTTCCCGGCTGCCGGGTATCTACTAGACACAATGTATATAATTATACGATGATACGAACGATCTTTCTTTCTTAACTTGGCAATTCTTCCTTTCACGGAAATTATAATTTTTATGATTAATTGGTAATGTGACTCGTGAAAAGCAAATCGTGTCCGATTTTGTTATCACTTGTATGATTACAGACCGAATTGGACTCCACTCAGTCCTATTACCATCACTAATTACAATAGCACTAGCACAAATTACATTTTTTTTGGACAATTCGAAACATAAATCGAAACAGTTCCTTCTTTGTGACGACAAGTCGGTCAGTGAATTTAAAGTGGAATTCTCTTAACTTGATTCCTTGGAAATATCTTTCCCCAGTTTGTTTTGTCTTCTGTAATAGTTTTGTTCCATCGCTTTGGGCCTGCATGCTGATCATTATATTTCCGATGGTACACGTTTACTCATCTTGATACGTCGCCAAACTGACCAAGCGCGGAATTGAATATGGCGTAGCACATGGAAAAGCGCACCAGAGAACTGCGCATATGGGGTGCATATGGTGAAGAGGAAGAGAAACTCCGTGGGCGTACCCACAGAGAATTAGCAGAGAATGTGAGATGGATCTCATTGCAATCCTATAGAAAAAATTGTTGGGCAGCGCTTAGCAGAATGCATATAAAACGCTTCCCGAGGAGGCGAAGAGGCGATAGGGCGCGTAAAGTAAATGCACAGGAAACAAAGGTCATTTACATTCCTGACATTTACAAGGCCCTTGGCAATCCCAAGTGACGTTTCTGCGGCTCTTTTAAAGCTCTCATTTGCATTCGTAAGCCATTTTATTGCTGAAGAAGGTTATAGTATTTTAACCGAAACGTCCACACAAAGTTTTTCAGTCAGTGACAACACATTTTTATTTCTTATTATTATCATGCCTGACTACAACTATAGTATTTTTAAACTAAGGTCATTCATTAACCTTTTTATTATCAACTACAAAATTAAAATTAGTTCAGCACATCTTAGCACTGTATGAGCACTGGAGAGGTTTGAATCAGATATGTAACTTGTTATCTAAGGAATAATCTATGTTTTTTAAAATTAACGCGTGACTGCGTATTATATACAATATATGATGCCCAAACCTACTACACTAGAAATATTTTGTTGTTCATAAACTATAAGTTCTTAAAGATAATTAACCGCAGCTGCTAACGACCAAAAAATGGTCGAATTGTTCTTTTTTTGATAAAAGCATGAACTTTTGCCAGATTGCTAACATCCCTGTGACGAACAGTTTTAGATATGGAGCCAGCCCAAATTAGCCACCTGAGCTTCGTGCTGCGCATGTCTTAAATCACGACGACATGAAAACGAGGTTCAGACAAATAAAGTGACAATATGCGGTATTTTTTTTATAAAAGGCAAGTGCTTTGTGTTGGTTAAGGAAGTAACAGGTTTATTGCCACTAAGGGAGTAATGTGTAGTCATGTGATATGTCACGTGACCAGTCACGTGCCGATTTATCGATATTCTGAGCGTTAACATGTAACTAAAAATGAAGTGCTAAATAAAGTACAGTTGAAGTTGAAGTTGAAGTTGAAAAGATGACCATTCTGTCTTGTAATCTTTATAACATCCAAGAAAAAACCGATAACATTAATTCGGTAACCTTTCTAAATTTACTTGGGAACAACTAAGTATGACTCCCCTTTGATCAAGAAATTTGACATTTCCATGGTCAAAGAATCTTGACACACGCGTTTTTCAAAATTTTAATTTTGTTGCATTTTTATTTTTATTTCCAAGGTTTTTCTTACCATCTCAATTTAAGATCTTTTCAGGGTTAACTTAATGCTTTCTATTTGTTTTTGACCAATTTTCACATATTTTGGGGTTTGGAGAAATCTAGACACCCAAGATTGCGGACCAAGGTGTCTACAATTCACTCAAATGTACACGCTATTCCCATACAACTTGTGACGTCATAACCGTTTTGCGGACCTTGAAGAAGGCAGTTTTGGATAAAATATCTACTTTCCAATTTTCAATCTTGGAGTTTTACTGTTCTTAAAGCGACGAGGAGGGAGGTGACTGAGAGTAGAGTAGGCATCTCCAGCCCTAAGAAATCAGAAACAAAAACAGGTAAAATAGGCTTTTATATTTGAATTATCGCTAGTTTTTAAAAAACAATGACGATATTTAATTGATCGTGTTTGAATATTTCTTTTAATTTTACAATGTTATATCATCAGCAAAAATATTTTGCTGCTATGGCCTTGCTTGGCTGTGATTGAACGCTTTGTCGTTCTCCTATACGACCGAACAAGTAATCTGACAAAGGTTAATGAAGCGAGACAGAACCTCTTCTCTAAGAAGTCTAGGACGCTGGAAAAAATACCTCCAACCCAAGAGGCGCTCCTACAGCACACCAAGCGTTCGGTGTATCAAGGTGGGCACATTTGGGCCAAAACACTTGTAACGCAACCAGTTTTTCCGAGCCCTTGTGAGTGGGGATGGCAACGCGATGACAGGTCTTGGATTCCAGTGTGGACGACACTGCCGCAGATGAAGGACACGTGTTACGAACTTATCCGCTGCAGCTGCAAGACTGCGTGCACACGTCGTTGTAAGTGTGTCAAGGCAAGCTTGGCTTGCACAGACTTGTGTAACTGTGGTGGTACCTGTAACTAATGCTGTTTTAATTACATTTAGGTGTCACTCCTGAAAAACATGTATCCATTGAACTACTGCAAAATAGCATAAGATATTAAGCAAAGGAATGGATTAGAGGAATATCAGACACAAGTAACTAGCGGGATCGCTGCAGCCTAAATATGACAAATGTAGATTTTGCATTTTGTAGCCAATAAATGTTGAAAGAAATTCGATTAAATGACATCAAAATTTGAAGTTGTTGTTGTTCTATTCACGAACTCGCACTGATTTGTATGGTCTATACTGCAATCAAGTATTTTACTTTTGGGCTTGTGCTTTAGTCTTTTAATCTAAAACATTAAAAACTCACAAGTAAAAAATGACCTGGTAAAATTATCCAATTAAAATATCGTATATGTTGGAACATAAATGTATCTATCGAAAATACACTGCAAAATTTGGCCATTTGTCTAAGCCTCATTTTCATGCAGTAGTGCTTTGGAACATGTGCAGTACAAAAGACCCAGCAGCTAAATAAGGCAGGCTCCCTACCTTGAAATGTTTCTCTTTGAGATGTAAGTAATCTGGCAAAATTCTCAGACTTTGCCCAAAAAACAACAAAAAATTCCATGCATTAACAATTAGACCTTTCTTGACGGGTCACGTGACAGGTCACGTGATTGACTGGTCACAAGACCGAACTAAAATATCGCGCATGTAGGCACAGCCACCATTCAATGTCAAAAGGGTACCTATATGTAGAAACTACATAAAAATACGGTTATTTGTGTGAGCCTCGTTTTCATGCACTCGTGATTTGGGACATGCGCAGCATGAAGCTCCGGTAGCTAATACGGGCTGGCTCCATATCTGAAAATGTTCGTCACAGGGATGTTACTAATCTGGGAAGGTTTCATGCTTTTATCAAAAAACGAACAATTTTGGTCGTTAGCAGCTTGTTGACATATTATTTCTAGCGTAAGCCTATGGGCAATTTACTTTGACTCAAAACGTCAGCTTTCAATTTATCTTTATCAACTTTAAGTTCATAAACAGCTTAGTATTTCACGATGTAAAGAGACAGAGAAGGAAGGCCCGAAGTCAAGGAGAAAGACAAGCATCAGAGTACACTTGCATCCAGTGTGGAAGAGACTGTCACTCCTGAATCGGCCTGACCAGTCACACCCAACGCTGTACGAGCCAGAATTAACAACCAGAGCGCGTATCCAGTCTCTCGAGACTGACTTTGGTTACTTGACTTATTTCCTATATCTCCTCTGGGAGAATAGGGCCGTGAAAAGAGACTGACGGATGCCCCTTATTTCTTACTTCATCTGACTTCATTGCATCTGACTTCATTGCAATGCAGTACAGTTTCGTCAGAAGCCAACAACTTTGTACATTAAAACCTAAGCAACAAACGAATAATCAGATTTATTTAACGTCATATTTGTAACAGGCAATATAACATCAAATTGGGATTTACAGGAGTTAAATATATTAACTTTTTCACTGCTCACTCAGGCATTCACTTGTAATGATTATTCCAATACTTTAATGCGACACTTTATTAAAGGGATTTAACTTTACCCAGAGCTTTTGTAAGGCAGAGGATACGTTCTACTGAGCCTGGAACAAATTAGGGGAAAGATTCTTAATAGATCGTTTTCACGTGACGTCATCACTTTCTAAAATCAGAAACTAAAAATCCACCAAAGTTTTCATCCTCATCAAGTATAAGAGGTGACATATTTATATCTGTTTACAACTTTACAGCTCAATAGCGTGCTTCGTTTGGAAACCAAAGCATTTTGAATTTCCGAGTTATGGTGGTGCGTGACACAAGGCTACGATCAAATTTGTTGAAAAATATATACTTATCTCATGAGTTTGAGCCCAGTTAGAAGCTAGAGTTTTAGGAAAAGTGCTTATGTAAATACTTGTTTTTCAGTACTGATAATCAGTCGCCTAGAAAGCCAAAGTAAGTTCCAGATGTTTACACTATTTTCCGGCCGCCATATTGGTGTACCATGGAGATGCACCAACATGGCGTTTACATATCGCGCTCTGTAAATTTCTGCGAAACATTCCAACGAATATCTGAAGTTTGGGGAAACGCACAGGGCTAAAACTTTTAGACGTGTCTAATTTTTTTTTTTATCTTCTATAACATCACAATTTCTTAGCTTTTTTCCACTGGATAGTTTTCGATTTATTTTTTTATTGCGTGACAGTGAAAACGATCTAGTAAGTGACAACAGCCAAAACAGCCAAAAAAAGTAATAATTACTCCGGCGACCACTTATTACTCATACAATCCAGTAAACCAACTACGACAAACACAAATACAAGTACACTTTGACTTTTAGCAAAGAGTTGTTTGTGGAATCCGCTTCCTTGGCGTAAAGAAGACTCTGGTATTTCAGTACAATCTGGCTTTTAGCACTTTTAGCAAACAGTTTTTTTGTGGAACTCGCTTGGAGTGAAGGGCAAGCTGTTGTTTACAATCTGGCTTCCTTGAAGGAGGAGCTCTTTGAGGAGCCTCTTTTGCTTCTTCTGGTGATTAAGGTTAGTCGTCGATCATCAATTTCTTCTTCATGGCGGCATCGGATCATGTTTTTGAAAGCTGCTTTCATCTTTCCGTTCAGACCAATATACAGCCACGGATTTATGGCGCTGTTAGCTTGGCTAAACCAGTAGCAAATGTAGATAATTACATAAGGATCCCACATCGCTCCACGTCCACTCACCATGTTCACGCCTTCGTCCATTTGATACACGTGCAAGGGGAGCCAGCAGACTGCAAACACCACCACAACAATGATGAGCATTCGGATGACTTTTTTCTTGGGGATTTCCGAGCCTCGTTGATTTTCATTAACGTTATGATCCACAGGCACCTCATGAAGCCACAGTTTTCGAGCGACTAGGGTGTACAGAACTGAGATGACAACCAGGGGCAGGAGGAAGCCGACAGCAAAAAAGTAAGCATAGAAGGGCAAAATTAGAGGTATCTTAATTCGACAGCTGCCACGGATGAGTGCGAAGGCAACTGGTACGATTGACATCAAGGCCACGGATGAGATCCAAATAATCGGCGTAATGATCTTAGGCTCCCTGAACCAAATGCTCCGTCGGAAAGGATGAATAACAGCGAAGTATCGATCAAACGCCATCACGGTGAGGCAGAAAATGGAGGCGATCGTTGAGGCATAAACAGCATAGTAGAGAAACCTGCAGTTAAAAGCATCAAGAAAATCAGAGCTTCCAAAGACATAAAAGTGAGTAATGGTGACAGGCATCTGAAATGCAGCAACCAGCAAATCAGCCACCGCCATGTTAACAAACAGGAAACTTGTCAGATTTCTTGTCGCAGGTTTCTTCCACACGATGTAGATCAGCAATATGTTTCCAGCCAAAGCTACGATCATTGTTATCACATAAAGTACGGTCAGAGACAATACGATGGTGTCATGGTCTGTCATGTTCTGTAAATTAAACAAAACCATTTTAGATTTTAAGAGTACCCATGGTAAGTCATTTTGAGTCGTTTTGTTCTGCCAAACAAAGTCATTTTCAAAGTGAAGAAACTTCTTATAAATAAGCGTTTTAAAGTGGCTCAAAACATTTTCCAGCAGATAAATTTTGATGGATCATAATAACAACTCTTTATCACTTGTGCTACAATCATGGTATCAAAAACTGCCCAATCATTGGTGAACACTTTGTTATCATTTTCGAGTCACAATAGGTTACCATAGCAACAGTATTACCCGCTAAAACACCCGCATTGCAGCTTTAAGGGCTTATACTTAAAAAAAGGCACGGTGAAATTTAATTATCAAATTTCAATAGGCAGGACACAACTTGTAGCAAAGATTTAAAGAAATCTGTAGATACGGTTCAAAGCCACCTTAAAGTTTTGAAAAAGTAAGGGGGTGACGCGTTGGTCTTAAATAAGAATCAAGCACGAATTCATTCCAAATGAAAAAGAACTGAGAACCAGAAAAGTGAAAATTCTCTTTACTGAGTGCCATTGTAACATAGCTCAGATAGCAGGTTGCACAGCAGTAAAATATCTTCTTATTCCTTCAAGATCATTATCAAGGCCTTTGATGAAATGTTAAAATGTTTCAGAAACAAGCACAAAACGTATTTCATAAACACGCAGGCAGTTGTGTTTTACTGCGCCACATACGAGATCTTTGCGTCTTAATCATAATTTCTGTTGTGGAAACTCGTTTCATGACCCTTAAGAAGTTTTCCCTTTCCCACCTTCAAATTAATCGGTACACTTTCGTGCTACTAGTGTTGGAATGCTAGCACTTAAATTTACACTTCAGAGTTAATTCTCTGTTTCACCATTTGTGTTCACAGTGCTACGCGGCACAACATTCATATGTACCCTTACTTTCTCCTCGCCGTGATTCACCACCTACATCGTCCCCGACTTTCTCTGTCCGACCTCGTAGCTCAGTCGGCAGAGTAACGGTAGATCTAGTCCGGAGGTCGAGGGTTCAATTCCCACCGAGGTCAAAATATTTTTTCTTTACCTCGTGTGGTTCCCTGATTCCCTTTACTAGGGCTAACGCCCAGTGGGTTATTCATGGGTTCAATTAGCACTTAAATTTACACAGCAGAGTTAATTCTCTGTTTCACCATTAGTGTTGAAATGCACATGCGGCCACTAATATGTCAGTCGAAAAAAGACAGGAACTAAATTTCGATGAAATGTAGATGTTCAGTAGAGTTAAGTAGCATATAATTAAGTAATCTAGTGTAGTAGTGTGAATGTAATGATATAAAAAATACGAAATAAAAAGAATAATAATAAAAAAAGTCTCTCCTTAACTGACAACGTTCACCTATACCAAACTACTGCTCTTTTTTTGATGTTATTATTTCATCACTTTACGGGCTATATTCACTACCTATAAGTTAAAACCTTTCAATAGCTGTGTTAACATAGTTGAGAACTACCCAGATGTTTTCCATTATCACCTAATGGTAGTTGAACAGTGAAGCATTGCTTTAAGATTAAAATCAAACACGGATTTTATTGTTTCCTAACTTATGGCTACTTTTGAAGACATACAGTCTGTTACTTCTTAACAACCTTAAACAACCTCGTCTCACATCTATAAAATGAAATTCGGGGCAGCATGTTTCATGATCCGTTTTGTGAAGGGTCAATCTTGCTTGTTGTTTATCTCAAAGATATTCGTACCTGTTTACATAATGGGCCAAAGTTGATTACCTTCCAGATAATTAAAAATAACGCATTCTTTTTAGATAATCAAACCTGAATCGGCTCCTGACGAAGGAGAACGCCTACGATTGATCGTGTCGTTTTTACCCTAATCACTCTCGCGGGCTTTGTGGACAAGTGCCGCGGGTATCGATCGTTATGACATGTTGATTTCAGCCTTTGGGCGTTATTTCGGACTGGGCTGTATAGCCTCGATCTGATGTGCTAATGTTTTCTTGGCCGCCTTGAGCTGGAATTTACACGTGTAGTGAAATTGCCGCTCGAGGTGAAAATATTTCAGCAAGCTATTCCATCTTATTTTCGCTTTTCGCATTTTTCCACAAGATATGTGAAGTTTGGTTGATTTAATCGGATTTCCACTAGCAAATCTAGTTAAGGCGGCTACGTACGAGAATATCAGAAAGCAATTCGCCCCGGCTACGACAGCGAAGTTGTGATGTGTCAATTGAGCTGCTTTTCTCAGGAGATTCAACTTCTCTCTGCGCTCATACTTGTGAGACTCGACCATTAAATTCCCCTCAGCCAATGAGCACTGGCGAGATGAATGCAGATTGTCTCAAGTCGCTGAGCTATGAAGTTCAAATATCTTCAAAAGTACGAGTTTCCCACAAATCCCGGTAATTTAGCTGGGTGGCCTTTGGGTCTAACGACTACGTCTATAGTAGATGGTCAAATGAACAATATGCCTTTTATTATATAAAAGTCAGTGGTATAGCGAGTAGTAACATATTCATAAAAACGATACGATATCCTCACATGTGAAGATATGATATCCTCACATGTGAAGATATCGATGATTTCAGTGGCATCAGGTTTGTCTCTTAAATTGTACTTAAATTCGTTGGTGTATCATCGAAACATCTTCGGGTCTTCCTCGAAAGTCTTCGGCAATCTTCGGCAATCTTCGGACATCTTCGGAAATTCTCGGGAAATGTTAGGAAACGTTCGTCTGGTCTTCGGGACAATTTTGGAAAATCTTCGGAAATCTTCGGAAAGTGGTCGGAAATCTTCGGAAAATCATCAAAAACGCCGTTATCAGTACGTTTATATAATAAAAAGAACATTACACGTTAGCTCGAAGATATGAATTTTATGTTACTCGTGGCAAGAGCAACATCTCACTCGTTCGCTGCGCTCACTCGTGAGATATTGCTCTTGCCACTCGTGTAATATCCTCTATATCCCAGTTGTGTAGCTGGGCAGCCATTGAATCAATTGACCACGAGTTGTCACATACAAGCAGAGAGAAGTTGTGCTCCTGAATGTAGTGTATTCTATCGCTGGAAATAACTGATGTCTTGACAGATACTTCAGTTATATCTTGTCAAAATAGTGTCATATTAACGTCTTTAACAAGAGGAGTTAGAAGATGAGTTAGAAAAAACAATTACAAAACTCAACGTGAAAGAGAACCATCTAGGGTCCCAATTTGTGATTTGTCAATGTATAGTCTGCAAAAAAGCATGGCCAATTAATACTAAACCAAAATCAGCAGCTAGCTATATGTGCTATATGATGCTCAAGGGATAAAAGCACGCCAGAAACGTTTTCCGATGCTAATGGCATTATTCCTGGGCCAGTACCTATTGAATAAGAAGGTCTCTCTCAAACAGAGGAAATGCTCATTACTCGAGCCCTGCCAATCATGAGAATTTACATCAAACAGGTGGACAGAAGGGTTATTCTGGACATTGTATTAACTTGCCTCAAAACCGGCCAATAACTCGCATCAGTTTTGCCAAGATCATCGTCAATAAGGTGAAAGGCAAAGACATCACATTCATGGATGTGAATGTGCGAAGACAAAAAGTGCACAATGCACTGCTGTTGCAGTTTCAAAACAATCCTCGTTATAAAGAAGTAGCGATCAATCAACATGCACTGAATTGCCTACCTATCAATGGTGTTCCAACTGGTATTATGACCGTTAAATCTGATAATGATATTTTGCCGGATGAAATGGCATCACCTAATTCAGTCCCTTCTGATAGTGATGGAGATAAAGTTTACAATTAACTTTCAGAAATTGCTAGTTTCATGCCAACAAATCAACAACAACAGGAATTAGATGCAATTAAAGAACAGTTATATCTGAATGGGCCAATTGACTGGCCCTCTGTTCACAATTAAGCATTCACTAGAGGAAGCATTCACTGCCACGGTTTTGCTAAACTGAGCAATGACCCAGGTTTGTGTGATCTAAAAAAGACATCTCTTAAAAGATTCTTAGCTCAAAAATACAAAGATGAGCATAAAGATGAAAATACATTTGAGTTGGATATCATTGCTGGTCAAAACACTGAAGAATTAGCTTGTAAACATGTTGACTGGTTGCTTTCTACTGTTAACCCCAATCCACCAGATGAGGATATGTGCGTAAGACCTGACTGCCATCCATGTCAAAAACGATACCAAGACTTACCAGACTGTCATATTCATGATGATTTTTTGTTATTTGCTCCGGCAACATGGTTCAGCATCATACTCGCTGTAGTACAAGTTACTGCTTAAGAAAGAAGAGCACTGCTTCTGAACCAAAACGCAAATGGATGTGTCTGCTCTAGGACAAGGTTAGTGTTTGAACAGATTAATTCTAAAAGTGTTTAGCCACAGTATAGAGCATAAATTGTCACCAAGAGAATTGATTCTCGACTAAATAACAACCAAAGGCTCCAGTTAGTCTTGGAGAGCAAACTGTGATATCCAAGTAGTCATTGACCACTATGTTTGTGTAGAATACCTTACAAAGTATGCCGCTAAAGGTGAGCCAAGCTCAGCTATACTAAACCCGATGCAGCATTTAACACAACTATGAATAACACTCCAAGCAATACCGATACTCACAGACCTATTAAAAAAAAAAATTAAGGAAAACACTCGGTGAACGAGATTATGCTGCCCAGGAAACAATGCACTACTTGCTTTGTTTAACTTTAAGGCTTCACAGCTCAAGTTTCATTGTAATGCCAGTTAGTTTAAATGGGTCTTGTGGAGTCGAAATAAACTCATCAGCCGACGAAAACTTTGTTGTAGTAATTCCTTTCTTGATATCTATGCTAATCGTGCACAATATGATAGCCCACACATTAAGGCAGCCAAATTAAATTTTGTCCAGTTCGCAGTTTAAGGTTGTAAACAAAAAACTCACCAAGCTCCCAGATTATGTGGTTCCAAAAATTTTCCTCACATATTCTTCAAATCCAAAAGCGCCTAACTTTGCCCAGTATTGTAAATATCAGCTTTTAAGACACAAACCCTGGAAGATATCTCAAGATAATGCCTGGGATAATGAAGAACCATCAGATAAAAACATGTTAAATAAACCGCCAGATTTCTCTAGACACCATATGCAAAAGGTAACGTTTCCGACTGGCTCGACAAACTGCAATCAGTTATCCTAAGTCAACAGCAACCAGAAGATCAGTTTGTTGAAGCACAGTCTGAAAACACGCGCGAGGAGTGGATGATCTTATTTGACCTACATATGCACCCTTTGATAACCCTTCACAAACAAATTCAGAATCTGAATATAAATGGTACAGTGATAGATCTAACTATTCTGAACAGCAAATTGGTGAAATGCCGACATGGATTAAAAGCATATGAGAATGTGAGACTGTATATTAAAATTATAACAAAATATATAAAATATAACATTAATTCGCTCCGTTTATCTCAAATTACAGAATCTTTTTTCTCTATATTATTATGGATGCCTATAGGCAAGAAGGCCCTCACGATATATAGGTCACAAATTTTAGCTCTTAAGCAGGAAAAACACTAATTGGTTGACACAGAGGTTGTTAAATAATCCGTTCAACACACCAGTGAAATACTAATGTTTGAAAAAATTGCGTTATCGACATCTGAAGCAACTTGAGCTGCAATGGGCGAACGTGTTGGAATTTCAAATAAAATGGAAAAAGTGTTTAAATATCGAAAAACGTCATTTTCTAGAAGTGTCTCAACTGCTTTTGCTGCCATTGTAGCTAACAGCTCAAGTGACTCATTTGAAGCTATCATGGTTGATGTCATTTCTCATTGATATACTGTCACAAATACTGCCATATACAGTCAAATGCTGTCAATATACCATATTCTCATTGTTAATCACCATATACCTTTATTTCAAATTATCTGTGGTCACTTGGTCTTTACGAGAGACACGCATTTAATTGATTCTACTGTTTATTACTGAACTGGCATCTGTCAATCAGTTGTGAAAATATCATATTCTCATTGTTAATCACCACATACCTTTATTTCACCACATACTGTACCTTTATTTCAAATTATCTGTGGTCACTTGGCCTTTACGAGAGACACGCATTTAATTGATTCTACTGTTTATTACTAAACTGGCATCTGTCAATCAGTTGTGAAAATACACTATCACAAACATAGAATCAGTAAACTAACCAGTGTTTGGTCTGAGAAATTTTACAAGGCTAGACATTTAATCCAACTCAATTTTTTATCTTTCTTTCAGTAATTCATTAATTATACAAATAATTATAACAAGGCCCAGTGTTGTGCTTGTAGATCACAGAGCTCAGGAGAACAAAAAGCACTTTAGTCTGGACAGAGCACAGCTAACTAGTAACCTATCCTTCAAAATACCCAAAACATTTCCCTAAGACCATTTTCATCACTGAAATGAATTTGGTTCGTTTTATCCTTGATATACTGTCTGAATTCATTTCTATTTCAGATTCCACAAGCATAAACTACTACCTTCGCAACTTCTCGCCTGTCAAAACAGCAGCCACATCCAACAGAAAGTACTTTCACTGCGTTGTTCAGTGTAGCGACAGTAAGAGCAGTCTGTTACTCACCAGAAAAGAGAGTTAAATGCACTTGCATCAACAAGAAGAGTGTTTAAACTTGAAAGTCACAATCGACCCAATAAAGGTGATGATGATTTTGTGATAGCAAAATTGGCTAAAATTACACCAATAGACAAGAACTGACTTTCCTTCTCAGAAGAACTCATAGCCACTGCAGCTGGGAAACCATCTAATAAATCAGGAATCCAGAAAGTAGCGGCTGAGCAATTGAGCCTGTCAGGAGTTAAAGTTCCGTCAACCAGATATGGCCAACTTAAATAAATTACAATATTTAATTAGAGAGGAAGCCACATCAACATTAGCTGGTTTTCATGCGGGTCCTCTGTCATGGTGGAATTGGAATTTGGAAATGTTGGTTTTTTGAGGAGGGAGGAAGACGGGGGAACCCAGAGAAAAACCCTCGGAGTAAGGCGAGAACCAACAGCAAACTCAACCCACCCGGAATCGAGCAGGGAATCGAACCCGGGCCTCATTGGTGGGAGGCGAGCGCTCTCACCACTGCACCATCCTTGCTCCCCAAAACTTGTCGGTATTCTAGCTGACCCAACGGCTCACATCAAACTCGTGCTTTGAGGAAACTACGTTGATACTCTCTAACTCACCAAAACTTATGCTTTAAACAATGTCAGAGTAGAGTTTACAAAATATGAACACCACCTCGTTACTCCAAGAAATGTAAAAGTGAAAGCAACAGAAGTCACGCCATATACCTTACCCCTTGTTTAGTTCGAACATGAACTGAGTTGTCACGTCGTCCATAGCAAATCAGATTAACAACGTGAAATGACCACGTTTGGATAGTCTGAGTAACGCGAACGACGACGGCTAATTTTTTTCCTATTTCCATTTGGAATTGAATGCTGTTATTGCAAATTTAGCCTGAGCTCGATTAAAACGTCATTGGCGTACTGAACAGGTCTAGACGACTGCGAATTTCGCTGGTGAAATATAAATTTATTTTTGACTTGTTGTCGTTTTCGTGTTCAACAAGCTTTCAAGTCTCTGTGCTGCATTTCCTGTCAGAAACGAACGGTAAATATCACCACAGCTGTAATGTATTGCGTGACATCCGGTGGCGTTGTATGTTGAAGTTGCATATTAAGGATTGATTAAAAGTTGACTTGAGCACACGGCCGTCGTTCACACTTTTGTTTACAGCGGCGTTCCTCCCGCTTTTGGCCACAATACACTTCATTTGGCGACGAAGACGTAAAATGGCGACTTTTGGAGGGAATCATAGTGCACAAACGTACAGGTTTAAGGAACTGAACTGTTTTTATTCCAAGCAAAAAGGCTACATCGCCGAGAGATGTCCAAACCGCATAAGAAGTCTGTCGAGAGGTGTGAAATCAAGGCCCTCAGCCAAGCAGAGGCAATCAGAGGTGATAGCCAGGTCAGCAGCGGTCAGGTAACTTAAACCAGTCAGAAGGTGTTGGTAATGTTTATGATGAAGAGGCTCTGAGGGAGGATGTATATGATCAACTGTTTTGTGTGAATTCAGGTAAACGCCAAAACCCTTAAAAAGTGACGGTGCTTATTAACGGAGTGAATGTAAACATGGAAACTAATACTGGAGCCTCAACATCAGTTATCAATGAGAAAACTTTTCACACTTTGTCCCAGTCAGGTAAAGTGTTGAATCGAACAGCGGGAATACGGTTCTGCGTACCTACACAGAGGAGGTTATTCCTGTAGTTGGGGAATGTGAGTTGGAAGTAAAATACAATTGGTTTAAAGGCAAACTATTATTACAGTGGTAATTTGTGGAAAGGATCTGTGTTTGTTAGGCCAGAACTAGCTTCAGCGTATTTATTTAGACTGGAGTGCAACCATGGATAAGGAATTAAATGCGATTTTGGAAGCACATTCAACTGTTTTTCAAGTGGGTCTGGGGAAAGTAGAGTAAAGGCAAAAAGAAGCCACAGTTTTTTAAGGCCAGGCGGTAGCTTACACCCTGCGTGAAAAAACTGAAACAGAATTGGATCCACTTGTCAAAGAGGGAACTATAGAACCAGTTGCATTCTTAGAGTGGGCCACACCAATTGTTCCCATTGTTAAGGAGGACGGCCCTATCAGAATTTGTGAGGATTACAAGCAAGCAGTCAATCAAGCACCCAAGTTAGACAAGTACCCAAAAGCCCAAAATCGAAGATTTGTATGCAACCTTATGGGGAGGGACTGAATTTACGAAGCTAGATCAAAGCCAAGCTTACCAACAATTGGAGTTAGACGAGGAGTCCCAAAAATAGACAATTAATAATTATTATAAGAGCCTACTTCCGCCTAAAGCTGAAGAAGTGTGTTTTCCTACAAGGAGAAGTTGTTTATCTGGGACATTGCACAAGCCGAAGTGAAATACAACCGATGTAAGGCAAAGTGAGAGCAATCCATGAAGCTCCTGCACCCACAAATATCAAGGAGCTCTAAGCGTTCTTGGAGATGTTGAATTATTATGCCCGCTACTTACCAAATCTGTCTACTGTGATGTGATGTATATAAGAAATATTCACCTATAATATAGTGCGATGAGCAGTAAATATACTGCGATGATCATTCTTCACTTTCATCTGTCTACTGTCTTGGCTCCCCTACATGAGCTTCTCTCTAAGGACTGCCAATGGACCTGGGATAAAAGACAGGTGAAAGCTTTTAACCAAGCTAAGGACATGTTAAACTCCTCAGATCTCGTAGTTCACTACGACCCTAGTAAGGAACTTTGCTCTCTTTTGATGTCTCGCCTTATGGACTTGGAGCGGTGCTCTCCCATATCATTAATGGCAAAGAAAAACCAATCTCGTATGCCTCGAGGACACTATCATCTGCCGAGCGAAATTATGCTCAGTTAGATAAGGAGGGAGCTGCAGTGATATCTGGAATCAAGAAGTCCCACCAGTATTTGTATGAACAGACATTCAAGATTTTCACCGATCACAGGTCCCTTTAGGGTTTGTTTAAGGCAGACAAAGCTGTACCTGCGATGGCGTTCCCGAGAATTCAACGGTGGGCTCTACTTCTAGCAGCCTATGACTACGAATTGGCTTACCGCGAAGGATCTAAACATGGAAATGCTGATGGCCTTAGTCGCTTACCTTTGTCAGATACAGTAGTTGAGGTTCCAGTACCTGGTGAAACCATACTCTTGATGGATCGGTTGGAGGCTCTACCTGTGTGTGCCGACGACATAGCTGATTAGACAGCCTCAGATCCAGTTCTACAGCAGGTCCTCAAGAAAGTTCAGCAAGGTTGGGGTGACAAATGTCCTGACCCAGGCCTGCAGCCCTTCTACATAAGGAGAGATGAACTAAGCACCCATACCAGCTCGGGGGCAGCAACAGCTGTTAGAGGATCTACACACCGCCGGTCGTGGAATCGTAAGGATGAAAAACCTGGGACGCAGTTATCTCTGGTCGCCTGGGCTGGATGGAGATATCGAGGAACAGGATAAATATTGCCAAGTATGTCAGTTACAGAGTGCGGCACCCGCGACAGCCCCCTTAATCCTTGGGAGTGGCCGGAAACGCCCTGGTCTCGGATACATATTGACCATTGCTGGACCATTTATGGGACAGTTATTTCTGATTGTGTTCGATGCTTACAGCAAGTGGATTGAAGTATGTCCAACATCCAGCACTGTTGCAACCGCTACTATTGAGAAACTCCGTCAAGCTTTCGCCAATGATGGGCTACCTGAAATGGTTGTCTCAGATAATGGTTCGGGATTTCGCAGTGAAGAAATTGCCGACTTTATGGCCAGGAATGGAATTTTACATGTGAAAACAGCCCCTAGACATCCTTCGTCTAATGGCTTAGTGGAGACGTCTGTCCGTATTTTCAAGGAAGGGATGAAGAAGTTGGGGGGATTTGGTGATACCGCGCACACCAGGCTTTGTATATACTTGTTGGTATATAGATCAACGCCCCAAACAACTACCGGAGTAACACCAGCTGAGTTGCTGCTCAACCGCCGCCTCCGAACCCGGCTGGACCTAATTCGACCAGAACTTAGACATCGCGCGGAAACCAAACAAGGTGCACAGAAGGTACACCATGATAATAGCAAGAAAGAGCAACAATTTTCGGAGGGAAATAGCGTTCTGGTGAAGAATTTCAGTCCTGGACCTAAGTGGAAGAAGGCACACATCGAAAGTAGAACTGAACCATTGTGCATACACCGTTAAGTATGAAAATGGGGTGGTTACTCGAAGACATGTTGATCACCTCCTTAAACGCTTTGCCACTGGGCTGAACGGGGATGACGATCTACCTGATGCTGCAATGCAGGCTGAGCCCATCCAGATATCGAACGCAGCTGAGGAAGAACCAGGGAGACTTGCCACTGAGGAAGCAGTAGAATTTGAGCCATGACACAGGATTGCCGGCTGAACACCCAATGTCTCCACCAGTGTTACTAAGGAGATCTCAGCGCACTAGAAGGGCTCCAGAGTATTTGCAAGACTATGTGACTGAACATTGATTTCGTTTTAGTTTTATGAGTTATCCTCTGAGAACAGTGAACAACAAACTGATCTTGTTTGAAACCATGTTTTTGATCTTAGGGGAGGGGGGAGATGTAATTTATTGCGTGACATCACTGACGTTGTCTGTTGAGTTGCATATTATGGGTTGATTAAAAGTTGAGTTGAGCACATGGCCGTCGTTCACATTTTGTTTGTAGCGGCGCTCCTCCCGCTTTTGGCCACAATACACTTCAACAGCTGACAAGGCTGTCTGCCAGTCTTGCAACGTAATCCAGTTACCCACATCCTGCAAAGCCAGTTGGGCTCTACATGTTCTGCTAAAACCAGAAAATTATCTCAAAAACCTCCACCTTAAATGTACAAAAATGCAACAAAATATCAATCCTGTAATCCAACTTGAATCAGCAACAGAAGATGACATAATTACCTTGCTTCTTGGATGTCAAACAAATGTTTTTCTTAAAAACTGACTTATGACACTTTAACTAATCAAGTTTGTGAAGTTCTTCTGCAGTAGGCAAAGGTAAACAAAGACGCTAAGATGCCAACCTATGAAATGTTATGTTTACGTTAAATTTTGGTACAACATGTTAACTTATCTCCTTAAAAAAAAATTTTTACAAGTGGACCACAAAATACATTGAGCTATGCAAGTTTCTTATTGAATTCCAACTTAGTAAACTACTGGAAACATAATATATCCGTTTGTTCAATTTTGTCCCACTATTTGTTTTGGCCACTGAATAAAGTACATTACTGAGATTTTGAGCTATTGAAACTCACTGCTGTGTTCAACTTTGGAACTGGTTTATGCCACTGACTGAAAGTAGCCCGCAATCCACTTTCCCTGAATGTTTCTACGCAGTCAATACAACGAAAAACATTTTACTTGAGATCGAACGCACTTTACTAATCTTTGATTATTACTAATTATCTTCTAATCAGTTCAGAAGGGAAATGGATACCAGAGAATAATAAGCCATTTCGAGTTACCTTGTACCTCTGTGCCAAAATAGTCACTTGAGAAACCATTCACATGAAAATGTGACCGCATACAGCCTCACTTCCATGCAACTTAATTTTCATATTAAAGGTTTTGCAAGAAGACTCGTTTTGAAACAGAGGTATAAGGTAACTCGAAAGTGGTCTATTGATTAGTGCATTAACAACAAAACAGTGTTAACAAAACTGCAGAAGGAAAAGAACCCTGATATTTTCGTTATCTCTTTATGTCGATTCCGATTACTGACCTAAGAGATTATCTGGTTATGTCGCTTATGTCGTTACGTCGCTCGTGTGACCTAGGCCTAAAGCCCTGGTCAAACGGCGCATGACAGTCGATGATAGCTGATTATCTCCTAACTATCATCAACTATCACCAATTATTATTCAACAAATTGTAACACTATCCAAATATGGTCATGATGCTCTCGATATCCGGCGGTATAAGTAGCTTCGTACATGGGAAAAAAAAGTGAAGTGAGAAAATGTCGACAGAGAAATTTACAAGGATTTAGGCTGTTTTGTTATCAATTTGTTGAATAATAAAACAATTATCCTGCTCAATCTCGCGGAATATCGTCTGATTTTAGCCGACTCTGTTTATCAGACGATATTCCGCGCGATTTCGCAGGATAATTGTTAACTATCATTCACATGGTCAAACGGCCAAAGAAGTTCCTGATACTTGATGATAGTCGCGCGAGTAAAGTCATGCGAGCAGCTAGTTCCAGGCCAAAGGTAGGGCCGGGCCTCATATTCATCTATTAGACGTAATATCAGGTCATCACTCCATCTCACCGCATTGCCCTTCTTACCCGTTGAACGTTTAGCGATACGCCTCTTTTTTTTCGGTGTTTCTTCTAATTCTTGCGAGTTGACGCCTTCTTCGGAAGATATCTTCTCCATGTTATTTTGGTCTTCAATATTTTCTTTGTTATGATTAACATCTTGAATATGAACAAGAATTTCTGGCTGCAGCTGAGCCTCGCAAGGAACTTATGGCGGCCACTTTAAACCAGGCCGCCGACTTTCGGGGAAAACACCTGACCGAAAACTATCATGAACTATCATACGCGTGGTCAAACGGGAAAAACTATCATCGACTATCATGAAGAATTTGAACAAGCTCAAAATGAATGATAGTTGATGAAGGTCGATGATAGTTTTTGATAGTGGGTGGTCAAACAGAAGCGCACACTTCAACTGTCATCGACTATCGTCAGCTATCATCGACTATCATGCGCCGTTTGACCAGGGCTTAACACCAGTTCAAGTATTATCTACTGATGTTCAAATCCAGTATTCCTTCCAGTTAAAAAGTGAGTGGGAGATTCTTTGGCATTGCATGCAAAACCACATTCAGTATCTCGTGGATGTATACATATCCACGAGTAAAAACTGACAGGAACAAATAGAATATTTATTTGCGAAATTAAAATCCGGTGTTTACGCATGACTGTAAATAGTCAGATTAATTCAAATTCGACAGTGTTTACTGCGCCTTTCAATAATCATAACATGCTTTGGATTTTAGAGTCGGCATGTTATTAAAAGGCGCAGTATTTCGGCCGTTTTAACCGTCGCCGTAATATCCCAATATTCCTTAAATTAAAATTCTAACTTATACAAAAATTGATGGCGACGAGAGAGTTTTCCTTCCTGGGAAAAAGCTACATGATCTTTTTATTCATCTTTTCACTATACGACAGAATTTTCTTTGTTTAAACAAAGCTTTATACAGAGAAACCCACACTTAGCAGTAACACCCTAGATCGAATCCGCCCGCGCCGTGAGGGGATTAGAGTTAAAAGTTATTTTTAAGTTCGTCGAAATCCGGCACATGCAAAACATTGCACGCAAAGGTAAGATTTTGTATCTCATCCTGACTGAAAATCTTTCAGAACTTAGCTTCTTATGCCTAGAATAAAGCTGCATCTGTAAACAACGAAAAACAGATGGTCATCACTTTGTTCTGCTGCACAACTTCAGTTAACCGAGGTTATAAGTGAAAACAAAATAAAAGAAAAGAAATCACTAAAAAGTAAGTACCTCACCGTAGTGGTTGTAGATGAGACTTCTGAGTTGAAATAACGGTGAAAACGAGCTGACCTTGTTGGCTGTCGCTCAGTGTACTTTCGTTTGCTAAAGACACATTTCCACGTTTAATTTCATTTACCTATCAGGCGCCCGCGACCTGTCATGAATGTCGAATTATAGGCAGGTGACCGTGATATCTCTGTTAGTTTCTCGTAATTTGACCTTGCAGTGAAATTGGTGATATATTTCGCTTGCCACCAACACATAGACATTTAAATTACTAATTCATATTTTAATTAAAACTCGAATTCTTTTCATGTAGGATCTGTCGTGTTAATGTCGTCTTAATACATCTCAGCACTTAGAGCTGAGACGATATCAGTTAACAAAAGTTACCAAACTCAAAATCTATCGTTTAATTATTACAGGAAAACTTGCTCGGTTGTCAGGAATTGCAACTTTAACCTCAGTAGCTGAAATATTTTCTCTCAAATTGTCAACAAGTAGAATCTGTCGTCTAAATGGCTGGTAAAATAGTTTTGTGTACATCTTAGCACTTAGATAGAGCTGTGACGATATCAGTTAACAGACTTTACCAAGCTGAGAGTTAACGGTGAATTATTACAGGAAGTCTAAAGTCAGCTGTATGTAATAGGAATTGCAACTTTCACCTCAGAGGCCGAAACATTTCCTCTCGATTAAAATATCAATTGATATAGTTTCGACTCCAATAAATGAAAACGAATCAATGAATGGACAAATGAAAACGAATAACATGTAGGAAATGATAAGTGAAGAAATAAATAGTATACCACTCTTTCTATGGGTTTACCGTCGCAATAAACCACGCGGGATGTTGGGAGAACACGAGAGAAGCTTGTAAATCACTCGCCTATCGGCTCGTGATTTACAAGCTTTTCGAGTGTTCTCCCAACATCCCAAGTCGTTTATTACGTCAGTAAACCCATAGAAAGAGTCGTCTATCACTTTTATGAAGCAACTATGGAAAACACTTGTCAAACAGAAGAAAATTTATTGTACTTTCATGATCAAGTTTCTCATTCTCATCAAAATCACGAGACGACGCGACAAACCAATCACAGCGACTGAAAGAATGAAAGCACACACTCAGCGCCGGATGCACCGGAGACAAAATCTGCAGAGCAAAGCGACGAAAACATTTCATCGGCTACAAAGTTTTTAAGAAAGGAAAAGAAAAGGTTATCGGGGGAAGGCTGAAAGTATTGCCGGTTTTCACATGACGTCACTAAAACTCACACTACAAAACTATTGATCCTCCTGATATTTTACTTTCATGATGTATAAGAGCGGCTGAAAACTAATATCCATAAACATTTTTGCTCAGAATGGGTTCTTAGTTTTGTGATAGACCACGATTGAATTTCTTAAGCTTCTGCGTGACGCGACATTTACATGACGGCCGTGTTGGTTAAAAAGTGACTTATTCAGGACTTATTTCGGGGAATTTGGCTATCTGAACAGTTCTTGTATTAGCAAAAGTATTATTTTAATGTTTTTGAGTTCCTCGGGAGATAAATCCACGCTTTTGTAGCAAAACTCAGTGACAGATGCTTCAGTTGGTTTTCGGCCGCCATGTTGGTGCCCATCTGGATGAGCACCCACATGGCTTCTTCATTCAAATCTCTATAAATTCGGGTAAAAAGTTTCCCCGCATATCTTGCATAAGAAAGGTTATTGTGACCTGAATCTTGGCGAGAATTTTTGCATACTTACCTTCTTTTTTTTCTCAGATTCCGGACTTAATCTATTGAACGGTTTTGATTTTTTTTTTTGAATGGCGTGACACTGAAAACCAGCAATATTTACTAATTCAAAAGTACTTTGACTGGGAAATGCAGGGATTCGGAGGCGGAATCGGTCGTAACGAAACTAAAAGACTGTACATGTACAAAAAGTTTACAATGGCCTCAGACTATGATGAAATCCATTTAGTCATTTCCTTTGTTTATCAAGGTAACAGCACCATGACGGTTCTCGAAAACTACAATATCTGACAATCGGGGAGCAAAAACTTCAGCTTTTCCAGCGCTTATTCTCGCTCACTATCAGTTCCAGAAAAGTTTATCAATCTACCTTTCCATAAAGCTTCATATAAATTCAAATTTCTGCACAAAATCTTTGTTTTTGAAGTAATTACTCACAAAGTAAAATTCAGAATTTTAACTCTCGGCAAAGAAGGGACAGCTGAAAAATTGACAGCTGAGATTTAAGATCTGTAAATTTGTCGATAGCTAAGAAATGGCCTGAAAATTTAGCTGGTACGCTCTTTTTCAATGAAAATATTGGTTTTTGTTTTTTTCGGCCGAGTTTGAATAATCTTATTTTTCTGCTGATTTTAGGCTGAAAAATAGTTTGTGAAGATTCTTATAACAGTTCTGTTTTCGAATGTATTTGGTGATTGGATGGTGTTAATGTAATTTTGGAGCCAGACGTGTGCAGCCTGATATAACGCACATAAACTTCTTACAGAAATATAGCCTGCAGAACAGGCGAATTAGGGGCGCCAGCGCGATACACGAGCGCACGCGCGACTAATAAGTCCTGAGTTACATCTAAACTCACAAAGTCTTGTTCTCATCCCTAAAACGGAGAAATTACTTCTTTGGGACTAACAATAGATGGGAAAAACACAAATCAATGTTTAAGTGTATTAGGCTGTGCAGAGTCCTCTCAAACCTTTCTGGTGAAGAATTTTTCCTTCCTTCAACAGCATCGAATAACATGACGATCTGTGTGCTTTGAAATCGAGTTTTGATATTTAAAGCAGCTTCCTGGACTTAAGAAAACCAAAATGGTAATGTACAGTATTACTTCAAAGTTGAATGCAACTTTCGGAACGACTAGTAAGGCCACGGCCGATAAAACGACTGCCAAAGTTGCCGGTAAACTCAAGCTTTCGCTTTAGCGTGAAGAATTAATTTGAACAGGCTGTCATGCAGAGAAGTACGTCTGCGAAATTTGAACATTTTTAACTTTTAGATAGGTTTTTCTCCTCATCATGAATGAAAATTTATTGGTACTGAACTTCCTGTCGCGTTTCTTTCCTTTGGTTGCCTTTATTTGGGAATTTTAGGTTTTGACCAGTATTTTTTTGTACGCTGAATTTCTGAATAATTAATTTACCGCGAGCTCCGGGGTATGCTTGTTTAGTTTATTCGCTTTGTTAAAATATACATTTGAGTCTTATTCAGCTACCACATAACCCCTGAGAAAAGAACTAAGTTTGCACTAATATAACATACGATTTATCTCAAAATTATTGGCTTGTTTTTTTGTCATCTTTTTTATTTACAATTTTCATCTTTCATTCGCTGCACTGTATTATTATTATTATTATTATTATTATTATTATTATTATTATTATTTTGTCAAGCGGCGCGTGGTGAAGAAACTATCAGATTTCTTGTTTTTAAATTGGCTTTTACTAGCGCCTTTCGCTCTTACTTTCCCATGTTTTCTCAAATTTTATTTCTTTTAGTTAAAAAATGGCAAATTCTGTTTTATTCGGTTTCGTTTTGTCCTCTGAAGTCAATAACTAACTCATTTAAGGGTCGCAGGCAATTTCATGGAGGTGAGGAAGGCCAAGGAGGCAACTTCAGAAATAAACGAAGAGCTACTGGGACTGGAGGAGTCCTATTGGACCTAATTCCAGTTAAATTTAGCGCGAATCGATCTGTTGTTGATTCAAAACACTGTACGTGATCACGTAATGTAGAGTAAAGTGAAGTAAAGTAACCAATCAGCAAAAATCAATTTTATGGTTAGTTAAAAACATTGGTTTAGTTAAAAGCATAAACGTATTTACAAAATTTCAACTCATAAAATTGTACTATTTTCAAGATCTCAACCTCGTGTTTGTTCTTAAAATATTGTTATAAAATTTTGCAAATTGCACCCTCGATATTCTTACAAACTACATTCTTATATATATCTATAGAGAGAGAGAGAGAGCGTAGCTAAGAAATCGCCGGAAATTTCATTGTTAAATGAGATTGTAGAAAAAGATCGGCTCTAAAGCAGGTTTGCTTCATGTATATTACAAACGGCAACTGAAGCTGGATTTTAGCAAGATCGACAGCTGAAGCATAGTCACCATACTCATAAGTAAAATAGGAAAATTACAACAATACGGAGTTATTTTTTAACGCGGCTCTGAGCAAATAAATGAAGAATTGTACCTACCTTTGTAATTTGAAAATGCAAAACGCGATCGCGATGCCAAAGCTGCTGTTAGGAAGCAGATGTCTGCCTTTCATCTGTTAACATAGAGTTAAAAACTGTCATAAAACCCATTACACAGGCGGAGCAAGCGGCGTCCATGATCAGAACTATTTTTTATTAATGTTTACATTTCTTTCACATTGGCCAATGATTTATGACAACTACGGGGTCAGAAATTGACCAAAGTGAGTTCTATTTTTATTTTTAACTTATTAGTGTGATTATAACAAAGTAGGGAAAGACAAATTCTTAATTTAGCGGCATTATGATGATGATGCCTTTTATTACTCCATCTCGGAGCATAGGCCACAAATGAAGCGCCTCCACCCTCCTCTGTCTCTGGCCCTCTGTTACGGGTCTATAGAACTTGTTTAATGAATTTGTGCATCAAAAGACGATTTTAACGGAATTTGCCGGGTAATTTTGCCAAAAAAAATATATCCAGTAGCTTTTGCATTGCCCTAGCCTATCTACCATAAAATATGAGAGAAATCGAATTTTCCACCCTTGCCGAGTTAAGTTTCATTTTTCTGGAGAGGGTCTCTATCGCCTGAGGAATTTCAGAAGCAACAATCGCCAGTCATTTTGGAATTGTGTTTGGAAAACGGGCTGGGAAATCACATCATTATCGTGATGTCATCATTTTCGAAAAGCTCCGTTTTCTTTCCACACTAAAACGCAAAGCTTGCATCTTCAAAAAGCTCCGTTTTCGTGATGGATGGGTGTGGACGGTAGGGCTAACCGTAGAAATAAAGCTGCGTTTTTAAAATTTCTCCAGGGTAGTTTGGAAGGGGCCTTAACTCTATTTAGCGCTGATGCTTTAGCCAATAAAAGAGCGTTTCGTCAAAAAAAAAGAATACTCAGTAAATGATATAGTCTATGATTTTAATGCATAGCAAACACGGGTTGGATCCTAAAGTAATGGCGCATACTGGTTAAACATCGAAGAGTATTCTTGAATGAATGAAAGACACTATTAACGTGTCAAAGAGTATTTAGCTTTAGGAAAAAATTGGGGACATGATTTACATATTTAAATTTATTTTTATCTTCATAAAATTAAAGCTATTTACAATTTAACCCTGCAACAATAAATTGTCACTGAAAAAATTAACACACATCAAGAAAAGATATTGAATAGGCTGATTCACGGTCCCAAGATCAAGATTCTGAAGTAAAAACAGAAGTGCTATGTTTACTCTTAGCGCACCTTTGTTTAGTTTCCGCTAATAGTTTATGCAAGGTGCACGAAAAACAAATAATATTAATAATATTACAGAAAGGAGTTTTCAATTTATTTACCAAGAAAGAACTCAACTTTTCCAGTAGATAATCACAGAAGATGTAACATTCGAAATATTCAGGAGAATAAGATATTATGAAGTTTATATCCTGGTCGATTGAAATCACTGACTCGTACGGACTTAAATAGAAAGATATTTCACTTATCATTATTACCAAGGTTAGGTGAGTAAACAAACTGAATGTCTTCTGTTTTTTTTTATATTATCTTTTACTAGTAGCCAATAGCTTGATGCAAGTTAACATTATCTATCCAGTCACTAGCCAATATAAATGTTTTAAACCACAAAACAGTGAAAATCAATAGTGAAAAGTTAATTTCATACAGCAGGTAAAGGTTTGTAAGGAATTCGGTTTAGAAAATTTTTGTGAAAATGAACTAAAAATGTTGAATCAAATACCAAAATATTAAATCCAGCACCCGCGGAAGTTATCAATGTGGGTAAAAACTCCTAAGAAAGATCGACGAACAATTTGGGCGGTGTTTTTCTCGTTTGATTGTTTAATCTAGTAATAGTACTAGTCTTTGACAGGAAGTCTTAACTCGGCTGTGATAAGGAATGTCTCCTCTTTCGATTAAATATCAATAAACGAAAACGAAAAAAAAAATATATACACTTTTGTCGATAGCATACAAGAACTGATAATGGAAGTGAAAATAGTATTTTTAATTTCTGGTCAGGACTGTCAGAATTTTCATTTTCTTACCATTGTTTTATGTTTGATTGAGAAGCAGGTTACATAAGCGAAATCCTGTTTTCGCACTCTGTTAATTTTGATAATAACGCGCGTCTTCTGAATTAGAATACAATTAAAGGTTTTTTTCGCATAGTGATCCCTTTTCTTCTTCCTTTTAGCTCGTAGACTCACATTTCCCTCTAACTGGAGGCCATCCTGTGTTACGCCATTGCCAAACGGACTCGCAAGTAGACGCAAGTTGAAAACTTGTCTGCCATTGCGAGTTCCTTTGGCTTGGGTCTTGCGTGCATTTGCGTTCACTTGTAATTGAGATTAAGTTTGCACGCAAGTCGACGCAAGTCAATAGATCGTTTTCACTGTCACGCAATAAAAAAATAAATCGAAAACCATTCAGTGGATAAAGTCAAGAAATTGTGATCTTATTGGAACTAAATAGAGAAGACACTTCTCCAAGTTTTAGGTCTACGCGTTTTCCCAAACCGCAGATATTCGTCGAAATGTTTCGCAGAAATTTACAGAGCTCAGTATGGAAACGTCATGCTGGTGTACATCAACTGTACACCAACATGGCGGCCGGAAAATAGTGTAAACACCTGGAACTTACATGGCTATCTAGGCGACTGACTATCTGTACTTGTTGATACCGTTTTCTCTGGAGTTGCGTGACATCACGCAGGAGACTGAAGTTGAAATGAACTTTGACCCATGTGACGAGTTGAGTTTGACTGAAGTTGTCGATCGGGGACAACAGATTTGTAATCGGTAGTTTTCTTGAATTACAGTCATTAAAATCGTTGAGTTAAATCAAGTTGATAGTGGAATCAACAGTACTTAACAAACAAGCATTTACATTATCACTTTTCCCAATGCTCTAACTTCTAAAAAGGCTACAAATAATGAGACGTACAGGTAAATATTTTTCGACAACTTTATGTCACGCACCGCCATAGCTCTGAAATTCAAAACGATCTGGTTTCTAAACAAAGCACGCTATGGAGCAGTAAAATTTTAAATAGATATAAATATATCGCCTCTTATACCTCATGAGGATAAAAACTATGATGGCTCTTTAGTTTTGGATTTTAGAAAGCGGTGACGTCACGTGAAAACGATCGATCGAAGTTGAGTGACGTCCATTCGTTGTTAAAGCAAGCTAAAAGCCAATGAAATGCAGAATATTGGCCGCGCAGGACAAAGCCGGTTAGTTCTGATTGGCCTTTCAAGGCGTCAACATCAAGTTTCTGAAGGTTTTTACTTTACAACTCGTGACATTTCTTAACCGGACACAGAAGTAGGTTTTTGCATCTATTTGTATTTTATAGTGCATTGAGTCTCCATTCCACTCTCGAGAGTTTATTTGCGTTTTATGTTTTGTGTTATGTAAGACATCACAAAATGTAAACATTTCGCAGCTACTCAAAACAACCGCCATCATGGATGTGAAGCGGTCGAAGCTTTATGATTCATTCATTCATTGGATTGGAATTTTAATCCTGCAAACATTTATTAACATTAAAGAGCTTAAGCAATGACGACGGTAATACCCGAGGACAACGCCAGCTAAAAATGAATTTATATTTTATATATTTTTTTATTCTGTTCAGTGCGCCTACTGGTCTCAGAACTTGCTCAAGCTGAATATGTAACGCCAGCATTCAATTCTAGGTGAAAATACAGAGAATAACTCGCTCTAGCTCATGTTTTCCAAAACACGCAGAACTAAAACATTTCACGTTGTTGTTGTGCAGATGTTGCAGCAGATGTTGTTGCAGCATATTTTTTTATTCTGTTCAGTGCGCCTACTGGTCTCAGAACTTGCTCAAGCTGAATATGTAACGCCAGCATTCAATTCTAGGTGAAAATACAGAGAATAACTCGCTCTAGCTCATGTTTTCCAAAACACGCAGAACTAAAACATTTCACGTTGTTGTTGTGCAGATGACAGCAAAGAAATGTACAAAGTTTTTTAACGCACGTGCACAGCAATTGTTCTACTAATTAAACCTTTTGTTTAATGGCGTTGTCTTTTCCGTTGCTGTCGTGGTTTGCTTAAGCTCCCTATTTACAGTACCCTAAGGGTTTTACTTAAGTTGCATTAAACACACTCGATATCTCTGTCATCTAGTATCTTTTCCGTACAAACACAGAGTCGTTGCGTATTAATAGAGGGCTCGGTGCGTTTTTTACCTCCTTCAATGTCAGTCTCAGCATGCTTTTACACTTACAATCTTAAGACTGTTTTTATGCTTTATTACAGTAAAGAGTAAAATATTGATGCGAATATCAAATTAACAATAAAGTATACTTTGGCTGGGCACAATTTCAAACTAGGACTTAAATATGGTGAAGGTAAAGTAATTGTTTTTCATGCCTATTTTTTTTTTGGTGCAACATGAACACTGGAACCTTAGGACACGTCAGAGGTTATTTTCAAATGATTTTGCAAAGTAAAGATTCAGTTCGGCAGGTTTCAATTACAGGTTTCTCCGTTAAAAAGCTTCAAGTAGATCAATTAAAATTGGGAAAACTGTACAATCATTTCATTTGTACTTACAGGGTCATCAACACACTTGTTGTACAATTTCAATGTAGCTCCATCCAATGAACCAGCCTTCTCTGCTACCGCCCCCTCTCCCCTGCTCCCTCTTCGTTCAGTGCTCTAATTTGTGTTCTCAAAAACAAAACAAACTTATGAAAGCTTTCTCTTATAGCTTCACACATTTGAATTGGCTCGGATTGTACTTTCCAAGTATTTTCAAATTTTCAGATTTCAGATTTTTGTCCTCAAAGACACAACAAAATAATTAAAGCGTCATTTCTCTTAAAGCTTTACACATGAAGATTGGCTTGGATTGTACTGTCCAAGTGTTTTCAAATGTTCAGGTTTGGCAAAAAACACATTTCGCTAGGTATTATATCTAAAAATAGCTAACAAGTTAAAGTCATTGCCCTATAAATGACATTAGCTTAACATTCATTATATGGCTTGTACTTGTACTGGATTTAACGCGCGCTCTGATTGGCAAATGTACCGTAATTCCCACAGGCCGATTACGAGCCGCAAAATCAAAGCAAAACAAAACGAAAAAATACTGGTTTTTTTTGTTAATTTTAGCGGTTGAGACCGATGAGTGGCGAGGGACACTCTGAGAGTGAATTAAATTATTTCAGCAGCCTGGCAGCGTATGTCACCTTTAAGCTGTTTTCTAGATTACAGAAAAAGTACTAAGAATTACTCCAAATTGGGAGTAACCTTAAGGAAATGTCTGGTTCTTGAGATCGCAAAAAAGAAAACCAATAAACTTCAATGGCTTCAAAACAAAACACTCGAAAAACATTTTGGTCTTATTGCAAGCAATGGCATTAAAATAGTGTTCAAATGTAGGTTATTTATTATGATGATGCAAAAAGTATAACTGAAATGTTTTTTTGCCATTACTCCAGATCAAACATAATAGCATATTTTTATTCTTGTATATTCTACCTGTCAAACACCATAGTTTGAAGCACTCGTCTTAGCTTTTCGAATCACGTCTGGTTCGCTTAAAATTCACGATTTATCGATTTTCAATTTTGTTTTGTTTTGGTACTTTCAATTGTCTCATACGAAGTTCAAAATTTGTTTTCGACATTTGGTGTTGTTAGAAATGATGTTTTTTTTTTAGACGTTATTTAAAGCAGTTGAAAAGAAGTTTGCAATACGATGTAAATAATCTTGGTTTTTCCACTTGTTACTCGCAGTTCTGGTAGATTCTTTCTTAGTATTGTTTATAAAACTTTTAAGGAATGTATTCCACAATGAACTGTGCGAAACGTGAAATATTAAAATCAGGATTCCTTAGATTATATCTTTTCGGGGCAGTATTAAATATTGCTGTTATATACTTCTCAAACTCATTAATAATTCATCAAGCTAAAACAAAGAAAATCACAACCGTGAAGGAGGTTTTGATACCCGGTCTTAATTAGCACAGATTTTCTCCTTAGTTTTTGCTTCGATTGAAAAGATATATCAAACACTCGAGACAGTGTTTCATCGGCTATCCAAACACCTCGAATTTCGTCAAAAATACTCCGCTGCGCGTCGTATTTTCAACTCACTTCTCGATGTTTGGATACCCCGATGAAACACTGTCGCTCGTGTTTGATATATTACATGAACTTCATACACGGAGATCATGGCAATGTTTGTGCACAGCATGAAACATTTAACATGACTCAACATTTGGGTGGTGTTTAAGTTTCTTCCATCTTGCAATTACAAAGTGAAAGAACTCACACTAAACAACATACCTAGCTGTTACGTAGAAATACTTAAATCTTGGAACGTGATTAAAAATATCAAGGGTGAGCGTGATCAGGATAAACCAGATCCACATGACGCTATTATTTGGAATAATTCCGATATACAAAATTGAAGGACAGCCTATTTTTTACAAGTCATGGCATAAGGCAGCAATTAATAAAGTTAAACACCTGTTACAACAAAACAGCGGAAAATTCCTGGCATATGAAGAATTCATTAATCGATAAAATGTGAAGTCTAGTTTCACTTTATACTACGGCCTTCTCAGTAGCATCAAAAGTAAATGGAAAATGACGACAATACAAAGACAGAGACAGACAGGTAATCAAAATTGGTATGACAAGGTTGAAAATCTTTCCAACGCCACTCTGCACAGGATTATTGTTGAAAACAAATTCCAACCTCCAATTAATGAAAAGAACATTTTCAGCTACAGAGTGAATGATTCAGATATACACAAAATTTACAACTGGCCTTTTTTAACTACTAAAAATCCAAAGCTAATTATTCTTCGATTCAAGATTAATCGCAATATTATCTATACCAAAGACAAACTCAAAAAAGTTAGCCTAATATCTAAAGACGTATGTCATCTTTGTGATAGAGAAAAGCATACAATTAACCACATGATGTTAAAATGTACTTATGTAACCTTATTCTGGAATGAACTTTTTGCCTGGTGGGCTCAAATCACCAACGAAAAAATTCATTTACCAGACTCGGTCCTCCTATATGGATCTGTTAACTTAAGTAAACACAATCAAGCGTTAGGCCTAGCTTTGTTAGTGGCAAAATATTTTATCTATACATGTAACTTAGCAGAGGATCCCTTACTTTTCTCGTTGTTTAAATCACACGTTCGGGAGAACATTTTCACTGAAAGATACATTGCAATGAAAAACAAAACCGCTAGGTTTTTTAATGATAAATGGCAGTGTTTCATTATAAAAGATTTCGTGTCAGCAATTTAGCCACTACCATCGACGCCCCTTTTTGATGAAGCACGATAAAGAAAGTCATTACTTTCATTTACTGTGTCAGTATATTCATTTACTTAGCAATTATACAAACAGTTTGTAACATCCGTGTTAGTTTTAGCTTTATATTGTTTTAGAGTAGTTTATTAATTGTATTGTCAACGTTTTGTTCTATTTGTCTGTAAAATATTTATATTTAATTTGTCTGCAAAATAAAATTTAAAAAAAATGAAACATTTAACACTGAATGACTGGTCCCGAGGGGAACAGTGAATTTTGTTTCCCGAGAATCTCAATGCTTCCCTAGACGAAGTTGAGAGAAGTCGAGACAAAGTCGAAGTCTAGACGAAGTCGAGGAAAACATTGAGATTCTCGGGAAACAAAATTCACTGTTCCCCTTGGGACCAGTCATTAAGTGATTTGTTATATAGCAAAACAAAAGCAAATTTTGAAAAACGCGCTAAAATTCCAGCGACAACATCAGGCTGCGTGCAACAGCGGTCAACATTTCGCGGGTAATAGTGAACTATTTTCCGTTTGATCTCATAGTTTTCCCAATGTTACCTGCTCATGGCATTTGACGGGAAACAGTTTCATTGTTAGATGTCATGTGACCATGAACTAGCCAATGAATGGGCGCGCTGTAGCGGGAAAAACGCCAGCTATATAACAATTAAACTTAAAGCGCACCTTGCATCCGACACATTGTCGCTATATCCACATGCCTTTTAAAATAAACTCGGTTTTCAGTTGTTTGTCGAAAGTAATCAAGCAGTTACTTCGGTTTGGTTTTGCTATTACGGTTTGAATCCTGGTTTCGATTTAAGGACACTCAATTTAATACCGCTCTTTGTTTACATCGATACCAAGCGGAAGATCATCATCAGACAAAAAGTTTAATGAGCAGAACAATGGCTATGCACGTGCACTTTGAAAATTTTGTAATCGTCTTCTGTAATCCCTCACCTCAAATATGTTTTCCGATATGGAGGAAAACGTGTCAAGTGTTATGAGTCAAACTCGCCAACTCCCTGGGGCGAACAAAACTCGGCCCTCGATATTCCCTTCGGCCGTGCCTCGGGGAAAATTGAGGGTCTCGGGGAAACAAACTGCAGTGTGTCCCTTGGGGCCAGTCATTTAGTGATTAATGACCAAGTTCTGTAGCTAATTGTTCATTTCTTTTTAGGAACTGACAGTTGGCGTTACATATTCAGCTTGAGCAGATTTTTAGACCAATCGGCGTACTGAACAGATCTGAATAACTGCCAAATTGGAAGGTGAAATATAAATCCATAATTACCAAGAGCCGTTTCCTGGGCATCGCCGTCGCCATTGCTTCAGAGAGCTTTGGCTGTAACGACGGCGACGCCGAGGACCACGCCTTGTAAAAAATGGATTTACATCTCACATTTAAATTTCTTAACTGTTTAGACCTGCTCAAAGCACCTATCGGTCTAGAAAAGTGCCCCAGCTAAATACGGAACGACAACGTTAAATTCCAAATTATAAGGAAGATACGAAGAAATTTTCCATTACTATTCACGTTCTTCAAAATACACAGTTGTTTCGCAGAAGACGGCTAATAAATATGTACCAAGATTCAAAACTCACATGTAGAACCATTACACTGCTCATTTAGCCTTTTTTTCTGATGTCGTTTTCGTTGTTGTCGCCGTCGTTTCTTGCTGGAGTTTTCTTTAAGCATGCTTCCTCGTTGCAACTTCAAAAGACTAAATGCTTCATTGGTGCCTGCCGTTACAATGAAGACTTACCTACCTTTGTAGATACGAAAACGCAGTGTTGCTAGTGTTCAGTATAGCGACCAGAGGAGAAAAGAACCGTTTCAAGTCCGCATACGTACAAGTAATTCTTCGTTATCGCAACATATTAATCCTAACAACTTCAGGATTCCAATAACAATGAGATCTTCAACAACCCGTTGTCTGTAAACGTAATACTTGCCTCATGATTTGGTTTCCGCTATAAATAGTTATTTCCTATCTCCTTATACGATTCTGTTATGGCTTTTCTTTAATGGAAATTGCTAATTGCGATGGCTGCGGTTTTGAATTTTGCAGTAAATATGATTAATTCGGTCGTAACAAAAGTTACGTTCGTCAATCAATCTTTAATGTCTTACCTAGAGATGCCCTAGGTGCAACATTATACTTCAATGCTACGCTACTCTTGTTTTCATTGTGTTAATAGCTGTATTTAAAGGTTTCACGGTTTGGCGCATGTCTGTAAATAAAAATACTTTTGTTGGCTTCTTATCAATGTTATCGCTTTCAAAACCCCACTCACATTTACTTCAGTAATCATATGCTATAGTTAGTCGTGTCAGGGCGACGCGAATGTCGCGAATGAGGCAAAACCGAGAGAGCCTTTGAGCAAAATTCTGAAAAGATTTCAGTGGATATCGCCCAAATCTAGACATTAAGAGCCAATTTCTCAAAGAAGCGAGAATGAGAGGACAGTCGTGAAATTTCGGATTTTTTCGTATTTTGCTCAAATAACCTCTATAATGAGTTGTTTTCGAAAATACCATTCAAAGGTTCTAAGGCGCTTTAGTTTTTTCAAAATCGAGGAAAGTTCGAAAATCGCCATTTTAGCCTCCAGCCGCTACCGAAAATGGCGGAAAATTGTGCATTTTCTTTTCGCTCGTAAAGATCAACGCGATAGTACCTATCAATGCACTTTGGATATATGATAGTGCATGTCTTGGTGTTTCTAAAGCATTAATTTGATTTGGAAAAGCTGCTTTGTTTATAATATTTTAGGCCGATTCAAATATCTTTATCGAAGCTCTTAAGCGGAAAGGCTAATTTTAGCTAATTTCAATACCACTAAAAGCCCACTGGTACATTGAATTTGAAGGCAAAACTACAATTTTCTAAAAGCCCATATTCTATAGTATTTTGTGTGAAAGTCTTTTCCGCGGCCCGGAAAAAGTACTCGTCAAGAGACATCAACCTGAAGTACATTTTTGGACCATTCGTCATAATTGAAACGAACATGGAACTTACACAGTGACTTTCGTCAAAAACGAAAACAGGCAAATGGAAACCTTTTTCGTCATTTCGGACGCTTTAACCTTGTTTTTCACACAAGGTTATATTCCCTGTAGATAACAACAATAAAAAGTTTAGAAACATTCGCAGTAAAATGAAAATATAGGCTACGTTTGGGTACATGTAAAGTTATGCAAATTCTTCGAGTGAAACGAACATGGAACTTGAACAGTGATTTTCATCAAGATTGAGAGTATCTGATGTTTGTTCGGAAATGCCAACTATTGGAAAACATAGTTTAGATTCTTAGCAGAGGAATTCTCAAGAAAGATCCGAGCGTTTTGACTGCCGGATATTTTGTGTACTGAAGACCGTGACCGGCAGTGTGATCAAGCAAAAATCGAGAACGTGGCGAATTTGGTATGTACAAAGCTCGGAGAATTTGTCCACTACAAATCCAAAATAACTTTTAGAGTCGTTTTTTATTTCCGAACAATCTTCAATTAGTCTCAAAACGTTTCAACGAGACTTTCTGTGGGAATCTGATGAACAATTTTGACTGCCGGGCATTTAGTCTATTTGAGACTGTGACTGACAGTCGGATAAGGAACCTTTCAAATTTATGGTATATCAAGCCGTTGAAGAATTCGTCCACTACAAATCCATAATAATTTTTAGAATTCACTTGGCTATTCCAACGGAACATTGGATCTTCTCAATAAGTTTCAAAGACACTTTTTGTCGCAGTCCGATAAATATCTCTATCTGCCGATGTAAAGTATGAAGCACATACCGATTTTATAGTATGCTCGGACTCGGACATTTCGTCATCTTGCAAACGAACACAATTTTTGGAATCGCTCTACATTTCTAAAGAAACAATACTCTCTAGAAGTTTGAAGAATCTTTCAAAGAAAATTCTGTGAAACTTTTCTGACTATCGGGTATTTAGTTCATTTGAAACCTTGCCCTCCTGCCAGGCGTATTCAAACATGAAGCTTGAGTAAACAACAGCCGACGTACATTTGCATCGATCATGTTTGGAGTAAATATTCGATCATGACCATTTTAAGTAAACTTCCACTCTACTTTAAAAATAACAGTCTCATCGGATCAATTCTTGAAATCTTGTTTCCTGTGACCAGGTACTTCCAGGTAATGGTAACAAAGCGCGAGCAGTTGCAGAGCAGTTGACACAAACAAAACAAAACAATAACAACAAATGTATTTCTCACCCTTGACCTGCCATTCTTGTGCCGGATACAGTTGACTCTGTTCGGTTATCTTTCGTAAGCAGATGAGTAGTTTGCTTCCTATTCCCTAGCATGGCACATATATTCGAATAAAACGTTTAAGGGGCCATAATATTCCTTGAAGTGTTCCAGAGTATTAAGTCATTTGCTAGTCGTACTCAGGTACACATGAACGGACAATCCCCCACAACGAATACCCTCATGTTAACTCTGAAAGGGACTTTTCCCAGGGAAAAGTCCTGGGGACTTCTTCCTAGCGCGGCGAATTCTGTGAGAATTTTACCAAAAAAGCTAGGTTGTCCGGTCAATCGCACTACGAGATACTATGCAGTGCAGATTCCAATAACTGCTAGGTTCTTGAGAAGCACGATTACGCGCGCTGCCATGGCGTTTTGTAAGTACTCGACTTTGGTCGGTGGTAATTGCGGCCCAAGTTCAGAAAATCCCGCAAACGTGGAGTGCATAACAATCGGCCAGTGTAAAAAAGAAGTGAATGGTCATCTGACGTTTTGTAAAGTAAGTGACGATGTTGGCGTGGACAGTGAATCCAAACTGTTGCTTGCTCGTGCAGGTAGGGTGTTTTGCATTGTAGTCCTAACTAAACCCCGGCTAAAAATTAAAAAGGCACCAGAATTTAGATACGTGGGTTGCGTTTACATACTCTGCTACTTTCTGTTAAACTTAATAGTTTTATATGCCTGTACAACGGTTTTTGCAAAGACGAGAATTTATTTGTAACTAGAACTTTGCTGAAAATTCAATTTTACCTTCAAAAGCCACGGCTATTGTCCAGGCCCATCCAATTCTCCCCAATTCCCAGGATTTCCTTTTCTCCCTCCTCCCTTCTTTATTCCCTTATTCCTCCCTCGCCCCCCAGCTATTTGTCCCTCCTCAAAATTCTGGTCTTCCCCCTCATCATGTTCATCAGAAATATGGGTAGAAATATGTCTTATTTTGGTTGTGCAGACTTATTGTTGCAAGTAATACAAATAATTTGAATGATTATTTGTCAAAAATTCCCTAATTGCTGCCCTTATTTGGTCTAGCTCTTTGACCTTTATAATCCCTCAATTTCCATGTATATATTTTAGGCATTTTTGAAGTTGAAGAGTCTCATTTAACAATTACGGTGTGTCCCCGTCATCGCAACTTGTTTGGAATTCGTTGGCGGTGCAACAGAACACGGTGCACTGTTCCTTCTTCGATAGCAGTCCATGGACTCGCAGGATCCACTGGCCAGTGTGGGCTTAAGAGTGTACAGTCCGCTTACATCTTTCGCTCAGCAAAGATTCTTGTTCCAGTTGGGTCGCGTATGTATATATATTGTTTTCTTGTTAGATAGTGAGCTCCTTACAAGCGTTCGATTAGTTGTGCTTGCGCTGTTCCCCGCCAACTGACCGAACACCTAGTAAACTCTGGTCACGTGATTGGCGGTCTAGGCCCTCTCACGATTTCTGAGGAGAGATCGAAAAGATCATGAGAGGGACCCATAAGAGGGATTACCCTGGGAGAAACTCTATTGGGGGATCATCTTTCTTGCAAAGGAAAGCATGGAAATGAATGCAAATAAAAGGAGACTTCCTTTATGCCGTCTGCCCATTTCGAGACATATGCATGATGTAAAACAAAAGATGGATGTCAAATCGTTTTTAAAAAAAGCAGGGGTTAGAAAACACAACTTTTGGGGGGTCTCGATCTAAACCGTGCGACTGTTAGGACTGGGTTCATCCTGATTAAGACCCTTATGGGGTCTGGTGATTTAACGTGGAAACCCTATACCTAGAGCCCTGCCCCTCCTTCCACTAGGCACAAAGTCTCTCACGTTAAGAGTCCTTTGAGCGAATATCTTTTTCTTACCCTTAACCTTCTCTAGGTGTATCTGAAGAAGTGCTTATCCTGGCGTTTCCCTAAGAACTCTGAAAGCTTGCGCATAGAATATAATGTCACTTACTAGATTATATACGGGGACAGCTAGAAAAATAGGACACCTTAAGAGCGACTTTATATTATTTGATTCCTTTCTCCATCCTGAAAGCCAATAAAAATATGTTAATCTCTGAAAATGAGTAACAATCGAAATTTCCTCAATCTTTCGTTCATCGTCATACCATACCACTATGTGGAACTGTGGCATCACTTCAATTTTTCCTTTGCCTGATATTGGTCTTCTTAAATTTCCTTCTACTTGAAGCCATCTGCAGGTGGTGCCGACAGCATATTACTGAGCTTGTTGCCCAACCGGAGATCATCATAGATGATCCATACCAGCAGCAGCCTATTTCACCAGAAGTATTGCAAATCACTACTGAAGCATCTTACCCCCCCCCCCCCCCCCGTCACTTGACTGAGCTTGCCTGCCAATCAGAGATCATCCCGCCTCCATGCCCGCAGCAGCCTACCTCATCAGCAGAATTAAAAGTCAGTCCTGAACTACCCAATCCACCCGCCCAGAAACAGGTGAGTGCTTACGTTAGTCATACCGGAATGCAAAATGTGAAACAACTATTCAACAATGTGATTATATAATGCTGATGGTGCAAATCGAATGACAATTGAGCTGTGAAGTGTTTTTAATTTTCTCCATCCAGAATGATGAGGGAAGTGCTTCGTGCGAGGAGCTTGCAGTCCGTTTTGGGCTTTGTAATGTGACCGGTGACAGCTACGTTCTCTCCCCCGAAACGGGAAGTACGGTGTCTTCCTCTGGAGATGGTAACGAAACAGCTGCAAGGGCTTCTTCTGGGCCGCGTGAAACCTTAAATACACTCTTAAACCAATGTCAGATTCAACCACTCGGACGGCCATGGACAGACTGGGACAGAGTTAATGAAAAACTCGGAAGCGCTACACACAGAGATCTGGTGAAATTGTTTCGACAGTTCTTAGGGTCATTTGCCCGGTCAATGCGCCCAAAATTTGGAACGCGCTACAGTTTTCCAGTATGGTAAACCAGCAGCTAGGTGCTCATCAGCCTTTTCTCCCTTCAGAAAGGGCATATATCTACAAGCAATGGCAGAGGCTTACTCAAATTCGTCTAGTTGGGACACCCGGTCACAAGTGCTATCAGTCATGGCTGGAGTGGCTAGTTTTGGTGCCATTTCTGACTTTATACCAGGCTTGACACAATATCGGTACAGCATGGCACATCTCCACCGTACGCAATATGTGCGAGGTGTTCCAGTGCCTTCGCAGAAAGCACCACGAATCAAAATAGACCTTCAACAGCTGGATCATTTCCTTGGTTTTATAACCAGCCCACACCTTGTGCAGGATCTGCCGTTTGGCGAGAAGAATTTAGAGCTCTCTTCCGGTGGGATAATAGTCGTACCAAACGTTATCCGTACGATGATTCCGGAACGCATTGTAACGCAGTATATCCAGTTTTGCACCGAGACCAACTTCAAGGCAAGTACACTGCTGAGGATTTTGAGGGAATGCAGTGCATCTGTTCGGAAGTCTCTCCAGGGATTAGATTATTTCGCAGCCGAGGGAACACGAGCATTTGAAGATCTACTTGACGGTATTGTGCACGACATCTCCTTATTACGAGCTGTTGGTTCGGACTGGGAAACTGTGATGAAAGATTCTCTCAAGGCAGGAAAACTCTACCTAAAGGGAGATTACAAGGTATTTCATCTAGCATTAAGCTATATAAATACATGAATAAAATGACAAAAAATGGTGATCTTTAGTAGAGAGGGATTTGGGGGAGGGGTCGGGAAGCGGAGAGCATTTGAGGAGTTTACTTCTGATAAAGTTGGAACCATTTCCAGAGGTCACGTCATAGGCCATGAGATGTTGTCACTTAAGCTGTTAAAAGAAGTGAGTAACAGGAGCAAGGCTAAAAAGAGAGCAAAAAAGAAACGGAAGCGCCTAAGCATTGTGCAGCGAAATGACTAGGATGTATTTTGAGTCCCCTTATCTACAGGGGACAAGAAAAACAAACAAAGGCGAGAGGTAAGAAGTGGGGGGCAGAGTACGGGAAGCGGGAGGTTCTGACCCCTTGTACCCCCCCACTCTTTTAGGGTCATAATGATGGAGGTAGTAACGTAAATGCGCTTTATGGTTTCATATCAAGGTGCATATTGATAGTAAATCTACGGTGGCTGACCACTGCAGTGTTTACGCTCTCAGTGACCAAACAAGGCCGTCTTCAAACAAGACTGTGATCATCAACACGAGGAGCAGTGTGACCAGTGTCAGTCTATAAACGCGGCCTTGAAAGACATCGGCCAGGCGGTACAAGACACGGCGTTTCGATCCGAAGAAGAAAGAGACGAGACGCTGTACCTCTATGAAAAAGCACAGAGAGCGATTCATGAGTGGAAGAGTCACCAATTGCGGTCAGTGAGACAGGATCGGTCACGGATCGATGTCGTAGACCTGCTCAGTCCAGAAACCGTGTTGATAGTTAATGACTGGGCCATGAAATTCCTCCCGCAGCTATATCGAGAGTCGCAACAAGATTGGTTTGGAAAAAGAGGAATTTCATGGCACGTCGCTGTGGTTTTTCGACGAATTGATGGGGAGCTGCAATCGCAGGCTTTTGTTCACATTATTCAATCCTGCAGTCAGGACAGCTTAGCTGTAGTTTTGATGATGCAGCATGTGCTAAGCATTTTGAAGTCCCAGCACCCGGAGGTAACAACTGCATATTTTCGCCAGGACAATGCCGGTTGCTATCATTGTGCCAGCACCGTCCTTTCCTGTGCTTTCATCGAAAACTCCACAGGCATTAAAGTGGCTCGCTTTGACTTCAGTGATCCCCAGGGTGGTAAGGGCCCTTGTGATAGGTTAGCAGCTACATGCAAATCGCATATTCGTGTGTACATCAATGAGGGTCACGATGTTACGAATGCAGAAGACATGAAGAAGGCATTACTTTCTCACGGAGGAGTCACTGGTGTTCGAGTAGCAGTCCTGCCGGCTGTGGAAGGGCAAGAAAACGTTCAGCAACAGCAAAAAATCCCAGGAATCAGCAAACTAAACAATTTCCAGTATAGAGACGGCCACCTACTGGCTTGGAGAGCGTATGGAATTGGCGTAGGAAAGCGTGTGGTAGACAAAATTACAGGTACCATAGCATTATTAGCACGCGCTAGGCGAGTTCTATTGGAAAACTGAAAGTCTTTAAATTGTTCTGCTACTGTTGTTTATTTGCTGATTGACAACAATAACGCGAGGGTTTCTATGAAAATTGAAAATTATCGTTGATTTTTGGTAGATTTTGGACATACACTGCGGTGCGCATGCAGAGATATAAATTGCATGGTAAGAAAAACGAGATAATGATCTCCTTTTCTTTTATAAATGGCATTATTTTATGAATGAGAGCTTGCTGCAAGTGACTGTGCATGGAGGGGCATTACACGGTTAGCCACTGTAAACGTGCCATCTTCAAAAACTTGTATTGTTTTTCAAATTAAGTAAGATACTTTGACCAATATAATCTGAAGAGGAGGCGCGCGCGTGCCAGCTACCAGTTAGCATTTATTTTCGTACCTAATGGATTTTGTAATTTTACAATAATGGTAACACTTTTTCAGTTTTTTAAAATAGGAATGGAAGACGAATTGAAGCACTATTTTGCGTTTTTACACAGATGTGAACTACAGCTGGCTGTCTGTTCCTTTTTCAGACGGTGATTTTAAGTATGTGACCGTAAGGCAGCCAAGCTCAATCAGAGCCCGCATACGTGATGAGCAAGTGGTACACGTAGAACCAGAGGAACCAATCTACAACAAAGCCGTGTATTCCTGCCCCCAGGAGGGCTGTGTTCGCGTTTATCAACGGTCGTCTGCCCTGGAGCGACACTTATCTCTTGAAGCTTGCGAGCTGTCACTAGAGAAGTACTCCATGCTGGATTTAGCCAAGCACCAGTATGCCAGCCGCCTTCAGGAGGGTGCGTGTCTTCTTCCCCCTCTCAAAGTACCGAGCTCAGCTGTTTCATCGAGCTGCAAACAGAAAGCCAGTGAGGGCTGGGCTTTAAAAGAAGCGAAAAGGGTTGAGAGGTTTAACGAAAATCAGAAGTCATACCTTGAGGCCAAGTTCAACATCGGCCAGGCCTCCGGAAGAAAGCTGGATCCAGAAGTTGTTGCAAAAGAAATGCGGCGTGCTCGTGCCATAGCTGGGGAGAGGTTATTTCTTGTAGAGGAATTCTTGTCCCCACAGCAGATATCTTCTTTTTTTTCACGTATGGCGGCTAAGGTACGTCAGCAGCCAGTTACGGATCATGACGTGCTTGCGGTAGAAGAACAAGTGAACTTCTGTTTAGCCAGAGACTCAGTACTATCGTCCTTACAAATCTGCCATCCTATCGTCGTTGACCAATACGACATCTGTGCTTTGGTTAAGAGCAAGGCAGTGAAGAAACTGAAGGTGGCGCTGTTACAAGTCTTTTGTGAGAGCCTGGAGTTGCAAGTACCATCCCCGCAAGTTAGACGAAAAGCACCTTACGTGGCTCTCCTTCAAAAACTCGTTAGTAGTTGCTCCTGTTCTGCAATAATAGTTTGAACGCACGGAGCGTTTTTACCTCTAGTCACCAGTCCTTACTGCACGTTAGTCATATCACGGCTGTTACGGGCTTGGAATCTGTATTTGAACGTTTGCTAACTCGTATACTTCTGCGCTCGTCCAGTTTACTCACTGTGAGCTTTATTACCGTGAATTCGTTGCAGTAAGTTGTTAGATCTTTTTCGCCAGACGAAGCCAGTGTAACCACGGCAAGGAGAGTAAGAGATTTTTATAAGGTAGACGTTTTTTTTTTTCTCGCCGCTGTACTGAATTGTTTTCAGTTGCCGTTTGTTCCTAAATATTGAACTGTTTGGCAGCTTGAACATTGAAGTCAAGATACCAAAAATTGCAATCTATGTTCCTCATATAGAGCAGTTTTATTCTACGTTGTTTTAAAACGCCAGAATAATTTTTAGCATCGACAAATTACTGTACTGTTTGGCCATATGGTCACGCAATGTTTTACCAGCGCGTTTTCAGCAGATTAGTTCTTACGCAAAAATATATATAGTGTTAAACTTTAATATTAGGTAAAAACACTGGTATTGTCGCATGAACAGTTGTTAAATTTAATTGTCGTCGAGTAACATTAATTTTTGACCTTGTCAATGACCTTTGCACGAAATGTTGACCTCCATTCATTATTTTTAATCAGTCACAGGACTGATGGATGCTCCCCATAGTATGTTCCGCATGAAAGACCAGCAATAACTTATGAAAATAAAGATTCACCAACTACCTTCAAGATGTGTAATGATGCTGTTAATGTAAAGGGCATACAACCTTATGTTAAAACAAGTATCCGAAATGACGAAAAAGATTTCCATTCGCCTATTTCCGTTGTTGGTCACTGTTCATTCACTCGAAAAATTTGCATAACTTTACATGTAGCCAAACGCAGCCTATATTTTTATTTTACTGCGAATGTTTCTAAACCTTTTATTGCTGTTATCTATAGGGAATATAACCTTGCGTGAAAACATGGTTAAAGCGTCCGAAATGACGAAAAAGTTTTCCATTCGCCTGTTTTCGTTTTTGATGAGAGTCACTGCCGGTAAGTTCCATGTTCGTTTCACTCATGACGAATGGTCCAAAATGTACTTCACGTTGATGTCTCTTGACAGAGTACTTTTTCCGGGCCGCGGAAAAGACTTTCACACAAAATACTATAGATTACGGGCTTTTAGAAAATTGTAGTTTTGCCTTCAAATTCAATGTACCAGTGGGTTTTTAATGGTATTGAAATTAGCTAAAATTAGCCTTTCCGCTTAAGAGCTTCGATAAAGATATTTGAATCGGCCTAAAATATTATAAACAAAGGAGCTTTTCCAAATCAAATTAATGCTTTAGAAACACCAAGACACGCACTATCATATATCCAAAGTGCATTGATAGATATTATCGCGTTGATCTTTACGAGCGAAAAGAAAATGCACAATTTTCCGCCATTTTCGGTAGCGGCTGGAGGCTAAAATGGCGATTTTCGAATTTTCCTCGATTTCGAAAAAACTAAAGCGCTTTTGAAACTTTGAATGGTATTTCGAAAACAACTCATTATAGAGGTTATTTGAGCAAAATATGAAAAAATCCGAAATTTCACGACTGTCCTCTCATTCTCGCTTCTTAGAGAAATTAGCTCTTTAGTGTGTGAGATAGTGCAATGGTGTCCGGCTCTGCATCCTTAACTCGCAACTTGATGATTTTTCCAGTTATTAAACGACTCTGAAGTACGATTTATTCTACGGTTGATGGTTTTACAGCTATTTGCATGCGAAATCAGGTAACTTGCTTTCGATTGGTTCATGAACAATGAAGAACTGGGCCTGTACCAAAAAGCGTACACAGGCGAATAAATAATACAGGCATCCGCCGAACCGTGAAACCTTTCCTTTAAAAATTGTTGTCGTGTGACAATATAGGGATAAAGCTATACGTTAACAACGGATTACCTCATATCCGCTATTTTGGAAATCTCATAAAGTTACAAAGTCACGACTATTTCAAAACAGTATCGTAACGATCTCTACAAACTCCATACAGCATGCTATATTTCTATTTAAAACCTTTTTTTTTGTATTTTACTCGTTGTCCCAGTCACCATACACTCTTTCTTTTTATATAAGAACAAGTTTATAAGACTATAGAGGCTGAAATTTGACATATTTTAAGAATATCTTAAGAATAAACCCAAGCCTGGAATTTTTGAATTCGAATGAACCTAATTTAATTTTGTGTGTTGAAAATTTGTAAACACTATACAACGAGGTGTCTTTTAAATTAAAGCGGATAAAATGTTTCCTCTTTCTAAACGGCAAAACTAGCCAAAAGGAAACAAGAACAACATTAGCCGTATGTTCGAAGGTAATAAAATTTCTGCAAGAAGTTATTTTCGTCATATGAGGCTTAAAGCCTGGAGGGTGGCTCTAAAGTACGTTAACACCAACCAAAACAAAAATGTCATACGCTATAATCTAAAAATATTCACAAGAATATTTTCAGCCTAAAATGGGCAGAAAAATAAGACTCTTATTTTACCAGCCGAGACTAAATATTCGGAATATTTAGTCTCGGCTGGTAAAACAGTATTGTGATAAAAAAAAGTATACTCTTTTCCTAATAACCTATAACTTTCCGGCATTGAAATGTAACTACTACTACTACTACTCTACTACTACTCTTCCATCAGACACCGCCATTTGCGTTCTTGCCCCAACAATAAGGAACATTTTAACCCTTAAAGAGCGCAAATTGTTTAACGAGACACTCACGGTGTTGCATCAGCTATTTCAAATGCAGTTTAGCCATACTCGATCTAAAAGATGTATAAAATATTACCTGTTACTGTCCTGAAAACTAATTGTCCCCACTGTCGCCGTTTCATTATCGTGCACTGATTATACCATAAGTGCCAAAAATAATTAAATTTTACTGTTTATATATTGTTGGATGGCAAAGAGAAACGTTGTCAGACGAAAAGTTATGAACTACGCAAACATTAATAACTTGTAATCATATCGGCATCGATCGATATCAATCGCATAACCGTTCTTATTTACAAATTTCGACCTTACTAAGATTGAATTCTACTAGAGTGAAGACTTGTCTGCCTTTTGAAGACACCAACAAGCAATCTTCAGTATAGCAACAGGGGGGAAATAAGAACTGTTTCCAGCTGGCATCCATGTTCATTTATTACGTAAATCCGATCCGCTTTATTTCGATATATAAGGCGTGCAATAATGATAAAATGTCCACGCACAACCAGGTGTGAAATATCGAAATTGGGTTTCCTCACAAAACAAAATTCTGCTTCTTTCATTCTCATAACCTCTCCGTAATTTAAAACTTTTAGTTTTATTATAACGTAGCTACAGAGCTGCGGTTTGTCGGTTTTCTTTGAATTTTGAAACAGCAATGATTATATCGTATCGGAAGTTCGCTGATAAACATCTTAAATGGCTTTTCTTTTATGGAGTTGCTAGTATTGCTTGAGGGCTGCAGTTTTTTCTCATGATTGATTCGTGACAGAAGTTCGCCTGGTTGATCAATTTTTAATGACGCATGCGTAAACGCTACAAAGGAGAGCGACTGTCATGGAACATGAGCGTATAGCTTTAACAAACAAACGCAAAACCAAGCAATAATTTTTGTAGTTTTTACGAAAGATGGGCTAAGCTCACTCAAAGCCTTCCGAATATTTTCGAAGATGCTGTGTATCAAGAGATCTGTGGAAGGTTGATAATGGCAAAAATTTGTGTAGCCTCTCAAATCATTGCAGATTTTTTTAGGATATTTCGGGTGGGGGGTTCTTTGTACAATACTGTTTGAGTAAGCATTGTATTGGCAGCTGTCATTTTATTAATGAATGTGGGAAGTTTTAAGACAAAATTCGATAGGATCTCAGCAATTTCGGTTTTTAGTGGACAAAAATCTTGCACCGGAATATTGGTAGGAATATTAAAACCTTTTGCTAAAGCTATAAATAACTGCCTGAAATAACACCAAAAACAATTTTGCATAGGAACTGGAGAAAATAAATTTCATAATAACACAATCTAAGCAGTACAACATTTTTTCGCTATTAATGTGGTTTAGTATTGTTCTTGCTCAAAGCTGACACTGCCTTGACTGACATGTTATTGTTCAGCAATTTACAATGTATATTTAATCTGCACGTCTGGCTTGAAGACATCGGTTAGCAATTTTACACTGCATCTTCCTTGGCGTTTCGCACTTTGAAAGGTAAGGCGAACTTGTTCTCCTTTTTTTGGTTGCAGAAACTAATATCCATAAGTTATTAGAAGTAGGCTGCCTGAAGCGTGTAAACGTTAAGCAATGGTAAACGGTTCTTCTGTTGATTTGGCTAATAGCCATTCAATTTGTTTCTATAGACATTGGCATGGTTCCGTAAAGTCTATGTCTTAATTCAAGATGCTCGGCTGCATTTTGGTGAGAGTTTAAGACATCTCTTTTAATTAAGGATAGAGTTTCCATGTCTTTTTAATAAAATTTAATAAAATTATTTAATACAAATTTCATTTAATTATTAAATAAGCAATCCATCAGAACTTCGAGTAAGTTCGAGTAAGTGGACAACAGCTTTGTACCAAGATTATTTACATCACATTGAATGAATTCACTATGTGAAGTAGTGATGGAAAATAAACACCAGTTTGTTTGTTTCGAAGCTACGTCTAAATTTTCGAGGTTTTTTTTGTTTCCACTTGTTTCATCCAAATTTCGATAGTGTAGGCAAGAAGTAAAAGTAACTAAGTAACGACTTAATCTTTTAATTTCGAAGAAAGAATAACATTTATCATAGTATTTTCAAGGTGACAGAAAAAGGGAGCGTGACCGCAGCGGAAGTACTCTGAACGCCTAAGACGAGTAAGAGGCCAGCTCATGTGGCTGGAAGCTTCTTGCGCTTTACCCCAAAAGAAATCCAGGCCCTTTGTTTATTATAACTTCAAAAACATCGTGCAGAAGCTATTACCAACAAAAAAAAAAATCGTGCACAACCTAAAGATGAGACAAAAATAAATCATGTCCCAGATTTTCTTTACCCTTCACCTTCTCTTGCTTCCCTTAGCTATGAAATTTCGGGTGGCAGCGGAGAAGGAAATTGTTAAGAGTTTCAAATTGCCGAGCAAATTTGCATGAAATGGATTAAGGAGACCCGTAGAACTTTTACTTAAGGAGTTTATTCTTCGGTATTCAATGTCGATGGAGTCAGCTTACAAGGATAAGAGTATTCGATTGTACAAACTCTTGATGTCTGAATAAGCTTACATCAAAAT
>OZ026609.1:7555734-7625734 GCA_964020085.1 Micromussa lordhowensis
ATTTCTGTATCTTGTTTTGAAGTCGTTCTCTGTGAGTCCGATGTACGTTTCTGTCGTGTTGTTGTCTTTGCGTGTAACAGAAACGTACATCGGACTCACAGAGAACGACTTCAAAACAAGATACAGAAATCACACTGCATCATTCCGCCACGCTAAACACAGAAACTCCACCGAACTCAGTAAGCACATCTGGACACTCAAAGACAACAACATCGAACACTTTATTTCCTGGCAAATTCTCTCATCGCACTCGCCGTACAACAGCTCAAGTAAAAGATGTAACCTCTGCCTCAAAGAAAAATTTCTAATCATCTGCCGACCCGAACTATCAACACTAAACAAACGTAATGAACTCGTATCTTCTTGCCGCCACAGAAACAAAGCCCTCCTACGCAACAACTAAACTGTCAAATTTCGCGCTGCATATATTATGTAAATTATATTGTATATAAGCGGTGGTAAAGATTATGGTCATTAAATCCCCTGATGAGTGGGCAACCACGAAACAGGCTTGTAGGGATGAACTTGTAGTTTATTGGTTTTTCTCCCATATATACTTCGCTCTACTTCTATGTATTGAGCACTGTTTTGCGAAAATCAGTTTTCACACTTTATATATATATATATATATATATATATATGTATATAAAAAGAATGTATGGCAAAAACCACCGCCAGCTGATCGTCAGACATGTGTAAAGCAAAAAATATGTTTAGGCTTTATTTTCAAAACCTCTGCACAGACTCAGAGGCGCGCTCTAGGACAAGAGCCCTTACCTTACCGTGAGGTCGTGCTGAAGACAAGCATTAGCGAGCGTCTTTATGACTCCCCTGCTCTTCTCAAAAGTTTCCCGCGGCCAGAATCGGGAAAACGCTCAGTACTCGTACAAGAGCACTACCTACGCCGGCTTGTACAAGGATAAAAAGATTTTGCCTTTATCTTTCGCGTCCCATTGCTGTGTGAAAACAGAACAGTCCATAAGCATGTACACAGTCTACTTACATCAACATTTCGTTTCTTTTGACTTACAAAGCGCCCTTTTTTTGGCGAGAACTTAATCGAAGCAAAGTCCAAATTCCTTGATCAGCCTATAGGCCAAATGGTAAACATTGTTTTTTTTGTGAACGTTGTCGACCTAACTATCAATAGGGAAGGTTAAAAAAAAGTATCAATATAGGAAAGTGTTTGGTTTTCAACAGCCTATCCAGGCCTTTCCCGAATCTTTTATCATAGTTTATCAAAATTTTGATGTAAGCTTATTCAGACATCAAGAGTTTGTACAATCGAATACTCTTATCCTTGTAAGCTGACTCCATCGACATTGAATACCGAAGAATAAACTCCTTAAGTAAAAGTTCTACGGGTCTCCTTAATCCATTTCATGCAAATTTGCTCGGCAATTTGAAACTCTTAACAATTTCCTTCTCCGCTGCCACCCGAAATTTCATAGCTAAGGGAAGCAAGAGAAGGTGAAGGGTAAAGAAAATCTGGGACATGATTTATTTTTGTCTCATCTTTAGGTTGTGCACGATTTTTTTTTTGTTGGTAATAGCTTCTGCACGATGTTTTTGAAGTTATAATTAACAAAGGGCCTGGATTTCCTTTGGGGTAAAGCGCAAGAAGCTTCCAGCCACATGAGCTGGCCTCTTACTCGTCTTAGGCGTTCAGAGTACTTCCGCTGCGGTCACGCTCCCTTTTTCTGTCACCTTGAAAATACTATGATAAATGTTATTCTTTCTTCGAAATTAAAAGATTAAGTCGTTACTTAGTTACTTTTACTTCTTGCCTACACTATCGAAATTTGGATGAAACAAGTGGAAACAAAAAAAACCTCGAAAATTTAGACGTAGCTTCGAAATAAACAAACTGGTGTTTATTTTCCATCACTACTTCACATAGTGAATTCATTCAATGTGATGTAAATAATCTTGGTACAAAGCTGTTGTCCACTTACTCGAACTTACTCGAAGTTCTGATGGATTGCTTATTTAATAATTAAATGAAATTTGTATTAAATAATTTTATTAAATTTTATTAAAAAGACATGGAAACTCTATCCTTAATTAAAAGAGATGTCTTAAACTCTCACCAAAATGCAGCCGAGCATCTTGAATTAAGACATAGACTTTACGGAACCATGCCAATGTCTATAGAAACAAATTGAATGGCTATTAGCCAAATCAACAGAAGAACCGTTTACCATTGCTTAACGTTTACACGCTTCAGGCAGCCTACTTCTAATAACTTATGGATATTAGTTTCTGCAACCAAAAAAAGGAGAACAAGTTCGCCTTACCTTTCAAAGTGCGAAACGCCAAGGAAGATGCAGTGTAAAATTGCTAACCGATGTCTTCAAGCCAGACGTGCAGATTAAATATACATTGTAAATTGCTGAACAATAACATGTCAGTCAAGGCAGTGTCAGCTTTGAGCAAGAACAATACTAAACCACATTAATAGCGAAAAAATGTTGTACTGCTTAGATTGTGTTATTATGAAATTTATTTTCTCCAGTTCCTATGCAAAATTGTTTTTGGTGTTATTTCAGGCAGTTATTTCTAGCTTTAGCAAAAGGTTTTAATATTCCTACCAATATTCCGGTGCAAGATTTTTGTCCACTAAAAACCGAAATTGCTGAGATCCTATCGAATTTTGTCTTAAAACTTCCCACATTCATTAATAAAATGACAGCTGCCAATACAATGCTTACTCAAACAGTATTGTACAAAGAACCCCCCACCCGAAATCTCCTAAAAAAATCTGCAATGATTTGAGAGGCTACACAAATTTTTGCCATTATCAACCTTCCACAGATCTCTTGATACACAGCATCTTCGAAAATATTCGGAAGGCTTTGAGTGAGCTTAGCCCATCTTTCGTAAAAACTACAAAAATTATTGCTTGGTTTTGCGTTTGTTTGTTAAAGCTATACGCTCATGTTCCATGACAGTCGCTCTCCTTTGTAGCGTTTACGCATGCGTCATTAAAAATTGATCAACCAGGCGAACTTCTGTCACGAATCAATCATGAGAAAAAACTGCAGCCCTCAAGCAATACTAGCAACTCCATAAAAGAAAAGCCATTTAAGATGTTTATCAGCGAACTTCCGATACGATATAATCATTGCTGTTTCAAAATTCAAAGAAAACCGACAAACCGCAGCTCTGTAGCTACATGTTATAATAAAACTAAAAGTTTTAAATTACGGGGAGGTTATGAGAATGAAAGAAGCAGAATTTTGTTTTGTGAGGAAACCCAATTTCGATATTTCACACCTGGTTGTGCGTGGACATTTTATCATTATTGCACGCCTTATATATCGAAATAAAGCGGATCGGATTTACGTAATAAATGAACATGGATGCCAGCTGGAAACAGTTCTTATTTCCCCCCTGTTGCTATACTGAAGATTGCTTGTTGGTGTCTTCAAAAGGCAGACAAGTCTTCACTCTAGTAGAATTCAATCTTAGTAAGGTCGAAATTTGTAAATAAGAACGGTTATGCGATTGATATCGATCGATGCCGATATGATTACAAGTTATTAATGTTTGCGTAGTTCATAACTTTTCGTCTGACAACGTTTCTCTTTGCCATCCAACAATATATAAACAGTAAAATTTAATTATTTTTGGCACTTATGGTATAATCAGTGCACGATAATGAAACGGCGACAGTGGGGACAATTAGTTTTCAGGACAGTAACAGGTAATATTTTATACATCTTTTAGATCGAGTATGGCTAAACTGCATTTGAAATAGCTGATGCAACCCCGTGAGTGTCTCGTTAAACAATTTGCGCTCTTTAAGGGTTAAAATGTTCCTTATTGTTTGGGCAAGAACGCAAATGGCGGTGTCTGATGGAAGAGTAGTAGTAGAGTAGTAGTAGTAGTAGTTACATTTCAATGCCGGAAAGTTATAGGTTATTAGGAAAAGAGTACACTTTTTTTATCACAATACTGTTTTACCAGCCGAGACTAAATATTCCGAATATTTAGTCTCGGCTGGTAAAATAAGAGTCTTATTTTTCTGCCCATTTTAGGCTGAAAATATTCTTGTGAATATTTTTAGATTATAGCGTATGACATTTTTGTTTTGGTTGGTGTTAACGTACTTTAGAGCCACCCTCCAGGCTTTAAGCCTCATATGACGAAAATAACTTCTTGCAGAAATTTTATTACCGTCGAACATACGGCTAATGTTGTTCTTGTTTCCTTTTGGCTAGTTTTGCCGTTTAGAAAGAGGAAACATTTTATCCGCTTTAATTTAAAAGACACCTCGTTGTATAGTGTTTACAAATTTTCAACACACAAAATTAAATTAGGTTCATTCGAATTCAAAAATTCCAGGCTTGGGTTTATTCTTAAGATATTCTTAAAATATGTCAAATTTCAGCCTCTATAGTCTTATAAACTTGTTCTTATATAAAAAGAAAGAGTGTATGGTGACTGGGACAACGAGTAAAATACAAAAAAAAGGTTTTAAATAGAAATATAGCATGCTGTATGGAGTTTGTAGAGATCGTTACGATACTGTTTTGAAATAGTCGTGACTTTGTAACTTTATGAGATTTCCAAAATAGCGGATATGAGGTAATCCGCTGTTAACGTATAGCTTTATCCCTATATTGTCACACGACAACAATTTTTAAAGGAAAGGTTTCACGGTTCGGCGGATGCCTGTATTATTTATTCGCCTGTGTACGCTTTTTGGTACAGGCCCAGTTCTTCATTGTTCATGAACCAATCGAAAGCAAGTTACCTGATTTCGCATGCAAATAGCTGTAAAACCATCAACCGTAGAATAAATCGTACTTCAGAGTCGTTTAATAACTGGAAAAATCATCAAGTTGCGAGTTAAGGATGCAGAGCCGGACACCATTGCACTATCTCACACACTAAAGAGCCAATTTCTCTAAGAAGCGAGAATGAGCTGAGAGGACAGTCGTGAAATTTCGGATTTTTTCATATTTTGCTCAAATAACCTCTATAATGAGTTGTTTTCGAAATACCATTCAAAGTTTCAAAAGCGCCTTAGTTTTTTCGAAATCGAGGAAAATTCGAAAATCGCCATTTTAGCCTCCAGCCGCTACCGAAAATGGCGGAAAATTGTGCATTTTCTTTTCGCTCGTAAAGATCAACGCGATAATATCTATCAATGCACTTTGGATATATGATAGTACGTGTCTTGGTGTTTCTAAAGCATTAATTTGATTTGGAAAAGCTCCTTTGTTTATAATATTTTAGGCCGATTCAAATATCTTTATCGAAGCTCTTAAGCGGAAAGGCTAATTTTAGCTAATTTCAATACCATTAAAAACCCACTGGTACATTGAATTTGAAGGCAAAACTACAATTTTCTAAAAGCCCGTAATCTATAGTATTTTGTGTGAAAGTCTTTTCCGCGGCCCGGAAAAAGTACTCTGTCAAGAGACATCAACGTGAAGTACATTTTGGACCATTCGTCATGAGTGAAACGAACATGGAACTTACCGGCAGTGACTCTCATCAAAAACGAAAACAGGCGAATGGAAAACTTTTTCGTCATTTCGGACGCTTTAACCATGTTTTCACGCAAGGTTATATTCCCTATAGATAACAGCAATAAAAGGTTTAGAAACATTCGCAGTAAAATAAAAATATAGGCTGCGTTTGGCTACATGTAAAGTTATGCAAATTTTTCGAGTGAAACGAACATGGAACTTGAACAGTGACCAACAACGGAAATAGGCGAATGGAAATCTTTTTCGTCATTTCGGATACTTGTTTTAACATAAGGTTGTATGCCCTTTACATTAACAGCATCATTACATATCTTGAAGGTAGTTGGTGAATCTTTATTTTCATAAGTTATTGCTGGTCTTTCATGCGGAACATACTATGGGGAGCATCCATCAGTCCTGTGACTGATTAAAAATAATGAATGCAGGTCAACATTTCGTGCAAAGGTCATTGACAAGGTCAAAAATTAATGTTACTCGACGACAATTAAATTTAACAACTGTTCATGCGACAATACCAGTGTTTTTACCTAATATTAAAGTTTAACACTATATATATTTTTGCGTAAGAACTAATCTGCTGAAAACGCGCTGGTAAAACATTGCGTGACCATATGGCCAAACAGTACAGTAATTTGTCGATGCTAAAAATTATTCTGGCGTTTTAAAACAACGTAGAATAAAACTGCTCTATATGAGGAACATAGATTGCAATTTTTGGTATCTTGACTTCAATGTTCAAGCTGCCAAACAGTTCAATATTTAGGAACAAACGGCAACTGAAAACAATTCAGTACAGCGGCGAGAAAAAAAAAACGTCTATCTTATAAAAATCTCTTACTCTCCTTGTTACACTGGCTTCGTCTGGCGAAAAAGATCTAACAACTTACTGCAACGAATTCACGGTAATAAAGCTCACAGTGAGTAAACTGGACGAGCGCAGAAGTATACGAGTTAGCAAACGTTCAAATACAGATTCCAAGCCCGTAACAGCCGTGATATGACTAACGTGCAGTAAGGACTTGTGACTAGAGGTAAAAATGCTCCGTGCGTTCAAACTATTATTGCAGAACAGGAGCAACTACTAACGAGTTTTTGAAGGAGAGCCACGTAAGGTGCTTTTCGTCTAACTTGCGGGGATGGTACTTGCAACTCCAGGCTCTCACAAAAGACTTGTAACAGCGTCACCTTCAGTTTCTTCACTGCCTTGCTCTTAACCAAAGCACAGATGTCGTATTGGTCAACGACGATAGGATGGCAGATTTGTAAGGACGATAGTACTGAGTCTCTGGCTAAACAGAAGTTCACTTGTTCTTCTACCGCAAGCACGTCATGATCCGTAACTGGCTGCTGACGTACCTTAGCCGCCATGCGTGAAAAAAAAGAAGATATCTGCTGTGGGGACAAGAATTCCTCTACAAGAAATAACCTCTCCCCATCTATGGCACGAGCACGCCGCATTTCTTTTGCAACAACTTCTGGATCCAGCTTTCTTCCGGAGGCCTGGCCGATGTTGAACTTGGCCTCAAGGTATGACTTCTGATTTTCGTTAAACCTCTCAACCCTTTTCGCTTCTTTTAAAGCCCAGCCCTCACTGGCTTTCTGTTTGCAGCTCGATGAAACAGCTGAGCTCGGTACTTTGAGAGGGGGAAGAAGACACGCACCCTCCTGAAGGCGGCTGGCATACTGGTGCTTGGCTAAATCCAGCATGGAGTACTTCTCTAGTGACAGCTCGCAAGCTTCAAGAGATAAGTGTCGCTCCAGGGCAGACGACCGTTGATAAACGCGAACACAGCCCTCCTGGGGGCAGGAATACACGGCTTTGTTGTAGATTGGTTCCTCTGGTTCTACGTGTACCACTTGCTCATCACGTATGCGGGCTCTGATTGAGCTTGGCTGCCTTACGGTCACATACTTAAAATCACCGTCTGAAAAAGGAACAGACAGACAGCTGTAGTTCACATCTGTGTAAAAACGCAAAATAGTGCTTCAATTCGTCTTCCATTCCTATTTTAAAAAACTGAAAAAGTGTTACCATTATTGTAAAATTACAAAATCCATTAGGTACGAAAATAAATGCTAACTGGTAGCTGGCACGCGCGCGCCTCCTCTTCAGATTATATTGGTCAAAGTATCTTACTTAATTTGAAAAACAATACAAGTTTTTGAAGATGGCACGTTTACAGTGGCTAACCGTGTAATGCCCCTCCATGCACAGTCACTTGCAGCAAGCTCTCATTCATAAAATAATGCCATTTATAAAAGAAAAGGAGATCATTATCTCGTTTTTCTTACCATGCAATTTATATCTCTGCATGCGCACCGCAGTGTATGTCCAAAATCTACCAAAAATCAACGATAATTTTCAATTTTCATAGAAACCCTCGCGTTATTGTTGTCAATCAGCAAATAAACAACAGTAACAGAACAATTTAAAGACTTTCAGTTTTCCAATAGAACTCGCCTAGCGCGTGCTAATAATGCTATGGTACCTATAATTTTGTCTACCACACGCTTTCCTACGCCAATTCCATACGCTCTCCAAGCCAGTAGGTGGCCGTCTCTATACTGGAAATTGTTTAGTTTGCTGATTCCTGGGATTTTTTGCTGTTGCTGAACGTTTTCTTGCCCTTCCACAGCCGGCAGGACTGCTACTCGAACACCAGTGACTCCTCCGTGAGAAAGTAATGCCTTCTTCATGTCTTCTGCATTCGTATCATCGTGACCCTCATTGATGTACACACGAATATGCGATTTGCATGTAGCTGCTAACCTATCACAAGGGCCCTTACCACCCTGGGGATCACTGAAGTCAAAGCGAGCCACTTTAATGCCTGTGGAGTTTTCGATGAAAGCACAGGAAAGGACGGTGCTGGCACAATGATAGCAACCGGCATTGTCCTGGCGAAAATATGCAGTTGTTACCTCCGGGTGCTGGGACTTCAAAATGCTTAGCACATGCTGCATCATCAAAACTACAGCTAAGCTGTCCTGACTGCAGGATTGAATAATGTGAACAAAAGCCTGCGATTGCAGCTCCCCATCAATTCGTCGAAAAACCACAGCGACGTGCCATGAAATTCCTGTTTTTCCAAACCAATCTTGTTGCGACTCTCGATATAGCTGCGGGAGGAATTTCATGGCCCAGTCATTAACTATCAACACGGTTTCTGGACTGAGCAGGTCTACGACATCGATCCGTGACCGATCCTGTCTCACTGACCGCAATTGGTGACTCTTCCACTCATGAATCGCTCTCTGTGCTTTTTCATAGAGGTACAGCGTCTCGTCTCTTTCTTCTTCGGATTGAAACGCCGTGTCTTGTACCGCCTGGCCGATGTCTTTCAAGGCCGCGTTTATAGACTGACACTGGTCACACTGCTCCTCGTGTTGATGATCACAGTCTTGTTTGAAGACGGCCTTGTTTGGTCACTGAGAGCGTAAACACTGCAGTGGTCAGCCACCGTAGATTTACTATCAATATGCACCTTGATATGAAACCATAAAGCGCATTTACGTTACTACCTCCATCATTATGACCCTAAAAGAGTGGGGGGGTACAAGGGGTCAGAACCTCCCGCTTCCCGTACTCTGCCCCCCACTTCTTACCTCTCGCCTTTGTTTGTTTTTCTTGTCCCCTGTAGATAAGGGGACTCAAAATACATCCTAGTCATTTCGCTGCACAATGCTTAGGCGCTTCCGTTTCTTTTTTGCTCTCTTTTTAGCCTTGCTCCTGTTACTCACTTCTTTTAACAGCTTAAGTGACAACATCTCATGGCCTATGACGTGACCTCTGGAAATGGTTCCAACTTTATCAGAAGTAAACTCCTCAAATGCTCTCCGCTTCCCGACCCCTCCCCCAAATCCCTCTCTACTAAAGATCACCATTTTTTGTCATTTTATTCATGTATTTATATAGCTTAATGCTAGATGAAATACCTTGTAATCTCCCTTTAGGTAGAGTTTTCCTGCCTTGAGAGAATCTTTCATCACAGTTTCCCAGTCCGAACCAACAGCTCGTAATAAGGAGATGTCGTGCACAATACCGTCAAGTAGATCTTCAAATGCTCGTGTTCCCTCGGCTGCGAAATAATCTAATCCCTGGAGAGACTTCCGAACAGATGCACTGCATTCCCTCAAAATCCTCAGCAGTGTACTGCGACTGAGTGCCTTGAAGTTGGTCTCGGTGCAAAACTGGATATACTGCGTTACAATGCGTTCAAATTCTTCTCGCCAAACGGCAGATCCTGCACAAGGTGTGGGCTGGTTATAAAACCAAGGAAATGATCCAGCTGTTGAAGGTCTATTTTGATTCGTGGTGCTTTCTGCGAAGGCACTGGAACACCTCGCACATATTGCGTACGGTGGAGATGTGCCATGCTGTACCGATATTGTGTCAAGCCTGGTATAAAGTCAGAAATGGCACCAAAACTAGCCACTCCAGCCATGACTGATAGCACTTGTCGCCGGGTGTCCCAACTAGACGAATTTGAGTAAGCCTCTGCCATTGCTTGTAGATATATGCCCTTTCTGAAGGGAGAAAAGGCTGATGAGCACCTAGCTGCTGGTTTACCATACTGGAAAACTGTAGCGCGTTCCAAATTTTGGGCGCATTGACCGGGCAAATGACCCTAAGAACTGTCGAAACAATTTCACCAGATCTCTGTGTGTAGCGCTTCCGAGTTTTTCATTAACTCTGTCCCAGTCTGTCCATGGCCGTCCGAGTGGTTGAATCTGACATTGGTTTAAGAGTGTATTTAAGGTTTCACGCGGCCCAGAAGAAGCCCTTGCAGCTGTTTCGTTACCATCTCCAGAGGAAGACACCGTACTGCCCGTTTCGGGGGAGAGAACGTAGCTGTCACCGGTCACATTACAATGCCCAAAACGGACTGCAAGCTCCTCGCACGAAGCACTTCCCTCATCATTCTGGATGGAGAAAATTAAAAACACTTCACAGCTCAATTGTCATTCGATTTGCACCATCAGCATTATATAATCACATTTTTGAATAGTTGTTTCACATTTTGCATTCCGGTATGACTAACGTAAGCACTCACCTGTTTCTGGGCGGGTGGATTGGGTAGTTCAGGACTGACTTTTAATTCTGCTGATGAGGTAGGCTGCTGCGGGCATGGAGGCGGGATGATCTCTGATTGGCAGGCAAGCTCAGTCAAGTGACTGGGGGGGGGGGGGGTAAGATGCTTCAGTAGTGATTTGCAATACTTCTGGTGAAATAGGCTGCTGCTGGTATGGATCATCTATGATGATCTCCGGTTGGGCAACAAGCTCAGTAATATGCTGTCGGCACCACCTGCAGATGGCTTCAAGTAGAAGGAAATTTAAGAAGACCAATATCAGGCAAAGGAAAAATTGAAGTGATGCCACAGTTCCACATAGTGGTATGGTATGACGATGAACGAAAGATTGAGGAAATTTCGATTGTTACTCATTTTCAGAGATTAACATATTTTTATTGGCTTTCAGGATGGAGAAAGGAATCAAATAATATAAAGTCGCTCTTAAGGTGTCCTATTTTTCTAGCTGTCCCCGTATATAATCTAGTAAGTGACATTATATTCTATGCGCAAGCTTTCAGAGTTCTTAGGGAAACGCCAGGATAAGCACTTCTTCAGATACACCTAGAGAAGGTTAAGGGTAAGAAAAAGATATTCGCTCAAAGGACTCTTAACGTGAGAGACTTTGTGCCTAGTGGAAGGAGGGGCAGGGCTCTAGGTATAGGGTTTCCACGTTAAATCACCAGACCCCATAAGGGTCTTAATCAGGATGAACCCAGTCCTAACAGTCGCACGGTTTAGATCGAGACCCCCCAAAAGTTGTGTTTTCTAACCCCTGCTTTTTTTAAAAACGATTTGACATCCATCTTTTGTTTTACATCATGCATATGTCTCGAAATGGGCAGACGGCATAAAGGAAGTCTCCTTTTATTTGCATTCATTTCCATGCTTTCCTTTGCAAGAAAGATGATCACCCAATAGAGTTTCTCCCAGGGTAATCCCTCTTATGGGTCCCTCTCATGATCTTTTCGATCTCTCCTCAGAAATCGTGAGAGGGCCTAGACCGCCAATCACGTGACCAGAGTTTACTAGGTGTTCGGTCAGTTGGCGGGGAACAGCGCAAGCACAACTAATCGAACGCTTGTAAGGAGCTCACTATCTAACAAGAAAAAAATATATATACATACGCGACCCAACTGGAACAAGAATCTTTGCTGAGCGAAAGATGTAAGCGGACTGTACACTCTTAAGCCCACACTGGCCAGTGGATCCTGCGAGTCCATGGACTGCTATCGAAGAAGGAACAGTGCACCGTGTTCTGTTGCACCGCCAACGAATTCCAAACAAGTTGCGATGACGGGGACACACCGTAATTGTTAAATGAGACTCTTCAACTTCAAAAATGCCTAAAATATATACATGGAAATTGAGGGATTATAAAGGTCAAAGAGCTAGACCAAATAAGGGCAGCAATTAGGGAATTTTTGACAAATAATCATTCAAATTATTTGTATTACTTGCAACAATAAGTCTGCACAACCAAAATAAGACATATTTCTACCCATATTTCTGATGAACATGATGAGGGGGAAGACCAGAATTTTGAGGAGGGACAAATAGCTGGGGGGCGAGGGAGGAATAAGGGAATAAAGAAGGGAGGAGGGAGAAAAGGAAATCCTGGGAATTGGGGAGAATTGGATGGGCCTGGACAATAGCCGTGGCTTTTGAAGGTAAAATTGAATTTTCAGCAAAGTTCTAGTTACAAATAAATTCTCGTCTTTGCAAAAACCGTTGTACAGGCATATAAAACTATTAAGTTTAACAGAAAGTAGCAGAGTATGTAAACGCAACCCACGTATCTAAATTCTGGTGCCTTTTTAAGTTTTAGCCGGGGTTTAGTTAGGACTACAATGCAAAACACCCTACCTGCACGAGCAAGCAACAGTTTGGATTCACTGTCCACGCCAACATCGTCACTTACTTTACAAAACGTCAGATGACCATTCACTTCTTTTTTACACTGGCCGATTGTTATGCACTCCACGTTTGCGGGATTTTCTGAACTTGGGCCGCAATTACCACCGACCAAAGTCGAGTACTTACAAAACGCCATGGCAGCGCGCGTAATCGTGCTTCTCAAGAACCTAGCAGTTATTGGAATCTGCACTGCATAGTATCTCGTAGTGCGATTGACCGGACAACCTAGCTTTTTTGGTAAAATTCTCACAGAATTCGCCGCGCTAGGAAGAAGTCCCCAGGACTTTTCCCTGGGAAAAGTCCCTTTCAGAGTTAACATGAGGGTATTCGTTGTGGGGGATTGTCCGTTCATGTGTACCTGAGTACGACTAGCAAATGACTTAATACTCTGGAACACTTCAAGGAATATTATGGCCACTTAAACGTTTTATTCGAATATATGTGCCATGCTAGGGAATAGGAAGCAAACTACTCATCTGCTTACGAAAGATAACCGAACAGAGTCAACTGTATCCGGCACAAGAATGGCAGGTCAAGGGTGAGAAATACATTTGTTGTTATTGTTTTGTTTTGTTTGTGTCAACTGCTCTGCAACTGCTCGCGCTTTGTTACCATTACCTGGAAGTACCTGGTCACAGGAAACAAGATTTCAAGAATTGATCCGATGAGACTGTTATTTTTAAAGTAGAGTTGAAGTTTACTTAAAATGGTCATGATCGAATATTTACTCCAAACATGATCGATGCAAATGTACGTCGGCTGTTGTTTACTCAAGCTTCATGTTTGAATACGCCTGGCAGGAGGGCAAGGTTTCAAATGAACTAAATACCCGATAGTCAGAAAAGTTTCACAGAATTTTCTTTGAAAGATTCTTCAAACTTCTAGAGAGTATTGTTTCTTTAGAAATGTAGAGCGATTCCAAAAATTGTGTTCGTTTGCAAGATGACGAAATGTCCGAGTCCGAGCATACTATAAAATCGGTATGTGCTTCATACTTTACATCGGCAGATAGAGATATTTATCGGACTGCGACAAAAAGTGTCTTTGAAACTTATTGAGAAGATCCAATGTTCCGTTGGAATAGCCAAGTGAATTCTAAAAATTATTATGGATTTGTAGTGGACGAATTCTTCAACGGCTTGATATACCATAAATTTGAAAGGTTCCTTATCCGACTGCCAGTCACAGTCTCAAATAGACTAAATGCCCGGCAGTCAAAATTGTTCATCAGATTCCCACAGAAAGTCTCGTTGAAACGTTTTGAGACTAATTGAAGATTGTTCGGAAATAAAAAACGACTCTAAAAGTTATTTTGGATTTGTAGTGGACAAATTCTCCGAGCTTTGTACATACCAAATTCGCCACGTTCTCGATTTTTGCTTGATCACACTGCCGGTCACGGTCTTCAGTACACAAAATATCCGGCAGTCAAAACGCTCGGATCTTTCTTGAGAATTCCTCTGCTAAGAATCTAAACTATGTTTTCCAATAGTTGGCATTTCCGAACAAACATCAGATACTCTCAATCTTGATGAAAATCACTGTTCAAGTTCCATGTTTACGTTCGTTTCACTCGAAGAATTTGCATAACTTTACATGTACCCAAACGTAGCCTATATTTTCATTTTACTGCGAATGTTTCTAAACTTTTTATTGTTGTTATCTACAGGGAATATAACCTTGTGTGAAAACAAGGTTAAAGCGTCCGAAATGACGAAAAAGGTTTCCATTTGCCTGTTTTCGTTTTTGACGAAAGTCACTGTGTAAGTTCCATGTTCGTTTCACTTATGACGAATGGTCCAAAAATGTACTTCACGTTGATGTCTCTTGACGAGTACTTTTTCCGGACCGCGGAAAAGACTTTCACACAAAATACTATAGAATATGGGCTTTTAGAAAATTGTAGTTTTGCCTTCAAATTCAATGTACCAGTGGGCTTTTAGTGGTATTGAAATTAGCTAAAATTAGCCTTTCCGCTTAAGAGCTTCGATAAAGATATTTGAATCGGCCTAAAATATTATAAACAAAGCAGCTTTTGAATCAAATTAATGCTTTAGAAACACCAAGACATGCACTATCATATATCCAAAGTGCATTGATAGGTACTATCGCGTTGATCTTTACGAGCGAAAAGAAAATGCACAATTTTCCGCCATTTTCGGTAGCGGCTGGAGGCTAAAATGGCGATTTTCGAACTTTCCTCGATTTTGAAAAAACTAAAGCGCCTTAGAACCTTTGAATGGTATTTTCGAAAACAACTCATTATAGAGGTTATTTGAGCAAAATACGAAAAAATCCGAAATTTCACGACTGTCCTCTCATTCTCGCTTCTTTGAGAAATTGGCTCTTAATGTCTAGATTTGGGCGATATCCACTGAAATCTTTTCAGAATTTTGCTCAAAGGCTCTCTCGGTTTTGCCTCATTCGCGACATTCGCGTCGCCCTGACACGACTAACTATAGCATATGATTACTGAAGTAAATGTGAGTGGGGTTTTGAAAGCGATAACATTGATAAGAAGCCAACAAAAGTATTTTTATTTACAGACATGCGCCAAACCGTGAAACCTTTAAATACAGCTATTAACACAATGAAAACAAGAGTAGCGTAGCATTGAAGTATAATGTTGCACCTAGGGCATCTCTAGGTAAGACATTAAAGATTGATTGACGAACGTAACTTTTGTTACGACCGAATTAATCATATTTACTGCAAAATTCAAAACCGCAGCCATCGCAATTAGCAATTCCCATTAAAGAAAAGCCATAACAGAATCGTATAAGGAGATAGGAAATAACTATTTATAGCGGAAACCAAATCATGAGGCAAGTATTACGTTTACAGACAACGGGTTGTTGAAGATCTCATTGTTATTGGAATCCTGAAGTTGTTAGGATTAATATGTTGCGATAACGAAGAATTACTTGTACGTATGCGGACTTGAAACGGTTCTTTTCTCCTCTGGTCGCTATACTGAACACTAGCAACACTGCGTTTTCGTATCTACAAAGGTAGGTAAGTCTTCATTGTAACGGCAGGCACCAATGAAGCATTTAGTCTTTTGAAGTTGCAACGAGGAAGCATGCTTAAAGAAAACTCCAGCAAGAAACGACGGCGACAACAACGAAAACGACATCAGAAAAAAAGGCTAAATGAGCAGTGTAATGGTTCTACATGTGAGTTTTGAATCTTGGTACATATTTATTAGCCGTCTTCTGCGAAACAACTGTGTATTTTGAAGAACGTGAATAGTAATGGAAAATTTCTTCGTATCTTCCTTATAATTTGGAATTTAACGTTGTCGTTCCGTATTTAGCTGGGGCACTTTTCTAGACCGATAGGTGCTTTGAGCAGGTCTAAACAGTTAAGAAATTTAAATGTGAGATGTAAATCCATTTTTTACACGGCGTGGTCCTCGGCGTCGCCGTCGTTACAGCCAAAGCTCTCTGAAGCAATGGCGACGGCGATGCCCAGGAAACCGCTCTTGGTAATTATGGATTTATATTTCACCTTCCAATTTGGCAGTTATTCAGATCTGTTCAGTACGCCGATTGGTCTAAAAATCTGCTCAAGCTGAATATGTAACGCCAACTGTCAGTTCCTAAAAAGAAATGAACAATTAGCTACAGAACTTGGCCATTAATCACTAAATGACTGGCCCCAAGGGACACACTGCAGTTTGTTTCCCCGAGACCCTCAATTTTCCCCGAGGCACGGCCGAAGGGAATATCGAGGGCCGAGTTTTGTTCGCCCCAGGGAGTTGGCGAGTTTGACTCATAACACTTGACACGTTTTCCTCCATATCGGAAAACATATTTGAGGTGAGGGATTACAGAAGACGATTACAAAATTTTCAAAGTGCACGTGCATAGCCATTGTTCTGCTCATGAAACTTTTTGTCTGATGATGATCTTCCGCTTGGTATCGATGTAAACAAAGAGCGGTATTAAATTGAGTGTCCTTAAATCGAAACCAGGATTCAAACCGTAATAGCAAAACCAAACCGAAGTAACTGCTTGATTACTTTCGACAAACAACTGAAAACCGAGTTTATTTTAAAAGGCATGTGGATATAGCGACAATGTGTCGGATGCAAGGTGCGCTTTAAGTTTAATTGTTATATAGCTGGCGTTTTTCCCGCTACAGCGCGCCCATTCATTGGCTAGTTCATGGTCACATGACATCTAACAATGAAACTGTTTCCCGTCAAATGCCATGAGCAGGTAACATTGGGAAAACTATGAGATCAAACGGAAAATAGTTCACTATTACCCGCGAAATGTTGACCGCTGTTGCACGCAGCCTGATGTTGTCGCTGGAATTTTAGCGCGTTTTTCAAAATTTGCTTTTGTTTTGCTATATAACAAATCACTTAATGACTGGTCCCAAGGGGAACAGTGAATTTTGTTTCCCGAGAATCTCAATGTTTTCCTCGACTTCGTCTAGACTTCGACTTTGTCTCGACTTCTCTCAACTTCGTCTAGGGAAGCATTGAGATTCTCGGGAAACAAAATTCACTGTTCCCCTCGGGACCAGTCATTCAGTGTTAAATGTTTCATTTTTTTTAAATTTTATTTTGCAGACAAATTAAATATAAATATTTTACAGACAAATAGAACAAAACGTTGACAATACAATTAATAAACTACTCTAAAACAATATAAAGCTAAAACTAACACGGATGTTACAAACTGTTTGTATAATTGCTAAGTAAATGAATATACTGACATAGTAAATGAAAGTAATGACTTTCTTTATCGTGCTTCATCAAAAAGGGGCGTCGATGGTAGTGGCTAAATTGCTGACACGAAATCTTTTATAATGAAACACTGCCATTTATCATTAAAAAACCTAGCGGTTTTGTTTTTCATTGCAATGTATCTTTCAGTGAAAATGTTCTCCCGAACGTGTGATTTAAACAACGAGAAAAGTAAGGGATCCTCTGCTAAGTTACATGTATAGATAAAATATTTTGCCACTAACAAAGCTAGGCCTAACGCTTGATTGTGTTTACTTAAGTTAACAGGTCCATATAGGAGGACCGAGTCTGGTAAATGAATTTTTTCGTTGGTGATTTGAGCCCACCAGGCAAAAAATTCATTCCAGAATAAGGTTACATAAGTACATTTTAACATCATGTGGTTAATTGTATGCTTTTCTCTATCACAAAGATGACATACGTCTTTAGATATTAGGCTAACTTTTTTGAGTTTGTCTTTGGTATAGATAATATTGCGATTAATCTTGAATCGAAGCATAATTAGCTTTGGATTTTTAGTAGTTAAAAAAGGCCAGTTGTAAATTTTGTGTATATCTGAATCATTCACTCTGTAGCTGAAAATGTTCTTTTCATTAATTGGAGGTTGGAATTTGTTTTCAACAATAATCCTGTGCAGAGTGGCGTTGGAAAGATTTTCAACCTTGTCATACCAATTTTGATTACCTGTCTGTCTCTGTCTTTGTATTGTCGTCATTTTCCATTTACTTTTGATGCTACTGAGAAGGCCGTAGTATAAAGTGAAACTAGACTTCACATTTTATCGATTAATGAATTCTTCATATGCCAGGAATTTTCCGCTGTTTTGTTGTAACAGGTGTTTAACTTTATTAATTGCTGCCTTATGCCATGACTTGTAAAAAATAGGCTGTCCTTCAATTTTGTATATCGGAATTATTCCAAATAAGAGCGTCATGTGGATCTGGTTTATCCTGATCACGCTCACCCTTGATATTTTTAATCACGTTCCAAGATTTAAGTATTTCTACGTAACAGCTAGGTATGTTGTTTAGTGTGAGTTCTTTCACTTTGTAATTGCAAGATGGAAGAAACTTAAACACCACCCAAATGTTGAGTCATGTTAAATGTTTCATGCTGTGCACAAACATTGCCATGATCTCCGTGTATGAAGTTCATGTAATATATCAAACACGAGCGACAGTGTTTCATCGGGGTATCCAAACATCGAGAAGTGAGTTGAAAATACGACGCGCAGCGGAGTATTTTTGACGAAATTCGAGGTGTTTGGATAGCCGATGAAACACTGTCTCGAGTGTTTGATATATCTTTTCAATCGAAGCAAAAACTAAGGAGAAAATCTGTGCTAATTAAGACCGGGTATCAAAACCTCCTTCACGGTTGTGATTTTCTTTGTTTTAGCTTGATGAATTATTAATGAGTTTGAGAAGTATATAACAGCAATATTTAATACTGCCCCGAAAAGATATAATCTAAGGAATCCTGATTTTAATATTTCACGTTTCGCACAGTTCAGTGTGGAATACATTCCTTAAAAGTTTTATAAACAATACTAAGAAAGAATCTACCAGAACTGCGAGTAACAAGTGGAAAAACCAAGATTATTTACATCGTATTGCAAACTTCTTTTCAACTGCTTTAAATAACGTCTAAAAAAAAACATCATTTCTAACAACACCAAATGTCGAAAACAAATTTTGAACTTCGTATGAGACAATTGAAAGTACCAAAACAAAACAAAATTGAAAATCGATAAATCGTGAATTTTAAGCGAACCAGACGTGATTCGAAAAGCTAAGACGAGTGCTTTAAACTATGGTGTTTGACAGGTAGAATATACAAGAATAAAAATATGCTATTATGTTTGATCTGGAGTAATGGCAAAAAAACATTTCAGTTATACTTTTTGCATCATCATAATAAATAACTTACATTTGAACACTATTTTAATGCCATTGCTTGCAATAAGACCAAAATGTTTTTCGAGTGTTTTGTTTTGAAGCCATTGAAGTTTATTGGTTTTCTTTTTTGCGATCTCAAGAACCAGACATTTCCTTAAGGTTACTCCCAATTTGGAGTAATTCTTAGTACTTTTTCTGTAATCTAGAAAACAGCTTAAAGGTGACATACGCTGCCAGGCTGCTGAAAATTTCACATACTTTTGCATGTTTCATATCTTGTAAGTTCTGATGTCACACTAAGTCAGAACATATTTTATTTGTTTATTAATTCATTGACATTCATTCATCTATTCATCTATTCATCTATTCATGCATGCATCAACGTGTATCGTCATGTACGTTATGGAATGTGACCACACTATTGGCAAAAGGTAATTATCACAATAAAAAAAAAATGAATACAAAAATAAGCCAGTTTTCGAGCATAATTGCACGCGGCTTTATCGCATGTAGTGCCCGTTTAAAAGTTTAGTCGTTGACGTCGGTACTGGCGTTACAAAAAAAAAAGACTGTCTTTTATAACCCCTGGGCTAATTCAACCTCGTTTTAAGGTCTTTTGAATGGACTTATAAACAAAGGGGCTTATGTCCATTATGTCCAAGAGGGCTTGTAACCGGAATAGAAAATCTGTTTTGAAACGAGCTTTAGCTGCACATTAAAAGTTAATAATAGTAACAATTCATAGCAGACGTTTCGGGCCTAGCCCTTCCACAGTGCTAAGTTTAGTTTTTTCTTGCTGGCACTGAATTGTTACATGTATAACCTTTGAACTGTTTACCGTGCCAAGCACCACGGGTCTTTTTCGATTACCAATTTTTTATAGCTGCACATGTTGATCCTAATGGGTTTTTAATTTACAGGTAATTTAGCATTAAAACTTCATAATAAAATGAATTCAAAACAATAAATATTATCGGGGGCGGGGGGGGGGAGGTAGAAACGTAGTAGCCTCATCTAGGCGTTTAGTTAGATACGACGCTGTGCGAAAATGGCGCACCAGAAAAGTAAGAAAAAAGTCGAAATATAACGTACTTGTATACTGTTTTACACAACCTTTAAGAAAATGGCTCTCATGTTTTATTTATAGAACATGACAGGAATCACAGAAGTGAGCTTCTCCATTGTTTATATCATAACAATGATCGTAGCTTTGGCTGGAAATACACTGCTGATCTACATCGTGTGGAAGAAACCTGCGACAAGAAATCTGACAAGTTTCCTGTTTGTTAACATGGCGGTGGCGGATTTGTTGGTTGCAGTATTTCAGATGCCTATCAGCATAGCTTTCTTTTATTTCCAGCACATTCAAATACCCTGTGGGCTTTACTACCCTGCATTCGTGTCGTCGGCCGCCTCCATTTTCTGTCTCACTGTGATGGCATTTGATCGATACTTTGCTGTTGTTCATCCTTTCCGAAGTAGCATTTGGTTCAGGAAGCCTAAGATAATTACACCAGTTATTTGGATCTCATCCGTGGCCTTGATGTCAATCGCAGTAGTGGCCTTCAAATTCATAGATGGTGCCTGCCGCTTTGATGACACTGTTATATCGCCTCTGGCCTTCTGGAGTTACATCCTTGTATTCATCTACCTTCTGCCTCTCGCCATCATCTCCATCCTCTACATCATAGTTGCTGCAAATCTGTGGCTCCATGAAGTGCCTGTGGATCATGACGCCAGTGAAAACCAACGACGACAGGAAATCCCCAAGAAAAAAGTTATCAGAATGCTCGTCATTGTTGTGGTGGCGTTTGCAGTCTGTTGGCTTCCAGTGCATGTGTATCAGATGGACTATTCTATAAAAATGAGAGACTTTTGGCCGCCTGCCCTCAAATACTTCTGCTACTGGTTTAACCAGGCTAACAGCGCCATAAATCCGTGGCTCTACATTGTTCTAAACGGAAAGATGAAAGCCGCCTTCACCAAAATGATCCAATGTCGCCGTACAGGAATTCTTAAACAGGAAAATTCTGCCCGCATCACCGCCACGAGAGGCAAAAATAACTTTTCAAAGAGCTCCTTCCAAACTACCAAACTGTGAATGTCACTTTTGTGGGTGTATAAAAATCAATAAATAGTGTTTGCGAGACATTGCCTGACTAGTACGCCCAGTGATTAGCGAGACATTGCTTGCAATTGAGTGGCAGATACCACATATTGGTTGACTTATGGCAAGTTCAGTAAAGTTATAGAAAGGCATAAAGCAAGGTGATTGAAAGTAGTATACAAAGTTTTACGAAGTGTAGCTAGTCAAACGTATCAGCTATGACAGCCTAGGGAATTAAAACAATGTTATTCCTGTATAGAGGTTTTCATAAAACCAAACTGTATGTGTCGTGTTGTTAATAACTTAATAACTAAAAAAACTATTCCATTGCTCTTCCTGTTTGAGCTCATTTTGATACCATGCTTAACTAATTGAAAGCCTAACTTCAAAACAATTGTCCTTTTTTTAGTTCACATGTACAATAACCAAGTAGTTTATTATTTGGCTATTTCACGAAAATTTCAATTTCTTCTTTGATGTTTAATTTCCATCGTCCTATCTGGCACGAACTCATTCATAATTTAACGCTATGGATTTGCTGTTCTCTTAAAATTATAGTTCGTCAGGGTAATTTAATTCACTCTCAGAGTGTCCCTCGCCACTCATCGGTCTCAACCGCTAAAATTAACAAAAAAAAACAGTATTTTTTCGTTTTGTTTTGCTTTGATTTTGCGGCTCGTAATCGGCCTGTGGGAATTACGGTACATTTGCCAATCAGAGCGCGCGTTAAATCCAGTACAAGTACAAGCCATATAATGAATGTTAAGCTAATGTCATTTATGGGGCAATGACTTTAACTTGTTAGCTATTTTTAGATATAATACCTAGCGAAATGTGTTGTTTGCCAAACCTGAACATTTGAAAACACTTGGACAGTACAATCCAAGCCAATCTTCATGTGTAAAGCTTTAAGAGAAATGACGCTTTAATTATTTTGTTGTGTCTTTGAGGACAAAAATCTGAAATCTGAAAATTTGAAAATACTTGGAAAGTACAATCCGAACCAATTCAAATGTGTGAAGCTATAAGAGAAAGCTTTCATAAGTTTGTTTTGTTTTTGAGAACACAAATTAGAGCACTGAACGAAGAGGGAGCAGGGGAGAGGGGGTGGTAGCAGAGAAGGCTGGTTCATTGGATGGAGCTACATTGAAATTGTACAACAAGTGTGTTGATGACCCTGTAAGTACAAATGAAATGATTGTACAGTTTTCCCAATTTTAATTGATCTACTTGAAGCTTTTTAACGGAGAAACCTGTAATTGAAACCTGCCGAACTGAATCTTTACTTTGCAAAATCATTTGAAAATAACCTCTGACGTGTCCTAAGGTTCCAGTGTTCATGTTGCACCAAAAAAAAAATAGGCATGAAAAACAATTACTTTACCTTCACCATATTTAAGTCCTAGTTTGAAATTGTGCCCAGCCAAAGTATACTTTATTGTTAATTTGATATTTGCATCAATATTTTACTCTTTACTGTAATAAAGCATAAAAACAGTCTTAAGATTGTAAGTGTAAAAGCATGCTGAGACTGACATTGAAGGAGGTAAAAAACGCACCGAGCCCTCTATTAATACGCAACGACTCTGTGTTTGTACGGAAAAGATACTAGATGACAGAGATATCGAGTGTGTTTAATGCAACTTAAGTAAAACCCTTAGGGTACTGTAAATAGGGAGCTTAAGCAAACCACGACAGCAACGGAACGCCATTAAACAAAAGGTTTAATGAGTAGAACAATTGCTGTGCACGTGCGTTAAAAAACTTTGTACATTTCTTTGCAGTCATCTGCACAACAACAACGTGAAATGTTTTAGTTCTGCGTGTTTTGGAAAACATGAGCTAGAGCGAGTTATTCTCTGTATTTTCACCTAGAATTGAATGCTGGCGTTACATATTCAGCTTGAGCAAGTTCTGAGACCAGTAGGCGCACTGAACAGAATAAAAAAATATATAAAATATAAATTCATTTTTAGCTGGCGTTGTCCTCGGGTATTACCGTCGTCATTGCTTAAGCTCTTTAATGTTAATAAATGTTTGCAGGATTTAAAATTCCAATCCAATGAATGAATGAATCATAAAGCTTCGACCGCTTCACATCCATGATGGCGGTTGTTTTGAGTAGCTGCGAAATGTTTACATTTTGTGATGTCTTACATAACACAAAACATAAAACGCAAATAAACTCTCGAGAGTGGAATGGAGACTCAATGCACTATAAAATACAAATAGATGCAAAAACCTACTTCTGTGTCCGGTTAAGAAATGTCACGAGTTGTAAAGTAAAAACCTTCAGAAACTTGATGTTGACGCCTTGAAAGGCCAATCAGAACTAACCGGCTTTGTCCTGCGCGGCCAATATTCTGCATTTCATTGGCTTTTAGCTTGCTTTAACAACGAATGGACGTCACTCAACTTCGATCGATCGTTTTCACGTGACGTCACCGCTTTCTAAAATCCAAAACTAAAGAGCCATCATAGTTTTTATCCTCATTAAGTATAAGAGGCGATATATTTATATCTATTTAAAATTTTACTGCTCCATAGCGTGCTTTGTTTAGAAACCAGATCGTTTTGAATTTCAGAGCTATGGCGGTGCGTGACATAAAGTTGTCGAAAAATATTTACCTGTACGTCTCATTATTTGTAGCCTTTTTAGAAGTTAGAGCATTGGGAAAAGTGATAATGTAAATGCTTGTTTGTTAAGTACTGTTGATTCCACTATCAACTTGATTTAACTCAACGATTTTAATGACTGTAATTCAAGAAAACTACCGATTACAAATCTGTTGTCCCCGATCGACAACTTCAGTCAAACTCAACTCGTCACATGGGTCAAAGTTCATTTCAACTTCAGTCTCCTGCGTGATGTCACGCAACTCCAGAGAAAACGGTATCAACAAGTACAGATAGTCAGTCGCCTAGATAGCCATGTAAGTTCCAGGTGTTTACACTATTTTCCGGCCGCCATGTTGGTGTACAGTTGATGTACACCAGCATGACGTTTCCATACTGAGCTCTGTAAATTTCTGCGAAACATTTCGACGAATATCTGCGGTTTGGGAAAACGCGTAGACCTAAAACTTGGAGAAGTGTCTTCTCTATTTAGTTCCAATAAAATCACAATTTCTTGACTTTATCCACTGAATGGTTTTCGATTTATTTTTTTATTGCGTGACAGTGAAAACGATCTATTGACTTGCGTCGACTTGCGTGCAAACTTAATCTCAATTACAAGTGAACGCAAATGCACGCAAGACCCAAGCCAAAGGAACTCGCAAGTGCAGACAAGTTTTCAACTTGCGTCTACTTGCGAGTCCGTTTGGCAATGGCGTAACACAGGATGGCCTCCAGTTAGAGGGAAATGTGAGTCTACGAGCTAAAAGGAAGAAGAAAAGGGATCACTATCCGAAAAAAACCTTTAATTGTATTCTAATTCAGAAGACGCGCGTTATTATCAAAATTAACAGAGTGCGAAAACAGGATTTCGCTTATGTAACCTGTTTCTCAATCAAACATAAAACAATGGTAAGAAAATGAAAATTCTGACAGTCCTGACCAGAATTAAAAATACTATTTTCACTGCCATTATCAGTTCTTGTATGCTATCGACAAAAGTGTATATATTTTTTTTTTCGTTTTCGTTTATTGATATTTAATCGAAAGAGGAGACATTCCTTATCACAGCCGAGTTAAGACTTCCTGTCAAAGACTAGTACTATTACTAGATTAAACAATCAAACGAGAAAAACACCGCCCAAATTGTTCGTCGATCTTTCTTAGGAGTTTTTACCCACATTGATAACTTCCGCGGGTGCTGGATTTAATATTTTGGTATTTGATTCAAAATTTTTAGTTCATTTTCACAAAAATTTTCTAAACCGAATTCCTTACAAACCTTTACCTGCTGTATGAAATTAACTTTTCACTATTGATTTTCACTGTTTTGTGGTTTAAAACATTTATATTGGCTAGTGACTGGATAGATAATGTTAACTTGCATCAAGCTATTGGCTACTAGTAAAAGATAATATAAAAAAAAACAGAAGACATTCAGTTTGTTTACTCACCTAACCTTGGTAATAATGATAAGTGAAATATCTTTCTATTTAAGTCCGTACGAGTCAGTGATTTCAATCGACCAGGATATAAACTTCATAATATCTTATTCTCCTGAATATTTCGAATGTTACATCTTCTGTGATTATCTACTGGAAAAGTTGAGTTCTTTCTTGGTAAATAAATTGAAAACTCCTTTCTGTAATATTATTAATATTATTTGTTTTTCGTGCACCTTGCATAAACTATTAGCGGAAACTAAACAAAGGTGCGCTAAGAGTAAACATAGCACTTCTGTTTTTACTTCAGAATCTTGATCTTGGGACCGTGAATCAGCCTATTCAATGTCTTTTCTTGATCTGTGTTAATTTTTTCAGTGACAATTCATTGTTGCGGGGTTAAATTGTAAATAGCTTTAATTTTATGAAGATAAAAATAAATTTAAATATGTAAATCATGTCCCCAACTTTTTCCTAAAGCTAAATACTCTTTGACACGTTAATAGTGTCTTTCATTCACTCAAGAATACTCTTCGATGTTTAACCAGCGCTAAAGAGAGTTAAGGCCCATTCCAAACTACCCTGGAGAAATTTTGAAAACGCAGCTTTATTTCTACGGTTAGGCCTACCGTCCACACTAATCCGTCACGAAAACGGAGCTTTTTGAAAATGCAAGCTTTGCGTTTTAGTGTGGAAAGAAAACGATAATGATGTGATTTCCCAGCCCGTTTTCCAAACACAATTCCAAAATGACTGGCGATTGTTGCTTTTGAAATTCCTCAGGCGATAGAGACCCTCTCCAGAAAAATGAAACTTAACTCGGCAAGGGTGGAAAATTCGATTTCTCTCATATTTTATGGTAGATAGGCTAGGGCAATGCAAAAGCTACTGGATATATTTTTTTTGGCAAAATTACCCGGCAAATTCCGTTAAAATCGTCTTTTGATGCACAAATTCATTAAACACGTTCTATAGACCCATAACAGAGGGCCAGAGACAGAGGAGGGAAGAGGCGCTTCATTTGTGGCCTATGCTCCGAGATGGAGTAATAAAAGGCATCATCATCATAATGCCGCTAAATTAAGAATTTGTCTTACCCTACTTTGTTATAATCACACTAATAAGTTAAAAATAAAAATAGAACTCACTTTGGTCAATTTCTGACCCCGTAGTTGTCATAAATCATTGGCCAATGTGAAAGAAATGTAAACATTAATAAAAAATAGTTCTGATCATGGACGCCGCTTGCTCCGCCTGTGTAATGGGTTTTATGACAGTTTTTAACTCTATGTTAACAGATGAAAGGCAGACATCTGCTTCCTAACAGCAGCCTTGGCATCGCGATCGCGTTTCGCATTTTCAAATTACAAAGGTAGGTACAATTCTTCATTTATTTGCTCAGAGCCGCGTTAAAAAATAACTCCGTATTGTTGTAATTTTCCTATTTTACTTATGAGTATGGTGACTAAGCTTCAGCTGTCGATCTTGCTAAAATCCAGCTTCAGTTGCCGTTTGTAATATACATGAAGCAAACCTGCTTTAGAGCCGATCTTTTTCTACAATCTCATTTAACAATGAAATTTCCGGCGATTTCTTAGCTACGCTCTCTCTCTCTCTCTATAGATATATATAAGAATGTAGTTTGTAAGAATATCGAGGGTGCAATTTGCAAAATTTTATAACAATATTTTAAGAACAAACACGAGGTTGAGATCTTGAAAATAGTACAATTTTATGAGTTGAAATTTTGTAAATACGTTTATGCTTTTAACTAAACCAATGTTTTTAACTAACCATAAAATTGATTTTTGCTGATTGGTTACTTTACTTCACTTTACTCTACATTACGTGATCACGTACAGTGTTTTGAATCAACAACAGATCGATTCGCGCTAAATTTAACTGGAATTAGGTCCAATAGGACTCCTCCAGTCCCAGTAGCTCTTCGTTTATTTCTGAAGTTGCCTCCTTGGCCTTCCTCACCTCCATGAAATTGCCTGCGACCCTTAAATGAGTTAGTTATTGACTTCAGAGGACAAAACGAAACCGAATAAAACAGAATTTGCCATTTTTTAACTAAAAGAAATAAAATTTGAGAAAACATGGGAAAGTAAGAGCGAAAGGCGCTAGTAAAAGCCAATTTAAAAACAAGAAATCTGATAGTTTCTTCACCACGCGCCGCTTGACAAAATAATAATAATAATAATAATAATAATAATAATACAGTGCAGCGAATGAAAGATGAAAATTGTAAATAAAAAAGATGACAAAAAAACAAGCCAATAATTTTGAGATAAATCGTATGTTATATTAGTGCAAACTTAGTTCTTTTCTCAGGGGTTATGTGGTAGCTGAATAAGACTCAAATGTATATTTTAACAAAGCGAATAAACTAAACAAGCATACCCCGGAGCTCGCGGTAAATTAATTATTCCGAAATTCAGCGTACAAAAATACTGGTCAAAACCTAAAATTCCCAAATAAAGGCAACCAAAGGAAAGAAACGCGACAGGAAGTTCAGTACCAATAAATTTTCATTCATGATGAGGAGAAAAACCTATCTAAAAGTTAAAAATGTTCAAATTTCGCAGACGTGCTTCTCTGCATGACAGCCGTGTTCAAATTAATTCTTCACGCTAAAGCGAAAGCTTGAGTTTACCGGCAACTTTGGCAGTCGTTTTATCGGCCGTGGCCTTACTAGTCGTTCCGAAAGTTGCATTCAACTTTGAAGTAATACTGTACATTACCATTTTGGTTTTCTTAAGTCCAGGAAGCTGCTTTAAATATCAAAACTCGATTTCAAAGCACACAGATCGTCATGTTATTCGAGGCTGTTGAAGGAAGGAAAAATTCTTCACCAGAAAGGTTTGAGAGGACTCTGCACAGCCTAATACACTTAAACATTGATTTGTGTTTTTCCCATCTATTGTTAGTCCCAAAGAAGTAATTTCTCCGTTTTAGGGATGAGAACAAGACTTTGTGAGTTTAGATGTAACTCAGGACTTATTAGTCACGCGTGCGCTCGTGTATCGCGCTGGCGCCCCTAATTCGCCTGTTCTGCAGGCTATATTTCTGTAAGAAGTTTATGTGCGTTATATCAGGCTGCACACGTCTGGCTCCAAAATTACATTAACACCATCCAATCACCAAATACATTCGAAAACAGAAATGTTATAAGAATCTTCACAAACTATTTTTCAGCCTAAAATCAGCAGAAAAATAAGATTATTCAAACTCGGCCGAAAAAAACAAAAACCAATATTCTCATTGAAAAAGAGCGTACCAGCTAAATTTTCAGGCCATTTCTTAGCTATCGACAAATTTACAGATCTTAAATCTCAGCTGTCAATTTTTCAGCTGTCCCTTCTTTGCCGAGAGTTAAAATTCTGAATTTTACTTTGTGAGTAATTACTTCAAAAACAAAGATTTTGTGCAGAAATTCGAATTTATATGAAGCTTTATGGAAAGGTAGATTGATAAACTTTTCTGGAACTGATAGTGAGCGAGAATAAGCGCTGGAAAAGCTGAAGCTTTTGCTCCCCGATTGTCAGATATTATAGTTTTCGAGAACCGTCATGGTGCTGTTACCTTGATAAACAAAGGAAATGACTAAATGGATTTCATCATAGTCTGAGGCCATTGTAAACTTTTTGTACATGTACAGTCTTTTAGTTTCGTTACGACCGATTCCGCCTCCGAATCCCTGCATTTCCCAGTCAAAGTACTTTTGAATTAGTAAATATTGCTGGTTTTCAGTGTCACGCCATTCAAAAAAAAAAATCAAAACCGTTCAATAGATTAAGTCCGGAATCTGAGAAAAAAAAAGAAGGTAAGTATGCAAAAACTCTCGCCAAGATTCAGGTCACAATAACCTTTCTTATGCAAGATATGTGGGGAAACTTTTTACCCGAATTTATAGAGATTTGAATGAAGAAGCCATGTGGGTGCTCATCCAGATGGGCACCAACATGGCGGCCGAAAACCAACTGAAGCATCTGTCACTGAGTTTTGCTACAAAAGCGTGGATTTATCTCCCGAGGAACTCAAAAACATTAAAATAATACTTTTGCTAATACAAGAACTGTTCAGATAGCCAAATTCCCCGAAATAAGTCCTGAATAAGTCACTTTTTAACCAACACGGCCGTCATGTAAATGTCGCGTCACGCAGAAGCTTAAGAAATTCAATCGTGGTCTATCACAAAACTAAGAACCCATTCTGAGCAAAAATGTTTATGGATATTAGTTTTCAGCCGCTTTTATACATCATGAAAGTAAAATATCAGGAGGATCAATAGTTTTGTAGTGTGAGTTTTAGTGACGTCATGTGAAAACCGGCAATACTTTCAGCCTTCCCCCGATAACCTTTTCTTTTCCTTTCTTAAAAACTTTGTAGCCGATGAAATGTTTTCGTCGCTTTGCTCTGCAGATTTTGTCTTCGGTGCGTCCGGCGCTGAGTGTGTGCTTTCATTCTTTCAGTCGCTGTGATTGGTTTGTCGCGTCGTCTCGTGATTTTGATGAGAATGAGAAACTTGATCATGAAAGTACAATAAATTTTCTTCTGTTTGACAAGTGTTTTCCATAGTTGCTTCATAAAAGTGATAGACGATTCTTTCTATGGGTTTACTGACGTAATAAACGACTTGGGATGTTGGGAGAACACTCGAAAAGCTTGTAAATCACGAGCCGATAGGCGAGTGATTTACAAGCTTCTCTCGTGTTCTCCCAACATCCCGCGTGGTTTATTGCGACAGTAAACCCATAGAAAGAGTGGTATACTATTTATTTCTTCACTTATCATTTCCTACATGTTATTCGTTTTCATTTGTCCATTCATTGATTCGTTTTCATTTATTGGAGTCGAAACTATATCAATTGATATTTTAATCGAGAGGAAATGTTTCGGCCTCTGAGGTGAAAGTTGCAATTCCTATTACATACAGCTGACTTTAGACTTCCTGTAATAATTCACCGTTAACTCTCAGCTTGGTAAAGTCTGTTAACTGATATCGTCACAGCTCTATCTAAGTGCTAAGATGTACACAAAACTATTTTACCAGCCATTTAGACGACAGATTCTACTTGTTGACAATTTGAGAGAAAATATTTCAGCTACTGAGGTTAAAGTTGCAATTCCTGACAACCGAGCAAGTTTTCCTGTAATAATTAAACGATAGATTTTGAGTTTGGTAACTTTTGTTAACTGATATCGTCTCAGCTCTAAGTGCTGAGATGTATTAAGACGACATTAACACGACAGATCCTACATGAAAAGAATTCGAGTTTTAATTAAAATATGAATTAGTAATTTAAATGTCTATGTGTTGGTGGCAAGCGAAATATATCACCAATTTCACTGCAAGGTCAAATTACGAGAAACTAACAGAGATATCACGGTCACCTGCCTATAATTCGACATTCATGACAGGTCGCGGGCGCCTGATAGCTAAATGAAATTAAACGTGGAAATGTGTCTTTAGCAAACGAAAGTACACTGAGCGACAGCCAACAAGGTCAGCTCGTTTTCACCGTTATTTCAACTCAGAAGTCTCATCTACAACCATTACGGTGAGGTACTTACTTTTCAGTGATTTCTTTTCTTTTATTTTGTTTTCACTTATAACCTCGGTTAACTGAAGTTGTGCAGCAGAACAAAGTGATGACCATCTGTTTTTCGTCGTTTACAGATGCAGCTTTATTCTAGGCATAAGAAGCTAAGTTCTGAAAGATTTTCAGTCAGGATGAGATACAAAATCTTACCTTTGCGTTCAATGTTTTGCATGTGCCGGATTTCGACGAACTTAAAAATAACTTTTAACTCTAATCCCCTCACGGCGCGGGCGGCTTCGATCTAGGGTGTTACTGCTAAGTGTGGGTTTCTCTGTATAAAGCTTGGTTTAAACAAAGAAAATTCTGTCGTATAGTGAAAAGATGAATAAAAAGATCATGTAGCTTTTTCCCAGGAAGGAAAACTCTCTCGTCGCCATCAATTTTTGTATAAGTTAGAATTTTAATTTAAGGAATATTGGGATATTACGGCGACGGTTAAAACGGCCGAAATACTGCGCCTTTTAATAACATGCCGACTCTAAAATCCAAAGCATGTTATGATTATTGAAAGGCGCAGTAAACACTGTCGAATTTGAATTAATCTGACTATTTACAGTCATGCGTAAACACCGGATTTTAATTTCGCAAATAAATATTCTATTTGTTCCTGTCAGTTTTTACTCGTGGATATGTATACATCCACGAGATACTGAATGTGGTTTTGCATGCAATGCCAAAGAATCTCCCACTCACTTTTTAACTGGAAGGAATACTGGATTTGAACATCAGTAGATAATACTTGAACTGGTGTTAAGCCCTGGTCAAACGGCGCATGATAGTCGATGATAGCTGACGATAGTCGATGACAGTTGAAGTGTGCGCTTCCGTTTGACCACCCACTATCAAAAACTATCATCGACCTTCATCAACTATCATTCATTTTGAGCTTGTTCAAATTCTTCATGATAGTCGATGATAGTTTTTCCCGTTTGACCACGCGTATGATAGTTCATGATAGTTTTCGGTCAGGTGTTTTCCCCGAAAGTCGGCGGCCTGGTTTAAAGTGGCCGCCATAAGTTCCTTGCGAGGCTCAGCTGCAGCCAGAAATTCTTGTTCATATTCAAGATGATAATCATAACAAAGAAAATATTGAAGACCAAAATAACATGGAGAAGATATCTTCCGAAGAAGGCGTCAACTCGCAAGAATTAGAAGAAACACCGAAAAAAAAAGAGGCGTATCGCTAAACGTTCAACGGGTAAGAAGGGCAATGCGGTGAGATGGAGTGATGACCTGATATTACGTCTAATAGATGAATATGAGGCCCGGCCCTACCTTTGGCCTGGAACTAGCTGCTCGCATGACTTTACTCGCGCGACTATCATCAAGTATCAGGAACTTCTTTGGCCGTTTGACCATGTGAATGATAGTTAACAATTATCCTGCGAAATCGCGCGGAATATCGTCTGATACTTAGCCGACGAGGCCGTAGGCCGAGTCGGCTAAAATCAGACGATATTCCGCGAGATTGAGCAGGATAATTGTTTTATTATTCAACAAATTGATAACAAAACAGCCTAAATCCTTGTAAATTTCTCTGTCGACATTTTCTCACTTCACTTTTTTTTCCCATGTACGAAGCTACTTATACCGCCGGATATCGAGAGAATCATGACCATATTTGGATAGTGTTACAATTTGTTGAATAATAATTGGTGAGAGTTGATGATAGTTAGGAGATAATCAGCTATCATCGACTGTCATGCGCCGTTTGACCAGGGCTTTAGGCCTAGGTCACACGAGCGACGTAACGACATAAGCGACATAACCAGATAATCTCTTAGGTCAGTAATCGGAATCGACATAAAGAGATAACGAAAATATCAGGGTTCTTTTCCTTCTGCAGTTTTGTTAACACTGTTTTGTTGTTAATGCACTAATCAATAGACCACTTTCGAGTTACCTTATACCTCTGTTTCAAAACGAGTCTTCTTGCAAAACCTTTAATATGAAAATTAAGTTGCATGGAAATGAGGCTGTATGCGGTCACATTTTCATGTGAATGGTTTCTCAAGTGACTACTTTGGCACAGAGGTACAAGGTAACTCGAAATGGCTTATTATTCTCTGGTATCCATTTCCCTTCTGAACTGATTAGAAGATAATTAGTAATAATCAAAGATTAGTAAAGTGCGTTCGATCTCAAGTAAAATGTTTTTCGTTGTATTGACTGCGTAGAAACATTCAGGGAAAGTGGATTGCGGGCTACTTTCAGTCAGTGGCATAAACCAGTTCCAAAGTTGAACACAGCAGTGAGTTTCAATAGCTCAAAATCTCAGTAATGTACTTTATTCAGTGGCCAAAACAAATAGTGGGACAAAATTGAACAAACGGATATATTATGTTTCCAGTAGTTTACTAAGTTGGAATTCAATAAGAAACTTGCATAGCTCAATGTATTTTGTGGTCCACTTGTAAAAATTACTTTTTAAGGAGATAAGTTAACATGTTGTACCAAAATTTAACGTAAACATAACATTTCATAGGTTGGCATCTTAGCGTCTTTGTTTACCTTTGCCTACTGCAGAAGAACTTCACAAACTTGATTAGTTAAAGTGTCATAAGTCAGTTTTCTTATAAGAAAAACATTTGTTTGACATCCAAGAAGCAAGGTAATTATGTCATCTTCTGTTGCTGATTCAAGTTGGATGGCAGGATTGATATTTTGTTGCATTTTTGTACATTTAAGGTGGAGGTTTTTGAGATAATTTTCTGGTTTTAGCAGAACATGTAGAGCCCAACTGGCTTTGCAGGATGTGGGTAACTAGATTACGTTGCAAGACTGGCAGACAGCCTTGTCAGCTGTTGAAGTGTATTGTGGCCAAAAGCGGGAGGAGCGCCGCTACAAACAAAATGTGAACGACGGCCATGTGCTCAACTCAACTTTTAATCAACCCATAATATGCAACTCAACAGACAACGTCAGTGATGTCACGCCATAAATTACATCTCCCCCTTCCTCTAAGATCAAAAACACGGTTTCAAACAAGATCACTTTGTTGTTCACTGTTCTCAGAGGATAACTCATAAAACTAAAACGAAATCAATGTTCAGTCACATAGTCTTGCAAATACTCTGGAGCCCTTCTAGTGCGCTGAGATCTCCTTAGTAACACTGGTGGAGACATTGGGTGTTCAGCCGGCAATCCTGTGTCATGGCTCAAATTCTACTGCTTCCTCAGTGGCAAGTCTCCCTGGTTCTTCCTCAGCTGCGTTCGATATCTGGATGGGCTCAGCCTGCATTGCAGCATCAGGTAGATCGTCATCCCCGTTCAGCCCAGTGGCAAAGCGTTTAAGGAGGTGATCAACATGTCTTCGAGTAACCACCCCATTTTCATACTTAACGGTGTATGCACAATGGTTCAGTTCTACTTTCGATGTGTGCCTTCTTCCACTTAGGTCCAGGACTGAGATTCTTCACCAGAACGCTATTTCCCTCCGAAAATTGTTGCTCTTTCTTGCTATTATCATGGTGTACCTTCTGTGCCCCTTGTTTGGTTTCCGCGCGATGTCTAAGTTCTGGTCGAATTAGGTCCAGCCGGGTTCGGAGGCGGCGGTTGAGCAGCAACTCAGCTGGTGTTACTCCGGTAGTTGTTTGGGGCGTTGATCTATATGCCAACAAGTATATACAAAGCCTGGTGTGCGCGGTATCACCAAATCCCCCCAACTTCTTCATCCCTTCCTTGAAAATACGGACAGACGTCTCCACTAAGCCATTAGACGAAGGATGTCTAGGGGCTGTTTTCACATGTAAAATTCCATTCCTGGCCATAAAGTCGGCAATTTCTTCACTGCGAAATCCCGAACCATTATCTGAGACAACCATCTCAGGTAGCCCATCATTGGCGAAAGCTTGACGGAGTTTCTCAATAGTAGCGGTTGCAACAGTGCTGGATGTTGGACATACTTCAATCCACTTGCTGTAAGCATCGAACACAATCAGAAATAACTGTCCCATAAATGGTCCAGCATGGTCAATATGTATCCGAGACCAGGGCGTTTCCGGCCACTCCCAAGGATTAAGGGGGCTGTCGCGGGTGCCGCTCTCTGTAACTGACATACTTGGCAATATTTATCCTGTTCCTCGATATCTCCATCCAGCCCAGGCGACCAGAGATAACTGCGTCCCAGGTTTTTCATCCTTACGATTCCACGACCGGCGGTGTGTAGATCCTCTAACAGCTGTTGCTGCCCCCGAGCTAGTATGGGTGCTTAGTTCATCTCTCCTTATGTAGAAGGGCTGCAGGCCTGGGTCAGGACATTTGTCACCCCAACCTTGCTGAACTTTCTTGAGGACCTGCTGTAGAACTGGATCTGAGGCTGTCTAATCAGCTATGTCGTCGGCACACACAGGTAGAGCCTCCAACCGATCCATCAAGAGTATGGTTTCACCAGGTACTGGAACCTCAACTACTGTATCTGACAAAGGTAAGCGACTAAGGCCATCAGCATTTCCATGTTTAGATCCTTCGCGGTAAGCCAATTCGTAGTCATAGGCTGCTAGAAGTAGAGCCCACCGTTGAATTCTCGGGAACGCCATCGCAGGTACAGCTTTGTCTGCCTTAAACAAATCCTAAAGGGACCTGTGATCGGTGAAAATCTTGAATGTCTGTTCATACAAATACTGGTGGGACTTCTTGATTCCAGATATCACTGCAGCTCCCTCCTTATCTAACTGAGCATAATTTCGCTCGGCAGATGATAGTGTCCTCGAGGCATACGAGATTGGTTTTTCTTTGCCATTAATGATATGGGAGAGCACCGCTCCAAGTCCATAAGGCGAGACATCAAAAGAGAGCAAAGTTCCTTACTAGGGTCGTAGTGAACTACGAGATCTGAGGAGTTTAACATGTCCTTAGCTTGGTTAAAAGCTTTCACCTGTCTTTTATCCCAGGTCCATTGGCAGTCCTTAGAGAGAAGCTCATGTAGGGGAGCCAAGACAGTAGACAGATGAAAGTGAAGAATGATCATCGCAGTATATTTACTGCTCATCGCACTATATTATAGGTGAATATTTCTTATATACATCACATCACAGTAGACAGATTTGGTAAGTAGCAGGCATAATAATTCAACATCTCCAAGAACGCTTAGAGCTCCTTGATATTTGTGGGTGCAGGAGCTTCATGGATTGCTCTCACTTTGCCTTACATCGGTTGTATTTCACTTCGGTTTGTGCAATGTCCCAGATAAACAACTTCTCCTTGTAGGAAAACACACTTCTTCAGCTTTAGGCGGAAGTAGGCTCTTATAATAATTATTAATTGTCTATTTTTGGGACTCCTCGTCTAACTCCAATTGTTGGTAAGCTTGGCTTTGATCTAGCTTCGTAAATTCAGTCCCTCCCCATAAGGTTGCATACAAATCTTCGATTTTGGGCTTTTGGGTACTTGTCTAACTTGGGTGCTTGATTGACTGCTTGCTTGTAATCCTCACAAATTCTGATAGGGCCGTCCTCCTTAACAATGGGAACAATTGGTGTGGCCCACTCTAAGAATGCAACTGGTTCTATAGTTCCCTCTTTGACAAGTGGATCCAATTCTGTTTCAGTTTTTTCACGCAGGGTGTAGGCTACCGCCTGGCCTTAAAAAACTGTGGCTTCTTTTTGCCTTTACTCTACTTTCCCCAGACCCACTTGAAAAACAGTTGAATGTGCTTCCAAAATCGCATTTAATTCCTTATCCATGGTTGCACTCCAGTCTAAATAAATACGCTGAAGCTAGTTCTGGCCTAACAAACACAGATCCTTTCCACAAATTACCACTGTAATAATAGTTTGCCTTTAAACCAATTGTATTTTACTTCCAACTCACATTCCCCAACTACAGGAATAACCTCCTCTGTGTAGGTACGCAGAACCGTATTCCCACTGTTCGATTCAACACTTTACCTGACTGGGACAAAGTGTGAAAAGTTTTCTCATTGATAACTGATGTTGAGGCTCCAGTATTAGTTTCCATGTTTACATTCACTCCGTTAATAAGCACCGTCACTTTTTAAGGGTTTTGGCGTTTACCTGAATTCACACAAAACAGTTGATCATATACATCCTCCCTCAGAGCCTCTTCATCATAAACATTACCAACACCTTCTGACTGGTTTAAGTTACCTGACCGCTGCTGACCTGGCTATCACCTCTGATTGCCTCTGCTTGGCTGAGGGCCTTGATTTCACACCTCTCGACAGACTTCTTATGCGGTTTGGACATCTCTCGGCGATGTAGCCTTTTTCCTTGGAATAAAAACAGTTCAGTTCCTTAAACCTGTACGTTTGTGCACTATGAAAGTCGCCATTTTACGTCTTCGTCGCCAAATGAAGTGTATTGTGGCCAAAAGCGGGAGGAACGCCGCTGTAAACAAAAGTGTGAACGACGGCCGTGTGCTCAAGTCAACGTTTAATCAATCCTTAATATGCAACTTCAACATACAACGCCACCGGATGTCACGCAATACATTACAGCTGTGGTGATATTTACCGTTCGTTTCTGACAGGAAATGCAGCACAGAGACTTGAAAGCTTGTTGAACACGAAAACGACAACAAGTCAAAAATAAATTTATATTTCACCAGCGAAATTCGCAGTCGTCTAGACCTGTTCAGTACGCCAATGACGTTTTAATCGAGCTTAGCCTAAATTTGCAATAACGGCATTCAATTCCAAATGGAAATAGGAAAAAAAATTAGCCGTCGTCGTTCGCGTTACTCAGACTATCCAAACGTGGTCATTTCACGTTGTTAATCTGATTTGCTATGGACGACGTGACAACTCAGTTCATGTTCGAACTAAACAAGGGGTAAGGTATATGGCGTGACTTCTGTTGCTTTCACTTTTACATTTCTTGGAGTAACGAGGTGGTGTTCATATTTTGTAAACTCTACTCTGACATTGTTTAAAGCATAAGTTTTGGTGAGTTAGAGAGTATCAACGTAGTTTCCTCAAAGCACGAGTTTGATGTGAGCCGTTGGGTCAGCTAGAATACCGACAAGTTTTGGGGAGCAAGGATGGTGCAGTGGTGAGAGCGCTCGCCTCCCACCAATGAGGCCCGGGTTCGATTCCCTGCTCGATTCCGGGTGGGTTGAGTTTGCTGTTGGTTCTCGCCTTACTCCGAGGGTTTTTCTCTGGGTTCCCCCGTCTTCCTCCCTCCTCAAAAAACCAACATTTCCAAATTCCAATTCCACCATGACAGAGGACCCGCATGAAAACCAGCTAATGTTGATGTGGCTTCCTCTCTAATTAAATATTGTAATTTATTTAAGTTGGCCATATCTGGTTGACGGAACTTTAACTCCTGACAGGCTCAATTGCTCAGCCGCTACTTTCTGGATTCCTGATTTATTAGATGGTTTCCCAGCTGCAGTGGCTATGAGTTCTTCTGAGAAGGAAAGTCAGTTCTTGTCTATTGGTGTAATTTTAGCCAATTTTGCTATCACAAAATCATCATCACCTTTATTGGGTCGATTGTGACTTTCAAGTTTAAACACTCTTCTTGTTGATGCAAGTGCATTTAACTCTCTTTTCTGGTGAGTAACAGACTGCTCTTACTGTCGCTACACTGAACAACGCAGTGAAAGTACTTTCTGTTGGATGTGGCTGCTGTTTTGACAGGCGAGAAGTTGCGAAGGTAGTAGTTTATGCTTGTGGAATCTGAAATAGAAATGAATTCAGACAGTATATCAAGGATAAAACGAACCAAATTCATTTCAGTGATGAAAATGGTCTTAGGGAAATGTTTTGGGTATTTTGAAGGATAGGTTACTAGTTAGCTGTGCTCTGTCCAGACTAAAGTGCTTTTTGTTCTCCTGAGCTCTGTGATCTACAAGCACAACACTGGGCCTTGTTATAATTATTTGTATAATTAATGAATTACTGAAAGAAAGATAAAAAATTGAGTTGGATTAAATGTCTAGCCTTGTAAAATTTCTCAGACCAAACACTGGTTAGTTTACTGATTCTATGTTTGTGATAGTGTATTTTCACAACTGATTGACAGATGTCAGTTCAGTAATAAACAGTAGAATCAATTAAATGCGTGTCTCTCGTAAAGGCCAAGTGACCACAGATAATTTGAAATAAAGGTACAGTATGTGGTGAAATAAAGGTATGTGGTGATTAACAATGAGAATATGATATTTTCACAACTGATTGACAGATGCCAGTTCAGTAATAAACAGTAGAATCAATTAAATGCGTGTCTCTCGTAAAGACCAAGTGACCACAGATAATTTGAAATAAAGGTATATGGTGATTAACAATGAGAATATGGTATATTGACAGCATTTGACTGTATATGGCAGTATTTGTGACAGTATATCAATGAGAAATGACATCAACCATGATAGCTTCAAATGAGTCACTTGAGCTGTTAGCTACAATGGCAGCAAAAGCAGTTGAGACACTTCTAGAAAATGACGTTTTTCGATATTTAAACACTTTTTCCATTTTATTTGAAAATTTCCTGATACCCCTGGCCCCCAATTCAATGTTGTGTAGGCGCTGTGATCTGTGCAGTCTCAGAAATAGAAATCAACATTTTTGGGGAGGAAGCGGGGGGGGGGGGGGGGTATTTCCAACACGTTCGCCCATTGCAGCTCAAGTTGCTTCAGATGTCGATAACGCAATTTTTTCAAACATTAGTATTTCACTGGTGTGTTGAACGGATTATTTAACAACCTCTGTGTCAACCAATTAGTGTTTTTCCTGCTTAAGAGCTAAAATTTGTGACCTATATATCGTGAGGGCCTTCTTGCATATAGACATCTATAATAATATAGAGCAAAAAGATTCTGTAATTTGAGATAAACGGAGCGAATTAATGTTATATTTTATATATATTTTGTTATAATTTTAATATACAGTCTCAGATTGTCATATGCTTTTAATCCATGTCGGCATTTCACCAATTTGCTGTTCAGAATAGTTAGATCTATCACTGTACCATTTATATTCAGATTCTGAATTTGTTTGTGAAGGGTTATCAAATGGTGCATGTAGGTCAAATATGATCATCCACTCCTCGCGCGTGTTTTCAGACTGTGCTTCAACAAACTGATCTTCTGGTTCCTGTTGACTTAGGATAACTGATTGCAGTTTGTCGAGCCAGTCGGAAACGTTACCTTTTGCATATGGTGTCTAGAGAAATCTGGCGGTTTATTTAACATGTTTTTATCTGATGGTTCTTCATTATCCCAGGCATTATCTTGAGATATCTTCCAGGGTTTGTGTCTTAAAAGCTGATATTTACAATACTGGGCAAAGTTAGGCCCTTTTGGATTTGAAGAATATGTGAGGAAAATTTTTGGAACCACATAATCTGGGAGCTTGGTGAGTTTTTTGTTTACAACCTTAAACTGCGAACTGGACAAAAATTAATTTGGCTGCCTTAATGTGTGGGCTATCATATTGTGCACGATTAGCATAGATATCAAGAAAGGAATTACTACAACAAAGTTTTCGTCGGCTGATGAGTTTATTTCGACTCCACGAGACCCATTTAAACTAACTGGCATTACAATGAAACTTGAGCTGTGAAGCCTAAAGTTAAACAAAGCAAGTAGTGCATTGTTTCCTGGGCAGCATAATCTCGTTCACCGAGTGTTTTCCTTAATTTTTTTTTAATAGGTCTGTGAGTATCGGTATTGCTTGGAGTGTTATTCATAGTTGTGTTAAATGCTGCATAGGTTTAGTATAGCTGAGCTTGGCTCACCTTTAGCGGCATACTTTGTAAGGTATTCTACACAAACATAGTGGTCAATGACTACTTGGATATCACAGTTTGCTCTCCAAGACTAACTGGAGCCTTTGGTTGTTATTTAGTCGAGAATCAATTCTCTTGGTGACAATTTATGCTCTATACTGTGACTAATCACTTTTAGAATTAATCTGTTCAAACACTAACCTTGTCCTAGAGCAGACACATCCATCTGCGTTTTGGTTCAGAAGCAGTGCTCTTCTTTCTTAAGCAGTAACTTGTACTACAGCGAGTATGATGCTGAACCATGTTGCCGGAGCAAATTACAAAAAATCATCATGAATATGACAGTCTGGTAAGTCTTGGTATCGTTTTTGACATGGATGGCAGTCAGGTCTTACGCACATATCCTCATCTGGTGGATTGGGGTTAACAGTAGAAAGCAACCAGTCAACATGTTTACAAGCTAATTCTTCAGTGTTTTGACCAGCAATAATATCTAACTCAAATGTATTTTCATCTTTATGCTCATCTTTGTATTTTTGAGCTTAGAATCCTTTAAGAGATGTCTTTTTTAGATCACACAGACCTGGGTCATTGCTCAGTTTAGCAAAACCGTGGCAGTGAATGCTTCCTCTAGTAAATGCTTCATTGTGAACAGAGGGCCAGTCAATTGGGCCATTAAGATATAACTGTTCTTTAATTGCATCTAATTCCTGTTGTTGTTGTTGTTGATTTGTTGGCATGAAACCGGCTACCTATTTCTGAAAGCTAATTGTAAACTTTATCTTCATCACTATCAGAAGGGACTGAATTAGGTGATGCCATTTCATCTGGCAAAATATCATTATCAGATTTAACGGTCATAATACCAGTTGGAACACCATTGATAGGTAGGCAATCCAGTGCATGTTGATTGATCACTACTTCTTTATAACGAGGATTGTTTTGAAACTGCCACAGCAGTGCATTGTGCACTTTTTGTCTTCGCACATTCACATCCTTGAATGTGATGTCTTTGCCTTTCACCTTATTGACAATGACAGCCAAGTCCTTGGGATATCTTGGCAAAACTGATGCGAGTAATTGGCCGGTTTTGAGGCAAGTTAATACAATGTCCAGAATAACCCTTTTGTCCACCTGTTTGATGTAAATTCTCATGATTGGCAGGGCTCGAGTAATGAGCATTTCCTCTGTTTGAGAGAGACCTTCTTATTCAATAGGTACTGGCCCAGGAATAATGCTATTAGCATCGGAAAACGGTTTTGGCGTGCTTTTATCCCTTGAGCATCATATAGCACATATAGCTAGCTGCTGATTTTGGTTTAGTATTAATAGACCAATTTCGATATATTAAAATTCAGCCTAACACAATAGACCTCAGCACGAGGCTCTGGGGAATAAACCCCACAAACTCTGTAGTTATTCCCGAGAGCCTCGTACAGAGGTCTATTGTTTTAGGCTGAATTTTAATATATCGAAATTGGTCTATTGGCCATGCTTTTTTGCAGACTATACATTGACAAATTACAAATTGGGACCCTACACGGTTGCTCTCTCTTGTTAAAGACGTTAATATGACACTATTTTGACAAGATATAACTGAAGTATCTGTCAAGACATCAGTAATTTCCAGTGATAGAATACACTACATTCAGGAGTACAACTACTGTCTGCTTGTATGTGACAACTCGTGGTCAATTGATTCAATTAATGGTTGCCCAGCTACACAACTGGGATAAAGGAATATTGTTCATTTGACCATCTACTATAGACGTAGTCGTTAGACCCAAAGGCCACCCAGCTAAATTACCGGGATTTGTCAGAAACTCGTACTTTTGAAGATATTTGAACTTCATAGCTCAGCGACTTGAGACAATCTGCATTCATCTCGCCAGTGCTCATTGGCTGAGGGGAATTTAATGGTCGAGACTCACAAGTATGAGCGCAGAGAGAAGTTGAATCTCCTGAGAAAAGCAGCTCAATTGACACATCACAACTTCGCTGTCGTAGCCGGGGCGAATTTTTTTCTGATATTCTCGTACGTAGCCGCCTTAACCAGATTTGCTAGTGGAAATCCGATTAAATCAACCAAACTTCACATATCTTGTGGAAAAATCCGAAAAGCGAAAATAAGATGGATTATCTTTTTTTCAGCTTCTGAGCGGGCGGAATTCGACAAATCCTGCAATGTGATTGGTTCCTGGAGCGGGCGGAATTCTCTCATACGCACCACTATAGCGGGCGGAATCCATCGAGTTGATCTATTTTCGTAAATGAATTAGCGGTTATCGTCAATCTTTCGCCCTTTTTACACTTCCATAGACGATTAATTGTCGCAAGTTTATCTCTATTCACCTTTAGATGGCAAGGAAAGTTACTGTAAGTAAATTCAATTGAATTTTTTGAAGTTGTGAGAGTTTGTTTGGTTGTTTGTTGCTCGGCGCTGTAATGGCACTTAATCCTTTGTCTCTCTGTACAATTTTAAGTAAAAACTGAGTCAATTTCAGTCGGGTTTCCCTCTCTAATCGTTGCTGTATTTGAGGGAATTGCTGTGCAGTACACTTAACGAATTTCCTCGCTATCTGCTACTCAATTTGCGGTAGAAAAGTCTAATTTAGTCGAGTGATTCGCAATGATCGACAAAAACTGTTTTTGTAGTACAAGTTCAATTTTGGAAACCTTAACTTGGGAACTAAGTGCACTAACATAAAGTAGTTCGAAATAAAAAATATGTTCTTTAATACATCTTTTTTCGGATAGTATCTGATTTACCCGCTCGTTCGCTCGTTAGATTTTTTGCGAATGGTTTGTAGACGGCGCGTAAGCCGATTCAATGGCAAAGTTGCGTAAACAAGCCCACTTGTAAGCCAGTTCAAGGCAAGAAGAAAAATATAAAAATGTTATTGGCCGGCTTAGGGTCGGTCCGTATAGGGAAAAACTGTGACCTCGGGCTTCAAAATGCTACCCTCGGCCTGCGGCCTCGGGCAGCATTTTCAAGACCTCGGTCACAGTTTTTCCCTATACGGACCACCCAGCCGGCCAATAACATGTATATAGCTTGCTGAAATCTTTTCACCTCGAGCGGCAATTTCACTGCACGTGTAAATTCCAGCTCAAGGCGGCCAAGAAAACATTAGCACATCAGATCGAGGCTATATAGCCAGTCCGAAATAACGCCCAAAGGCTGAAATCAGCATGGCATAACGATCGATACCCGCGGCAGTGGTCCATAAAGCCCGCGAGAGTGATTTGGGTAAAAACGACACGATCAATCGTAGGCGTTCTCCTTCGTCGAACGCAGCAAATTCAGGTTTGATTATCTAAAAAGAATGCGTTATTTTTAATTATCTGGAAGGTAATCAACTTTGGCCCACTATGTAAACAGGTACGAATATCTTTGAGATAAACAACAAGCAAGATTGTTTCCAGAACCATTTAACCCTTCACGAAACGAATCCTGAAACATGCTGCCCCGAAATTTCATTTTATAGATGTGAGACGAGGTTGTTTAAGGTTGTTAAGAAGTAACAGACTGTGTGTCTTCGAAAGTAGCCATAAGTTAGGAAAGAATTAAATCCGTGTTTGGTTTTAATGTTAAAGCAATGCTTCACTGTTCAACTACCATTAGGTGATAATGGAAAACATCTGGGTAGTTCTCAACTATGTTAACACAGCTATTGAAAGGTTTTAACTTATAGGTAGTGAATATAGCCCATAAAGTGATGAAATAATAACATCAAAAAAGAGCAGTAGTTTGGTATAGGTGAACATTGTCAGTTAAGGAGAGGCCTTTTTATAAGTTTTCTTTTTTTTTATTTTGTATTTTTTATATCATTACATTCACACTACTACACTAGATTACTTAATTATAGGCTACTTAACTCTACTGAACATCTACATTTCCTCGAAATTTAGTTCGAGTCTTTTTTCGACTGACATATTAGTGGCCGCATGTGCATTTCAACACTAATGGTGAAACAGAGAATTAACTCTGCAGTGTAAATTTAAGTGCTAATTGAACCCATGAATAACCCACTGGGCGTTAGCCCTAGTAAAGGGAATCAGGGAACCACACGAGGTAAAGAAAAAATATTTTGAATTCGGTGGGAATCGAACCCTCGACCTCCGGATTAGATCTACCGTTACTCTGCCGACTGAGCTACGAGGTCGGACAGAGACAGTCGGGGACGATTTAGGTGGTGAATCGCGGCGAAGAGAAAGTAAGGGTACATATGAATGTTGTGCCGCGTAGCACTGTGAAACACAAATGGTGAAACAGAGAATTAACTCTGAAGTGTAAATTTAAGTGCTAGCATTCCAACACTAGTAGCACGAAAGTGTACCGATTAATTTGAAGGTGGGAAAGGGAAAACTTCTTAAGGGTCATGAAACGAGTTTCCACAACAGAAATTATGATTAAGACGCAAAGATCTCGTATGTGTCGCAGTAAAACACAACTGCCTGCGTGTTTATGAAATATGTTTTGTGCTGGTTTCTGAAACATTTTAACATTTCATCAAAGGCCTTGACTAATGATCTTGAAGGAATAAGAAGATATTTTACTGCTGTGCAACCTGCTATCTGAGCTATGTTACAATGGCACTCAGTAAAGAGAATTTACACTTTTCTGGTTCTCAGTTCTTTTTCATTTGGAATGAATTCGTGCTTGATTCTTATTTAAGACCAACGCGTCACCCCCTTACATTTTCAAAACTTTAAGGTGGCTTTGAACCGTATCTACAGATTTCTTTAAATCTTTGCGACAAGTTGTGTCCTGCCTATTGAAATTTGATAATTAAATTTCACTGTGCCTTTTTTTAATTATAAGCCCTTAGAGCTGCAATGCTGGTGTTTTAGCGGGTAATACTGTTGCTATGGTAACCTATTGTGACTCAAAAATGATAACAAAGTGTTCACCAATGATTGGGCAGTTTTTGATACCATGATTGTAGCACAAGTGATAAAGAGTTGTTATTATGATCCATCAAAATTTATCTGCTGGAAAATGTTTTGAGCCACCTTAAAACGCTTATTTATAAGAAGTTTCTTCACTTTGAAAATGACTTTGTTTGGCAGAACAAAACGACTCAAAATGACTTACCATGGACACTCTTAAAATCTAAAATGGTTTTGTTTAATTTACAGAACATGACAGACCATGACACCATCGTATTGTCTCTGACCGTACTTTATGTGATAACAATGATCGTAGCTTTGGCTGGAAACACATTGCTGATCTACATCGTGTGGAAGAAACCTGCGACAAGAAATCTGACAAGTTTCCTGTTTGTTAACATGGCGGTGGCTGATTTGCTGGTTGCTGCATTTCAGATGCCTGTCACCATTACTCACTTTTATGTCTTTGGAAGCTCTGATTTTCTTGATGCTTTTAACTGCAGGTTTCTCTACTATGCTGTTTATGCCTCAACGATCGCCTCCATTTTCTGCCTCACCGTGATGGCGTTTGATCGATACTTCGCTGTTATTCATCCTTTCCGACGGAGCATTTGGTTCAGGGAGCCTAAGATCATTACGCCGATTATTTGGATCTCATCCGTGGCCTTGATGTCAATCGTACCAGTTGCCTTCGCACTCATCCGTGGCAGCTGTCGAATTAAGATACCTCTAATTTTGCCCTTCTATGCTTACTTTTTTGCTGTCGGCTTCCTCCTGCCCCTGGTTGTCATCTCAGTTCTGTACACCCTAGTCGCTCGAAAACTGTGGCTTCATGAGGTGCCTGTGGATCATAACGTTAATGAAAATCAACGAGGTTCGGAAATCCCTAAGAAAAAAGTCATCCGAATGCTCATCATTGTTGTGGTGGTGTTTGCAGTCTGCTGGCTCCCCTTGCACGTGTATCAAATGGACGAAGGCGTGAACATGGTGAGTGGACGTGGAGCGATGTGGGATCCTTATGTAATTATCTACATTTGCTTCTGGTTTAGCCAAGCTAACAGCGCCATAAATCCGTGGCTGTATATTGGTCTGAACGGAAAGATGAAAGCAGCTTTCAAAAACATGATCCGATGCCGCCATGAAGAAGAAATTGATGATCGACGACTAACCTTAATCACCAGAAGAAGCAAAAGAGGCTCCTCAAAGAGCTCCTCCTTCAAGGAAGCCAGATTGTAAACAACAGCTTGCCCTTCACTCCAAGCGAGTTCCACAAAAAAGCTGTTTGCTAAAAGTGCTAAAAGCCAGATTGTACTGAAATACCAGTGTCTTCTTTACGCCAAGGAAGCGGATTCCACAAACAACTCTTTGCTAAAAGTCAAAGTGTACTTGTTTTTGTGTTTGTCGTAGTTGGTTTACTGGATTGTATGAGTAATAAGTGGTCGGCCGGAGTAATTATTACTTTGGTTTTGGCTGTTGTCACTTACTAGATCGTTTTCACTGTCACGCAATAAAAAAATAAATCGAAAACTATCCAGTGGAAAAAGCTAAGAAATTGTGATGTTATAGAAGATAAAAAAAAAAAATTAGACACGTCTAAAAGTTTTAGCCCTGTGCGTTTCCCCAAACTTCAGATATTCGTTGGAATGTTTCGCAGAAATTTACAGAGCACGATATGTAAACGCCATGTTGGTGCATCTCCATGGTACACCAATATGGCGGCCGGAAAATAGTGTAAACATCTGGAACTTACTTTGGCTTTCTAGGCGACTGATTATCAGTACTGAAAAACAAGCATTTACATAAGCATTTTTCCTAAAGCTCTAGCTTCTAACTGGGCTCAAACTCATGAGATAAGTATATATTTTTCAACAAATTTGATCGTAGCCTTGTGTCACGCACCACCACAACTCGGAAATTCAAAATGCTTTGGTTTCCAAACGAAGCACGCTATTGAGCTGTAAAGTTGTAAACAGATATAAATATGTCACCTCTTATACTTGATGAGGATGAAAACTTTGGTGGATTTTTAGTTTCTGATTTTAGAAAGTGATGACGTCACGTGAAAACGATCTATTAAGAATCTTTCCCCTAATTTGTTCCAGGCTCAGTAGAACGTCTACTCTGCCTTACAAAAGCTCTGGGTAAAGTTAAATCCCTTTAATAAAGTGTCGCATTAAAGTATTGGAATAATCATTACAAGTGAATGCCTGAGTGAGCAATGAAAAAGTTAATATATTTAACTCCTGTAAATCCCAATTTGATGTTATATTGCCTGTTACAAATATGACGTGAAATAAATCTGATTATTCGTTTGTTGCTTAGGTTTTAATGTACAAAGTCGTTGGCTTCTGACGAAACTGTACTGCATTGCAATGAAGTCAGATGGAATGAAGTCAGATGAAGTTAAAAACATGGGCATCCGTCAGTCTCTTTTTACGGCCCTATTCTCCCAGAGGAGATATAGGAAATAAGTCAAGTAACCAAAGTCAGTCTCGAGAGACTGGATACGCGCTCTGGTTGTTAATTCTGGCTCGTACAGCGTTGGGTGTGACTGGTCAGGCCGATTCAGGAGTGACAGTCTCTTCCACACTGGATGCAAGTGTACTCTGATGCTTGTCTTTCTCCTTGGCTTCGGGCCTTCCTTCTCTGTCTCTTTGCATCGTGAAATACTAAGCTATTTATGAACTTAAAGTTGATAAAGATAAATTGAAAGCTGACGTTTTGAGTCAAAGTAAATTGCCCATAGGCTTACGCTAGAAATAATATGTCAACAAGCTGCTAATGACCAAAATTGTTCGTTTTTTGATAAAAGCATGAAACCTTCCCAGATTAGTAACATCCCTGTGACGAACATTTTCAGATATGGAGCCAGCCCGTATTAGCTACCGGAGCTTCATGCTGCGCATGTCCCAAATCACGAGTGCATGAAAACGAGGCTCACACAAATAATCGTATTTTTATGTAGTTTCTACATATAGGTACCCTTTTGACATTGAATGGTGGCTGTGCCTACATGCGCGATATTTTAGTTCGGTCTTGTGACCAGTCAATCACGTGACCTGTCACGTGACCCGTCAAGAAAGGTCTAATTGTTAATGCATGGAATTTTTTGTTGTTTTTTGGGCAAAGTCTGAGAATTTTGCCAGATTACTTACATCTCAAAGAGAAACATTTCAAGGTAGGGAGCAAGCCTGCCTTATTTAGCTGCTGGGTCTTTTGTACTGCACATGTTCCAAAGCACTACTGCATGAAAATGAGGCTTAGACAAATGGCCAAATTTTGCAGTGTATTTTCGATAGATACATTTATGTTCCAACATATACGATATTTTAATTGGATAATTTTACCAGGTCATTTTTTACTTGTGAGTATTTAATGTTTTAGATTAAAAGACTAAAGCACAAGCCCAAAAGTAAAATACTTGATTGCAGTATAGACCATACAAATCAGTGCGAGTTCGTGAATAGAACAACAACAACTTCAAATTTTGATCTCATTTAATCGAATTTCTTTCAACATTTATTGGCTACAAAGTGCAAAATCTACATTTGTCATATTTAGGCTGCAGCGATCCCGCTAGTTACTTGTGTCTGATATTCCTCTAATCCATTCCTTTGCTTAATATCTTATGCTATTTTGCAGTAGTTCAATGGATACATGTTTTTCAGGAGTGACACCTAAATGTAATTAAAACAGCATTAGTTACAGGTACCACCACAGTTACACAAGTCTGTGCAAGCCAAGCTTGCCTTGACACACTTACAACGACGTGTGCACGCAGTCTTGCAGCTGCAGCGGATAAGTTCGTAACACGTGTCCTTCATCTGCGGCAGTGTCGTCCACACTGGAACCCAAGACCTGTCATCGCGTTGCCATCCCCACTCACAAGGGCTCGGAAAAACTGGTTGCGTTACAAGTGTTTTGGCCCAAATGTGCCCACCTTGATACACCGAACGCTTGGTGTGCTGTAGGAGCGCCTCTTGGGTTGGAGGTATTTTTTCCAGCGTCCTAGACTTCTTAGAGAAGAGGTTCTGTCTCGCTTCATTAACCTTTGTCAGATTACTTGTTCGGTCGTATAGGAGAACGACAAAGCGTTCAATCACAGCCAAGCAAGGCCATAGCAGCAAAAGATTTTGCTGATGATATAACATTGTAAAATTAAAAGAAATATTCAAACACGATCAATTAAATATCGTCATTGTTTTTTAAAAACTAGCGATAATTCAAATATAAAAGCCTATTTTACCTGTTTTTGTTTCTGATTTCTTAGGGCTGGAGATGCCTACTCTACTCTCAGTCACCTCCCTCCTCGTCGCTTTAAGAACAGTAAAACTCCAAGATTGAAAATTGGAAAGTAGATATTTTATCCAAAACTGCCTTCTTCAAGGTCCGCAAAACGGTTATGACGTCACAAGTTGTATGGGAATAGCGTGTACATTTGAGTGAATTGTAGACACCTTGGTCCGCAATCTTGGGTGTCTAGATTTCTCCAAACCCCAAAATATGTGAAAATTGGTCAAAAACAAATAGAAAGCATTAAGTTAACCCTGAAAAGATCTTAAATTGAGATGGTAAGAAAAACCTTGGAAATAAAAATAAAAATGCAACAAAATTAAAATTTTGAAAAACGCGTGTGTCAAGATTCTTTGACCATGGAAATGTCAAATTTCTTGATCAAAGGGGAGTCATACTTAGTTGTTCCCAAGTAAATTTAGAAAGGTTACCGAATTAATGGTATTGGTTTTTTCTTGGATGTTATAAAGATTACAAGACAGAATGGTCATCTTTTCAACTTCAACTTCAACTTCAACTGTACTTTATTTAGCACTTCATTTTTAGTTACATGTTAACGCTCAGAATATCGATAAATCGGCACGTGACTGGTCACGTGACATATCACATGACTACACATTACTCCCTTAGTGGCAATAAACCTGTTACTTCCTTAACCAACACAAAGCACTTGCCTTTTATAAAAAAAATACCGCATATTGTCACTTTATTTGTCTGAACCTCGTTTTCATGTCGTCGTGATTTAAGACATGCGCAGCACGAAGCTCAGGTGGCTAATTTGGGCTGGCTCCATATCTAAAACTGTTCGTCACAGGGATGTTAGCAATCTGGCAAAAGTTCATGCTTTTATCAAAAAAAGAACAATTCGACCATTTTTTGGTCGTTAGCAGCTGCGGTTAATTATCTTTAAGAACTTATAGTTTATGAACAACAAAATATTTCTAGTGTAGTAGGTTTGGGCATCATATATTGTATATAATACGCAGTCACGCGTTAATTTTAAAAAACATAGATTATTCCTTAGATAACAAGTTACATATCTGATTCAAACCTCTCCAGTGCTCATACAGTGCTAAGATGTGCTGAACTAATTTTAATTTTGTAGTTGATAATAAAAAGGTTAATGAATGACCTTAGTTTAAAAATACTATAGTTGTAGTCAGGCATGATAATAATAAGAAATAAAAATGTGTTGTCACTGACTGAAAAACTTTGTGTGGACGTTTCGGTTAAAATACTATAACCTTCTTCAGCAATAAAATGGCTTACGAATGCAAATGAGAGCTTTAAAAGAGCCGCAGAAACGTCACTTGGGATTGCCAAGGGCCTTGTAAATGTCAGGAATGTAAATGACCTTTGTTTCCTGTGCATTTACTTTACGCACCCTATCGCCTCTTCGCCTCCTCGGGAAGCGTTTTATATGCATTCTGCTAAGCGTTGCCCAACAATTTTTTCTATAGGATTGCAATGAGATCCATCTCACATTCTCTGCTAATTCTCTGTGGGTACGCCCACGGAGTTTCTCTTCCTCTTCACCATATGCACCCCATATGCGCAGTTCTCTGGTGCGCTTTTCCATGTGCTACGCCATATTCAATTCCGCGCTTGGTCAGTTTGGCGACGTATCAAGATGAGTAAACGTGTACCATCGGAAATATAATGATCAGCATGCAGGCCCAAAGCGATGGAACAAAACTATTACAGAAGACAAAACAAACTGGGGAAAGATATTTCCAAGGAATCAAGTTAAGAGAATTCCACTTTAAATTCACTGACCGACTTGTCGTCACAAAGAAGGAACTGTTTCGATTTATGTTTCGAATTGTCCAAAAAAAATGTAATTAGTGCTAGTGCTATTGTAATTAGTGATGGTAATAGGACTGAGTGGAGTCCAATTCGGTCTGTAATCATACAAGTGATAACAAAATCGGACACGATTTGCTTTTCACGAGTCACATTACCAATTAATCATAAAAATTATAATTTCCGTGAAAGGAAGAATTGCCAAGTTAAGAAAGAAAGATCGTTCGTATCATCGTATAATTATATACATTGTGTCTAGTAGATACCCGGCAGCCGGGAAGTATTTTTAAAGTTCTACATACCCGGCAGTTTGAAATTATCCTAGAATTACCGCGGAAAAACTCATCTAATCCTTCTTAAACTGTAGAACTTTGTTTAGAAATTTGGGCATATAAAATATCGATGTTAACGCAGGAAAAATTCATACTCTGACTCCGGTGTCAACTCTCATAGGATAATTTCTAGAAAAATTGAAGTTTGAACCCTGTGAGAATATTCGATATTTGTTCAGGAATGTGAAAGGATTCTAAATAATGTTTTGCTTTTGCTGTGGACGAATTCTCTTATAATTAGCTTCGACATACTAAAATATCCTCGACTCCCATGCACGGTTGTTCAAAATACTAGATACCCGGCAGTCAAAAAATCAGGAATAATCAATATATTCAATATCCACAAAAAATGATCAATGAAATCTCCCAAGAGTATTTCAGCATTTCGATCTTTGGTCGGAAAGACCAAGCGAGTTTTTCCAATGTTTTGGTTTTGCGCAAATTGTACGAACTTTGTGTGACTCGCGGTTTTTCAAAAGCTACATACTTGGCAGTCAAAATTCTTCCCTTTTTTTCCACCAAAATTTCCATTTGAAATGAAGTTTTAAGAAGGATTGGATGAGTTTTTCGGTGGAAATTCTAGAATAATTTCAGACTGCCGGGTATGTAGTATTTTAAAAAACAGTTCCCGGCTGCAGGGTATCTAGACACAATGATTATTATAAAAGTTACATTTAAGGTATATAATGTTCATAGGATAATTTTAATGAAAGTTACATGCTTGTAAAGTTTTTTTGCAAAAGCAATAAAAACGTAGAAATAAATAAATAAATGAATAAAAAAAACGTGTACCATGGAAATGAACAGACGAAAACCCATCCAATAATTCTGAGTAAACTGTGAAACTTTATTAGACGGTATTGCGATAGTCTATTGTATTTTTGAAAAACATGTCTCACTCATCTGTACGTTTGATTTAGTAGTTGCGTATTGTTGAACGACAGCGAAGTATCATAGCCTTCCTTTAGTACAGACCTCTGTGAGTGGAAATTTGAAATACTGTGTCTTTGAGTAAGAAACGTTAATAAGATTGAGCTTTTTACATGATTTAGTCTAATTTCTTTCAAGATGAAAGCTCACAGAGTACTATTAATCAAATTTGGAGGGGTCGAGTGCAATTCTGAAGATAAACAAGCAGAATAAAAGCAACTTCCGCTTTTTAGCCTCGTCTCCAGGTCGCACCAAGCGAGGCAGCGCGCCCTTGAAATCCGGAGGTCGCGGGTTCAAGTCCCGTTCTGACCACTAAGCTGGAGTTGTCTCTTGGTAGACCCTAGTTCAATTCCTTGGCCACGTTTGTAAATAGCCAACTGGTCTGCCTCCTTCCAGTTGGGATTTTTAACCATGTTTTGTTCATTTGGAATATTTGTTTCATCAGTCATCACTGGCCCTGAAAAGCCCCATTGGGGGAGTGGTCAATCAAGATATATATATATATATATTTCAAAGTTTGACATGTTCCCGTGCTTGGTTTAGTATGATCCAGACATTATTTTTAAATGATTGATGAAGAGAAAGTTTCTGTTACAATTAGTGACAGGTCCTTCCAAAATGACTGGACTAATAGTCTCCAATCTATTTTCCGGTTTATAAGAGTGTAGACCATGGAAGAAGAAGGTCGATTTGTCAATGACCGTGACATCAAAAGCTCGACGGCTAAAATCAGGAAAATTCAGTTTGAAATCACGCACGCGCATGACAGTTCAAAATATTTAAATTGACATTTCACAGTTCAAAGATTTCAGCTAGAAGCCTCTCGGATAATTCCCTCATTCCGTGCGTTGCACTACAGCTGGGTTCCGTCAATTTTGTGGGTCTACACTATTCTCTCCTCGATCGCCTATCGCCGTGAGAGTTCCAGAGATGCTTCTCTTGAGAGAGAACTAAGTAGTTACAGTCAAAAATATCCCCAACGGCCACGGAAATCGAAGAGAGAAAAGAGAGGTGGCCGTTATGGGAAGGCAGAGGTGTTATATGACACCTGCCTATTTTTTCTGGGGCACAACATTTTGACATTTATAAAATGCTTGCTATAGCACAGACATGTCAAACACTATCGAGATATATCAATAGAACAGAAACCAAACAGAGACCAACGACGGATCAAGTTTTGTGACCTTTAACAATATAACATACTGTTTGGTAGATACACCTTTTCTCAGTCGTTGACTAACTGGCCGTTGTGGAAAGGTAATTTTTATTTGTAGTTTGGGACGCGCTTTAGTGGGCGTTGTTGTTGTGGAGAGGTGGCGGTTGTAGACAGGTTCAAATAAGAGTGAATATTTGGACTGTTCGCCTGGGCGGTGGCCGTTGTAGTTAGTTAAGGGTTCCATTGTATATTATGAACAGCAGTGTTTCTTCAATCATTTATAGTCAACAGGTCTGCCGTAACCGAATGCAAGCAGTTTGAGCACTTCACTATGTCATAAACATACAGGTTTGAGTGTGAGTCTGTAGTAAGTGCCACGTCATAAAAACAGCGCCATACTTGTCCGACTTGGTTAAATTTACTATCAAACAGCGCTCTTAGAGTTGTTCCACAACCCGGGTTTGATGCACTGCCGTATTGGTTTTGATAGTAGTCGTCTCTCTTAACTTGAACTGTGGACACTGAAAAAGAGAATAGAACTAGATGCACTTTGGTGCGTTGTACACAACACTTTCCATATCAAGAAAATTGTTGTTCTTATGACAGAAGAAGCAACAGTAGCCTAAAGTGGTGTAGCACCTGTTTATACCGGTTAGGGCACTTTTTCTTCATTAAATAACCTCGTTTTAATATAACTACTATTATTATACATCAGACTCACTATGAAAAATCTGATTGGTCGAGAGCATTCAATCAATTCACATGATAAATGCAATATCTGCTGCAGATATTGCATTTATCATGTCAAGTTCAACTCTGCCTGGTTACTAAGCCCCCTCAGAAACAAAATGGCTGAACGCTTCGCTTATGTTTCTGAGTATGAATTATGTGAAAAATGTATAATAAAAGAATTATTGAATTCGGTTTTCGCATGATATCATGAATTATCAAAACCTAGTGTCTGTGTTATCTGCCTCAGCCTTCGGCTTCGGTAGATAACACAGACCTCGGTTTTGATAATTTATGATATCATGCTTAACCTCATCCAATAATTGTTTAATGGCAGCTACCGTGGGCAAAGAAATCAGAACTTCCCGGGGAGGGGGTGGGGGAGTACTCCCATATAAGGTATATATATGGGTATGTGCTGCTGTGAAGGGTATGGTTTTCAGACCAGTTTGTCTGAAATATGGTGTAGAAATCAGATAGTTTTGATCTAGAATAGGGTATAATATACCGGAAAAGTGGCCAGTTTGTCAATAATTTAGTCTAGATGTTCTTTAATAGACACTGAAACTCGGAAGTGACTTTGAAAGATATTGGTCTAGCTAGCGTATGTTGGAATACTAGTCTGCAGGGATATGGTGTGCAAAATCAAAATCAGAAAAATCTAAGGAATCAGAGGTTTTTTGCCAAAGCCGTTATGATGTTCAAAATTCTAAATGGACAGACACCTGAAATAAATTCATCTTTCGTAATGATACTACTACTGATAGATTAAGAAATAGTGAAATGAGGCTGGCTCTTCCGCAACCTCGTACCGATTATGTTCGTGAAAGTCTCTCCTATAGCGGTGCTGCGTTGTGGAATAGCCATCCGACTGATATTAGAGTATCTAAAACATTAGGTGAGTTTAAGACGAAGCTAGGTAATTTCAGTTTTGAGTAAACAAGTGACATTGCGTCCCTTCATTTATTTTCATTCTAATAAGTAGTTAGCTCAGTTTGTTTAGATTAGGCTTTTAATCTCTGTATATATTTTTATAATGATTATATAGTTTTGGTTTAGTTTTTACATTTGTAGGTATTTGACTTGTATACGACTGAGTGGAATTTTCCGTGTATAAATAAAGTGATCTAAGGATTTCAGTGTTTCAGGAACGCACCCCCACCAAAAGATTCACGGAGTACCTTACCCCCCCCCCCCCCCCACCTCCCCGGTTATGAACTCCAGTGTGGCTTTGGGCGTCGTTTTTTCAATTCAACCATACTTATTAAACATTACCAGTGACCATTTTATTTCCTAACGTCTTAACGTTACAGCACCACAATCTCAGACTCACCTGGGAGCGAGCACGATGAGGGAGTATCGAACTGTACATTTCCAAAAATGTTATTCTTGAAGTTATACCAAGCGACTAAATTTCCACTCCATAATCCACATCCTCTTGACATCTCTTTTATTATGCTCGAGGTAATTATAAAACTCCATACATTCACTCGGCTCAATCTACCTTCAAACGCCTGCTCAGATTCAAAACCGCCGCCTTTAAACAGAACCACACAAAGAAAAAAAGGTTAAGAGGCGCACTTTACTGACAAAAGAATCCATTTCACACACAAGCTACATAAATGCACGCACACTGCGATGTAAATACTTTTATACGAAAGGATGATAAATATCAATGGACTATCTGTGCACTTCATTTCCTTCACCCTTAGAGCTGAGCTGTAAACAACTCAGTTCTTATAGATAGCTAAGCTTTACCTGTCACTAGACAATCAACGATATTTAGCAGGTCATTGAGCAGAAATGCCATTATTACTTATATTACTAAGCGAAGTAGAACTGTTTCTTATTTACGCTCATTTTTCATACCCGCCTCTTCTGCCCATTGTGTTACGCACAAGTCACATCTCTCTAGCCTCATTTAAATGTTTTAAATTTTACTTAATCTACTTACAAAACGGTACGATACATACTCTACAATATTTTAGTCCACTACTTACACTATATATCATGCGTTACTTACATTACAAGGATAAGGTTACACTTATGCTATAAACAATACAACAACTTGCACTGCTACGTCAAACTATTACTTACATTACAGGTATTTATTATTGTTATAACTATTAATTTGTATTTTTTCTACCATTGGTGTTCTGCTATAATATGGGGTCTTTGACTCTTTTGCACTACATCCCTTGGTTTCTGTTATAGTGTGTTATAAAGGCGGAGAAATACGCAAGGTGCACGCAAGGTGAAAAACGGGAAACATCGACGAAAACTTGCAACGAAACAATGTTGCGCAACAAGTTGAAGGTTTTTGTATCTCGTATTTCGCCGCCTTAAGCGACATCCTGTTTTCGCACTCTGTTGATTTTCAAAACAATGCGTGTCTTCTGAATAAGAATACAATAGAGGTTTTTTTCGCATAGTGATCTCTTTTCATCTTGTTACTCGTAGACTCACGTTTCCCTCTAATTCGAGACCATACTGTGTCACGTCCTGACCAGAAACGGACTCGCAAGTAGACGCAAATTGAAAACTTGTCTGCACTTGTCAGTTCCTTTGACTAGGGCAAGGAAACTTGCGAGTCCGTTTGGCCAAGTCTCTACTCAAGCTCAACTTGCAGCTCCTTGCGACTGCCTGGGATTCCGTTTGGACGGGGCTTTAGATTTGGCCATTTTGAAGTTTACAAGAAGCAGTCCTAGTTTTGCATGGGAGTGAATAAATTTACACTGACTAAATTATCAAAGCAAATAAAAGCTTTTTATAATATTTAAAGTGAATGTAAATTTGTTTCTCAGCCTTTAGTATACACGTTTATTACGTACGTGTTCGGGTTAGCCTTTCAACGCGTTAACATGAAGTTTCTGAAGGTTTCTACTTTACAACTCGTGAAATTCCTCAAGCGGACACAGAAGTAGGTTTTTGCATCTTTTTAAATTTCAATAATGCATTGAGTCTCCATTCCACTGTCGAGAGTTTATTTACGTTTTATGTTTTGCTTTATATAAGACATCACAAAATGTATTGTATTTCGCAGCTACTCAAAGCAACCTCCATTATGGATGTGAAGCGGTCGAAGCTTTATGATTCATACATTCATTGTATTGGAATTTTAAATCCTGCAAACATTTATTAGCATTCAAGAGCTTAAGCAATCACGACGGTAATACCCGAGGACAACGCCTGGTAAAAATAAATTTATATTTTATATTATATTTTTTATTCTGTTCAGTGCGCCTACTGGTCTCAGAACTTGCTCAAGCTGAATATGTAACGCCGGCATTCAATTCTCGGTGAACATTTCACGTTGTTGTTGTGCAGATGACTGCAAAGAAATGTACAAAGTTTTATAACGCTCGTACACAGCAATTGCTCTACTCATTAAACCTTTTGTTTAATGGCGTTGTCTTTTCCGTTGCTGTCGTGGTTTGCTTAAGCTCCCTATTTACAGTACCCTAAGGGTTTTACTTAAGTTGCATTAAACACACTCGCACTGCGCCAAAAGCCAAATATTCGGGCCCGAATACGCTCGAATACGGATCGGCGCACGCCGCGTATACCGCAGTGTTCTGACGTATTCGATTACGGCTGACTCGAAATACACCTGGAATATTCTATCAGAATCCGGCCTGTTTTTCCGTATTCAAATTGAATACTCGTGAATGACTCGAAGTGTTCGATAAATCATACGCGCTACGTTTTGGTAGATCAATGATGCATTAGATGTTCTTCGAAGATATAGAGATCATTTATGACTCGAACATTTTCGAATACTCCCAGTTGTTCGAGAGTTTGCCACTGGAACACGAGATACACGACGCCACTTCTGACGTGTTCGTCTTCGAATACTAATGAATACTTCAAGTATGCTCTAATTTTCTAGAATCGCACGCTATGATTACGAATACAAACAAATATGTTTTGCGTCGTCAAGAGCGGGTTTTATGCAGCGCAAGTAATATATCTACACTACCGACCGTGTAGTTCAGTCAGACAGCACGCTAGTGTTTCGAAGCGTGCGACTGGAACACGAGACTCATGCGAAGTATGAAACGTGTTCATGTTCGAATACTGACGCATACGTGAGGTTTTAAGAGTCATCTGAACGACACACTTGAAGTGTTCTGTAGGGTTCGACTAGAACACTAGACTCTAGCGAAGTATAAAACGTATTCATGTTCGAATACTGACGCATACGCGAGGTTTTAAGAGTATTCTGAACGACACACTTGAAGTGTTCTGTAGTGTTCGACTGAAACACGAGAAGCGCGTTAAGTAGAAAACGTGTTCATGATCGAATAATTGCGCATATGTGAGGTTTTAAGAGTATTGTAAATGGCGCATATCAAGTTCTCTGGTGTTTGACTGGAACACGAGACTCATGTTAAGATGACACGTGCCAGTTCAAGATCGAATACTGACTTCAACGTGAGGTACTGAGGACCCATACTAAAGCTTGTATATCACCAAAACTTTGTTCAAAACTGCCGTGTAACACACGTTTTAATTCCTTTATCGATTGCTTGGATTCCTAACCAAACCCACCCAAAAGAAAAAAAAAAACTCTTAGGCAATACGAATGTTATCCCAACAAGCAAACACTCGCTATCATGATGACATCTTCATTCCATTTCAAATGATACTTTATTTATAAATAAAAACTATGAAAGAGTTTATATTAACAAGACCCTATGTTATGAAAACGTATAAGGAACCATCTGAGAAGCAAAACCTAAAAAAAAAATACACTATAGCATTTTGTATGCAAACTTTAAATCTAGATGCTGCTTTGTTATGAAAAGGCATAATGAACCATTTAAGAAGTTCAGGTCAGTAAAGCCTTACAAACCACCAAGAAATTTGGTATGCAAACTTTTATCTAGATCCTGCTTTGTTATGAAAAAGCATAATCCGATGTGAGAATCATTAAAAAAACACTAACATTTTTTCTCCAAACTTTATAGCTAGATGTTGCTATCTTTTGGAAAGGCATAATGAAGCAGTTGAGAAGCAAATTCTAAAAAAAACTTTTCTATAACACTTTGCATGAAACTATACTATGACTAGATGCTGCTGTTATGAAAAAGCAAAAGGAATCATCTGAGAAGCAAAGTTTAAACAAAAACACTATAACATTGTGTATGCAAACTATAACTACATGTTGCTGTGTTATGAAAAAGCATAATGAAGCATTTGAGAGGGAAAGTCTAAAAAAACACTAACATTTGGTAAGTAAACTTTTGAACTGACTAGATGCTGCTATGTAGCAACATTGGCTGGCTGTCATCAGTATTTTCAACATGAACCATAAGTATTAATAAAATGTATTAATAAATTAATTATTTTATTCAGTCTTTCTTTTTAAATTTTCTTAGAACTATTCTGAGTCACTTTGGATGACACGCCTCTGTCTCCTAGGAGAGCGTGGTGCATGTCCATGTTCCCTTCTACGCTTTCCTTTACCACCTCTACATGTATGCATAGTAGTGACTGGTGTTGAATGCTGTTCAGGGGTTGGGCTGTGGCTGCTCCTTTCATCCTCCTCTACCTCCTCCACCAACTCTTCACCTCCTGTTGCAGGCTCGATGTCTGTTAAAGCCCAGGCTACATTGTGCTTCGGCATTTGCCTATCTGATGGCACACCTTCAACTCTAGGAACACGAGGCCTCAGGTCCTCTCTCTGGCTATCATTTATCCGCTGCTGAAGCCGTTCCATCAGCACACTTGCCCTTTCTGATCTCCAGATTGGACGACGGACAACCCACTTTCCCTTGTTTACTCCAACACCATTCTCCTCATCACTGACATAGTCACAATTTAAGGACTGTAAGTTTTCTTTTTCCTGGCCATTTGAGACCTTTAACCTTGCATTAAACAGCTCGAAGTAAAGAAAAAATAGTTATCAATATTATTGCTCACTAATAATTATTAACTCAAGACTAATTATTCATTTCAGTTCCTAATTATACTTTTCACACAGTTAGGAGCAGTTATGGGGGGAGGTGAAGAGGGTATGCATATATGCCGATCTGTGTCTTTTTTTCGCCTAATCCATCCATCTGCCAAAATTTTGTTTAAGATGCGAACTTAAGACAGACACTATCAGGAATCTGTGTCGAAAATTACAGCTGATCCATGACCCACTGTGTTTTCAAAATCCACCAATCCACTTGATTTACCGCAAAATCCACAATCCGTGTGATTCTTATAAGGCCAAATCCATCGATCCAAAAACCTATTCACCTCCCTCAGTTATACTTGCTGAGGGAAGTTTGTAATACTGACTAAAAAAGTAATTTCTCAGAGAATGACACCCTAGATGTTCTCATAGTACATAGAGTAGGTGCAGTCTGGCACTCAGTATTAGTACTACACTCTGTTTATTTCCCACAATGCACTATCAAATTTACTGAAACCCCTGATTTGTCCATGAAGAGCAAGTAACATGCAGGAACATAAAAAAGAGAAAGTTCATTAATACTTAATGACTGGATGAATTTTCAATTGTAATTTCTTTAGGATGTCTCCTAAATGTAGCTTGCTCTACAGCATAGTGGATTTTGTACCCAGTTGCCAAAATCTTATTTTTCTAATACCATATAACCAGCTTAACATGTAGTAACCTGTTTACAGTACAAGTCATACATGTACATGTAAGTGTCTACTTGATAGTTTTTTTTTTTGGAACACTCAGTCAAATGTACTTCTGTAAAAGTTACCTAACATGTAAGCACATACAAAATGTAACTTTTGTACATGCACTCTGCAATTGCAGAAACGCGAGAGGACTGGGAAAGAGTATGGTTGTTTTCCGTTTGTTTGAAAAACTAAGATACCCAAATGAAAAATCAACTAAAATTTGAGAGTCTTTACCAAGAACAGAAGTATTTAGAAGAGGAAAATGGAAAAATGGTACATGTAGCTCTTCAAATATCACCTAACATAGAGAGTTTGTATGGATTGGGTAGACAAGCCACAAAATTCTAAGAATTTGTATGGAATTTTGCAACTTTTGCAAGGCTCCCATTTGAACAATTTTCCGCAGAAAACTCTTAAACCTGGCTGGGTAGCTTTTCATTCAGTAACATTTCAGTTGAAATGTTTAGATTTTCAATCTAATCAATATAAGAAACTCGTCCCAGTCCTCTCACGTTTCTGCAGTTGGCTATGAAACATTAAGGAAAATGTGTACATGTAATTTACCCTTTTCCTTCTTGAGCGTAACTTGTTCTCCTCCTTTAGCCGATCTGTTTTTTGTTTGTTCTCTGGTAGCGATTGAAGATATATTTTCCGTTTGGTTTCATAGTATCTCACAACAGCACCTGAAGGGAGTAATGATAGCATTACATTTGAAAAGTGCTTTTAGGAGGGTTTCTATTGTTATTTTAACCACACTCTACCATTTTTTTCTTTTACTTCCAATTCCCATGTTTTACTTTAAATACTTTGCATTGATATAAATGACTCAGATAGATAACCAATAAATTTTATTCAGAGGATTTATCATCATGAACCATAAATTTCAATTTTTGACCTTCCCTACATACACTGTACTAACCCAATGAAAAAATTCAATTTCTTAATCTTGATAAAAACATTCAATACGTACTTACTGAAAAAAGATTATAATCAATCTACATGTACATGTGTGGTAACTTTTGGGATACCGGTAACTATTTTTTATAAGCAAGTCCCTTTTACCTCTTGACACAAGAAAAACGTAAAAAAGGTTTAATTAAAAACAACACAGAATTACTATCTTACGTTTGACCATCTTTAAATGGTATCCCTTGTCTTCATTAACTACCTGCAACTCCAATTCATGGCGCACTGATGCGTTGTGTAATGAAATGACGCTGCAAAATAGAGTGCGAAAGAATGTAAAAAATAAGTGCTGAGTTAATTTTTAAAAATTATTATTTTTCTCTTTGCAAGATTGTCTTGCACAAGGTTTAACCATGCTAAGAATCTCAACATTTCACTGTTTTACTGTCCCACCAAGACTAAAGTTTTAAATGTCTTAACTTAAAATCTAAAAACTGAAAGATACATTACATGTACTTGAAAAATCGGAACAATTTTGTTTCAAAGCCATCCCCCAATAAAGCCTTAATGAAAAGGATGGTGCACAGTCATTTAAAACATAGCTGGAATCTTCATAAGTAACTATATGGACTTGCACACTGAGTTTACAACTCAGTCTGCACATCAAACTTACAGCTGTAAGTGACAAGAGTTATACCAGTCTCCTTTCCTCTCCCCAGAAAGCTCACAATACTGATCCCACATTCTTTACCTCGCCAGTTCTCACTACGTTTGATTAGCTACAAGTATGTTTTTCATTGAAAAATAATACCTATTTCACATGTACCTTTGCTCAGGCTTGTACTGCTTATCCAAGGACAAACTGTTGTGGAGGAGGTGAACATCTGCCTACCATAAAAACTGCTTGAGTGGTAAAACTGTTATGACTCAATTCTTAGCCATCTTATCCAAAAAATGTGATTTACATTCTGAACCAGTTCACATAAAGGGATAACAATAGTTCAATGACAAAATCTATGGGCAAAAGGTATTATTTTTGGTTTATTTTTATTTGGTTGCATTTCAAACCAGTTTGAAGGGCAACAAAAGGTGTGAAAGTTTATGTAAGCTTGTGCATCATGACAACATACAACGTTAAGATTCCCAAACTATATTCTTACTTTACGCTGATCACTTTCCCAATAAACAAGATGTAGCAATAGACATCACAAACAAGTTTTCGCAAGGGAGATAAGTTCTATAAGCTGTATACATGAAAGAGGTCTACAAAGTCGAGGTTCGTACACGACGATGAATGGTGGGTACTCGCAAAGGAATAAGACGACAATGACAGGACGAGGGGATTAGAAATTAACTGTAGAAATAACATGAAAACACACATACCTTTATCGACCTCGATAAACTCGGAATTCGTCACAAAACTCCAGCAGCGCTGCGAAAACGAGTAAAAATTTAACAATCCACCAAGCTAACCTTCCCGCGTTGGACTGTAGTGAATTTAAAAGTGACGCGAAGACTCGATCGAAATCAACATCTCACTTTTTGATTGGTCTAGATGAGGATTGATTGTTGTGATAGCCAACTGATGAGCAACGTAGCTTAATTGTAGCCTGGTTACTAAGCAATACGTTCTTCGAAGAAGTGAAAATAAAATGGCGGCACGGAAGACATATAATAATAGTATATACTAAAACAGTGGGTCACTTGGGATTAGTCTTTAGTTGGAGTTTGGAGTTTATTTGGAGGAGCTTACGTAATCTGTGCTCCGGTACTTGCAGAAAGATCCAAAACTTCGCTGGATTCAACTGGAGCTAACTGTACTTCATAAAACAATTTCGAAGTCTGACTGCCGGTCATTTAGTCTATTTAACATCTTGACCGGCAGCCGGTCATATAGCCACAGCGAAATAAGAAAAGTTCATCTAAACTTAAATTTACGTACGCACGCTAGCGCAACGCCAAGGGTGAAATTGCGTAAAGAGTTAATCACAACCTAACGGCGTCTTTGGCACTATAGACAAGACGGGTAACACAAAGAAATCGCTTTGTAGTGACTACCCCTGAAAACGTCGGTCACTATACAAAATGAGTGAAAATTCGATTTTACAACAAAGTATGTAAATTTCTCGACAAAACATGCACACATATACACCGCGACGACAACATGAACCATAAAAGTGCAATTGCTCTGGTCAACAAATGAGTACACGGCCGTGCTCCCGCAGTATGCTCATATTCGAAAAGACTTTTCCAGGTCTGCGTCACGCGGTTCTCAATACTGGCCCCAGTTTTTCAAAGGCTGGTTAACGCTATCCACCCGATAAATCACTATCCAGCGGATAGCGTGGTTTGTTTTGTCAACACTTATCCGCTGGATAGCGTTATCCAGCCTTTGAACAACTGGGGCCAGAATTCTGTAGCTTTGGCGTCAAGATCAGGTAGTCAAGGATAACAAACGTATACACGCGCAGATCGCACAAACTTTGAATTCATAGTCGAAATTTTACTATGCACCTAAACTGCTACCTTCTTTCGTAAATGTTTTATTTTTTTTTTAACAAAGGATTCGTCATCATACTATAGGAGTACGACAGATGTGTGGTATACTTATACGAAAATCCACGAACGATTAGGAACGGAGCGTATTCCGCCGTATTCGATACGAATATTCCAGGTGTACGTCACGTATTGTGTGAGCCTTGAATACTCTAGGATTCTATAGCGTCACAATGACATATTCGAGTCAAGAATACTTAAGAATATTTCAGCTTTCACGCAGTGTCGATATCTCTGTCATCTAGTATCTTTTCCGTACAAACACAGAGTTGTTGCGTATTAATACAGGGCTCGGTGCGTTTTTTACCTCCTTCAATGTCAGTCTCAGCATGCTTTTACACTTACAATCACAAGACTGTTTTTATGCTTTATTACAGTAAAGAGTAAAATATTGATGCGAATATCAAATTAACAATAAATTATACTTTGGCTGGGCACAATTTCAAACTAGGACTTAAATATGGTGAAGTTAAACTAATTGTTTTTGATGCCTATTTTTTTTGGTGCAACATGAACACTGGAACCTTAGGACACGTCAAAGGTTATTTTCAAATGATTTTGCAAAGTAAACATTCAGTTCGGCAGGTTTCAATTACAGCTTTCTCCGTTAAAAAGCTTCAAGTAGATCAATTAAAATTGGGAAAACTGTACAATCATTTCATTTGTACTTACAGGGTCACCAACACACTTGTTGTACAATTTCAATGTAGCTCCATCCAATGAACCAGCCTTCTCTGCTACCGCCCCCTCTCCCCTGTCCCCTCTTCGTTCAGTGCTCTAATTTGTGTTCTCAAAAACAAAACAAACTTATGAAAGCTTTCTCTTATAGCTTCACACATTTGAATTGGCTCGGATTGTACTGTCCAAGTATTTTCAAATTTTCAGATTTCAGATTTTTGTCCTCAAACACATAACAAAATTATAAAAGCTTCATTTCTCTTAAAGCGTAACCCATGAAGATTGCCTTGGATTGTACTGTCCAAGTGTTTTCAAATATTCAGGTTTGGCAAACAACGCATTTCGCTAGGTATTATATCTAAAAATAGCTAACAAGTTAAAGTCGTTGCCCTATAAATAACATTAGCTTAATATTCATTATATGGCTTTTACTTGTATTCGATTGAACGCGCGCTCTGATTGGCTAATTTTAGGGCACTTTTCTACCGTAATTCCCACAGGCCGATATCGAGCCGCAAAATCAAAACAAAACAAAACGAAAAAAATACTCTTTTTTTTAATTTTAGCGGTTGAAAACGATGAGTGGCGAGGAACACTCTGAGAGTGAATTATATTACCCTGACAAACTATAATTTTAGGAGCACAGCAAATTCATAGCGTGAAATTATAAATGAGTTCGTGCCAGACAGGACGAAGGTAATTAAACATCGACGAAGAAATTGAAATTTTCGTGAAATAGCCAAATAATAAACTACTTGGTTATTGTACATGTGAACTAAAAAAGGGGAATTGTTTTGAAGTTAGGCTTTCAATTAGTTAAGCATGGTATCAAAATGAACTCAGAGAGTTTAGTAAGGAAAAGCAATGAAATGTTGCTTTAGTAATTAACAAAACGACACATACAGTTTGCTTTTATGAAAAGCTCTATATAGAAATAACATTGTTTTAATTCCCTAGGCTGTCATAGCTGATACGTTGGACTAGCTATACTTCGTAAAACTCTGTATACTACTTTCAATCACATTGGTTTATTTCTTTCTACAACTTTACTGAACTTGCCAAAAGTCAAGCAATATCTGGTATCTGCCACTCAATTCCAAGTAATGTCTCGCTAATTACTGGGCTTACTAGTCAGGCAATGTCTCGCAAACACTATTTGTTGATTTTTTTACACCCACAAAAGTGACATTCACAGTTTTGTAGTTTGGAGGGAGCTCTTTGAAAACTTATTTTTGGCTCTCGTCGAGGTGATGGCAGCATTTTCCTGTTTTAAGAATTCCTGTACGGCGACATCGGATCATTTTGGTGAAGGCTGCTTTCATCTTTCCGTTTAGAACAATGTAGAGCCACGGATTTATGGCGCTGTTAGCCTGGTTAAACCAGTAGCAGAAGTATTTGAGGGCAGGCGGCCAAACGTCTCTCCTTTTTATAGAATAGTCCATCTGATACACATGCACTGGAAGCCAACAGACTGCAAACGCCACCACAACAATGATGAGCATTCGGATGATTTTTTTCTTTGGGATCTCCTGTTGTCGTTGGTTTTCACTAGCGTCATGATCCACAGGCACTTCATGGAGCCACAGATTTGTAGCAACTATGATGTAGAGGATGGAGATGATGGCGAGAGGCAGAAGGTAGATGAATACAAGGATGTAACTCCAGAAGGCCAGAGGCGATATAACAGTGACATCAAAGCGGCAGGCACCATCTATGAATTTGAAGGCCACTACTGCGATTGACATCAAGACCACGGATGAGATCCAAATAACTGGTGTGATGATCTTAGGCTTCCTGAACCAAATGCTACTTTGGAAAGGATGAACAACAGCAAAGTATCGATCAAATGCCATCACAGTGAGACAGAAAATGGAGGCGGCCGAGGACACGAATGCAGGGTACTAAAGCTCACAGGGTATTTGAATGTGCTGGAAATAAAAGAAAGCTATGCTGATAGGCATCTGAAATACTGCAACCAACAAATCAGCCACCGCCATGTTAACAAACAGGAAACTTGTCAGATTTCTTGTCGCAGGTTTCTTCCACACGATGTAGATCAGCAGTGTATTTCCAGCCAAAGCTACGATCATTGTTATGATATAAACAATTAAGAAGCTCACTTCGGTGATTCCTGTCATGTTCTATAAATAAAACAAGACAGCCATTCGCTTAAAGGTTGTGTAAAACAGTATACAAGTACGTTATACTTCGACTTTTTTCTTAAAACCTTTTGGAAACGTTTTGGAAACGTCTTAAATTTGTATTGCAGATGTTCTCTGTTTAGGTTCCAGACCCCCATTGTTACAGTATAAATAGCTTTTCAAAAATTTGTAACGGTTATACTTTTGAAAATGTATGTCGTCAAGGTTATAAAATGAAAGTTTTTAATATGTTTATCACCGCTGCTTGTGTTATATTTTTAATTTGGGACAGTTTACAAATTAAAATACATCTTAGCGACATGACATTTTAGCTTTTTTTTTACAATTAAACTAGCGAAGAAATGAAAATAAATAAATAAATAAAATCTGTTCTGACTTAGTATGACATCAGAACTTACAAGATATGAAACATGCAAAAAAGTGTGAAATTTTCAGCAGCCTGGCAGCGTATGTCACATTTAAGCTGATTTCTAGATTACAGAAAAAGTACTTAGAATTACTCCAAATTGGGACTCAAAATTATTGGCTTGTTTTTTGTCATCTTTTTTATTTACAATTTTCATCTTTCATTCGCTGCACTGTATTATTATTATTATTATATTATATTTTTAATATAGGAATAATATTTAAAATAAAAGAATTTCCATTTTTATTAGAAAGTCTGTTTCTAAAGTCTACTGTAGTTCAAATCTAGACAATAACCTTTACCGAGATTCTTAAGTTATAAATATTCTTTTTATACTGTACTTTCATCTTTTTTTTTTGGAGCTGTTTTGACTTGTTGTAAATACATGTAGTAACAAAATTATTGGAAATCAAATAAAGTTTGAATTTATCATTATTATTATTATTGTTGTTGTTATTATTATTGTTATTACTCCGTTACTTTTTAGCACTACTGGAGGAATGGGTGAGGAGTGTCAAGGGTTTCACAGAAGGCTTTGCCGAGCTACAGGCTTCCAAAAAAGGAGAGGATTACTCCGCCACAATTTCTTGGATACGATGCAAAGTTTCCTTCCCTGTCCTTAGAACAGCCCTCCTATGCTTGAGAGGCTCAAGAACTTTGAAAAGAGTGAAAGCAAACCTCATTGACACTGATTTTGAACTAGAGAATCAGAGATATGCTTAACTTTCTTTTTTGTGATGTTGCTTTTTCTTTTGATTGTGTGATGAATAGACTTTTCTAATTCTTACCGATATCATGAATTTGTTTTATTCTTTCTTTCTGATTATTTATTCTGTCTCTCATGCTGTTTTATGGATGAATTTTCTGATAACAAATTTAAGACGCTTTGACTTTTTATAATTAGTATTTTTATCTTGTTATTACGAATCGCTGGAATAGTTGAACTTGAGCTGCTTACTTCCCTGAAAACAATAATGTTTCAGCTAACAGAAATGGAATGGTGTTTTGAAATGTTTTACATTTTTTTCTTTTAGAAGTGAACTTTGTAAATAGGATTTTGATATTTAGCACCGTTGTCTGTATACAGGCTTTTTACGAATTGAATAAAATCTTGCATTATTGTTATTGTTATTGTTATTGTTATTGTTATTGTTATTATTATTATTATTTTGTCAAGCATGAAGAAACTATCAGATTTCTTGTTTTTAAATTGGCTTTTACTTGCGCCTTTCGCTCTTACTTTCCCATGTTTTCTCAAATGTTATTTCTTTTAGTTAAAAAATGGCAAATTCTGTTTTATTCGGTTTGGTTTTGTCCTCTGAAGTCAACAACTAACTCATTTAAGGGTCGCAGGCAATTTCATGCAGGTGAGGAAGGCCAAGGAGGCAACGCCGGAAATAAACGAAGAGCTACTGGGACTGGAGGAGTCCTATTGGACCTAATTCCAGTTAAATTTAGCACGAATCGATCTATTGTTGATTCAAATCACTGTACGTGATCACGTGATGTAGAGTAAAATAACCAATCAGCAAAAATCAATCTATAAAGTAACCAATCAGCAGATACCGTTCTCCAGGCGAACGGTTGGAAGAGCATAGACAATGGTGTGACTACAGGCGGGATTTTTTAGCATGCAACCCGCACGCAACTTGCGCTTCGCGCTCGCCTCAAATGCGCAAAAAATTACGCGGGTAGCGCTGTTTTTTTTGTTTTTTTTGCTTTTTGGCTAATTTTGACTCTTAGAGAAAGTAAGAATTTTATGGTTAGTTAAAAACATTCGTTTAGTTAAAAGCATAAACGTATTTACAAAATTTCAACTCACAAAATTGTACTATTTTCAAGATCTCAACCTCGAGTTTGTTTATAAAATATTTTATAAAATTTTTCAAATTGGACCC
>OZ026609.1:7630734-7658234 GCA_964020085.1 Micromussa lordhowensis
GACAGGACGAAGGTAATTAAAACTCAACCAGGTCAGGCCCTTTAAATATCAACACTTGAAGAGTGATGACGAAAAAAATTCTAAAAAAACCGCATTACGTTCGTTTCCCCTAAAATTTGGGGACACAAAAGTACACATATATGCCCATTTACATGGCTAATTTCACGTGAGATACTTTAATGTGGCCTACATGACGACTTTCCGTAATCTCCCAAATTTCGACTCACGATGGCCGACTTTGTCGAACGAGCAATTCAGCCATTTCCAAAGGTCCTGAAGATGTTTCTGGAAGCGGACAGCAATCTTTTAGGTATTTGAAGTAAATAAGAATGTAATTTTATATTTAGCTCAAATTTAGAAGCGAAAAGTTTAGGTAAATCAACCTACGTGACCGACGCCATGTGCGAGCAAAATCCACTCATGTTGTTCTAATGCGACTAAATTCGCTTTGGACCGCCGTTTTTCCGGTTAGAATCTTGCTTAATTCTTGAATTATGTGTATTGAATCCTTTTTGCCTTCGTAAAGCTCAGAAACTTTAGAAAAAAGCTTCGTTTCGTCGCAGAGTCGTGAGAAATGCAGACGCGAACTGGATACTCTGTATGGCGGTCGCCATAGCAACGGAAATGCGACTCCGCTGGGTACGCCCAAAAAAAAATCGTAGAAAATTCCGGTTTTGATCTTTTTCTGATCTGTTTTCGGGATGTGTTTAATGATAAATGAAATAAAATAATGTTTCTCTACCTCAAATTTGGCCTGGAGAGTGGAAATACATTTTTTTAACTTTTTCAAATATTTTTCTAGATTTTTTGAAAAATTTAATTCTTTTAATAATCGTTAAAAAATTCTACTTGCTTCTATAAAGTCAGACTTTTTTTTGTTAGAAAGTATTTTTTATGCTCTTTTAAATGAGATGAAGCAGAATATTCTCCTGTAAATATTTGTTGAGATATTAATAAACAAATTATACACACTTTTTTTTTCCTTTTGGGGCACTAGACCTTATTGAGTTTTAAACATCGACGAAGAAATTGAAATTTTCGTGAAATAGCCAAATAATAAACTACTTAGTTATTGTACATGTGAACTAAAAAAGGGCAATTGTTTTGAAGTTAGGCTTTCAATTAGTTAAGCATGGTATCAAAATGAACTCAAAGAGTTTAGTAAGGAAAAGCAATGAAATGTTGTTTTAGTAATTAACAAAACGACACATACAGTTTGCTTTTATGAAAAGCTCTATATAGAAATAACATTGTTTTAATTCCCTAGGCTGTCATAGCTGATACGTTGGACTAGCTACACTTCGTAAAACTCTGTATACTACTTTCAATCACCTTGGTTTATTTCTTTCTACAACTTTCCTGAACTTGCCAAAAGTCAAGCAATATCTGGTATCTGCCACTCAATTCCAAGTAATGTCTCGCTAATCACTGGGCTTACTAGTCAGGCAATGTCTCGCAAACACTATTTGTTGATTTTTTTACACCCACAAAAGTGACATTCACAGTTTTGTAGTTTGGAAGGAGCTCTTTGAAAACTTATTTTTGCCTCTCGTGGAGGTGATGGCAGCATTTTCCTGTTTAAGAATTCCTGTACGGTGACATCGGATCATTTTGGTGAAGGCTGCTTTCATCTTTCCGTTTAGAACAATGTAGAGCCACGGATTTATGGCGCTGTTAGCCTGGTTAAACCAGTAGCAGAAGTATTTGAGGGCAGGCGGCCAAACGTCTCTCATTTTTATAGAATAGTCCATCTGATACACATGCACTGGAAGCCAACAGACTGCAAACGCCACCACAACAATGATGAGCATTCGGATGATTTTTTTCTTGGGGATCTCCTGTTGTCGTTGGTTTTCACTAGCGTCATGATCCACAGGCACTTCATGGAGCCACAGATTTGCAGCAACTATGATGTAGAGGATGGAGATGATGGCGAGAGGCAGAAGGTAGATGAATACAAGCATGTAACTCCAGAAGGCCAGAGGCGATATAACAGTGACATCAAAGCGGCAGGCACCATCTATGAATTTGAAGGCCACTACTGCGATTGACATCAAGGCCACGGATGAGATCCAAATAACTGGTGTGATGATCTTAGGCTTCCTGAACCAAATGCTACTTCGGAAAGGATGAACAACAGCAAAGTATCGATCAAATGCCATCACAGTGAGACAGAAAATGGAGGCGGCCGACGACACGAATGCAGGGTAGTAAAGCTCACAGGGTATTTGAATGTGCTGGAAATAAAAGAAAGCTATGCTGATAGGCATCTGAAATACTGCAACCAACAAATCAGCCACCGCCATGTTAACAAACAGAAAACTTGTCAGATTTCTTGTCGCAGGTTTCTTCCACACGATGTAGATCAGCAGTGTATTTCCAGCCAAAGCTACGATCATTGTTATGATATAAACAATGGAGAAGCTCACTTCGGTGATTCCTGTCATGTTCTATAAATAAAACAGGACAGCCATTCGCTTAAAGGTTGTGTAAAACAGTATACAAGTACGTTATACTTCGACTTTTTTCTTGAAACGTTTTGGAAACGTTTTGGTAACGTCTTAAATTTGTATTGCAGATGTTCTCTGTTTAGGTTCCAGACCCCCATTGTTACAGTATAAATAGCTTTTCAAAAATTTGTAACGGTTATACTTTTGAAAATGTATGTCGTCAAGGTTATAAAATGAAAGTTTTTAATATGTTTATCACCGCTGTTTGTGTTATATTTTTAATTTGGGACAGTTTACAAATTAAAATACATCTTAGCGACATCAAATTTTAGCCTTTTTTTACAATTAAACTAGCGAAGAAATGAAAATAAATAAATAAATAAAATCTGTTCTGACTTAGTATGACATCAGAACTTACAAGATATGAAACATGCCAAAAAGTGTGAAATTTTGAGCAGCCTGGCAACGTATGTCACATTTAAGCTGATTTCTAGATTACAGAAAAAGTACTAAGAATTACTCCAAATTGGGACTCAAAATTATTGGCTTGTTTTTTGTCATCTTTTTTATTTACAATTTTCATCTTTCATTCGCTGCATTGTATTATTATTATTATTATTATTATTATTATTATATTATATTATATTTTTAATATAGGAATAATATCTGAAATTAAAGAATTTCCATTTTTATTAGTAAGTCGGTTTCTTAAGTCTACTGTAATTCAAATCTAGACAATAACCTTTACCGAGATTCTTAAGTTATAAATATTCTTTTTATACTGTACTTTCATCTTTTTTTTTTTGGAGCTGTTTTGACTTCTTGTAAATACATGTAGTAACAAAATTATTGGAAATCAAATAAAGTTTGAATTTATCAGTATTATTATTATTGTTGTTGTTATTATTATTGTTATTACTCCGTTACTTTTTAGCACTACTGGAGGAATGGGTGAGGAGTGTCAAGGGTTTCACAGAAGGCTTTGCCGAGCTACTGGCTTCCAAAAAAGGAGAGGATTACTCCGCCACAATTTCTTGGATGCGATGCAAAGTTTCCTTCCCTGTCCTTAGAACAGCCCTCCTATGCTTGAGAGGCTCAAGAACTTTGAAAAGAGTGAAAGCAAACCTCATTGACACTGATTTTGAACTAGAGAATCAGAGATATGCTTAACTTTCTTTTTTGTGATGTTGCTTTTTCTTTTGATTGTGGGATGAATAGACTTTTCTAATTCTTACCGATATCATGAATTTGTTTTATTCTTTCTTTCTGATTATTTATTCTGTCTCTCATGCTGTTTTATGGATGAATTTTCTGATAACAAATTTAAGACGCTTTGACTTTTTATAATTAGTATTTTTATCTTGTTATTACGAATCGCTGGAATAGTTGAACTTGAGCTGCTTACTTCCCTGAAAACAATAATGTTTCAGCTAACAGAAATGGAATGGTGTTTTGAAATGTTTTACATTTTTTTCTTTTAGAAGTGAACTTTGTAAATAGGATTTTGATATTTAGCACCGTTGTCTGTATACAGGCTTTTTACGAATTGAATAAAATCTTGCATTATTTTTATTGTTATTGTTATTGTTATTGTTATTATTATTATTATTATTATTATTTTGTCAAGCGGCGCGCGGTGAAGAAACTATCAGATTTCTTGTTTTTAAATTGGCTTTTACATGCGCCTTTCGCTCTTACTTTCCCATGTTTTCTCAAATGTTATTTCTTTTAGTTAAAAAATGGCAAATTCTGTTTTATTCGGTTTGGTTTTGTCCTCTGAAGTCAACAACTAACTCATTTAAGGGTCGCAGGCAATTTCATGCAGGTGAGGAAGGCCAAGGAGGCAACGCCGGAAATAAACGAAGAGCTACTGGGACTGGAGGAGTCCTATTGGACCTAATTCCAGTTAAATTTAGCACGAATCGATCTATTGTTGATTCAAATCACTGTACGTGATCACGTGATGTAGAGTAAAATAACCAATCAGCAAAAATCAATCTATAAGGTAACCAATCAGCAGATACCGTTCTCCAGGCGAACGGTTGGAAGAGCATAGACAATGGTGTGACTACAGGCGGGATTTTTTAGCACGCAACTCGCACGCAACTTGCGCTTCGCGCTCGCCTCAAATGCGCAAAAAATTACGCGGGTAGCGCTGTTTTTTTTTTTTTTTTGCTTTTTGGCTAATTTTGACTCTTAGAGAAAGTAAGAATTTTATGGTTAGTTAAAAACATTAGTTTAGTTAAAAGCATAAACGTATTTACAAAATTTCAACTCACAAAATTGTACTATTTTCAAGATCTCAACCTCGAGTTTGTTTATAAAATATTTTATAAAATTTTTCAAATTGGACCCTCGATGTTCTTACAAACTACATTCTTATATATATCTATAGAGAGAGAGAGAGAGCGTAGCTAAGAAATCGCCGGAAATTCATTGTTAAATGAGATTGTAGAAAAAGATCGGCTCTAAAGCAGGTTTGCTTCATGTATATTACAAACGGCAACTGAATCTGGATTTTGCAAGATCGGCAACTGAAGCTTATTCACCATACTCAGAAGTAAAATAGGAAAATTACAACAATACGGAGTTATTTTTTAACGCGGCTCTGAGCCAATAAATGAAGAATTATACCTACTTTGGTAATTTGAAAATGCGAAACTCGATCGCGATGCGAAGGCTGCTGTTAGGAAGCAGATGTCTGCCTTTCATGTGTTAACATAGAGTTAAAAAACTGTCATAAAACCCATTACACAGGCGGAGCAATCGGCGTCCATGATCAGAAGTATTTTTTTTATTAATGTTTACATTTCTTTCACAATGGCCAATGATTTATGACAACTACGGGGTCAGAAATTGACCAAAGTGAGTTCTATTTTTAATTTTAACTTATTAGTGTGATTATAACCAATGTAGAATGGTAGCTGTTAGTAGGGATAGAAGACAAATTCTTAATTTTGCGGCAATGGTCGAAAATTCCATTTTGCTCATATTTTTATGGGTCTAGAACTTGTTTAATAAGTTTGTGCGTCAAAAGACGATTTTAACGGAATTTGCTGGGTAATTTTGCCCAAAAAATATATCCAGTAGCTTCTGCATTGCCCTAGCCTATGTACCATAAAAATATGAGCGAAATCGAATTTTCGAACCTTGCCGAGTTATGTTTCATTTTTCTGGACAGGGACTCTATTACACCTGAGGAATTTCAAAACGCAACAATCGCCAGTCATTTTGGAATTGTGTTTGGAAAACGGGCTCCGTTTTCAAAATGTTTTCTTTCCACACTAAAACGCTTGCATTTTCAAATTCCACCGCTTCCGTGATGGATGGGTGTGGACGGTAGGGCTAACCTTAGAAATGAAGCTGCGTTTTTTAAATTTCTCCAGGGTAGTTTGGAAGGGGTCTTAACTCTTTTTAGCGCTTATGCTTTAGCCAATAAAAGGGCGTTTTGTCAAAAAAAAAGTACTCAATAAATGATAATGCATAGTAAACACAGGTTGGACATCCTAAAGTAATGGCGCATACTGGTTAAACATCGAAGGGTATTCTTGAATGAATGAAAGACACTATTAACGTATCAAAGAGTTCTTTAGGAAAAAGTTGGGGACATGATTTACATATTCAAATTTATTTTAATCTTCATAAAATTAAAGCTATTTACAATTTAACCCTGCAACAATGAATTGTCATTAAAAAAACTTAACACAGATCAAGAAAAGACATTGAATAGGCTGATTCACGGTCCCAAGATCAAGATTCTGAGGTAAAAACAGAAGTGTTATGTTTACTCTTAGCACACCTTTGTTTAGTTTCCGCTAATAGTTTATGCAAGGCGCACGAAAAACAAATAATATTAATAATATTACAAAAAGAAGTTTTCAATTTATTTAACAAGAAAGGACTCAATTTTTCCAGTAGATAATCACAGAAGATGTAACATTAGAAATATTCAGGAGAATAAGACATTATGAAGTTTATCCAGGTCCATTGAAATCTCTGATTCGTACGGACTTAAATAGAAGAATATTTCACTTATCATTATTACCAAGGTTAGGTGAGTAAACAAACTGAATGCCTTCTGGTTTTTTATCATTATCTTTTACTAGTAGCCAATAGCTTGATGCAAGTTAATATTATCTATCCTGTCACTAGCCAATGTAAATGTTTTAAACCACAAAACAGTGAAAATCAATAGTGAAAAGTTAATTTCATGCAGCAGGTAAAGGTTTGTAAGGAATTCGGTTTAGAAGGTTCTTGTGAAAATGAACTAAAAATGTCGTATCAAATACCAGAATATTAAATCCAGCACCCGCGGAAGTTATCAACGTGGGGAAAAACTCCTAAGAAAGATCGACGAACAATTTGGGCGGTGTTTTTTTCGTTTGGTTGTTTAATCTAGTAATAGTCTTTGACAGGAAGTTTTAATTCGGCTGTAATAAGGAATGTCTCCTCTTTCGATTAAATATCAATAAACGAAAACGAAAATATATATGTATAAATACACTTTTGTCGAAATCATACAAGAACTGATAATGGAAGTGAAAATAGTATTTTTAATTCTGGTCTGGACTGTCAGAATTTTCATTTTCTTACCATTGTTTTATGTTTGATTGAGAAACAGGTTACATAAGCGACATCCTGTTTTCGCACTCTGTGATCCCTTTTCTTCCTCCTATTAGCTCGTAGACTCACACTTCCCTCTAACTCGAGGCCATACTGTGTTACGCCATTGCCAAACGGACTCGAGGGTAGACGCAAGTTGAAAACTTGCCTGCACTTGCGAGTTCCTTTGGCTTGGGCCTTGCGTGCACTTGCGTTCACTTGTAATTGAGATTAAGTTTTTTTTGTGCAACATGAACACTGGAACCTTAGGACACGTCAAAGGTTATTTTCAAATGATTTTGCAAAGTAAAGATTCAGTTCGGCGGGTTTCAATTACAGCTTTCTCCGTTAAAAAGCTTCGAGTAGATCAATTAAAATTGGGAAAACTGTACAATCATTTCATTTGTACTTACAGGGTCATCAACACACTTGTTGTACAATTTCAATGTAGCTCCATCCAATGAACCAGCCTCCTCTGCTACCGCCCCCTCTCCCCTGCCCCCTCTTCGTTCAGTGCTCTAATTTGTGTTCTCAACAACAAAACAAACTTATTAAAGCTTTCTCTTATAGCTTCACACATTTGAATTGGCTTGGATTGACTGTCCAAGTGTTTTCAAATTTTCAGATTTTAGATTTTTGTCCTCAAGACATAACAAAATAATAAAAGCTTTACACATGAAGATTGGCTTGAATTGTACTGTCCAAGTGTTTTCAAATGTTCAGGCTTGGCAAAGAACACATTTCGCTAGGTATTATATCAAAAAATAACTTACAAGTTAAAGTCATTGCCGTATAAATGACATTAGCTTAACATTCATTATATGGCTTGTACTTGTAGTCGATTTAACGGGATTGGCTAATTTTAGGGCACTTTTCTACCGTAATTCCCGATTACAAGCCGCAATATCAAAGCAAAACAAAACGAAAAATACTGTTGTTTTTTTTTTTTTTTAATTTTAGCGGTTGAAAACGATTAGTGGCGAGGAACACTCTGAGAGTGAATTATATTACCCTGACGAACTATAATTTAAGGAGCACAGCAAATTCATAGCGTTAAATTATGAATGATTTCGTGCCAGATAAGACGAAGGAAATTAAACATCGAAGAAGAAATTTAAATCTCCGTGAAATAGCCATATAATAAACTACTTAGTTATCTTACATGTGAACTAAAAAAGGGCAATTGGTTTGAAGTTAGGCTTTCAATTAGTTAAGCATGGTATCAAAATGAACTCAAAGAGTTCAGGAAAAGCAATGAAGTGTTGTTTTAGTTATTAACAAAACGACACATACAGTTTGCTTTTATGAAAAGCTCTATATAGAAATAACATTGTTTTAATTCCCTAGGCTGTCATAGCTGATACGTTGGACTAGCTACACTTCGTAAAACTCTGTATACTACTTTCATTCACCTAGGTTTATTTCTTTCTACAGCTTAACTGAACTTGCCAAAAGTCAAGCAATGTCTAGTATCTGCCACTCAATTCCAAGCAATGTCTCGCTAATCACTGGGCGTACTAGTCAGGCAATGTCTCGCAAACCCTATTTATCGATTTTTTTACACCCACAAAGTGACATTCACAGTTTGGTAGTTTGGAAGGAGCTCTTTGAAAAGTTATTTTTGCCTCTCGTGGCGGTGATGGCAGGATATTCCTGTACGGCGACATCGGATCATTTTGGTGAAGGCTGCTTTCATCTTTCCATTTAGAACAATGTTGAGCCACGGATTTATGGCGCTGTTAGCCTGGTTAAACCAGTAGCAGAAGTATTTGAGGGCAGGCGGCCAAACGTCTCTCATTTTTATAGAATAGTCCATCTGAAACACATGCACTGGAAGCCAACCGACTCCAAACGCCACCACAACAATGATGAGCATTCGGATGACTTTTTTCTTGGGGATCTCCTGTCGTCGTTGGTTTTCACTAGCGTCATGATCCACAGGCACTTCATGGAGCCACAGATTTGCAGCAACTATGATGTAGAGGATGGAGATGATGGCGAGAGGCAGAAGGTAGATGAATACAAGGATGTAACTCCAGAAGGCCAGAGGCGATATAACAGTGACATCAAAGCGGCAGGCACCATCTATGAATTTGAAGGCCACTACTGCGATTGACATCAAGGCCACGGATGAGATCCAAATAACTGGTGTAATGATCTTAGGCTTCCTGAACCAATTGCTACTTCGGAAAGGATGAACAACAGCAAAGTATCGATCAAATGCCATCACAGTGAGACAGAAAATGGAGGCGGCCGACGACACGAATGCAGGATAGTAAAGCTCACAGGGTATTTAAATGTGCTGGAAATAAAAGAAAGCTATGCTGATAGGCATCTGAAATACTGCAACCAACAAATCAGCCACCGCCATGTTAACAAACAGGAAACTTGTCAGATTTCTTGTCGCAGGTTTCTTCCACGCCCCCCCCCCCCCCCCCCGCTATAATTTTTCTATGCAGCTATAAAAAATTGGTAATCGAAAAAGACCCGTGGTGCTTGGCACGGTAAACAGTTCAAAGGTTATAAATGTACCAATTTAGTGACAGCAACAAAAAAAATAAACTTAGCAATGTGGAAGGAATGGACGCATGCATGCCTGAATGAGTGAATGAATGAATGAATGAACGCAAATGAATGAATGATTAAATGAATGCCAATGAATGAATCAGTGAATGAAAGCAAATGAATGAATAAATCAATGACTTTATTTAAGTGTCAAAGGTTATTAAGTTTTAGCAGAAAACTAATTTTGGGACACTGTTTACACTTAACAAATAAAGAAGCCTCGACTGTGCTCTGTTCTGTTGTAAAGCACGCAGGAAGCGGTAGAGCACGAAAGAAGTGTAGAGGAGAACACGAGACGTAGTCGAGTGTTTTTCCCTACTTCTTGAGTGCTCTACCGCTTCCTAAGTGCTTTACAACAGAACAGAGCACAGTCGAGGCTTCTTTAATTGTTTTATGATAAAGAATCCAGCAAATTCTCCACGCATTCGGCTGAATTTTCAAGCGAAACTTTACTTTTCCAAACGGGGAAAAGTGGCGTCAGCCGTTCTCTATTCTCTGATAAAGCACGCTATAATAAGCCAATCGCAGTCCTTAGTAGAACTGTTCAAAAACTTTGATTGGCTAACGAGACGACAGCTGTCAATCGCAAACTGAACGCCTGCTAAGCTTTCAGTATCGAGTTGCTATCCAGGAGAAGAACGATGCCTTTAGTTCGTTTTTTAGTTTAATCCTTAAATAAGGATCTAAAGGTTTCTACGACAAAAGAATCCGGTCGCGTTGTGGCTCATAAAAATGTGCACCGTTTCAAATGGGAATTAAGAAACAAGGAGCTCAAAACTAACGAATGCCGAGTTGTATTTGAAACGAGCTGCCAAGGAGCGCAGTACAGTTGTTTACGGCTTGCAGCCGCTTGCAGCAAGCCGCTTGCATCAAACTATATAACCCAATATGGCGGCCGGTCACACCTTGCCGAGCTCGCTTAAACTTTTGGTCTTCTTGTTAATAAGTGCATCTATAATGCTCGAAAAAGCTCAAACGCGGTCAGACAATGATCAAAAGGCTATACAGGCTGCTGCTTCACCATCTACGTTACGGATTACCACCAGAATGCCATTTGCCGACACAAATTTGTTTAGTGTTAAGTCTCGATCGAGCGAAGCGCTTCTTGACATCCCGGGTACAATACTCTGTCAAGGGCACAAGCAGTTTTAACCTGGTGAGAGATGCCCTGGTATGCGGTGATGTCCAGGTAAACCCCGGCCCTAGAAAGACGAAACCGTCGCCAAAATATCCATGTAGCGAGTGCAAGAAAGCCGTGAGGAACAATCAAGACGCCATTTTGTGTGCTGGTTGCAACAAGTGGTCGCATGCTAAATGCCTACGGATGTGACATACGATATTTCAGCACTACCTAAGCATGCCTGACATCGAGTGGATCTGTACAAGTTGTGCTTTGCCACCATTTAGTGATTCGTTTTTCGCAGAAGACTCGGGAGATGAATCATTGAACAAAACCCTTGAAACCGAAGTAAGCCAGTCGGAAGGATTGCAAAGGAGATCAGAATTGCAAAATGCTGCGGAACTGTCATCGATTGAGCACGAACATACTATCTCTGATAATGCTAAGCTAGAATCTTTAAGGACACACTTTAACAAGGATTTATTAATAGGTCATTTAAATATTAACAGTATACAAAATAAATTTGAGGAACTCACTGCGACGATTAAGACCATTGGCGCTCATGTTATGTTTATAAGCGAGACCAAGATTGATTCGAGTTATCCGAACGCTCAGTTCTCAATTCCTGGCTACTCACTTTACGGCTTTAGTATCATCTTCATTGGCCAAGAAAAGACTCAAGCCCAGTGAGAACTACAAGACGCTGGAATTAATTGCATTGGAAATTAAGACGGATGCTAGGAATATGGTAATCATTGGAATTTATCTCCCGCCGAGAAATCTATGCGGTGACTTCCAGCTAATACTTGAGAACGAGCTCAGTCAGGTTTGTAATTGGGCTAGTCTCCAAAGTAACTCTGTCGTGGTAATTAAGTGATATGAACCTGGACAGATTAAGACCGCACAAGGGTGAGGGCAAACTACTACTGGATCTCGAAATCGAACAGGGTTTTACATGCCTTATTTCAGACCCTACTAGAGTGGAATGTCGTGGAACAATAACAAGTCGTAGTCTCATTGATGTTTTGTTGACAAATAGGCCTGAATTATTCAAGCAGAGCGGCAATTACTATCCTGCTTTAAGTGATCACGCTCTCATTTTTGGAATAGTTCGGGACAGGATAAAATCAATGAAGCCCAAGATAATTTCTTTTCGCAGCTTTAAAAATTTCAATGCAGAGACTTTTAATCAAGATTTATCCTTAGCTCCCTGGCATGTCGGCGAAATTTTTGGGGATGTAGAAGATCAATTGTTTTACTGGAATACATTGATGAAAAACATTGTTGACGAGCACGCGCCAGTTAAAACAATGCGGTTAAGGGACCGTGACGTCCCGTACATGACAACAAAATGGAAAAATGCTATACGAGCGAAACGAAAAGCTGAGGCAAAGTACCGACAAAATAAAACAGCTGCGAACTGTGAGCACAAACGGAAATGCAGAAATGAAGCTTCGAAGCAAAGAAGATTGGCGATCAAAGCGGAGTATTGGAAGACAAAATCTGAAGATCTAAGAAGAAACCCTCGAGATTTCTTCAGAACTTTTAAGCCATTCCTTAGCGACAGAGGCATCAAGTGCAATTCAGACATTGAATTAAACATCGAAGGAGTTATTATTAAGGATCAAATTAAAATCACAGAGACATTGGCAGACCATTTCGCCACTATTGCCGATGGTATTGGAGGAACAGATGCACAACTGTGGAATCTGAACGACTTTAGTAATCATCCAAGTGTGCAGTTAATAAAAGAGAAATCGAGGGGTTGTGAAATGTTTGATTTCCAGGAAATAAATCCGACGCAAGTGAAAAGCGTACTGGAGTCTCTTGGCGTAAAAAAAGCCACCGGCCATGATGGTATTTCTGCTAAAATCCTGAAGGCCGGAGCCGAGGAATTATCTCAACCACTTTCGACTCTTTACAACACGTGCATCAAAAGGGGCCAGTGGCCACGTGATTGGAAGAAAGGGGACTGGACACCAGTCTATAAAAAAGGTGATAAGCACGCTAAGGAGAATTATAGACCAGTAACTGTGCTGTCATGTGTAAACAAAGTGTTTGAACGTTTATTGAGCAGCCAAATAACAACAAAGTATGATGATCGTCTTGGTGATGGCCTCACAGCTTACCGAAAGCACAATAGTTGTGAAACATCATTGATTGGCCTTGTGGAAGATTGGAAACTGGCTAGGGACAATCGTCTGTCAGTGGGAATATTATCAACAGACATGTCCAAAGCATTTGATAGCTTACATCCACCTCTTATGCTATGTAAGTTAAAAGCCTATGGTTTCCAAGACAGAGCACTGGATTTGTTGTGCAGCTACTTGTGCAGACGCTTGGGGAGACTACGCATTGGATCGGTAACTAGCTCATGGAGAAACCTGGAACGAGGCTGCCCTCAGGGATCGGTGTTAGGACCGCTATTATGGAACATATTTCAGAACGATCTCTCATATAACGTGGATTTTGGGTTATCAATGTACGCGGACGATCACCAGATCTATGTGAAAGTAAAAGACATATGTACTGTAATCGCGAAACTTCAAGAGAGCGCCACTTTGGCAACTAATATAATTGGTGCGATTCGAATCTCCTTCAGGGAAACCTGAAAAAATATCAAACGATGAATATTTGGAATAAAAGTGTGAACTATGATGACAAAACAAGCATAACTGTCAATTTCAAAGATATATTGGAATCGGATAACTTAGAGCTGCTAGGTGTGACTATTAATTGTGGTCTTAATTTTAATTTGCATATTAGTAATGTTTGTAAGAAGGCTAGTCAGAGAATAGGTGTGATAATGAGGCTGAGGAATCTCATACCAACTGAGGCCAAATTAAGTCTCTTCAAGGCAGCTATTCTCCCTCATCTAACATATTGTCACTTAGTGTGGCATTTTTGTAGAGCCTATGACACCCGTAGACTAGAGAGAGTACAGGAGCGTGGACTGCGCGCTGTATTTAAAGACAAGCAGTCTAGCTACCAACAGCTGTTAGCTAAAGCAAAGTTGCCAACTTTGTACAATAGGAGACTACAGGACATATGTATTTTAATGTATAAGGTTAAACATAATTTGTGTCCGCGGACAATTTGTGACATGTTTCTGACTAGTAGCCATAATTACAATTTACGGCAGAAAGATTTTTATCAATCTAGTTTTAATACAGTTACGCATGGAAAACACTCAATTCGATACTTAGGTCCAAGACTCTGGAGTAAGATATCAAGTAAAGACAGACCGGCTTCCAGTCTTACGCAATTTAAGACCCGGATACGAAGTCTTGATTTGAGTGACATCTTGGAGGGATGTAGTGGCTGCTACCTTTGCAATTCGTAATTTTAAACTTTCTTAATTACTTTATTTAACTACAAGATTATTTGGAATTTTATAATTAGAATTTAGAGGTCAATAGTAGTTAGCAATCCTAGTCTTAGTAGATTCTAGTCTAAATTTCTTATTGATTCGTTTTGTATTTTTAGATCATATTTTAGATAGTTAGGTGTCCCCTATTAGCAGTGTGGAATCCCCTCTGCTAGATTTTGACAGGCACATAAATAAAGTCATTATTATTATTGCACGAACTGGGGTCAAAGTTGGAAAGACTAGACTGCTTGCACTGGTTCTACTCCGAGTAAAGGAGAATATCAGAGCCACTGATCACTCGTCGAGTGAGCGATGATACGAAATTAATTGTTGATCTTCACTTCGCCGAGATGACCGGAGATCGCCAGTTAGCAAACGAGCGCTACTACACTCCATGTAAGTGTTGTTTGAACATTTTTATAAAAATAAAGCTTCTCAACGTAAACAGACAGCTCAGTTGGTGTTTTCTGTTGTTATTTTACTTCTCAAGGTTAATTTCTGCCTTCGTAATGTCTTAAGAAGCATTCGCTAGGTTGAGAATGAGAAGTTGTTTATTTCGTTCCGTGTTTTGTCGGAATCTAGCAAAACTTGTTATTTTAGTACAGTTTTAGCACTTCTGTTGTTAACAATGGTCTAAATGCAGCTATATTTACTGCAGACAAATCATTCCACTGCATTTGTCTGAGCCACAAGGCATGTTTAATTTGGGTCAAATTTGTCAAAATTCCGAAGCAAAAATTTGAAGAAGCCAGCTTACCGTCATCAACCCGTGCCCTGTTCTCTGATAAAGCACGCTGTTTAAGCCAATCAGAGCGCGCGTTATATGGAAACTTTATTATAAATTAAAATATATCTTAGCTGCATGAAAAATAAGCGTTTTTTTTAACAATTCAACTAGCAAAAGAGTGAAAAAAAAAAATCAAAAAAAAAATCTGTGCTGACTTAGTATGACATCAGAACTTACAAGATATGTAAAGTGTGAAATTTATGGCGGCCTGTCAGCATATGTCACATTTAAGCTGTTTTCTAGATTACAGTATACTAAACATCAAAGGATTAGAGATTAGGGATTAGGGGGATTAGGGTGAGGACTTGCCTAACATTTCATATTAACAAATATGTTGAGCAGAGCTAACCTTTGACACAAAATAATCTCCTAACACGCTTAAACATCAATCAAAACAGACCAAATGTCCCGTTTGCAACAGATGAACATAAAAAAATTAATTAACGGACAAAAAAAAAATGTTCCTGACTCGGCGCGTCCGGTTCCCCACAATATTTGTTTGGACTCAAGTGAAATATTATGCCATCCCTCGAGTAATGTTTGCTGTTGTAAATGGATTCAAGATATACACAGAGTAATTTCCTTTATCACTTTTATACCACATATCATAATCCGCCAGACAATCATTTCTCGGGTAATGAAAACAATCGAAAAGTTCTTTTTAGTTCGTCGAAATCCCATGCAAAACATTAGACGCAAAGGTAAAATTTTGTATATCATCCTGACTGAAAATCTTTCAGAACTTAGCTTCTTATGCTTAGAATAAAGCTGCATCTGTAAACAACGAAAGACAGAGGGCTATCGCCTAGGCGTTCTGTTGCAGCTAACCGAATATAAGTGAAAACAAAATGAAAGAAACGAAATCCCTACACAGTAAGTTCCTCAGCCTAGCGGTTGTAGATGAAACTTCTGAGTTGAAACAACGCAGAAAACGATTTCACGTTGTTCGCTGTCGCTAAGTGTACTTTCGTTTGCCAAAGAAACATTCCCACGTTTTATTTAGCTATCAGGCACCCGACCTGTCATGAATGTCGAGTTATATGCAGGTGACGGTGATATGTTTGTTATTTCTGATAATTTGACTTAACATTGAAGAAGAAAGATGCTAGAGAATATGGAAAACAATTCAGCCTCCCAGCTTCAACTGAGAATTCGCTATTAAGCTTGCCAAGTAAAGCCAATACATGGACATATTAACGGAGATTGAAGAAGAGTTTTAGCCAGTTCTGTGCTTGGAAATAACGTGCCAAGAGCACTCATAAGCACTGTTCTGTAGCTACTTTGGCATGAAGTCATCCAGACAAGAGAGACAAGACTTCCGCGCGCTGTGTAATGTCCTCTACTTCTCTACTTAAAAACTGAACAAGCAATTTTGTGTCTTTTAACTCCCCGCTGGATCATGAAGGAAAGGAATTGAAAAGTTCCCTTCCGTTCTAATTCGCTTTGTTCAGACGAACGTAAATGACTTAACCCTTTAATTCCCGTAATACAAATAAATCAGACAACGAATATGAGAGGATACGCAAGCGGACCAGACCACAGTTTATTAGATCGTAGATTAAATTATTCGCAATACAATGCAATTATTATTATTATTGTTATTATTTGCAATGTTTACAATTGTCTATACGCTCTATCTACGCTAATACAGAGGAATAAGCACTCGATAATATTACAGACGTAAACACTTCCTGTCTATTCTCAAGGCTCTCTTCAAACATACATATCCTTGGCAGAGTCGGACTTCCATCTGACATGCATTTTAAGTAGTCTTTCTGGGATCGAATTACTACTATCATGCACTACAGATGTAATGCCACCGGATCTTAAACTATGAAGACCGTGGTCAGCAGGGTTATAACCCAGCTTACTTAAGCAATCTCTAAGCATTCCCCTACACCTAGTAATAGAAATCTTACCACTTCTCAGGATATAGCTCGAAAGGTTAGTGATCTAAATAAAGGAAGAGTACTATTGCCATCAAGGTTCAAGCACATGTACCTTCTTAAAACACCGACAGTACAGTACTTGAAACTGGAAGCACTAATGTAGACCTAATTCCCTTCCCTATATATATCAGTCTTGCCTCGGAGCAAGAAGATATCCTTTTTTATCATTACGGAACTCAATATGCTTGGGAAAGACATTACATAAATCATCATACCGAAGAAATTCGGCGAACGCTAAAGAGCATAACGCGGCAATACGAAGATCCTTTAAGCTAGAATGTTACTTGTTATGAAAGTCTAGAATATTTCCAATGATCTCTGATAGTATTCCTGCAAAAGTCACTATTCAGCGGATTACAATCAACACTGGGAAGAAATGAGTGCATCATTTAAGGGCGGCATGGGTCAAAATCACAGAAGAATTGGAAGAACAAGACTGCTGGAGTTCGAATAAATTAAGAGACACGACACCTAGAGGAAAAGGTAGCTCAATTTTTACACCAGGGATTTCAACATCACGTGCAGAACCTGATTGGCGTCCATTGATGAGAGAATTGGGAACCTTTGCTTGAAGAAGACTAGCTTTAAGAAATTAACTGAAAGAAACAGCAACACAAGATACAAACTAAAAAGAATCAATCATACGTCCCATGTGGAGACAACAAGATGGCAAACCCAAAGTGCCAACGAATCTATGTTTGTGCTGGAGACTGGGCCAGTGCCCCGTAAATAGACACATTATTTAGCCAGTGCCACAAGATAAAAATTATTGCTTCGGCCAGTGCCGCATTATGATTCCAGTGCCGAATTATGATTCCTTCTGAGAAGTAGAACATTCTTCCCGGCACGAATAGCCATAGCTGTAATTACCATATTTGTTCATTCTGCCACTTCATATAATGCAAAACGCGTGGAAATATACTCACGGATGGAACCACGAGACAATTCTCCCCTCGAAAATGCTGAAAGAAGAAATCGACACCCGCAGTGTTGGTATTCAAGAACCTTGAAAAGAAATTAAACACGGAGCGAGCCTATAACTAGAGGCTGAGCGGCTCAGCCCGTCCATCACAAATTGGAATACTCTGCTTTGATTGGCTTATTCACCCAGACGTGTCGTACTCCCGGGAAATTCGCACGAAGTAATATTTCAGGCGATCGCACAAGGGAAGGTTTTTCATTTGTTTGCTTTCTTTGTAAAAAGGTCAGCGAAAACAACAAGAATGGCATCTACAGAAGGAGAATTTAGACAGGTATCGTACTTCATATACATGCATTTTAACTTCTTATTTTTGTTGTTTCAGCATATGGACTGTTTTCGAGTTATTTACTCCACGCAAATGCCGTGTTTTAGCCAACAAAGTGCAAACCGCTGGCCTTTTATAGGCTCGCTCCGTGTTTTAAGGAGCTTGTGATTATAAAAGTTGGCAAAACAATCAACAGTATGGGGCCCCCAGTCCTCGTCAAGAAAAAGAAAAAAAAAATCGTTGGTAATTTGCCAATCATCGGTATCAATTAATCGACTTATACAGTCACCTTCCTTATTCAAATACCGCGGGATCCACTAGACCTCTAAATGAATTCCCGATTGAATACAAGCATTGAAAATGCTCCGTGCGATCCCGTGTAGATCAAATTTGATGCCGTGCCCACTTCAGTAACCTTGACAGCGGCTTGGCTATCAGTATACCACTTCACGTGCGGTCCTCCAAGTTATGAGGCAAATGATTGCACTGAAAATTCAATAAGAGATAACTCTCTCCATGTTGAGCTGTGCGAGCTGTGGTTCACTGTCCACACTTTGTGACACACAAAGTCATTGTTAAAGTGGCACTAGCATCTGAGTAAACAAAATAACTCGGATCTTTACTTACAAAGCAATTGCTGCTGTTGAGATTAATCAAATTATCGTTCCAGAAATATAATTCCTTTTTGCAATAATCATCAAGACAGAATACTGAATCCCAGTTATCTATACAAAAAGTAGACATGACACAGTGTCTGGTCGTAATCCTTTCAATGTTTCCAACTACAGGTTCAGTGGGGATAATTAGGCCCGTAAAAGAAGCCAACTCTCTAGCAGAGACTTTAAAATCGGCTTCGATAATACGATCTACGGTGTTAGTAATCTTTGCTTCTCTTCTGTCTACAAGTTTTAAAGTACCCATTAGGGAATTCTAAGTTATACCCAACTAGTCCAAAACGTAAGTGGCTTCGCCAGTGGTCCTGCGAAATTTCAATATGATGGTAACCACTTTTCAAATCAAAAGAAAACATGCACGAGTCCTTGGCAAAAAAAGCTATAGCAATTCTCCAATCCTCGTAGTTGATTCTTTGTTTAATTAGCGACCTGTTAACGTGGCGTAAATCGAGAATTAACCTCTCTTTACCACACGGCTGAATAGATATATACTGACAAAGGGTTAACAATAAAAGGCTGCTTACGAACCCGACCTGAATTAACAAGCTCAAGAGCGGCTTGGTCTACAAAAGCAGCTTGAAGGCGAGCTGACTTATTATTTTTTAACCTTAGAGCCAAAGGAAGGCTGGCAAAAGGTAATCAAAATGAAATTTGGAGCACCAATCGATCTCCAAAACCCTAAATTTCTCCTCAAGTTACCCTTAACAGTTGATAACTGTCCGCTTTCCAGTTCATACAGTTCTGTACGATTTTGTCTTTCTGTGCCAAGTCATCTCCACGGCTTTGAATGATACTGGGTTGAATGACTTCCTGCTAGCTTGTTGAGGGAGAGTCTGGGGTAGGTTTTATAACTGGGAGACTGGTAGCTTCCTGGCCACAACATGGATTTACAGTCTTTAGCCCACTGACCGAGTTTTCCACACTTGTAGCGACGTGAGAAATCGCAGGGAGCGTCTCTACGGCATCAATCAAAGTAATAAGGGAAATCGAAGTAAGTAGACGACTTACTACAACTTACCAGGACTGAATATGCATAAGCTGTGTAGTAGGAACCGCAAACGTGAATGATATTCAGTGAACGGTTCTAGAAAGTGACCAATAACAGCATAGGAGCTACAATGAAGGGTGTGACAGGTGTTGAAGCGAAACAAGCTCAACTAATTACTTCGAATACCAGCGGAAATAAATATTAATTATGTCTTTTCTCTCTCTCCTTCTGAGAAGGAGGTGTGGACAGGGTCTTCCTCGATAGCTCAGTGCTAATAAGCTTATAAAAATTTACTAACGATCTGGGTCATGGTCTCCAGATAGTAATAAAAATTGACAAAAAAAAGATGAATGAAAATAAGAATAACACGAAACAAAACAAAAAATATATGAAAACGCCGGCTAAGTGGCGCAATGTGGGCTGCTGAAAACGGAACGACTTTTCGAAAACCCTCTTTAACGCTAGCCCTGTGAAAAAATCCGTGACTGCGAGATCCGTGAAATTCGACGATAGTTTTGCAAGACCCATGGTGTTGAAGGGCTATTCGCCGCCCTTAAGTTAAAGCGGGCATGCTCTACCATGCACTAAGCGGCTTAATGTAAAAGAATCGAGGTTTTATTGAGGGAAAAAAGCTTTTTTTGAAAAGTTATAGGGATGGTGCCGTTGTAGACAGGAAACACACAGTTATACATTAGAATAAGAAGACCTAATACATTTCGCTTGCCGCCAACACATAGACATTTAAATTACTAATTCTAATAATAAAAATTATAATTTCTTCAATTGAGATTGGTTTAAGAAACTTCTATTTTCCACTTACCAAGTTGTTATCGGACAGTTTGTTATTGGATGGTTTGTTATTGGACAGTTTGTTATCGGACAGTTTAATAAGCCAACCACATTCAAAGTTGTAGTTTAAATTAACCTCAATCTCAATTTCAGAGTGAAATTAAACAATTTACACCTCCTTTGTCAGTATTTTAATGCAAATTTTCCATGTTTTCCTCTCTTTCATAACATGGCTATTCGTCTTTTCTCGGAAATTGCAATTTTATGATTAATTGGCAATGGGACTGAGTGGAGTCCAATTCGGTCTGTAATCATACTAGAGATAAACAAATCGGACTTCCGCTGCGCGGTCGCCTGAGTATGATTACAAACCGAATTGGACTCCACTCAGTCCTATTACCAATGCATATTTTAATTAAAACTCAAATTGTTTTCATGTTGGATCTGCCGTCTAAATGGCCCGCAAAATAGTTTTGCGTAAATTTCAGCACTTAGATGAGACGAAAGCTAGACGGTATCAGTTAACAGACTTTACCAAGCTTAGAGTAAACGCTGAATTATTACGGGAAGTCTAAAGTCAGCTTATGGAATTGCAACGTTCACCTCAGTAGCCGAAGTGTTTTTTGGCAAAGAAAATGAAAATTGACGTATTTTCGACTCCAATAATTGAAAATGAGTCAATAGATTGACGAATGAAAATGAGTAACATGTAGGAAATGATAAGTGAAGAAAAAATAGTATATTGAGCAATAGTATGTTAATTGAGAATCGGGATGTCTACAGAAAGACCTGTCTTTTTAATGGTCCCAAACTGTAGAAAAGGAAGAAATAGGGTGACTTTTGATATCTCGACTGATTACTTCCATTGAAAGCTAAAGAATACGACGATAAAAATGAGGAAAAATTAATTCATAAAACCATTTAGTCATTTTCTCTGTTTTTCAAGGTAAGAGTATTACGACGGTTCTCGAAAACTATAATATCTGATAATTGGCGAGCAAAAACTTCAGCGCTTAAGGTACGGTACTACGGGCAACATTTTTCTTCAACTTGTCTCGCAACATTGTTGTATTGCAAGTTGAACCCCCTGTTGCACGTATTACCTTGTTTGTGGCCAACTTGTCTCGCAACAAAATAGAGGGTCTCAACTTGCAATGCAACAATGTTGCGAGGCAAGTTGAAGAAAAATGTTGCCCGTTTTACCGTACCTTTATTCTCGTTCACTATCCGTTCCAGAAAAGTTTATCGAGCTATCTTTCTATAAAGTTTTGTATAAATTCGAATTTCTGCACAAAACCTTTGTTTTCGAATTTATTACTCACAAAGTACATTTCAGAATGTAATAACTCTCTGGAAAGACGTGGTGCAACTTTGCAACTGACAGTTGAAATTTGAGATCTGTAAATTTGTCGATAGCTAAGAAATGACCTGAAAATGTCATTGTTAAATGAGATTCTAGTACAAGATCTACGCTTATATTACAAACGGCAAATGAATCTGGATTTATCAAGATCGATAACTGAAGCTTGGCCACGATACTCATAAGTAAAATAGGAAAATTACAACAATATGAAGTTACTTTTTTACGCGGCTCTGAGCAAATAAATGAAGAATTGTACCTACCTTTGTAATTTAGAAATACGAAATGCGATGCCAAGGCTGCTGTTAGGAAGGAGATGTCTGCCTTTCATGGTTAGGTGAGTAAACAAACTGAATGCCTTCTGGTTTTTCATATATATTAGATTTTAGTAGTAGCCAATGGCTTGATACCAGTTAACATAATCTATTTAGTCACCAGCCAATATATTGTTTTAACCCCCAAAAAAATCAATAGTTAATCTCATACACTGAGGGTTGTAAGGAATTCGCTTTAAAAGGTTTTCATATGAAAATTGAACTAATACCAAATACCAAAATTTTAAATCCGGCACCCGCAGAAGTTAAGGTGGGGAAACCTTCGTCTTAAACTTTAAAATTTACAACTCCTAAGAAAGATCGACGAACAACTTGGCTGGTGTTTTTTCGTCAATAAACGAAAACCAAAAAAATATACACATTTGTCGAAATATGAAAATAAATTTCATGCAAAAAATGGTAATGGAAGTGAAAGTGGTATTTTTAATTCTGGTCAGGCCTTTACTTTTGTTTTGTGTTTGATTGAGAACCAGGTTACATAAAGGCGGAGAAATACGCAAGGTGCACGCAAGGTGAAAAACGGGAAACATCGACGAAAACTTGCAACGAAACAATGTTGCGCAACAAGTTGAAGGTTTTTGTATCTCGTATTTCGCCGCCTTAAGCGACATCCTGTTTTCGCACTCTGTTGATTTTCAAAACAATGCGTGTCTTCTGAATAAGAATACAATAAAGGTCTTTTTTCGCATAGCGATCTCTTTTCTTCTTGTTACTCGTAGACTCACGTTTCCCTCTAATTCGAGACCATACTGTGTCACGTCCTGACCAGAAACGGACTCGCAAGTAGACGCAAATTGAAAACTTGTCTGCACTTGTGAGTTCCTTTGACTAGGGCAAGGAAACTTGCGAGTCCGTTTGGCCAAGTCTCTACTCAAGCTCAACTTGCAGCTACTTGCGACTGCCTGGGAGTCCGTTTGGACGGGGCTTTAGATTTGGCCATTTTGAAGTTTACAAGAAGCAGTCCTAGTTTTGCATGGGAGTGAATAAATTTACACTGACTAAATTATCAAAGCGAATAAAAGCTTTTTATAATATTTAAAGTGAATGTAAATTTGTTTCTCAGCCTTTAGTATACACGTTTATTTACGTGTTCGGGTTAGCCTTTCAACGCGTTAACATGAAGTTTCTGAAGGTTTCTACTTTACAACTCGTGAAATTCCTCAAGCGGACACTGAAGTAGGTTTTTGCATCTTTTTAAATTTTAATAATGCAGTGAGTCTCCATTCCACTCTCGAGAGTTTATTTACGTTTTATGTTTTGCTTTATGTAAGACATCATAAAATGTAAACATTTCGTAGCTACTCAAAGCAACGGCCATTATGGATGTGAAGAGGTCGAAGCTTTATGATTCATACATTCATTGGATTGGAATTTTAAATCCTGCAAACATTTATTAACATTAAAGAGCTTAAGCAATGGCGACGGTAATACCCGAGGACAACGCCAGGTAAAAATGAATTTATATTTTATATTATGTATTTTTTATTCTGTTCAGTGCGCCTACTGGTTTCAGAACTTGCTCAAGCTGAATATGTAACGCCGGCATTTAATTCTAGGTGAACATTTCACATTGTTGTTGTGCAGATGACTGCAAAGAAATGTACAAAGTTTTATAATGCTCGTACACAGCAGTTGCTCTACTCATTTAACCTTTTGTTTAATGGCGTTGTCTTTTCCGTTGCTGTCGTGGGTTGCTTAAGCTCCCTATTTACCGCAGCACCCTAAGGGTTTTACTTAAGTTGCATTAAACACACTCGATATCTCTGTCATCTAGTATCTTTTCCGTACAAACACAGAGTCGTTGCGTATTAATAGAGGGCTCTGTGCGTTTTTACCTCCTTCAATGTCAGTCTCAGCATGCTTTTACACTTACAATCACAAGACTGTTTTTATGCTTTATTACAGTAAAGAGTAAAATATTGATGCGAATATCAAATTAACAATAAATTATACCTTGGCTGGGCACAATTTCAAACTAGGACTTAAATATGGTGAAGGTAAACTAATTGTTTTTCATGCCTATTTTTTTTTTTTTTTGGTGCAACATGAACACTGGAACCTTAGGACACGTCAGAGGTTATTTTCAAATGATTTTGCAAAGTAAAGATTCAGTTCGGCAGGTTTCAATTACAGCTTTCTCCGTTAAAGAGCTTCAAGTAGATCAATTAAAATTGGGAAAACTGTACAATCGTTTCATTTGTACTTACAGGGTCATCAACACACTTGTTGTACAATTTCCATGTAGCTCCATCCAATGAACCAGCCTTCTCTGCTACCACCCACTCTCCCAAGCCCCCTCTTGGTTCAGTGCTATAATTTGTGTTCTCAAACTCAAAACAAACTTATTAAAGCTTTCTCTTATAGCTTCACACATTTGAATTGGCTTGGATTGTACTGTCCAAGTGTTTTCAAATTCCAGATTTTTTTTCCTCAAAGACACAACAAAATTTTAAAAGCTTCATTTCTCTTAAAGCGTAACACATGAAGATTGGCTCGGATTGTACTGTCCAAGTGTTTTCAAATATTCAGGTTTGGCAAACAACACATTTCGCTAGGTATTTTATCTAAAAAAAGCTAAAAAGTTAAAGTCGTTGCCCTATAAATAACATTAGCTTAATATTCACTGTATGGCCTTTAGTTGTAAAAGATTGAACGCGCGCTCTGATTGGCTAATTTTAGGGCACTTTTCTACCGTAATTCCCACAGGCCGATTACGAGCCGCAAAATCAAAGCAAAACAAAACGAAAAAATACTGTTTTTTTTTTAATTTTAGCAGTTGAAAACGATTAGTGGCGAGGAACACTCTGAGAGTGAATTATATTACCCTGACGAACTATAATTTTAGGAGCACAGCAAATTCATAGCGTTAAATTATGAATGAGTTCGTGCCAGACAGGACGAAGGTAATTAAACATCGACGAAGAAATTGAAATTTTCGTGAAATAGCCATATAATAAACTACTTAGTTATTGTACATGTGAACTAAAAAAAGGGCAATTGTTTTGAAGTTAGGCTTTCAATTAGTTAAGCATGGTATCAAAATGAACTCAAAGAGTTAACTAAGGAAAAGCAATGAAATGTTGTTATAGTAATTAACAAAACGATACATACAGTTTGCTTTTATGAAAAGCTCTATATAGAAATAACATCGTTTTAATTCCCTAGGCTGTCATAGCTGACACGTTGGACTAGCTACACTTCGTAAAACTCTGTATAGTACTTTCAATCACCTTGGTTTATGTCTTTCTACAACTTTACTGAACTTGCCAAAAGTCAAGCAATATCTGGTATCTGCCACTCAATTCCAAGCAATGTCTCGCTAATTACTGGGCGTACTAGTCAGGCAATGTCTCGCAAACAATATTTGTTGATTTTTTTACACCCACAAAAGTGACATTCACACTTTGGTCGTTTGGAAGGAGCTCTTTGAAAAGCTATTTTTGCCTCTCGTGGCGGTGATGGCAGGATTTTCCTGTTTAAGAATTCCTGTACGGCGACATCGGATCATTTTGGTGAAGGCTGCTTTCATCTTTCCGTTTAGAACAATGTAGAGCCACGGATTTATGGCGCTGTTAGCCTGGTTAAACCAGTAGCAGAAGTATTTGAGGGCAGGCGGCCAAACGTCTCTCATTTTTATAGAATAGTCCATCTGATACACATGCACTGGAAGCCAACAGACTGCAAACGCCACCACAACAATGATGAGCATTCGGATGACTTTTTTCTTGGGGATCTCCTGTCGTCGTTGGTTTTCACTAGCGTCATGATCCACAGGCACTTCATGGAGCCACAGATTTGCAGCAACTATGATGTAGAGGATGGAGATGATGGCGAGAGGCAGAAGGTAGATGAATACAAGGATGTAACTCCAGAAGGCCAGAGGCGATATAACAGTGTCATCAAAGCGGCACGCACCATCTATGAATTTGAAGGCCACTACTGCGATTGACATCAAGGCCACGGATGAGATCCAAATAACTGGTGTAATGATCTTAGGCTTCCTGAACCAAATGCTACTTCGGAAAGGATGAACAACAGCAAAGTATCGATCAAATGCCATCACAGTGAGACAGAAAATGGAGGCGGCCGACGACACGAATGCAGGGTAGTAAAGCTCACATGGTATTTGAATGTGCTGGAAATAAAAGAAAGCTATGCTGATAGGCATCTGAAATACTGCAACCAACAAATCAGCCACCGCCATGTTAACAAACAGGAAACTTGTCAGATTTCTTGTCGCAGTTTTCTTCCACACGATGTAGATAAGCAGTGTATTTCCAGCCAAAGCTACGATCATCGTTATGATATAAACAATGGAGAAGCTCACTTCAGTGATTCCTGTCATGGTCTATAAATAAAACAGGACAGCCAATTGCTTAAAGGTTGTGTAAAACAGTATACAAGTACGTTATACTTCGACTTTTTTCTTACTTTCTTGTGCGCCATTTTCGCACTGCGTCGTATCTAACTGAACGCCTAGATGAGGCTACTACGTTTCTACCCCCCCCCCCTAATTTTTCTTGTTTAGAATTCATTTTATTATGAAGTTTTAAAGCTCAATTACCTGTAAATGAAAAACCTATTAGGATCAACATGTTCAGCTATAAAAAAAATGGTAATCGAAAAAGACCCTTGGTGCTTGGCACAATAAACAGTTCAAAAGTTTTAAATAGTAACATTCAGTGACAGCAAGAAAAAACTAAACTTAGCACTGTGGAAGGCTTAGCCTGAAACGTCTGCTATGGATTATTACTATTTTTAACTTTTGATGTGCAGCTATAGCTTGTTTCGAAACGGATTTTCTATTCCGGTTACAAGACCTCTTGGAAATAATGGACATAAGCCCCTTTGTTTATAAGTCCAACCAAAAGACCTTACGAAGTTGAATTAGCCCAGGGTTTAAAAGAGACAGTCCTTTGTTTTGAAACGCCAGTTCCGACTTCATCGACTAAACTTTTAACGGACACTACATGCGATAAAGCCGCGTGCAATTATGCTCGAAAACTGACTTATTCATTTTTTTTTATTGTGATAATTACCTTTTGCCAATAGTGTGGTCACATTCCATAACGTACATAAAGATACACGTTAATGCATGCATGAATAGATGAATGGGTGAATGAATGCCAATGAATTAATCAATGAATGAATGCAAATGAATGAATAAATAATTGACTGTTAGTGTCAAACTTTAGCAGAAACCTAGTTTGGGACAGTTTACACATTAAAATACATCTTAGCTACATGGAATGTTAGCTTTTTTT
>OZ026609.1:7670734-7688234 GCA_964020085.1 Micromussa lordhowensis
CTAGACATTAAGTGTGTGAGATAGTGCAATGGTGTCTCTCTGCATCCTTAACTCGCAACTTGATGATTTTTCCAGTTATTAAACGACTCTGAAGTACGATTTATTCTACGGTTGATGGTTTAACAGCTATTTGCATGCGAAATCAGGTAACTTGCTTTCGATTGGTTCATGAACAATGAAGAACTGGGCCTGTACCAAAAAGCATACATAGGCGAATAAATAATACAGGCGTGCGCCGAACCGTGAAACCCTCCCTTTAAAAATTGTTGTCGTGTGACAATATAGGGATAAAGCTATACGTTGACAATGCATTACCTCATATCCGCTATTTTGGAAATCTCATTAAGTTACAAAGTCACGACTATTTCAAAACAGTATCGTAACGATCTCTACAAACTCCATACAGCATACTATATTTCTATTTAAAACTTTTTTTTTGTATTTTACTCGTTGTCCCAGTCACCATACACTCTTTCTTTTTATATAAGAACAAGTTTATAAGACTATCGAGGCTGAAATTTGACAATTTTTTTAGAACATCTTAAGAATAAACCCAAGCCTGGAATTTTTGAATTCGAATGAACCTAATTTAATTTTGTGTGTTGAAAATTTGTAAACACTATACAACGAGGTGTCTTTTAAATTAAAGCGGATAAAATGCTTCCTCTTTCTAAACGGCAAAACTAGCCAAAAGGAAACAAGAACAACATTAGCCGTATGTTCGACGGTAATAAAATTTATGCAAGAAGTTATTTTCGTCATATGAGGCTTAAAGCCTGGAGGGTGGCTCCAAAGTACGTTAACACCAACCAAAACAAAAATGTCATACGCTATAATCTAAAAATATTCACAAGAATATTTTCAACCTAAAATGGGCAGGAAAATAAGAATATTTAGTCTCGGCTGGTAAAACAGTATTGTGATAAAAAAGTATTCTCTTTTCCTAATAACCTATAACTTTCCATTGAAATGCAACTACTACTACTACTCTACTACTACTCTTCCATCAGACACCGCCATTTGCTTCCTTCCCCAAACAATAAGGAACATTTTAACCCTTAAAGAGCGCAAATTGTTTAACGAGACACTCACGGTGTTGCATCAGCTATTTCAAATGCAGTTTAACCATACTCGATCTAAAAGATGTATAAAATATTACCTTTTACTGTACTGAAAACTAATTGTCCTCACTGTCGCCAATAACTCGAAGCCTTAAATTAGTATAGTTCTTTGTGCGTTTCATTATCGTGCACTCATTATACCATAAGTGGCAAAAATAATTAAATTTTACTGTTTATATATTGTTGCATGGCAAAGAGAAACGTTGTCAGAGGAAAAGTTATGAACTACGCAAACATTAATAACTTGTAATCATATCGGCATCGATCGATATCAATCGCATAACCGTTCTTATTTACAAATTTCGACCTTACTAAGATTGAACTCTACTAGAGTGAAGACTTGTCTGCCTTTAGGAGACACCAACAAGCAATCTTTAGTATAGCAACAGGGGGGAAATAAGAACTGTTTCCAGCTGGCAAAACATCCATGTTCATTTATTACGTAAATCCGATCCGCTTTATTTAGATATATTAACCATTAAGGCGTGCAATAATGATAAGATGTCCACGCACAACCAGGTGTGAAATATCGAAATTGGGTTTCCTCTTAAAACAAAATTCTGCTTCTTTCATTCTCATAACCTCCCCGTAATTTAAAACTTTTAGTTAAATATTTTGTCTTTGATGGAAAACACTTATTTTATTATAACATGTAGCTACAGAGCTGCGGTTTGTCGGTTTTCTTTGAATTTTGAAACAGCAATGATTATATCGTATCGGAAGTTCGCTGATAAACATCTTAAATGGCTTTTCTTTTATGGAGTTGCTAGTATTGCTTGAGGGCTGCAGTTTTTTCTCATGATTGATTCGTGACAGAAGTTCGCCTGGTTGATCAATTTTTAATGACGCATGCGTAAACGCAACAAAGGAGAGCGACTGTCATGGAACATGAGCGTATAGCTTTAACAAACAAACGCAAAACCAAGCAATAATTTTTGGAGTTTTTACGAAAGATGGGCTAAGCTCACTCAAAGCCTTCCGAATATTTCCGAAGATGCTATGTATGAAGAGATCTGTGGAAGGTTGATAATGGCAAAAATTTGTGTAGCCTCTCAAATCATTGCAGATTTTTTTAGGGGATTTCGGGTGGGGGGTTCTTTGTACAATACTGTTTGGGTAAGCATTGTATTGGCAGCTGACATTTTATTAATGAGTGTGGGAAGTTTTATGACGAAATTCGAAAGGATCTCAGCAATTTCGGTTTTTAGTGGACAAAAATCTTGCACCGGAATATTGGTAGGAATATTAAAACCTTTTGCTAAAGCTATAAATAACTGCCTGAAATAACACCAAAAACAATTTTCCATAGGAACTGGAGAAAATAAATTTCATAATAACACAATCTAAGCAGTACAACATTTTTTCGCTATTAATGTGGTTTAGAATTGTTCTTGCTCAAAGCTGACACTGCCTTGACTGACATGTTATTGTTCAGCAATTTACAATGTATATAAAACAAGCGGAAATGTACAATGTACACATGCCAATCTGTTGCGTTGACAAATGTTTCTCACAGGCATGTTTATTTGCTTTTGAAATTTCTCTAGAAGTAGGCTGCCTGAAGCGTATAAACGTTAAGCAATGGTAAACGGTTCTTCTGTTGATTTGGCTAATAGCCATTCAATTTGTTTCTATAGACATTGGCATGGTTCCGTAAAGTCTATGTCTTAATTCAAGATGCTCGGCTGCATTTTGGTGAGAGTTTAAGACATCTCTTTTAATTAAGGATAGAGTTTCCATGTCTTTTTAATAAAATTCAATAAAATTATTTAATAAAAATTTAATTAAATTATTAAATAAGCAATCCATCAGAACTTCGAGTAAGTTCAAGTAACTGGACAACAGCTTTGTACCAAGATTATTTACATCACATTGAATGAATTCACTATGTGAAGTAGTGATGGAAAATAAACACCAGTTTGTTTATTTCGAAGCTACGTCTAAATTTTCGAGGTTTTTTTTTTGTTTCCAGTTGTTTCATCCAAATTTCGATAGTGTAGGCAAGAAGTAAAAGTAACTAATTAACGACTTTATCTTTTAATTTCGAAGAAAGAATAACATTTATCATAGTATTTTCAAGGTGACAGAAAAAAGGAGCGTGACCGCAGCGGAAGTACTCTGAACGCCTAAGACGAGTAAGAGGCCAGCTCATGTGGCTGGAAACTTCTTGTGCTTTATCCCAAAAGAAATCCAGGCCCTTTGTTAATTATAACTTCAAAAACATCGTGCAGAAGCTATTACCAACCAAAAAAATCGTGCACAACCTAAAGATGAGACAAAAATAAATCATGTCCCAGATTTTCTTTACCCTTCACCTTCTCTTGCTTCCCTTAGCTATGAAATTTCGCGTGGCAGCGGAGAAGGAAATTGTTAAGAGTTTCAAAGTGCCGAGCAAATTTGCATGAAATGGATTAAGGAGATCCGTAGAACTTTTACTTAAGGAGTTTATTCTTCGGTATTCAATGTCGATGGAGTCAGCTTACAAGGATAAGAGTATTCGATTATACAAACTCTTGATGTCTGAATAAGCTTACATTAAAATTTTGATAAACTATGATAAATGATTCGGGAAAGGCCTGGATAGGCTGTTGAAAACCAAACACTTTCCTATATTGAGACTTTTTTTTAACCGTCCCTATTGATAGTTAGGTCGACAACGTTCACAAGAAAAAACAACGTTTACCATTAGGCCGATAGGCTGATCAAGGAATTTGGACTTTGCTTCGATTAAGTTCTCGCCAAAAAAAGGGCGCTTTGTAAGTCAAAAGAAACGAAATGTTGATGTAAGTAGACTGTGTACATGCTTATGGACTGTTCTGTTTTCACACAGCAATGGGACGCGAAAGATAAAGGCAAAATCTTTTTATCCTTGTACAAGCCGGCGTAGGTAGTACTCTTGTATGAGTAAAGCGTTTTCCGGATTCTGGCCGCGGGAAACTTTTGAGAAGAGCAGAGGAGTCATAAAGACGCTCGCTAATGCTTGTCTTCAGCACGACCTCACGGTAAGGTAAGGGCTCTTGTCCTAGAGCGCGCCTCTGAGTCTGTGCGGAGGTTTTGAAAATAAAGCCTAAACATATTTTTTTTGCTTTACACATGTCTGACGATCAGCTGGCGGTGGTTTTTGCCATACATTCTTTTTTTATATATATATATATATAACAATACTGTCTTTCCAGCCGAAGGCAAATATATCCTTATTTTTCTGTCGATTTAAGGCTGAAAATATCCCTGTGAATATTTTTGGATCATAACTTATGACATTTCTGTTTTCGCATGTACTCAGTGACTGGATCAGTGTTAAAGTAATTTTGGAGCCAGCCTGCAGTATCACACGCATAAATGTTATTAGCGCTAGTTTTGACGTTTAGAGAAAGGAAGAATTTTATACGGCGGTGGTAAAAAGCATATAATTGTACTGTATTTAGAGTAATTTTCAACACACAAAATTACATTCTTTTCAAAATCTCAGCCTCGGGTTTGTTCTTAAAAAATTCTTAAAATTTCGCAAATTTCAGCTTCGATAATCTTATAAAAAAAGTGTAATGCTTAGTCAATGCTCGCGTGTGATGAAATGAAATTGTCAAAAAATGTATTCAAAGTTTTGGGCACGTCACTTTCTTGGAATTGTACCAGTCTTTCGATATGTATTTTTCACGAGTCCATTTTTGGTAGAGTAAACTAAAGGCAAAGAGCAGATCCCAGAGCATGTCATCTCCATCGAATAAATATGTTCTTAATCTCCGACACAATTTTCAAAAGGTAATTCCTGATGTACACTGAATTGGGTGCCAATAAATTAAAATAGAACGCGTATTTGTAAAAGGTAATAATGAATTTATCAATTAAAAGCGAACTGCTTTCTTACTGAGTTAAAATAATTGCGCGTGAACAGTGACATGTTAACAGTTTCTAAAAAAATCAAAAAAGAAAGAGGTTTAGGACTTTACCTTTGCAGGTATGGAGCCACAGTGTTTTCAGCATTCACCGCGCAAATATTCATTTGATGGATCAAATCCCAATGTTGTGTGTAATCTGATTTGTATTTCTCTTTGTTTGGTGTATTTAAGTTCGCCGGGCAAGCCAGCAGTAAATGATCAAGGCAACACCCGTCTGACATCCTCTTGTTGCCACTCTATTGCCACTTATTAATAATTTGTGTAAAGACCCACTCAATGCCGAGCACCTAATCGCATAGAAATCGTACGAACTGTGGCGGCGTAATGGCTTCGAACTGCGATTTAAGAACTTGAAATACTTAATTGCAAATGGGATTTTAAACAACAATATTGTATAAACTATATAGTTACTGACCTTCTTGAAAGCCGTGAAACAAGAGCGTAGTTTTGGCTCACAGAGGGGTAATAAATATATGTATTTGCACTGAGCACGATTTGGTGCAGACACCAATGGTAAATATCTAGATTTAGTTATATTTGCTGTAGGGACACGATCGAATAAAATGAAAAGAAAAATGTCGTACTGAAGGAGCGCTAGCTACTACAATTTTAAGAATATTCGACATAACAATTTACTTACGGCTTTTCGGCACAGAAAAACAGGATATTGTAGGCTTTGCACTAACAGGAAGGCAGAGTTTTTAATGTTAAGATAGCAAAAGGAGATGATCTAATTTTCATCACTAACAATTTGCAAAAAAAGCATTGCCTACCTTAATTGAATCTGAAAAACAGAGGCTGTGACAATAACAATCCTTTAAGACTGGGCGTTCATTGAGTGGATCAGAAATAAAAATAAAGCTGAGTCGATTTTCCCGTCTTCCCTGCGATCCGGGTTATCGGCCAGTTTAATTTAAGCTGTTCGCAGCAGTTAATTTACCTTTCTATAAAGATTAATGCAAATCGGGTGCTGTATGTAAGATGCCGAAGTAATGGTTCGGAAAAAAATTAGCAATATTAAGAATACGAATTGCTGATTGGGTGAAATTAAAATACTCCAGCTGGTAATTTAATTTAATGAATTTTTCAGCAATGATTTCTAGCATATCGGATAACGACAATGGATTTGGCATTTTTTTCAACGGCCACAAACTAAATACATGTAAGGTACTTGCTCATCGACCAGTGAAGAAAGAGTCATTTTATAATTTACTCGTGAACTAAATGCCCTGAAGGCAACCAAGGAAAATAAACACTATTAAAACCCATGACGGATCCATGACGGATCACTTTATTTTGACCCAAGACACCTAAAATGCTTTAAAGACACTTTATAAAGCGTTAATGTAAATACTACTTTGTGTTGTCGGCTTCTTCCCTTTAATTTAATGTTCATTTCTATCGCTTTGTATCGTGCAAGAGTAATATAAGCGATCACGTCCTGCGGTAACTTGAGGTGTTGTTCAAGGCGAGGCAATACGTACGTGGTCGAATTATTTTATACCTTTTAAAAATTGCACCGTAACCAGGATAAGACATGTTGTAAATCTGAAAGACGTTCTCTGGTTAAAAATTTGGTTAAAATATAAGCTTTCGGCTATCTATCTATAGCCTTTAACGAATAAAAAATGTAAGAAGTGCGAATATATTGTATATATTTTATTCGCGCTTCTTACATTTTTTATTCGTTAAAGGCTATAAATAGATAGCCGAAAGCTTATATTTTAACCAAATTTTTAACCAGAGAACGTCTTTCAGATTTACAATATTTTATACCTCTTACAAATTTTGTAGCAATTGGCGGTAACTTTTCAGCTCTAGTAACATTAAAATCCAAGCGCTTGTAAGCCTCATGTTTAAAGCAGGTAAATTATTTGGCTCACGCCACTTCCAACTCAGTCTCTCTACATATTTCAATTTTTGTTGTGTGACGTTTTTTGTGGATTTCCTTTCTTCAATGAGGCGGAAACTGTTCACTCCAGCAGTCCAGTTTCCTCAGATTTATTTTAGTACCACGAGAATTGTTTGACCACGGTTTTTCAAGCTGAGCTAAATACTATCTAAAGCCGGCTACACTTTTATCGAGAACATTTTTAAAGGATTAGTTTGTATCCTAACCATTGCCGTTGTTCTCTTATTTGGCTTTTTAAAGGTAAGGTACAGGGTATAATTAAACAAAACGATTGAGTCAGCGATAAGAGATCATGGTGATTCGCGATCTTTTTATGAGAAAAAGGCTCATTCGACGTTATTCACCTTGAAGATTAGTTATTTCTCAGCGAAGACACAATGCCGGCGGATATGGCCGTGGCGCTACAAAGACACTCTTAAACTCACTTCGGCGGAGGCGTGACATTTATTTATGGTTATTTTGTTAACCGCAAATTGCATTTCGTCTTCGCGTTTTTTTCGTCAAGGGCACAGCAAGATCATTGAATATTATATTTTTTGATATTTTCCTGTTATTTTAACCATTCAAGTTTTCTTACAAATATCGATATTAAAACCAGTTCTTCATACCATATGAATCTTTATGTCAATACGATTCAGCCTGTCAGTATCTACTGACATGTCACCAAAGTCGCCCATCAATAATCTTCGTCAATTATATTTTTAATAATTCATTTTAGGAAAAGAACCTTAATAAGCTAGGAAGTTAGACGGGCTTTACAGTAAATTCAATTCACGCAATCATATAATTATAAGAATTTTATAAAACAAGTGCCGTTTATTTCTTTTCTGGCTCAAGTTGTGTTCGATATTATTTTATCCCTGACTGCTTTGATATCAGCTGTTTCTTGGTCGAACAAACATATTTCACGAGACGGAACGTTTATCAAAAGCACGCAAAAAAGAGCAAAAATTCTCTTGAGAACAGCCTCGGTTCGCTTTCGCGCCACTGTTTCTAATATGAAGCAATTGAAATGTCCGAGTCATGTTTTGAACAATTTAAAATGAAAGCCAGAATTAAGAGAACTGCTTTTTTCACAGAACAGTATCCTACACGCAGCAAGTGTTTAAGTTAATGTTCACCACTTGCCCCTTTATCCTCCTTAAAGTTGTTTTACAGACAAGTTAAAAGATATTTAACAGAAATTGCGTGAATTGCTTTCACCACGCGAAATGCAATCCTTCCTAAGTGCTCCAGTTTGCCAAATGTACATACGTTTATTTGCAATCGTCCTTAAAAGTGTTATCGGAGAAGCTACTAATTACCGTACTTTTTTTTTTTTTCAAATAAGGGTCACAGACATTGATAATAATCTGTTGGTAATGGACAACAACCAAGGCAAAAGAAATAACATCATTTTTTTTTTTCACAAGATACTGGTTTTACAGAAAAGTTTGCTTCAGATTTAGCATGTACGGATATCGAGTTACGCTGCCACTCGAAAGGCTCTGCATAAGAAAATGTAGAGAAAAAATGACTAAATTAATTCCCAGAGCCTCTTCTCGCTAGACTTCCTTTATTTCTGAGATGAAGCGCTCAAATACCGTTGTGTGTAACAAAAAAAGCTATTGAAAATAAGGAAAACGAAAAGATGAGGATCACAAACTAAAATTGTCTTACCTCCAATCAGCTTGATGGAGATGCTTGATCAGGCATGAGGACGATGCTGAGGGAAACTCTGTAGCTCCAAGTGTGGTATGAGATAATAAAAGAGATAAATGATGTTACAAAGAGCTCGTTATGTTGATTAAAACTTCATTCCCGACCATGAAACGATTTTCTGAAAAGCAAACTTGATTTTTTCAAACACAAACCACATTGCAAATGAATATATGAAAGATCATATATTTGGACTAGAGAGAAAGATATGAAGACATGATTGATCATCGCTGTTATACACGCAACTTAAGCAGTTGGGAAATTAAAACCAGAAAAAAATTGACTCTATATCACTCTATATCAGTTGATACCAAAATCGTGGCATTAAAAAACTGCCCAATCATTGGTGAACAAGTTGCTGTCAATTTCAATGGCACAATAGGTTACCATAGCAACAATATGACCTGCTAAAACACCCTTAATTTTAGCTTTAAGCGCTTATAACTCGAAAACGAGGTCGGGACCCCCATTTTTTATTATCGAATTGTAATCAGCATGATAAGATGCAACTTTTTGCAAAGTTTAAATAAATCCTACGGAGGAGGTTCAGAGCCACCTTAAATTTTCGAAAACTTATGGTGGCTCTGAACCCCCTCAGTAGAATTTTTTGTTGGTCCGTAAAGCCAAGTTCCATTGGGTCCGAGGTTTGTACCATAACATAATTAAAGATTGCATGCACCGCAATCCATATAATGCCTTCTCACTCAGCTGTTATTACTTTTCACTCCAATTGAAGGAATGCCTACATGGATAATTCAGTAGTTAAGACTTTGAAGCGTTCCCCCGACAATAAATAAATTTATCAAGAATGAATTAATTTCAATTTTTCTTTACCTCGGCCTGACGTACAATCTGTTTTCATTTCTAGAGCATTTTCAAAATTATTTGTCCTGTCGATCCGGCTACTGCTATTCGTTTTCCAAACTCTGTTTAATTGTATCTGAAGTTTGTAACTCCTTTTAAACATTTTGAAGTTTTTTGCTCTCCCATGGATGTTTGTAAACTTGATGCAGTGCTAATATTTGGAAATCGTCACAACTGCGAGTTCCACTAAAAAATCGACACCAGTCCCTCCAAACCATCAAAACTCTTTTAACTCACTGCTTTTCAAAAGCGTGTTAACATCTTTGAGTTTGAACCAAAAAAACTGACTCTTCGTGAACCTACTCACTTTTAGATGTTCTTTAGGGTACCAGGCTCAGTTTTTTTTTTTCAAATTGACAGATTTAAATATCCGTAACCCATTCCCAGCTGGTCTAGAACATCGCTAATTAAGGAATAACACCAAATAATTCACGAGGTTGAACCACAGACTTCGTGTTGATTATGTTACGCCGGAATTTATCTTGAAGAAGAAAACAGACTTGTGGATTGCGAAAGTTCGTTCTTGCTTGATCGTTATAAAAGTAATCTTAAATTTATTTAGCTTGAAAACGTTGTACATGTTTTAAAATACATTTTAGAAGTTTTTAATTACTACGCATTCGTTCGCCTCTTTTTTACGGTAAGAAACGATGAATGCATGGCCAGTGAAGTGCGCCCATTAACAAACGTAACTTAACTTAAACAAGTTTTTTTCTGTTTTGCTGAATTTTGTTCTTTTTGGCTATATAATCGACTACTTATTAACCTCGAAAGTTCGGTCTTTACTCAGTGCGAAATCTCAAACCTCGGCCTTGCCATATTGGCCTCGCTATAGCTCGATCAATACGGCCAGGACTCGCAATGAGATTTTCCCATAAAGATCTCACTTTTGGTTAATAAGAAGTTAATGAAAATATTACAGGGAAGAAGAGAGCGGAGAGAGGAAAGTGATTTCACCAACTAAATGTATAATTGCGGGCGAGCAGCGGAGCCCGCAATCCTAATCTCAACATTGGTTTCAAACGCATGCGCGGCAGTTATATAGCCTTGCAGTGATTCGAATTTAGCAAAAAAAGTCGTCCTTCCAAATATTTGTCCCTAGGGACACTGAGAACCAATGAAATGAAAGGACGTAATTTTAGCACAGGCGCTTTGACCACGCGAGACAAACACGAAGCAGCAGTAATTTGAGCACAGGCGTTCTGACCGCTAGAAACCAACACCAAGCAGAAGACAATTCTCACCAAAACATAGCTGTTTCACCTTCCATAGTCAATGATCTTTAATGTAGTTGAAGGGCTCAAAAAATATGTAAATTTCGCCTTCTTGAAGCTAAGAATGTCAAGAATCACGTGCAGTTCATGCAGAAGTGGCGGTCCAGGTCGCGGTCCATAAATTGGAATGCACACAACACAATTTTATCACGTGGACGACGTCTATTTCGTCGAAGAATCACGTGCAGCTCATGCATAGCTGGCGCGCCGTCCAATCAAAATCGAGCGTGTGAACTTGTGATCAGAACGTTTCCTGTCCGTGTCTGTTGTTGTCATTTTGTCAAACCCAACACAAAATAGAACTAGTGTATAATCAAACTGGTGTTACTGTTTCACAACGTCAGTAAAAACACTCTTAGGTCCCTTTGTCTCGTAAATGGGAAAACAATCACCCACACTATGCAACCCTTTATTGCCCTGCAAATATAAATGCCCAAAATGGAAAAAGAAAACAACGCCACTGTTTTACAATTAATTCGTTAACCTCAGTGAAACAAATCATGCATAGCCCTCGCCCGCACTTCCTAACCTGTGGTTATTACTAGTATGTAAATGAATTGTTTATTACAGCGAAATGGACAGGGCGAAGAATTTCTTCGCCCTAAATTTTATGAGCGTATAGTCAACTCTCTGGTAAACAACCAACTTAGCAAAAAATACTTGTTATTGCAGAGCTAGCCCCAGTAGTTAATTGTTTGAAAAGTTAGACCATATTTTAGTAGAAGAAAAGAGTTTAATGTATTTCTTTTATATGTTTGAATAGGTTGCTTGGTATTAGTGAACGTTTGATTCTGGCCTAACGGCTGAAACATCCTGACTGATGAAGGGGTTATTCCCGAAACGTCTCAAATTAACTGAATTGAGCACTTTCTAATGAATATTTTTTTATATGCTTGGTATTAGTTCCCACTGGGATAATAAGGGCTTTATGTACCACTCCTTGTGAATATCATTATAATCTTTGGCTTGTAACCGATCATCGCTGGCGGCTCCCTCCACTACTTGTTGTGTTACTTGTCTCTTCTACTTGTAATGTTTTCTATTCGGCTGAGCAAAGCGAAAAATAATAGAATTTGTCGTAGTCGCAATGTATTTTTCGATTTCTAATTCAATTTTTTCGTTAACGAGGGTTATGAAACCTGTGAACTGGGATCTTTTTTCATCTTGTACTGCGTTACCATAAAGAAAATATTTTCCAATTATGACCAGGTGATTTAGGGTTAAACCGGACGTTGTGTGTTTTAAAACACCATAGATAATTTCGTTTTGCTCTAAAGCAATGTTTCCTCTACATGTAGCGTTGTAACACTTTGTAAATTTATTCCAAAAGGATTTAGCAATTGGAGACTCTACGAATAAATGGGGTGGTGTCTGACAAGAGATAATTAAGGTAAGAGAGTGAATCCTTGGTATAGGCCTTATACCCAAGGTAATCCCTCTTAAGTTATTTTTAGACATGATACCCAGTTCTTTCGAGGATGTTACTCCCGCGATGCGCGAACAGTCCACGCGAGTTTCTCGAAACTACCAGAGACGAAATGGCGGGAAAATTGGCGAAACGTTTTTTCATATGTTTGATTTTCAAAAGACGTTTCATAGTAGAGATGTTTCCTGCACTCTCAGTCGTCGTTTTGTTCGGCTGGGCTTTTGTTTGAATTGTGCTCCTTTGGCTGTTCACTATTTTGCCGTTTATTCGGTTTTAGGGAGTTTTTAAATAAGCAAACCTTTAAGGCAACGGCAATGAGTACAATGGCAATGCGGTAAGCATGCGTTATAATTCTTTGTTCATTTCTTTGCAGTTCTTTACAAAACAAGAACGTGAAATAGCCCCATTCTGCATATTCAAAACAACGGGAACTACGAAAGCCAATTTTTAAAATTTCTTTTTCAAATTTTGACGCTGTCTTACATATTCTGTTCGGGATATTTCTGACAGTGACGAACAAGCTGAATTAAATTCAGAAAATTCTCGCGAGATTCGTAGGTTGAATATAAAGTCGCTTTCTAATCGACGTTGTCTTTGGCGTTGTTGTCTAAACTGCCTTTTGCTGCTTCGGCGGCAAGAGTCTGTCTGCACTTTCGACCATACTTTTGTTCGGTTGCGTTGTGTTTGTGTGTTTGTTTGCTTTGCACTCGTTTGAACTGCTAGGATTGGTAAAGGCGCATCGTCACTGCCATTATCACTGTCCGAATCAATCTCCATTTCCGTTATGTTTTTTTGGGAGTTGCGATAACCTCATCTAGTAGGGTTTCCCTCCAGTCAGGGTCAGCGGGGTCTAAACAGTGACAGACGTCTGTGTCATCGACGATCGCAGCGTAGGGAGCAACGTCAATACCTTTCTTAGACATCTTGTCTACAAGAGCTTTAAGGTCTAGTAACTCAACGGCAAACGGATCATCTTCACCGCCGTCATCCAGATTCATAGTTGAAACGCTTACCGATAACATCGCATCGCCCTTGACGTCGTCGCAAGCATTAACCGTACCGCGTCCATCGCACGGCCATCAACAGGTTTGCAGGCTTCACTATGTGGCTGGCAGAACGCTCTCCATCAACTTGACTGACGGTATACCGCAGCAAATTCCTTTTGTAATAGACCTTCCACACCTTGGTTATTCCCGCATCCAGGGGCTGGGTGCGCGAGATGGTTTTCTTGGGTAGAAAGGCTACTTTAATGTTGGAGAACGTCAGCTAGGATGGATGGCACTGTGCATTGTCCAAGAAAAGGATAATGTGTCTTTCCTCTCATTTTAGACCGTTGTTCAACGTAGTAAGTATAGTAACAATGATATCAATTCTCATCCACGCCTTTTCATTGCTGAATTACTGTGCGCCGCAGGGATATGATAGATTTGGGAAACGTGCGAAGCAGCGGGGCAATGTGCTACTTCTTATCACAATTAGGCACTTTTTCTCGGGCTCTGTCTTCACAAAGAATGCAGCGGTCATTCCTCGCTTCGCATTCTTGCCACCTCTGCAGCGTTTTCCTTTTTGAAAAAGCGATTTCTCAGGAATCGCCTTCCAGAAACAGCCAGTTTCGTCCTCATTCCATGCATCCCTAGGTGAGTAGCTCTTAGTCCGCTCTTTCACTATTTCATTCGAGTGGTCTATGGTCTGTGGGCTAACATCTCCCTCTTCCCCAGCAATGTTCATTTGAGCAGTAATTCGTGCTACTTCGAACAGCCATTCCCACAACAAACCATGAAATTTCAGGCATATTTTTCAACATTCATTCTCATTAGATTGAGTTCCTTCATTAGAGTTCCACGATTCAAGAACTTGATCCTAGCCTTCCGCCTCAGGATTTTGAAAATTTTGTCGGCGCCATTAAAAACTGAGCAGTGATTTTCTTACGATCATGCGTGATCATACTGGGTGGTCGCTTACCGGAAACAGAAAACATAAGAAAATGTTAGATTTGTAGCCTTAAAAGTGGTTGCGGTATTGTGATGCCCTAAAATACGGCGATGCTCATGAAAAATTCAATTTCTTGAAAATAGAAGATTTAAGACCCTTGAACACTTGTCAAAACCAGTTTCAAACAATGCAATCTTGCCGAATTTTCCTCTAGATGAGTGTGAAATATAAGGAAAATACACAAAGGTATAAACTTTTTTTACGTGGCAAAGGCCATAGCAACGGTTGTTTACTATAACACCGTGACCAAAAATACATATATGAATGAAACTATGTAGAAAAAGCTTCAAAGACATGTACAACTCGATTGATATAACTACTTGTGAAAAGCTTTGCCTCAACATGATTGCCATCACAGACTCATTCATTTCCCTTATGAAAACGAATGTTTCCTACAACTGCAATAACTTTTTACAAAATAGAACAACCATTACACCCTCTCCCTCAGATCCAATCTGAACCCCCCTAATTCTTTGTGTAAGAAACTTAAAGTGCATTTTTCTCAAATGTCTACTTTTGCACCGACTGACTTCACGCCAACATTTCTACTTTGCCAATCAAAGACCAATAGTGTCGTGATGTCACGTGACAGGAGATGATTTGTCCACTGAGTTTGGTGTAAAATAAGGTTATTTCCAAATAAAGCCTGTTAAAAGCACTGAAAACTAGAATTAACTGTCAAAACTTATGTCGATTGCACAGAACAAAACATAAGCTTGCACGATATGCCTGTTTGACAGTCAAATTTTACTTTGTAAAAGAGCAGGAAGTGTCGTTGTCAATACTATAAAACACTGCCTCAAAAGGCTGTGGCTGGTTGCCATAGCGACCATTTTGAGTGAAACCTTTAAAACTGATTTTCTCTTTCCGAGTGCAATCGCACACAATTGATCTTTTTTCACCATATTTAAACTAACTTTTTGGTCCCTTTTAAGGAAATTCGAGCAGACGTCGCTTTATAAGAAACAACTTTTGAAACAGTAATTGACTAAGAAGCAAAACGGTGTTTTACAAAGTGGTCGCTTATGAGAGGTGGTCACTTACGAGAGGCGGTCGCTATGAGAGAGTTGACAGTATAAATGGCATTTTAATTCATGGCATTGTTCATTACCGAACAAAGCTCTTTGCACAATCTTTTTCAATGTGCTATTTCACTTTTATGGAAAATAAGTCTACAAGTACCGCGCTGTACATGCATCAAAGCCCAACATGTAAACTCAAAAAACATTTCATAAGGAAAATAGAGGCCATGTACCCCCGACCAAATGAAGTGGCACTAATGAAATCAAATAGCAAATCAAAATCAAAGAAGAGCTTTATATGCAGACAGATTTACATGCATAATCTTCTACTCGATATTTCCACTAATTAGCATTTCTGCAAACCAAATTAATTGGACAACAACAAAATAAAACGAGGAAATCTACCTAAACGCAATATCACTACATCTGAGTATCAAACAGCAAATCCCATCTCAATGAGGCCTGAAGGATGTCACCGAAATTATAAAAGAAAGGATACGGAAAATTCACTTAAGCTCGATTAGCATTCAAGGTAAAGCCAAGAAATCCAATTTGCAGCCTGAAAACATCCGAAACTTCAAAGACTTGCAGTGTTTAATTTTTAAATCAGTAATTACTCACACTAAAGCATAGATTTGAATATTTTTTTTGCCATAATTTTATCGGCTTGTAACAGGACATTGTTTAGCATCATCCAATCAGTGTGGAGCAAACAGCGTGACGATTGCTCCTTGGCACACGAAATCCCGGCCGTCGGTGCTGATCGATTTCAAAAGCTGCATTTCTCGAAACTTACTCGGCGGTTGCCGCTTGGATTTTGAATGGATCTTCGATTGAATGGTGCATGAAAAAGCGTCAACCTTTCACTTTATCTAGTGTTTGATTTGGAAGCCGGGCGATTCTACTTTCTTGGTGAAAATTTGCTTGGCGCTGGAGAGGTCGAAAATGAGCTTTCCGCCCTTGTCTCCTATTATAACGTGAGTAACAGTCAACGTAAAACCCACCAAATCGCTCAAATTCGCCATTTGAGCCACAGAAAGGACAATACAAAACAACTGAGGTAGGGTTAGCTTTGTTTTGAGCTTTAACATAGACATTACCTCGATAAATGTTTACTTTCAATATTCTCATACATTTCTTTATATTTCGAACATAGAAACAGACACGCCGCTTGTATGGGTGCCTTGTGGTCGGCCTGATGTTAAAAAGTCATTAACGTTGGGCGACGTTTCTCACTAGAGAAGGCATTCATTATCCAAGAAAAGGGACTTATAATTGCAAAAAATATTAGATTATTTAACAAAGGGGAAAATTTGATCATTTTATGAGTTCAAGCTTTTGATTTCGCGCCAAAAGTGGGTCACCGCGTTCGGCAACTCGCTCTTCGAAAATAGTTGTGTCACTTACAACAAAATGTGCTGTTCATCATCAAACCAAACCAGGAGCCCATCACTAGGAGCTTGCAACTCCAATACTAAGCCTATGTCACGGCATTTTTACAGACCGGTCTATTTTTAGACTTCTTTTCCCGCAAAATAGGTCAGTTCCGTTCTACACGAGCGCGCATCGGTAAGGGAAACAATGGCGGCTTTTCCTTTTAATCTTCCAGTGAAAATGCCGACGTCAATTAAAGAATCAAGTCCGTGCTTATGATTTGTCACTGTTGTGCCTGCGGGAGTCTGAATTCGCGGTAAATTCAAGCTAAAAATAGACAGGTCTGTGAAAACGCCGTGACAGGATATATGGGGTAGTTGCTGGCTCCTAGTGATGGGCTCCTGACCAAACCAGGAATTCTCTAGTTAGGCCTTAGAAAAAGACAAAGCAACTTTTAGTATTGTCGTTTCAGTAGGGATGCTCGGCGTCAACTGCCGCTCGTACTTCGTGCAACACTCGACCTTCGATCAGTCGGCTTCGCCTCCGGAAACATTGAGGGTCTCAGGTGAAACAAAACTGAATGATACCTTTGTTTAAACACGGTTAAAAAAAACATCAGTCAACACAGAAAATTAATTAAAAATTCTCAAAAACTGTTTTACGTGTTTGCCGAGTGGGAGTACTGAACAGAAAAGAGCAGAAAACTCACTGTTTCCCGAGGGGCCATTCATTAAGTGCTTAGTATCAACATGCTTTGGCATAGGCACAAATGGCAAAGATATATAAAGAAGAGAGTTATGGTATATTTGCTGTAGGGACACGATGGAAGAAAATGTAAAGAAATATGTCGTATTGAAGAAGCTAATACAGCATTTAAGAATATTCTACATAACAATTCCTTTTCGGCACAGAAAAACAGGA
>OZ026609.1:7698234-7700734 GCA_964020085.1 Micromussa lordhowensis
CTGACATTGTTTAGGTATCAAAAGTTAAATTACTCTTGGCTCAATTTTTATTTTTTCATTTTTTGAATGTATTATCAAGGTAGGGGTGTTTAAAACAAAGAAAATAATAATAAAATTGACCCACAACATATTCATGCACTGCATTGTGGATGTTTGATTATTGGCTCAAGCTGAGACCATGCAAGCCAAAGAACAGGCTACACTGTGCAGGTGTCCATATAAATGGTTTCAACGATTATACAGTTTCTATAACTTCTCCAAACACAACGCCAGTAATTTAATGTCATCTTTACACAAGAATGCTCTAAGTATATAAGTAAAACAGCTATTATAACCTGTAACATTTTTAATGTAAAGCTCTTCCCTAACCATAGAACATATAGCTAAAACAAGTAAAACATCTTAGCTGACATTCACCTAGTGTTCAGCCAACATAAGAAATGGTTTCTCGCGTTACATTTCAACAACAATTATGGGAACAATAACAATCTGCAGGGAATTATAATTCTTCCCAAACAAAGGCGTAAAAATTAAAAACCCTTGCTAGCATTTGCCCAATACTTCTCAGCAAACATAAATGTTTTGTCACAAGTGCCATTTTTCAAGCACAATGACTACAGAAATAACCTACAATGACAATAATCAGGAAGTTAGAATTCTTATCAATGTAAGGCATTGCAAGTAAACATCTTTGCTAGCCATCACCAAGAACTTTACAAAATGAGAACTGTTTTTTTTTTGGAATTTTACTTTTTAACCACATTGGGAACAGTTTAATCTTCCAGCTTCCTTTCCAAGTATTCAGTTACAAAATTGTCAGCATCGGAATCTTACTGTTCTAGAAGATCATTAAAACCAGTAAAAACTCACAAGGTCTTCTTGACTCTCGTTGGTTGAGATTTGAACATCAGCCATATTGAATGATCACAACCTATTAATCCCCAGGATTAAGTGAAGGCCTGGGAAAGAGGCCTGGTTAAAACTCGCTAGCGAGAAACTAAAAACTCGCTAGCGAGAAATTAAAAACTCGCTAGCGAGAAATTCAAAACTCGCTAGCGAGAAATTCAAAACTCGCTAGCGAGAAATTCAAAACTCGCTAGCGAGAAACTGGAAACTCGCTAGCAAGAAACTGGAAACTCGCTAGCGAGAAATTAAAAACTCGCTAGCGAGAAATTAAAAACTCGCTAGCGAGAAACTGGAAACTCGCTAGCGAGAAATTAAAAACTCGCTAGCGAGAAATTAAAAACTCGCTAGCGAGAAACTGGAAACTCGCTAGCGAGAAATTAAAAACTCGCTAGCGAAAAATTAAAAACTCGCTAGCGAGAAATTAAAAACTCGCTAGCGAGAAACTAAAACCTCGCTAGCAAGAACTGAAGCTTCCCAAACAAGACTCAACCATCGCTTTACTACACTCGCCCATCCTTTTTCCAATCTCAACATTGAAGATTTGCAACTCGCCAATGTTAAAAGGCGGTTGGACGAAGATTTAAAACTCGAACGGCTTTTGGCAGCAACGGCTTGCCATACTTTCCGCCCTTGTCTCCTATTATAACGTGAGTAACAGTCAACGTAAAACCCACCAAATCGCTCAAATTCGCCATTTGAGCCACAGAAAGGACAATACAAAACAACTGAGGTAGGGTTAGCATTGTTTTGGGCTTTAACATAGACATTACCTCGATAAATGTTTACTTTCAATATTCTCATACATTTCTTTATATTTCGAACATAGAAACAGACACGCCGCTTGTATGGGTGCCTTGTGGTCGGCCTGATGTTAAAAAGTCATTAACGTTGGGCGACGTTTCTCACTAGAGAAGGCATTCATTATCCAAGAAAAGGGACTTATAATTGCAAAAAATATTAGATTATTTAACAAAGGGGAAAATTTGATCATTTCAGGAGTCCAAAAATGGGTCACCGCGTTCGGCAACTCGCTCTTCGAAAATAGTTGTGTCACTTACAACAAAATGTGCTGTTCATCATCAAACCAAACCAGGAATTCTCTAGTTAGGCCTTAGAAAAAGCCAAAGCAACTTTTAGTATTGTCGTTTCAGTACAGGGGACGCAAGCGGCGAAAACTGGAAGTATCACTTCACGCAGAAAGATTTGTCTGCGGTTAGCAATGGCGTGATTTCCTGTCAATTAAAGCGTTGGTCGGCTGTCATCTCTCTCCCTCTGAGACATCTGGCATATGTTGTTATCAGATCTGTGTCAAACCTACGCTTAAAAAACATCTCGTCGCGAGGCCTAATGTGGTTAAAAACAGGATTGCAATGGCGCCAAATATGAAAGGTTTCGCGCTCTTCACTCGCGCCAATAACAGCGATGTATCCTTACTTGCACCAGACAAATACCGGTATGTCCTAAGTAGTAGTATTTGTAGAGAACGCCCAGGTTAGCTCTTCAAGAAACATTTAGTTGTGTCGAGTTTCCCCGATGAATTTTGATCTGAAGAAGTTCCCTTCGGCTGGCCGATGGAGACAGTTGTGACGGTAAG
>OZ026609.1:7705734-7760734 GCA_964020085.1 Micromussa lordhowensis
TTGAATGACCTTAAAAACTTCCTCTTAAGGCGGGGGTACACATGAAAGCCGTATTTTGGCTGGGTAGTATGTTTTTTATGCAAATATCTCGTTGACGTTTCAAGCAATCAAGAATCTCTTTGCTCATTTCACATATCTATGTTTTGGGTTGTTTTGTAAATTTTTTGGTGATTTTTAGGTATATTTGGAGAGAAATAGTTTTTCTTAGAGGATTAGTAAAATTGATGGAAATAGGAAATTTTGAAGATTTGGTGTTGTTTTAAAATTAGAGTTTGAAATTAAAAATTGGTTCATACACTCCAAACAGTTGCCCAACAACCTGGGGTGCCATTGTGCGGTCAGGCAACTGTCTGGTGGTGTTCCATAACCTTTTTTTTCCCTTTCAACCTCTCTTTAAACTTACCAAAATTTCACTTAAATTCACGTGTACCCCCGCCTTAAAGGCGGACAATTTCGAATATTCTTGACGTTTAAATCAAGTTTTTAATGCCAGATATATTCATCTGATATGGATACAGGTTAAAACGCGTGTTTTAAACATGTTTATTAAAAGGGAAAAAACGAAAAATAATTCAAGCAAAATGCTCCTCGTTCTCTGCTCCCCCCTACCCCCCTCATGGGGGTAGGGTTAACGGGAGCAGAGTCTCTGCAGAGTCCCACCCTCACCGGTCCACCCGCACGAGGAGCCTCCAACATCTCTTCGATGCAACTAACTTTAAGTAGGAGGTGAAAAGCTCTTTGCCTCCCTTTTGGGAGGCATTTCTTAGACTCGCACGAGGCATAGCCTCGTTTTGGCGCTAAGCTTGTTTTCATCCTATAACGCCATGCAATTGCTGTTTTCATTTGTTATCTTGACATACGTGTTAAACTTGTGATTTTCTTCACACCTATTAGCTTGACGGTAGCTACAGCTTGAATGACCTTAAAAACTTCCTCTTAAGGCGGGGGTACACATGAAAGCCGTATTTTGGCTGGGTAGTATGTTTTTTATGCAAATATCTCGTTGACGTTTCAAGCAATCAAGAATCTCTTTGCTCATTTCACATATCTATGTTTTGGGTTGTTTTGTAAATTTTTTGGTGATTTTTAGGTATATTTGGAGAGAAATAGTTTTTCTTAGAGGATTAGTAAAATTGATGGAAATAGGAAATTTTGAAGATTTGGTGTTGTTTTAAAATTAGAGTTTGAAATTAAAAATTGGTTCATACACTCCAAACAGTTGCCCAACAACCTGGGGTGCCATTGTGCGGTCAGGCAACTGTCTGGTGGTGTTCCATAACCTTTTTTTTCCCTTTCAACCTCTCTTTAAACTTACCAAAATTTCACTTAAATTCACGTGTACCCCCGCCTTAAAGGCGGACAATTTCGAATATTCTTGACGTTTAAATCAAGTTTTTAATGCCAGATATATTCATCTGATATGGATACAGGTTAAAACGCGTGTTTTAAACATGTTTATTAAAAGGGAAAAAACGAAAAATAATTCAAGCAAAATGCTCCTCGTTCTCTGCTCCCCCCTACCCCCCTCATGGGGGTAGGGTTAACGGGAGCAGAGTCTCTGCAGAGTCCCACCCTCACCGGTCCACCCGCACGAGGAGCCTCCAACATCTCTTCGATGCAACTAACTTTAAGTAGGAGGTGAAAAGCTCTTTGCCTCCCTTTTGGGAGGCATTTCTTAGACTCGCACGAGGCATAGCCTCGTTTTGGCGCTAAGCTTGTTTTCATCCTATAACGCCATGCAATTGCTGTTTTCATTTGTTATCTTGACATACGTGTTAAACTTGTGATTTTCTTCACACCTATTAGCTTGACGGTAGCTACAGCTTGAATGACCTTAAAAACTTCCTCTTAAGGCGGGGGTACACATGAAAGCCGTATTTTGGCTGGGTAGTATGTTTTTTATGCAAATATCTCGTTGACGTTTCAAGCAATCAAGAATCTCTTTGCTCATTTCACATATCTATGTTTTGGGTTGTTTTGTAAATTTTTTGGTGATTTTTAGGTATATTTGGAGAGAAATAGTTTTTCTTAGAGGATTAGTAAAATTGATGGAAATAGGAAATTTTGAAGATTTGGTGTTGTTTTAAAATTAGAGTTTGAAATTAAAAATTGGTTCATACACTCCAAACAGTTGCCCAACAACCTGGGGTGCCATTGTGCGGTCAGGCAACTGTCTGGTGGTGTTCCATAACCTTTTTTTTCCCTTTCAACCTCTCTTTAAACTTACCAAAATTTCACTTAAATTCACGTGTACCCCCGCCTTAAAGGCGGACAATTTCGAATATTCTTGACGTTTAAATCAAGTTTTTAATGCCAGATATATTCATCTGATATGGATACAGGTTAAAACGCGTGTTTTAAACATGTTTATTAAAAGGGAAAAAACGAAAAATAATTCAAGCAAAATGCTCCTCGTTCTCTGCTCCCCCCTACCCCCCTCATGGGGGTAGGGTTAACGGGAGCAGAGTCTCTGCAGAGTCCCACCCTCACCGGTCCACCCGCACGAGGAGCCTCCAACATCTCTTCGATGCAACTAACTTTAAGTAGGAGGTGAAAAGCTCTTTGCCTCCCTTTTGGGAGGCATTTCTTAGACTCGCACGAGGCATAGCCTCGTTTTGGCGCTAAGCTTGTTTTCATCCTATAACGCCATGCAATTGCTGTTTTCATTTGTTATCTTGACATACGTGTTAAACTTGTGATTTTCTTCACACCTATTAGCTTGACGGTAGCTACAGCTTGAATGACCTTAAAAACTTCCTCTTAAGGCGGGGGTACACATGAAAGCCGTATTTTGGCTGGGTAGTATGTTTTTTATGCAAATATCTCGTTGACGTTTCAAGCAATCAAGAATCTCTTTGCTCATTTCACATATCTATGTTTTGGGTTGTTTTGTAAATTTTTTGGTGATTTTTAGGTATATTTGGAGAGAAATAGTTTTTCTTAGAGGATTAGTAAAATTGATGGAAATAGGAAATTTTGAAGATTTGGTGTTGTTTTAAAATTAGAGTTTGAAATTAAAAATTGGTTCATACACTCCAAACAGTTGCCCAACAACCTGGGGTGCCATTGTGCGGTCAGGCAACTGTCTGGTGGTGTTCCATAACCTTTTTTTTCCCTTTCAACCTCTCTTTAAACTTACCAAAATTTCACTTAAATTCACGTGTACCCCCGCCTTAAAGGCGGACAATTTCGAATATTCTTGACGTTTAAATCAAGTTTTTAATGCCAGATATATTCATCTGATATGGATACAGGTTAAAACGCGTGTTTTAAACATGTTTATTAAAAGGGAAAAAACGAAAAATAATTCAAGCAAAATGCTCCTCGTTCTCTGCTCCCCCCTACCCCCCTCATGGGGGTAGGGTTAACGGGAGCAGAGTCTCTGCAGAGTCCCACCCTCACCGGTCCACCCGCACGAGGAGCCTCCAACATCTCTTCGATGCAACTAACTTTAAGTAGGAGGTGAAAAGCTCTTTGCCTCCCTTTTGGGAGGCATTTCTTAGACTCGCACGAGGCATAGCCTCGTTTTGGCGCTAAGCTTGTTTTCATCCTATAACGCCATGCAATTGCTGTTTTCATTTGTTATCTTGACATACGTGTTAAACTTGTGATTTTCTTCACACCTATTAGCTTGACGGTAGCTACAGCTTGAATGACCTTAAAAACTTCCTCTTAAGGCGGGGGTACACATGAAAGCCGTATTTTGGCTGGGTAGTATGTTTTTTATGCAAATATCTCGTTGACGTTTCAAGCAATCAAGAATCTCTTTGCTCATTTCACATATCTATGTTTTGGGTTGTTTTGTAAATTTTTTGGTGATTTTTAGGTATATTTGGAGAGAAATAGTTTTTCTTAGAGGATTAGTAAAATTGATGGAAATAGGAAATTTTGAAGATTTGGTGTTGTTTTAAAATTAGAGTTTGAAATTAAAAATTGGTTCATACACTCCAAACAGTTGCCCAACAACCTGGGGTGCCATTGTGCGGTCAGGCAACTGTCTGGTGGTGTTCCATAACCTTTTTTTTCCCTTTCAACCTCTCTTTAAACTTACCAAAATTTCACTTAAATTCACGTGTACCCCCGCCTTAAAGGCGGACAATTTCGAATATTCTTGACGTTTAAATCAAGTTTTTAATGCCAGATATATTCATCTGATATGGATACAGGTTAAAACGCGTGTTTTAAACATGTTTATTAAAAGGGAAAAAACGAAAAATAATTCAAGCAAAATGCTCCTCGTTCTCTGCTCCCCCCTACCCCCCTCATGGGGGTAGGGTTAACGGGAGCAGAGTCTCTGCAGAGTCCCACCCTCACCGGTCCACCCGCACGAGGAGCCTCCAACATCTCTTCGATGCAACTAACTTTAAGTAGGAGGTGAAAAGCTCTTTGCCTCCCTTTTGGGAGGCATTTCTTAGACTCGCACGAGGCATAGCCTCGTTTTGGCGCTAAGCTTGTTTTCATCCTATAACGCCATGCAATTGCTGTTTTCATTTGTTATCTTGACATACGTGTTAAACTTGTGATTTTCTTCACACCTATTAGCTTGACGGTAGCTACAGCTTGAATGACCTTAAAAACTTCCTCTTAAGGCGGGGGTACACATGAAAGCCGTATTTTGGCTGGGTAGTATGTTTTTTATGCAAATATCTCGTTGACGTTTCAAGCAATCAAGAATCTCTTTGCTCATTTCACATATCTATGTTTTGGGTTGTTTTGTAAATTTTTTGGTGATTTTTAGGTATATTTGGAGAGAAATAGTTTTTCTTAGAGGATTAGTAAAATTGATGGAAATAGGAAATTTTGAAGATTTGGTGTTGTTTTAAAATTAGAGTTTGAAATTAAAAATTGGTTCATACACTCCAAACAGTTGCCCAACAACCTGGGGTGCCATTGTGCGGTCAGGCAACTGTCTGGTGGTGTTCCATAACCTTTTTTTTCCCTTTCAACCTCTCTTTAAACTTACCAAAATTTCACTTAAATTCACGTGTACCCCCGCCTTAAAGGCGGACAATTTCGAATATTCTTGACGTTTAAATCAAGTTTTTAATGCCAGATATATTCATCTGATATGGATACAGGTTAAAACGCGTGTTTTAAACATGTTTATTAAAAGGGAAAAAACGAAAAATAATTCAAGCAAAATGCTCCTCGTTCTCTGCTCCCCCCTACCCCCCTCATGGGGGTAGGGTTAACGGGAGCAGAGTCTCTGCAGAGTCCCACCCTCACCGGTCCACCCGCACGAGGAGCCTCCAACATCTCTTCGATGCAACTAACTTTAAGTAGGAGGTGAAAAGCTCTTTGCCTCCCTTTTGGGAGGCATTTCTTAGACTCGCACGAGGCATAGCCTCGTTTTGGCGCTAAGCTTGTTTTCATCCTATAACGCCATGCAATTGCTGTTTTCATTTGTTATCTTGACATACGTGTTAAACTTGTGATTTTCTTCACACCTATTAGCTTGACGGTAGCTACAGCTTGAATGACCTTAAAAACTTCCTCTTAAGGCGGGGGTACACATGAAAGCCGTATTTTGGCTGGGTAGTATGTTTTTTATGCAAATATCTCGTTGACGTTTCAAGCAATCAAGAATCTCTTTGCTCATTTCACATATCTATGTTTTGGGTTGTTTTGTAAATTTTTTGGTGATTTTTAGGTATATTTGGAGAGAAATAGTTTTTCTTAGAGGATTAGTAAAATTGATGGAAATAGGAAATTTTGAAGATTTGGTGTTGTTTTAAAATTAGAGTTTGAAATTAAAAATTGGTTCATACACTCCAAACAGTTGCCCAACAACCTGGGGTGCCATTGTGCGGTCAGGCAACTGTCTGGTGGTGTTCCATAACCTTTTTTTTCCCTTTCAACCTCTCTTTAAACTTACCAAAATTTCACTTAAATTCACGTGTACCCCCGCCTTAAAGGCGGACAATTTCGAATATTCTTGACGTTTAAATCAAGTTTTTAATGCCAGATATATTCATCTGATATGGATACAGGTTAAAACGCGTGTTTTAAACATGTTTATTAAAAGGGAAAAAACGAAAAATAATTCAAGCAAAATGCTCCTCGTTCTCTGCTCCCCCCTACCCCCCTCATGGGGGTAGGGTTAACGGGAGCAGAGTCTCTGCAGAGTCCCACCCTCACCGGTCCACCCGCACGAGGAGCCTCCAACATCTCTTCGATGCAACTAACTTTAAGTAGGAGGTGAAAAGCTCTTTGCCTCCCTTTTGGGAGGCATTTCTTAGACTCGCACGAGGCATAGCCTCGTTTTGGCGCTAAGCTTGTTTTCATCCTATAACGCCATGCAATTGCTGTTTTCATTTGTTATCTTGACATACGTGTTAAACTTGTGATTTTCTTCACACCTATTAGCTTGACGGTAGCTACAGCTTGAATGACCTTAAAAACTTCCTCTTAAGGCGGGGGTACACATGAAAGCCGTATTTTGGCTGGGTAGTATGTTTTTTATGCAAATATCTCGTTGACGTTTCAAGCAATCAAGAATCTCTTTGCTCATTTCACATATCTATGTTTTGGGTTGTTTTGTAAATTTTTTGGTGATTTTTAGGTATATTTGGAGAGAAATAGTTTTTCTTAGAGGATTAGTAAAATTGATGGAAATAGGAAATTTTGAAGATTTGGTGTTGTTTTAAAATTAGAGTTTGAAATTAAAAATTGGTTCATACACTCCAAACAGTTGCCCAACAACCTGGGGTGCCATTGTGCGGTCAGGCAACTGTCTGGTGGTGTTCCATAACCTTTTTTTTCCCTTTCAACCTCTCTTTAAACTTACCAAAATTTCACTTAAATTCACGTGTACCCCCGCCTTAAAGGCGGACAATTTCGAATATTCTTGACGTTTAAATCAAGTTTTTAATGCCAGATATATTCATCTGATATGGATACAGGTTAAAACGCGTGTTTTAAACATGTTTATTAAAAGGGAAAAAACGAAAAATAATTCAAGCAAAATGCTCCTCGTTCTCTGCTCCCCCCTACCCCCCTCATGGGGGTAGGGTTAACGGGAGCAGAGTCTCTGCAGAGTCCCACCCTCACCGGTCCACCCGCACGAGGAGCCTCCAACATCTCTTCGATGCAACTAACTTTAAGTAGGAGGTGAAAAGCTCTTTGCCTCCCTTTTGGGAGGCATTTCTTAGACTCGCACGAGGCATAGCCTCGTTTTGGCGCTAAGCTTGTTTTCATCCTATAACGCCATGCAATTGCTGTTTTCATTTGTTATCTTGACATACGTGTTAAACTTGTGATTTTCTTCACACCTATTAGCTTGACGGTAGCTACAGCTTGAATGACCTTAAAAACTTCCTCTTAAGGCGGGGGTACACATGAAAGCCGTATTTTGGCTGGGTAGTATGTTTTTTATGCAAATATCTCGTTGACGTTTCAAGCAATCAAGAATCTCTTTGCTCATTTCACATATCTATGTTTTGGGTTGTTTTGTAAATTTTTTGGTGATTTTTAGGTATATTTGGAGAGAAATAGTTTTTCTTAGAGGATTAGTAAAATTGATGGAAATAGGAAATTTTGAAGATTTGGTGTTGTTTTAAAATTAGAGTTTGAAATTAAAAATTGGTTCATACACTCCAAACAGTTGCCCAACAACCTGGGGTGCCATTGTGCGGTCAGGCAACTGTCTGGTGGTGTTCCATAACCTTTTTTTTCCCTTTCAACCTCTCTTTAAACTTACCAAAATTTCACTTAAATTCACGTGTACCCCCGCCTTAAGCGGTTCCCTGAGGCTGTTTCTTTTGCACATAATAATCCTGCAATTGTTCTGCCATCCTTTATAATTACACTCGGAGAGCGCACAAAACTACCAAAGGCTAACCACTTTGTACGATTCGTGGAGGTTTTTCTCATATCTGACTGTTTTGTTTACATGCGAAACTTTAGTTTTCATCCAGATTTACGACTCGTTAATGGCATTAAACTGGTTCCAAACTCGGCGAAAGAATCCCTAAAACATTGCTGAGTAAGACTGAGAGGGACACCATTTTTAAAGCGCCAGGAAAACACTGCAAATCGCCATGTTTTAGAAGCGCCGAAGAGCCACTTTCCTCACAAGACGTCCACCATTTTGAATCCCATAGTGCTTTGAATAAAGCTTAGTAGCCTTTCCTTATTGCAAAATAACAATGCTGAAGCATTACATCATAGAATAATTTGCAAGTATGTCGGACGAATTTAGTCAATGTTGCGCTCGTTTCGAGGAGGCAATCAGGGTCACTGGGCCAGATATAAGATTTGATGGGAGAGAAAAAGAAAGAAAAATCATTTTCACTTTGGAAATTCCTTATCCCTTTTTCAAGGATGCACATAAAATTGTGCAAGAAGGAATCGCGTGCTCTGAGGACACTTCCGGTGAAAATTCTTCAACCGGAAGTAACTATGAAACGTCAAGTTCTTCGGCTACAAGCCTAAAAGAAGACGAGGCATCGTCTTCATCGGTCGCCAAACAATTCACCTACATAGATTTGGTCGAAAAGTGCACACTTGGTGAATGCTTTGCCTTCAGCGACGACCCAAGTATTAGACAAGAGATTGATTCAGCTTTGATGAAAATTGCATACAACATTTCTCTACAGTACAAAAAAACCAAAGGTAGGGCAAGAAAAGAGTTAGAAGAGCGAGTCCGGAAATTTCACGTAATGGAAGGGCAGGCAAAAACGATTCAAGAGTTTTACAACAAAATGGACAGCCTGCATGATGAAATAGGAATCCTACATGATGAGCTACAAGAATGGAAATCAAGGTGTAAGAATTTAGAGGAGGAAAAGGAAAGGATCTATGAGCAGATGGTGTTAGAGGCGAAACAAAGTGAAAAGAAAACCCAAAGTTTACAGGAAGAAAACAAAGAACTGGAAGATTACATTAACTCATTAGAAAAATCTCTTGACATTTCATCGTTCAAAGGAAAGCCTCTTTCACAAGTTAAAAACAAGTCTAGGACATTAAAAACTTTTCTCTCTAGAGCACAGACTGCTCTATGGTTTGCCAGTTCTTTCGGTATTGAATTGGAAAGTTTAAATGTCAAAGAATCTGACACCGGTGTGATCCACAAGGTTAGTTGCTTGCCCAATTCCAGCAATTCTACATGTCAATCTGCAGAGGGGGAAGACAGGTACAGCTCATTGTCCGAAGATGAAAAAAGAAAAGTTGAGCAAATCCTTTTCTTGTTAGACAAGTTTTGTGTGGGAGATTCATTCTATCATGAGATCTCCATGATTACAGACAGCCTACCCAGGTCTTACTTGGTGAAGCAGTGCCGCGAACAATTGAACAAAATGTGCCACATTGAGGCATTGGATGGAAATTTTGAGGGAGGCAAAGTGAGTTCCGTTAAAACTGTTTTCGAAGAACACATTTCTGATTACCTCAAGCAAAACCCTGACTTTAATACTATCAATGACAAAATCAAAATTAAAATCAATGGTGATGGTGCCAGAATGACAAGAAATTCAAATTTCATTTTACTTTCATTTTCTATTCTTCAAACTGGGGAATCTGTCATGTCTGCAAAAGGAAACAGAACTATTGGTATAGTCAATGGAAGTGAAGGGTATCAGACAATAAAAGTGTCATTTGGAAGTCTATTCAAGGAAGTAAACAGCTTGATTAAGTCAGCAAAATTAACTGTGGATGGTCAAGACCTCAACACTGAATTTTACCTTGGAGGTGATTACAAATTTATTTTATTGATGCTTGGACTCAAAGGAGCCACATCCAACTACGCCTGTGCTTGGTGTAAAGTACACAAGGCTGATCGTTGGAACATAAGTGACAACTACCTGATTTATAACACTCCACCCATGGTAAGAACTCTTGAAGAGATCCGTGAAATGTCAACAACATCTAAAGATAATTACTGCTGTGATAAGCAACCTTTGTTGAACATTCCACTGGATCATATAGTAGTAGATGAACTTCACTTGATGCTACGTGTTACAGATATTTTGATTGAAAATTTGGTCAATGAATGTTTAGACTGGGACCATGAAGATGACTTAGACAAAAAAAAGGGGGAAGCAAAGGGGGCACACCTCAAAAACCTTATTCAAGTGATCAGATCTTGTGGTGTTTCTTTTGATGTGTGGGAACAAAAAAATGCTGATGGGAAAGCCAGTGGCAGATATGACTGGACAAGCCTCTTGGGATCTGACAAGAAGATCCTGCTCGCTGACTTACCCAGTAAACTGCTCAATACCCTACGCCCAGAAACTGTATCAACAGTTGTAGAGGTATGGACAGCATTTGCTGACATCTACAAAGTTGTCAACAACTGGAATCCAGAGAAAGACCCAAAACAGTTTTTTTTGAAAGCAAAGCAGTGGATTTCTTTGTTCCTCGGCTTAAATGGCAAAAGGGAGGGGTATGAAAGAAAAAGAATAACACCATATATGCATATCATGGTAACACACATCCCCAGGTTCTTCGAGCTCCACAAATCAGTCAAAATTTTCACAGGGCAAGGAGTTGAAAAGAACAACGACATGGCTCGTGGGATTATTTTGCGCAAGTCCAATAAATGGGATTCTGCTGGGGATGTCCTTCGGCAAGAAAGACGTCAATGGGAGCTTAAAGACCATGAAAGGGAGGTGCGAAATTACATCAAGAGAAAAGAAAGCTACTGGGATGTTGAAATAAAAGAAGCCCGAAAACGAGCAAAAATTCATCTAACTGAACATCTACAGCAACCAAGTGAAGCTCAAAATGAACAACCCCCTATACAAGCCCCAAGCTCCAATACTGATTTTTCAAAAATGACAGTTAAAGAATTAAAAAATGAACTGAAACAGAGAAATGCCAAAGGTTTCAGTCAAAAAAACAAAGCTGAGCTTATCAAACAGCTGGAGGAGATTTCTAAACAAGAAAATCAGCAATCAGCAAACAACTAGCAAACAGTCAACACATTCTGACTTTTCCAATTTTTCCTCCTGAATCAATCAGGCAACTTGTTACTTAACATACCGTAAATAAGGTCAACACTCTTTGAATAAATGAGCCATTGAATAAATGAGAAATCATGATTAAAAAGAGACCCAATCAAAATATTTGATGAAAGAGAGCTGTTGGTGAAAACTGCTAGGAAGTCAAATCATGATTTGTTGTAAGTGCTTATTGCACCATGGACTTGGCAATGGTACTTTGACATATGAAAACACAGCATATAATGTTGACCTTATAAAGCTGTCTGTTTTGTTGTACCTCCTTTGTTTTTAACCCTTTCACTCACACGGCCAAAATCAAACTTTGGTAAAATCCTAAATTTGATTTGGCTTAATTCATCTAACTGTGAAACTTTCATTCGAATGGTTATGCAATACGGTTTCACTGACACACTATAAGACCATGTCACAAGGCTCAAGGTTTGGCTGCATGATTAGATTGGGTTAAGCTCAAAGAAAGTAATCTAATTTAAAAGTGTGAATGGCTGACGGTTAAAGTCCAGAGAAAGTTTCTCAATAAGCATTCGCTTATCTTCTAAAAATTTTCCCTGGACAAGTGTAAAAGTTCTAGGTGACTTAGCTAAAAATAGTCGCACCTTAAAAGGGTATTTTACCCTTACCCCATCCCCATTGCAGTCACAAACCAAATCCCATTTTTCAGGGAGTTTGCATCGACTGAAGTCGGCTTCGTATAATAAAATATACCCCTTTTCCCTGGCCTCTCTTCCCTTTCCATGAAACAAGCTTCGAAAGCAATCATGGTCAAAGTCAACTACAGCATTACATCTACTCTTATTTTTAAGTTTCGAGAGCACCGATACCCGTAAAGTATCTACAGCTCTCATCAACCTCTCTGGTTGCACTTTGGGCTTCTCATAAGTTCTGCAACAGAATCAAAATAAAAACTAGGTCAGCTCTTCTTGAGATTAACTAGGAAACCAAAATTGAATGAAATACATGAATACTAATCAGTGTTTTTATTCCAAAACATCAATGTAGAAACATAAATAAATACATTTAATAAAGAAATAGACTTATATAATTCTATTACAGTGTAGACATCCTAGTACTGGAAACTATTAACATAAATTATTGGTCTACACATTTGACTGAAGTTAGAACACTGCCAATAAAAGTTCTACCAAAGGTCTAAGTAACACTTCAACAGGTCTTTCTACATGCAGTTGTTGTGTCTCCTCGAAGAAAACTCAATTGAAAAACAAAGAAGTGTCCATAAAACTGACCTGACAAGATCAATGGTGAGGTTTTCCTCTTCCTCCCAAGTGTTTTCAAATGCGCTGTAACCAAGCCATTTTACCAAATACTGAGTCTAAAAAAATGATGTATTATAAGCGTAAGAACAAGAGAAATGCACCAGAAATACCTGACAAACCACAATATTAAAACCAAAACTTGAACTCACCGTTCCGCCCGAACTCCTCCTGGAAATCAAGCGCTCCACAGCGAAATAATCCGAACTAACATTTCTTTTAACTTTTTTCAAGCTTTTCCCTCCCCAGAGAAGATCTGAGGAGGAAGCATTGTGCATTTGCACGAAAAAACCGCGAGAATTTTTGCTTGAACTTCGCACACCAGTCGCCATTGTGTTCTGTGTGTCGTTCTGTGTTTATTTGATACGTTCGCGCATGATCAGTATGAGCTTTCCCTTGATTCCCGAGCCCTCAATGCGTTCCGCTGACTGTCACGGATTTCTCCCCATGGAACTGGTGGGTGGCACACCTCAAACAGTTTGATGTAACTCGAAAAAAATAATCATACAGCTTAATATTTTGTTCTTCAGAACTGGTGGGTGGCACACCTCAAACAGTTTGATGTAACGTAAAAGTAATAATCACGCAGCTTAATATTTTGTTCATCACACTGGCGGGTGGCACACCTCAAACAGTTTGATGTAACGCAAAAGAAATAATCATACAGCTTAATATTTGTTCATCAGAACTGGTGGGTGGCACACCTCAAACAGTTTGATGTAACTCGAAAAAAATAATCATACAGCTTAATATTTTGTTCTTCAGAACTGGTGGGTGGCACACCTCAAACAGTTTGATGTAACGTAAAAGTAATAATCACGCAGCTTAATATTTTGTTCATCACACTGGCGGGTGGCACACCTCAAACAGTTTGATGTAACGCAAAAGAAATAATCATACAGCTTAATATTTGTTCATCAGAACTGGTGGGTGGCACACCTCAAACAGTTTGATGTAACTCGAAAAAAATAATCATACAGCTTAATATTTTGTTCTTCAGAACTGGTGGGTGGCACACCTCAAACAGTTTGATGTAATGCGAAAAAAAATAATCACGCAGCTTAATGTTTTGTTCATCACACTGGTGGGTGGCTCACCTCAAACAGGTTGATGTAACGCAAAAGTAATAATCATGCAGCTTAATATTTTGTTCATCAGAACTGTATGTCCCACCTCAAACATTTTGACGTAAATAATAATAAAATGTAAAAGCGTTCTCTGGCAAAAACGGTTAAAAACAAACAAAAGCTTTCGGCTATCAGTCTATAGCCTTTAACGAATGAAAAAATGTAAGCAAGTGGACGGAATATATACGAAAAGGGGTGCGAAAAATTCTTATAAGAGTGTAATACAAAAAGAGGTGTGAAAAAGGAGTGAAAAATAATGTAAAAAAGGGACTAATTACAATAAAATGGAGTATTGCCTAGGCAACGGCTTAGAGTTATTTTCCGCGTCGAACGTTTTTGCTGTATGCCATGATTCTAGTGTAATTTCCTTTGTAGCGAGGCGTTACCGGTAATCATTTGCAACGCATCAGGCATACTTCAATAGCCAGCACGAAAACACTACCGTAGCTTCCACTGTCAACTGGATCTAGAGAAAAGTATTCAATTAGGTATTCTGGTTTGAGATTTTTGCTCTTGGTGAACACACGTTTTCCTGTTGGACCTTCATTGCGATTGTGTGGAAAATTAATCATCGTTCCTCATGAGATTCAAACTCTAAAAGCTTTCTCCGTTTTTTATTCTAATCGTTTTTGAGAAGAAATGCATTTTGAAGGAGGCGAGAGCGGTTTTTCTGGTTCCGTGATTTGAAGCTCCGATTGCTTCTGCGTTCGGTTCGCTTCCTGTCGTGCAGTGGTCTCTGCAGACTTATTCCTTCGTGACATATCAAGTCGCCCTTTGTCCAATCCTTTCGAAATTCTGTCTTCAATTTTTCTTCGGACATGTATTTACGAGACCAAATGGAACGGTACATCTAATGTGTAGAAGTACTTCAAAAATAACTGTGCCATTATCGTCCATCGCGCAAGGGCTGAATTAAAGAAACTATTCTTTGTGGTTAAAAAAAGATCACGCGCAGAATAAATTTTGATAAAGCGTATCAGTTGGCCCTTTGTATATTTATTCCACCTCATCTGGTCTTCTTCAGTTCTAATGACGTTAATATGACAGTAAAACAGATTACAACACCTTGCCCGGCTCACCTGGGGTTAGGTATGTTAGAAATGCTAGGAAATTTTCCTAGAATTCCTTTGCGGTACTTCCAGTTTCCGTCGCTTGCGTCCCCTCATGCGGCCGGATGCTCGGCCTCAACTGCCGCTCGTACTTCGTGCAACACTCGACCTTCGATCACTCGGCTTCGCCTCCGGAAACATTGAGGGTCTCAGGTGAAACAAAACTGAATGATACCTTTGTTTAAACACGGTTAAAAAAAACATCAGTCAACACAGAAAATTAATTAAAAATTCTCAAAAACTGTTTTACGTGTTTGCCGAGTGGGAGTACTGAACAGAAAAGACCAGAAAACTCACTGTTTCCCGAGGGGCCATTCATTAAGTGCTTAGTATCAACATGCTTTGGCACAGTTACAAATGGCAATGATATATAAAGAAGAGAGTTATGCGGTATATTTGCTGTAGGGACACGATGGAAGAAAATGTAAAGAAATATGTCGTATTGAAGAAGCTAATACAGCATTTAAGAATATTCTACATAACAATTCCTTTTCGGCACAGAAAAACAGGATGTTATAGACTATGCACTGACAGGAAGTCAGACTTTTTAATGCAAAGATAGCAAAACGAGACGATCTTATTTTCATTACTAACAATTCGAAAAAAAAAGTGTCTATCTTAATTGAATCTTAAAAGCGCAGGCTGTGTCAATAACAATCCTATAAGACTGGGCGTTCACTGAGTGGATCAGAAATAAAAATAAAGCTGAGTCCTTTTTCAACTTCCCTGCGATCCAGGTTATCGCCGAGTTAGATTAAAGCTGTTCGCAGCAGTTAATTTACCTTTCTATAAAGATTAATGCAAATCGGCTGCTATATGTAAGATGTCGAAGTTATAGTTAGGAATTAAACAAAAAAAGCTAGCAAGATAAGGATTAGAACTGCTTATTAAGTGAAATTAACATGCAAATCAAATACATACGCGAATTCAGTAATATAATTTAATGAATTTTTCAGCAATGATTTCCAACACATCGGATAACGACAATGGATTTGAGAATTTTTGCAACGAACACAAACTAAATACATGTAAGGTACTTGCTCATCGACCAGGGAAGGAAAAGTAAGGTTTTTAGATCCTTTTTTATAATTTACTCGTCACCTAAATCCCTTGAAGGCCCGCAACGAAAATGAGTAATTGAGCTGATTAAAAAACCATGACAGATCACTTTAATTTGAACGCAGACACCTAAAATGCTTTTATAGACACTCTGGTTAAGATAAAATTGTTGTCACATGGTGCTGTTTTTACCATAAAAAGTGAGCAAATTTGATAAAGCGTTAAGATATATAAATATAATTTTCTGTTGTCAGCTGCTTTCCTTAAATTGAATGAGCATTGGGTTGTCTTCCTTACTATTACCGTGATTCTTTTATTTGAGGTTTTAAAGGTGTGGTACAAGAGTTAAATAAAACAACACTATTGAGTCAGCGCTACAGAGATCACGGTGATTCGCGATCCACTATATCAGAAAAACGCTCTTTCGACGTTATTCAGTCACCTTGAAGACTAGTTATTTCTGAGTGTCAAAGGCAAATGATGAACGTATAAGAGCGCGCTTTTTGGTTTCTTATGTCTTTCTTTCAGCGAAGACACATTGATATGGCCGGGCGCTACCAAGACACTCTTAAACTAACTTCGGCGGAGGCGCGACATTTATTTATGGTTATTTTGTTAACCACAAATTGCGAATTTTCTTCGCGTTTTCTCGACAAGGAAAGAGCAAGATTAGTGAATAATATACTTTTAGATATTTTCCTGTTATTTTAACCATTCAAGTTTTCTTACAAACATCGATATTAAAACCAGTTCTTCATACCATATGAATAGCTATATCAATACGATTCTGCCTGTCAGTATCTACTGACATGTCGCCAAAGTCGCCCATCAATAATAATCTTGAGCACTGTTCTCCAATAATCTCTTCTCTAATGGAATATTTTAAATAATTCATTTTAGGAAAAAAAACGTAATCAGCGAGGAAGTTAGACGGGCTTTACAGTAGACTCAATTCACGCAATCATATAATTATAAGAATTTCATAAAACAAGTGCCGTTTCTTTTCTGGCTCAAGCTGCGTTGGATAATATTTTATCCGTAACCGTTTTGATATCAGCTGTTGCTTGGTCGAACAAACAGATTTCACGAGACTCAACGTTGATCAAAAGCACGCAAAAACTGAGGGAAAAAATTGTATAGAGGAAAGCTTCGGTTCGCTTTCGCGCCACTGTTTCTAATATGGGGCAATTGAAATGTCCGAATTATGTTTTGAAGCATTTTAAAATGAAAGGCAGAATTAAGAGACCTGCTTTAATCACAGGGTATATTGTCCTACAGTAAGTGCTTCAGTTAATGTTCACCACTTGCCACTTTGTCTTCCTTAAAGTTGTTCTATAGAACAGTTACAAAGAATTAAAAATCGAGGAGTAAAGATTGCAGAATGGCAATCGAAAGCTCGTGTTTTTAAACTTTTAACCAGAGAACTTCTTTTTTAACTCTTTAGTTACAACGATGTTAGACAGAAATGAGTGAATTGCTTCTAACACGCGAAATACAATCCTTCGTAAGTGCTCCAGTTTGCCAAAGGTATATCTGCTTTGCGATCGTCCTTAAAAGTGTTATCGGAGAAGCTACTATCTACGTATACTGTACTTGGTTTCATTTCAATAGTGGTCAGAGACGATGATAAGAGTCGGTAATGGACAACAACCTAAACAAAATAAATAACTACACCAATTTTGTGTTCACAAGAAACTGGTTTTACAGAGAAGTTTGCTTCAGATTTAGCATGTGCCGATATCGAGTTAACCTGCAACTGAAAGCTCTGCATAAGAAAATGTAGATAAAAAAAATGAGGCAAAAGAAATAACTACACCAATTTTCTTTTCACGAAAAACTCGTTTTACAGAGAAGTTTGCTTCATATTTAGCATTTAGCAGATTTCGAGTTACCTTGCAACTGAAAGGCTCTGCATAATATAAGAAAATGTAGAGAAAAAAAATGACTGAATTAATTCGCAGAGTCTCTTTTCTCTAGACTTCTTTTATTTCTGAGATGAAGCAATCCATATAATGCCTTGTCACGTTATTATGTATCACTCCAATTGACGGAAGTCTGCATGGATGATTCATTAGTTTAGACTGTGAAGCGTTCGCCCAATTTCCGTGTTTATGCGCTTGGTTTTTATCAGGTAAACTGCGCAAACTATTTCAGCAAAGGCGAAGATTGGTTTCAACGAGAAGCTAGAGGAAGACAGCAGGAGCTTATTTTTGTCAGTCTAAGCAGAAGGTACGTCGCAGACGAGAATTACCACTTTTTTCTTCGCGCCCTTCGAAAGCAAAACATTACTTTCAATAGAATTCCGCCAATCAAACAGCGGTATCTTTTCTGTCTGCGAAACTAAGAAGCTTCAAATCCACGGCGAGAATGTTGGAGGCGATGGTAAACTCTTTTGTAAATTTGAATGTGGACAGCGAGGATACGGTTATGATTTTGTTTTGTTGTTTGAGTCCAATTTGGAGTTGTTGTCGGAGGAACGCCTCAGCGGGAAATCTATCGGTATCTTGCAGATGTTTATTTCCTAGAATTTGTTTATCTGCTATATTTTTCAAGCACATTCATGCACGCACATTAGCGTATAACGTGCGCTTAAGTCCAGTCGCGATGCAGCAGAAAAAATGGGAGCACAACCTTCTAAATGTTCACAAACGGTTTTTGTGTTCAACACGACTTCTCCCTGAAAGTGTTGGGAAATGATAATAGTGTCGTTGCAAGCGTCACGACAATTCGGCCTTCTGTCGGTCGACAACCCACTGCGAATTGATTTCATGAAGCAGCAATAAATCAATACTTTACTTCGTTATATTTGAACTGTCCAATATTTGAGTTTCTTCCAGTGATTGTGATTCCATATTCAATTTTTCGCAGCTATCTTCGCTGTTCCCAACATTTTCGCCGTGATTGTGGAGGCGTTTCTGCAGACCAGTATTCCATATAAGATACCGTCAGTCTTTCAAAAGAGCGTTTTGATTTCGAAGATCGCGTGGCCGCAGTGAAAACCCGTGCTAAGCTGCGAGTTCTGTTAAGGCCACAATTCTGGCTCGAGCATAATTTTTCCTAGGGAAAGTAATATGGAAAGAGAAAAGATTCTTTAAAATGATAACTTAATCTTTTTTGGTGATTTCTTCCTTGCAAACTTCACGAAGTCAAAAACCAGAACGCCGGCATATTCTTTCTCCGTTGTGATTTGATTTCTTTGAGTAAAGGTGATAATATCAAATTTTCGGATTAAGATTAATTATATTGCCAACTTGAATTGGTGGCACGGTAAAATTAAGTGCGAATTCCACTTAAGTTTGCGAACTCGCTTAATTCAAGGTAGCAAGACCACCGTCTGTTTTCATGAGACTTCCGGGTGTAATGATTACTCGATCAGCGATGGAAGGAATCGCTAGTGGCAACACGGCCATAAGAGATACCGATTTTTTTTGTAGTTATAGTGTTTGCACGAGCTTGTGTCTGATTTTTGTCACTAACTAAGCAACTCTCAATCTCACTATTGCTGAACAGTTTATTTTAACCAGCACTTCGGTATCACACATTCAGCAGCAGTGCTGTATGAACCTTAAATCGGAAAACTCGATCTATCAATTGCTGAGAACTGCCTTAATTTTAAACCCGATGAAAAACTAAATCGAGGGGAAGGAGAAAAGGCGACCGTCTTTATCAAAATTTTATTATAAAGTGCTTTTCAATTTTTATTATTTCTTTCACCGTCCTGTGGCTTGAGCGATCGTGAGAACGAAAAACGCCAGAAAGCTTATTTACCGGACAGTCTTAGAAAGGGTTTACACTAAGCGGGAGAAATTTGAAAACGCTGCTTTATTCCTACGCCTACTGTCCGCAATAATCCGTCAACAAAACGGAGCTTTTCCAAAACGCTCTTGAAACCGGAGGAATTTGAAAACGCTGGCTTTTCGTTTTCTTTCGACAAAACACATTTTGAAAACGTGTGTTTTCAGAGTGAAATTTCTCCGTCGTTGTGTGTAAGGGGCCTTTATGATTCACAGAAGGGTATTAAAAGAAGCGAGCCACAGCGCGGTACTATGGATCTAGATAAACAGCACAGCTCGACATATGGTCGCCTTCATGGCAAAATTATAATACAGTAGATATTATTAAAACAGGAACAGTTAGCAGTGATGAATATGAGATTGTCTAGCGTTGTTATCTTTTATAAAAAAGTCCGATTTCCTGTAAGTGTAAACATATTAATTATAACATCCTGTTCTACTGTGCCGAAAAGGAAGTCAAAGTTTAAGGCGAATTTCATTATTATTGTTCAATCTTCTTCACTACGTGAGGAAACAAATGCACGATTTCGTTTCATTTTTACTCATCGTGTCCCTGCAGTTAATATAATGTAGCTTCGTCTTTACACCTTTGCTATTTGCGGTTGTGTACTCATGTTTTGCGACACACTTCCAAGTTCCCAAGCTTGCGAAGTCCGAATATCTAATTTATTACCCCGCTGTTTCTCACGGATAATCGTTCATTTCTCGGCTGTCAAGAAGGTCGCTTACTATATAAACAATGTCGATCCTTTAAAAAAAAATTCTATTAAGAAGGAAGTTACCTCTTATTTCGCAGTTCAAAGCCGTTTCTCGCCATTTCTCGTCCGGTTCCTTTACAAGAAGCGCTGACATGACATTTGTATATATTTGTTTCAAACAGCAATCAGCACCAATAGAACGTCATCAGACGAGCATTTTCATAAACCTATTATATTTATACAATCTCGGCAATCTTAAAATACAGCAATGTATATGCAAAATACTGCAAATCAGATTACACACAACTAATTGATCCCCAGACACTAGCTAAGAAGGCTTAATTTGTGCAGTGAACGCTGAAAACAGAGTTTTTGAACCTGTAAAGGTAAAGTTCGCAATCTTAATTTTGCTTCATTTTTTTAAAGCTATTATGCAATACTTTACCGCAATAAGAGAGCATTCTTTTTTCAATTGTCATAATTAATTATTTTCTCAGTCATCGATAAAGTTCTATTTAGCCACACCCAAATGAGTGTATATGAAAAGAACTAAAAGTAATATGAATCAGGGCTCTTTGAGCGTAAGTTCAGTGCCTTACATTAGCTTTATGTTATACTTTATCTCATATTAAATAACAAACCAAAACATGTTTCGGATGAAACATCATCCATCGTCGTTTACACGAGAATATATTTGACTGCAAGATCGTGTAAAATATTACCAAGGCCTCTTGACAGTACAAAGTACGATAATGCTTTCACAAACCACACGGCGACGGTATTTGAAGCTCATATTTTCTTTTATCACCCATCGCTAGTTGTACAAATATCTACTATGTTCTCGGCACCGCTTTCACAGAAAGTGAACTCATGAAGTAAATGATTACATAACGCATTCATATCTTGCAAGCGTCGTTTCAAAACCTTCGAAAAAGCACGTCACACACGAGTGTTCCCTAATAGAAAATAGCGTGACAGACTGTTCTTGGCCATGTTTTGTATTGAAAGCAACCAGGCAAACAGAAGACACGGAAAACCGTTGGATCCATCTCAAACGTCGAATTTTACATGTGCCGAGCTTATTGCGCTTTTGAGTCGACTCAGATGATTAATCACTCAACAGTTAATTCACCGGTTTAACCTAGTGGTATCGAACTTAATTGCTAATTCGACATTAGAATTTTGAAATCTTCGGAGGTTCAGTTTTAAGTACTCCCAGTGGCCGTGGCCTTGATGTCAATCGCAGTAGTGGCCTTCAAATTCATACATGGTGTCTGCCGCTTTGATGACACTGTTATATCGCCTCTGGCCTTCTGGAGTTACATCCTTGTACTCATCTACCTTCTGCCTCTCGCCATCATCTCCATCCTCTACATCATAGTTGCTGCAAATCTGTGGCTCCATGAAGTGCCTGTGGATCATGACGCCAGTGAAAACCAACGACGACAGGAGATCCCCAAGAAAAAAGTTATCAGAATGCTCGTCATTGTTGTGGTGGCGTTTGCAGTCTGTTGGCTTCCAGTGCATGTGTATCAGATGGACTATTCTATAAAAATGAGAGACTTTTGGCCGCCTGCCCTCAAATACTTCTGCTACTGGTTTAACCAGGCTAACAGCGCCATAAATCCGTGGCTCTACATTGTTCTAAACGGAAAGATGAAAGCAGCCTTCACCAAAATGATCCGATCTCGCCGTACAGGAATTCTTAAACAGGAAAATTCTGCCATCACCGCCAAGAGAGGCAAAAATAACTCTTTAAAGAGCTCCTTCCAAACTACCAAACTGTGAATGTCACATAGTGTTTGCGAGACATTGCCTGACTAGTACGCCCAGTGATTAGCGAGACATTGCTTGGAATTGAGTGGCAGATACCACATATTAACTTATGGCAGGTTCAGTAAAGTTATAGAAAGGCATAAACCAAGGTGATTGGAAGTAGTATACCGTCAGAGTTTTACGAAGTGTAGCTAGTCAAACGTATCAGCTATGACAGCCTAGGGAATTAAAACAATGTTATTCCTGTATAGAGGTTTTCATAAAACCAAACCGTATGTGTCGTTTTGTTAATAACTTAATAACTAAAAAACTATTTCATTGCTCTTCCTTACAATAACTGTTTGAGCTCATTTTGAAACCATGCTAAACTAATTGGTAGCCTAACTTCAAAACAATTGCCCTTTTTTTAGTTCACATGTACAATAACCAAGTAGTTTATTATATGGCTATTTCACGAAAATTTCAATTTCTTCTTTGATGTTTAATTTCCTTCGTCCTATCTGGCACGAACTCATTCATAATTTAACGCTATGGATTTGCTGTTCTCTTAAAATTATAGTTCGTCAGGGTAATTTAATTCACTCTCAGAGTGTTCCTCGCCACTCATCGGTCTCAACTGTTTTGGTTTGATTTTGCGGCTCGTAATCGGCCTGTGGGAATTACAATACAAAAGTGCCCAAAAATTAGCAAATCAGAGCGCGCGTTAAATCGAGTACAAGTACAAGCCATATAATGAATGTTAAGCTAATGTCATTTATAGGGCAATGACTTTAACTTGTTAGCTTTTTTTAGATATAATACCTAGCGAAATGTGTTGTTTGCCAAACCTGAACATTTGAAAACACTTGGACAGTACAATCCAAGCCAATCTTCATGTGTAAAGCTTCAAGAGAAATGACGCTTTAATTATTTTGTTGTGTCTTTGAGGACAAAAATCTGAAATCTGAAAATTTGAAAATACTTGGACAGTACAATCCGAGCCAATTCAAATGTGTGAAGCTATAAGAGAAAGCTTTAATAAGTTTGTTTTGTTTTTGAGAACACAAATTAGAGCACTGAACGAAGAGGGGGCAGGGGAGAGGGGGCGGTAGCAGAGAAGGCTGGTTCATTGGATGGAGCTACATTGAAATTGTACAACAAGTGTGTTGATGACCCTGTAAGTACAAATGAAATGATTGTACAGTTTTCCCAATTTTAATTGATCTACTTGAAGCTTTTTAACGGAGAAACCTGTAATTGAAACCTGCCGAACTGAATCTTTACTTTGCAAAATCATTTGAAAATAACCTCTGACGTATCCTAACGTTCCAGTGTTCATGTTGCACAAAAAAAAAAAAATAGGCATGAAAAACAATTAGTTTACCTTCACCATATTTAAGTTCTAGTTTGAAATTGTGCCAAGCCAAAGTATAATTTATTGTTAATTTGATATTCGCATCAATATTTTACTCTTTACTGTAATAAAGCATAAAAACAGTCTTATGATTGTAAGTGTAAAAGCATGCTGAGACTGACATTGAAGGAGGTAAAAAGGCACCGAGCCCTCTATTAATGCACAACAACTCTGTGTTTGTATGGAAAAGATACTAGATGACAGAGATATCGAGTGTGTTTAATGCAACTTAAGTAAAACCCTTAGGGTACTGTAAATAGGGAGCTTAAGCAAACCACGACTGCAACGGAAAAGACAACGCCATTAAACAAAAGGTTTAATGAGTAGAACAATTGCTCTGCACGTGCGTTATAAAACTTTGTACATTTCTTTGCAGTCATCTGCACAACAACAACGTGAAATGTTTAAGTTCTGCGTGTGTTGGAAAACATGAGCTAGAGCGAGTTATTCTCTGTATTTTCACCTAGAATTATATGCTGGCGTTACATATTCAGCTTGAGCAAGTTCTGAGACCAGTAGGCGCACTGAACAGAATAAAAAATATAATATAAAATATAAATTCATTTTTAGCTGGCGTTGTCCTCGGGTATTACCGTCGTCATTGCTTAAGCTCTTTAATGTTAATAAATGTTTGCAGGATTTAAAATTCCAATCCAATGAATGAATGAATCATAAAGCTTCGACCGCTTCACATCCAAAATGGCGGTTGTTTTGAGTAGCTGCGAAATGTTTACATTTTGTGATGTCTTACATAACCCAAAACATAAAACGCAAATAAACTCTCGAGAGTGGAATGGAGACTCAATGCACTATAAAATACAAATAGATGCAAAAACCTACTTCTGTGTCCGGTTAAGAAATGTCACGAGTTGTAAAGTAAAAACCTTCAGAAATTTGATGTTAACGCGTTGAAAGGCCAATCAGAACTAACCAGCTTTGTCCTGCGCGGCCAATATTCTGCATTTCATTGGCTTTTAGCTCGCTTTAACAACGAATGGACGTCACTCAACTTCGATCGCTAGGTTAAGACATTTCGTACCACTTGATACTTACATAGATACAGATCGCTGATTCAACCCTATTTATTATATGGTATAACTGCGTGGGGCCGAGCAGATAAAACTCACAGAAACAAAATCCTACGTCTACAGAAACGTGCCCTTCGCCTCATGTTTTTTTATGATTATAAAACTCATGCAATACCCTGTTTCATTTCATCCAGTTTACTACCTCTAGATCTTCTTTACTTTAAGTCAGTTGCCATCTTAATGCATGACGTCTCAAATAACATATCGCCACTTCAAATAAGTAATTTATTTACTTACCAACATAACATTCATTCACATAATACAAGATCATCAATAAGAGGCAACTTCTTTCTCGAATACTCTAGACTAGACAAGCTGAACATGTCCTTTTCAAGAAACGGTGTCAGAATCTGGAATAACTTATCTAATGAAACTCGCCAAATGTCTAAAGTGAATTTTAAACGTAACATTCACAATATGCTTCTTCAGAAACTAACGGAGGCCAATGAATATATTGATCTACTAGATTTAAATATGCCATAAACTGAACTCAACTACTCATTTTATCCGCGTTATCCTTCTGTATTGTATTCAATGTATTTTAATGTATTATATGACAATTAATTAATTACTTTGTATTGGTAATTGTAATTGTAACTGTATTGTAATTGTAAATATTTTTCTGCTTAGTATCGTATGTCAAAGCTTTAATGTTATGCGTCAAACCACTGCTCGCCTCGAATAGCTGTAGCTACCTGCGAGCAGTCATATTCTATAATTATAAATTTTCTGAATAAACTTGAAACTTGAAACTTGAACTTGATCGATCGTTTTCACGTGACGTCACCGCTTTCTAAAATCCAAAACTAAAGAGCCATCATAGTTTTTATCCTCATGAGGTATAAGAGGCGATATATTTATATCTGTTTAAAATTTTACAGCTCCATAGCGTGCTTTGTTTGGAATCCAGATCAGCTATGGCGGTGCGTGACATAAAGCTGCGATCGTATTTTGTCGAAAAATATTTACCTGAACGTCTCATTATTTGTAGCCTTTTTAGAAGTTAGAGCATTGGGAAAAGTGCTTATCTAAATGCTTGTTTGTTAAGTACTGTTAATTCCACTATCAACTTGATTAAACTCAACGATTTTAATGACTGTAATTCAAGAAAACTACCGATTACAAATCTGTTGTCCCCGATCGACAACTTCAGTCAAACTCAACTCGTCACATGGGTCAAAGTTCATTTCAACTTCAGTGTCCTGCGTGATGTCACGCAACTCCAGACAAAACGGTATCAACAAGTACAGATAGTCAGTCGCCTAGATGGCCGTGTAAGTTCCAGGTGTTTACACTATTTTCCGGCCGCCATGTTGGTGTACAGTTGATGTACATCAACATGGCGTTTCCATACTGAGCTCTGTAAATTTCTGCGAAACATTTCGACGAATATCTGCGGTTTGGGAAAACGCGCAGACCTAAAACTTGGAGAAGTGTCTTCTTTATTTAGTTCCAATAAGATCACAATTTCTTGACTTTATCCACTGAATGGTTTTCGATTTATTTTTTTAATGCGTGACAGTGAAAACGATCTGTTCACTTGCGTCGACTTGCGTGCAAACTTAATCTCAATTACAAGTGAACGCAAATGCACGCAAGACCCAAGCCAAAGGAACTCGCAAGTGCAGACAAGTTTTCAACTTGCGTCTACTTGCGAGTCCGTTTGGCAATGGCGTAACACAGTATGGCCTCGAGTTAGAGGGAAGTGTGAGTCTACGAGCTAATAGGAAGAAGAAAAGGGATCACTATGCGAAAAAAACCTTTAATTGTATTCTAATTCAGAAGACGCGCGTTATTATGAAAATAAACAGAATGTCGCTTATGTAACCTGCTTCTCAATCAAACGTAAAACAATGGTAAGAAAATGAAAATTCTGACAGTCCTGACCAGAATTAAAAATACTATTTTCACTTCCATTATCAGTTCTTGTATGCTATCGACAAAAGTGTATATATATATATTTTTTTTCGTTTTCGTTTATTGATATTTAATCGAAAGAGGAGACATTCCTTATTACAGCCGAGTTAAGACTTCCTGTCAAAGACTAGTACTATTACTAGATTAAACAACCAAACGAGAAAAACACCGCCCAAATTGTTCGTCGATCTTTCTTAGGAGTTTTTCCCCACGTTGATAACTTCCGCGGGTGCTGGATTTAATATTTTGGTATTTGATACAAAATTTTTAGTTCATTTTCACAAAAATTTTCTAAACCGAATTCCTTACAAACCTATACCTGCTGTATGAAATTAAATTTTCACTATTGATTTTCACTGTTTTGTGGTTTAAAACATTTATATTGGCTAGTGACTGGATAGATAATGTTAACTTGCATCAAGCTATTGGCTACTAGTAAAAGATAATATAAAAAACCAGAAGGCATTCAGTTTGTTTACTCACCTAACCTTGGTAATAATGATAAGTGAAATATCTTTCTATTTAAGTCCGTACGAGTCAGTGATTTCAATCGACCAGGATATAAACTTCATAATGTCTTATTCTCCTGAATATTTCTAATGTTACATCTTCTGTGATTATCTACTGGAAAAATTGAGTCCCTTCTTGGTAAATAAATTGAAAACTTCTTTTTGTAATATTAATATTATTTGTTTTTCGTGCACCTTGCATAAACTATTAGCGGAAACTAAACAAAGGTGCGCTAAGAGTAAACATAGCACTTCTGTTTTTACTTCAGAATCTTGATCTTGGGACCGTGAATCAGCCTATTCAATATCTTTTCTTGATGTGTGTTAATTTTTTCAGTGACAATTCATTGTTGCAGGGTTAAATTGTAAATAGCTTTAATTTTATGAAGATAAAAATAAATTTAAATATGTAAATCATGTCCCCAACTTTTTCCTAAAGCTAAATACTCTTTGACACGTTAATAGTGTCTTTCATTCACTCAAGAATACTCTTCGATGTTTAACCAGTATGCGCCATTACTTTAGGATCCAACCCGTGTTTGCTATGCATTAAAATCATAGACTATATCATTTACTGAGTATTCTTTTTTTTTTGATGAAACGCCCTTTTATTGGCTAAAGCATCAGCGCTAAAGAGAGTTAAGGCCCATTCCAAACTACCCTGGAGAAATTTTAAAAACGCAGCTTTATTTCTACGGTTTGGCCTACCGTCCACACTAATCCGTCACGAAAACGGAGCTTTTTGAAAATGCAAGCTTTGTGTTTTAGTGTGGAAAGAAAACGGAGCTTTTCGAAAATGATGACATCACGATAATGATGTGATTTCCCAGCCCGTTTTCCAAACACAATTCCAAAATGACTGGCGATTGTTGCTTTTGAAATTCCCCAGGCGATAGAGTCCCTCTCCAGAAAAATGAAACATAACTCGGCAAGGGTGGAAAATTCGATTTCTGTCATATTTTATGGTAGATAGGCTAGGGCAATGCAAAAGCTACTGGATATACTTTTTATTGGCAAAATTACCCGGCAAATTCCGTTAAAATCGTCTTTTGACGCACAAATTTATTAAACAAGTTCTATAGACCCATAAAATATGAGCAAAATGGAATTTTCGACCATTGCCGCTAAATTAAGAATTTGTCTTTCCCTACTGAGTTATAATCACACTAATAAGTTAAAAATAAAAATAGAACTCACTTTGGTCAATTTCTGACCCCGTAGTTGTCATAAATCATTGGCCAATGTGAAAGAAATGTAAACATCAATAAAAAAATAGTTCTGATCATGGACGTTGCTTGCTCCGCCTGTGTAATGGGTTTTATGACAGTTTTTAACTCTATGTTAACACATGAAAGGCAGACATCTGCTTCCTAACAGCAGCCTTGGCATCGCGATCGCGTTTCGCATTTTCAGATTACAAAGGTAGGTACAATTCTTCATTTATTTGCTCAGAGCCGCGTTAAAAAATTACTCCGTATTGTAGTAATTTTCCCATTTTACCTATGAGCATGGTGACTAAGCTTCAGCTGTCGATCTTGCTAAAATCCAGATTCAGTTGCCGTTTGTAATATACATAAAGCAAACCTGCTTTAGAGCCGATCTTTTTCTACAATCTCATTTAACAATGAAATTTCCGGCGATTTCTTAGCTACGCTCTCTCTCTCTCTATAGATATATATAAGAATGTAGTTTGTAAGAATATCGAGGGTTCAATTTGAAAAATTTTATAACAATTTAAGAACAAACACGAGGTTGACATCTTGAAAATAGTACAATTTTATGAGTTGAAATTTTGTAAATACGTTTATGCTTTTAACTAAACCAATGTTTTTAACTAACCATAAAATTCTTACTTTCTCTAAGAGTCAAAATTAGCCAAAACGCAAAAAAAAAACAGCGCTACCCGCGTTAGCCTGTAGAACAGGCGTAATTTTTTGCTCATTTGAGGCGAGCGCGAAGCGCGAGTTGCGTGCGAGGGAAGGAGCGCTAAAAAATCCCGCCTGTAGTCACACCATTGTTTATGCTCTTCCAACCGTTCCCCTGGCGAACGGTTTCTGCTGATTGGTTACTTTTATTGGTTAATCCGTCAACAAAACGGAGCTTTTCCAAAACGCTCTTGAAACCGGAGGAATTTGAAAACGCTGGCTTTTCGTTTTCTTTCGACAAAACACATTTTGAAAACGTGTGTTTTCAGAGTGAAATTTCTCCGTCGTTGTGTGTAAGGGGCCTTTATGATTCACAGAAGGGTATTAAAAGAAGCGAGCCACAGCGCGGTACTATGGATCTAGATAAACAGCACAGCTCGACATATGGTCGCCTTCATGGCAAAATTATAATACAGTAGATATTATTAAAACAGGAACAGTTAGCAGTGATGAATATGAGATTGTCTAGCGTTGTTATCTTTTATAAAAAAGTCCGATTTCCTGTAAGTGTAAACATATTAATTATAACATCCTGTTCTACTGTGCCGAAAAGGAAGTCAAAGTTTAAGGCGAATTTCATTATTATTGTTCAATCTTCTTCACTACGTGAGGAAACAAATGCACGATTTCGTTTCATTTTTACTCATCGTGTCCCTGCAGTTAATATAATGTAGCTTCGTCTTTACACCTTTGCTATTTGCGGTTGTGTACTCATGTTTTGCGACACACTTCCAAGTTCCCAAGCTTGCGAAGTCCGAATATCTAATTTATTACCCCGCTGTTTCTCACGGATAATCGTTCATTTCTCGGCTGTCAAGAAGGTCGCTTACTATATAAACAATGTCGATCCTTTAAAAAAAAATTCTATTAAGAAGGAAGTTACCTCTTATTTCGCAGTTCAAAGCCGTTTCTCGCCATTTCTCGTCCGGTTCCTTTACAAGAAGCGCTGACATGACATTTGTATATATTTGTTTCAAACAGCAATCAGCACCAATAGAACGTCATCAGACGAGCATTTTCATAAACCTATTATATTTATACAATCTCGGCAATCTTAAAATACAGCAATGTATATGCAAAATACTGCAAATCAGATTACACACAACTAATTGATCCCCAGACACTAGCTAAGAAGGCTTAATTTGTGCAGTGAACGCTGAAAACAGAGTTTTTGAACCTGTAAAGGTAAAGTTCGCAATCTTAATTTTGCTTCATTTTTTTAAAGCTATTATGCAATACTTTACCGCAATAAGAGAGCATTCTTTTTTCAATTGTCATAATTAATTATTTTCTCAGTCATCGATAAAGTTCTATTTAGCCACACCCAAATGAGTGTATATGAAAAGAACTAAAAGTAATATGAATCAGGGCTCTTTGAGCGTAAGTTCAGTGCCTTACATTAGCTTTATGTTATACTTTATCTCATATTAAATAACAAACCAAAACATGTTTCGGATGAAACATCATCCATCGTCGTTTACACGAGAATATATTTGACTGCAAGATCGTGTAAAATATTACCAAGGCCTCTTGACAGTACAAAGTACGATAATGCTTTCACAAACCACACGGCGACGGTATTTGAAGCTCATATTTTCTTTTATCACCCATCGCTAGTTGTACAAATATCTACTATGTTCTCGGCACCGCTTTCACAGAAAGTGAACTCATGAAGTAAATGATTACATAACGCATTCATATCTTGCAAGCGTCGTTTCAAAACCTTCGAAAAAGCACGTCACACACGAGTGTTCCCTAATAGAAAATAGCGTGACAGACTGTTCTTGGCCATGTTTTGTATTGAAAGCAACCAGGCAAACAGAAGACACGGAAAACCGTTGGATCCATCTCAAACGTCGAATTTTACATGTGCCGAGCTTATTGCGCTTTTGAGTCGACTCAGATGATTAATCACTCAACAGTTAATTCACCGGTTTAACCTAGTGGTATCGAACTTAATTGCTAATTCGACATTAGAATTTTGAAATCTTCGGAGGTTCAGTTTTAAGTACTCCCAGTGGCCGTGGCCTTGATGTCAATCGCAGTAGTGGCCTTCAAATTCATACATGGTGTCTGCCGCTTTGATGACACTGTTATATCGCCTCTGGCCTTCTGGAGTTACATCCTTGTACTCATCTACCTTCTGCCTCTCGCCATCATCTCCATCCTCTACATCATAGTTGCTGCAAATCTGTGGCTCCATGAAGTGCCTGTGGATCATGACGCCAGTGAAAACCAACGACGACAGGAGATCCCCAAGAAAAAAGTTATCAGAATGCTCGTCATTGTTGTGGTGGCGTTTGCAGTCTGTTGGCTTCCAGTGCATGTGTATCAGATGGACTATTCTATAAAAATGAGAGACTTTTGGCCGCCTGCCCTCAAATACTTCTGCTACTGGTTTAACCAGGCTAACAGCGCCATAAATCCGTGGCTCTACATTGTTCTAAACGGAAAGATGAAAGCAGCCTTCACCAAAATGATCCGATCTCGCCGTACAGGAATTCTTAAACAGGAAAATTCTGCCATCACCGCCAAGAGAGGCAAAAATAACTCTTTAAAGAGCTCCTTCCAAACTACCAAACTGTGAATGTCACATAGTGTTTGCGAGACATTGCCTGACTAGTACGCCCAGTGATTAGCGAGACATTGCTTGGAATTGAGTGGCAGATACCACATATTAACTTATGGCAGGTTCAGTAAAGTTATAGAAAGGCATAAACCTGATTGGAAGTAGTATACCGTCAGAGTTTTACGAAGTGTAGCTAGTCAAACGTATCAGCTATGACAGCCTAGGGAATTAAAACAATGTTATTCCTGTATAGAGGTTTTCATAAAACCAAACCGTATGTGTCGTTTTGTTAATAACTTAATAACTAAAAAACTATTTCATTGCTCTTCCTTACAATAACTGTTTGAGCTCATTTTGAAACCATGCTAAACTAATTGGTAGCCTAACTTCAAAACAATTGCCCTTTTTTTAGTTCACATGTACAATAACCAAGTAGTTTATTATATGGCTATTTCACGAAAATTTCAATTTCTTCTTTGATGTTTAATTTCCTTCGTCCTATCTGGCACGAACTCATTCATAATTTAACGCTATGGATTTGCTGTTCTCTTAAAATTATAGTTCGTCAGGGTAATTTAATTCACTCTCAGAGTGTTCCTCGCCACTCATCGGTCTCAACTGTTTTGGTTTGATTTTGCGGCTCGTAATCGGCCTGTGGGAATTACAATACAAAAGTGCCCAAAAATTAGCAAATCAGAGCGCGCGTTAAATCGAGTACAAGTACAAGCCATATAATGAATGTTAAGCTAATGTCATTTATAGGGCAATGACTTTAACTTGTTAGCTTTTTTTAGATATAATACCTAGCGAAATGTGTTGTTTGCCAAACCTGAACATTTGAAAACACTTGGACAGTACAATCCAAGCCAATCTTCATGTGTAAAGCTTCAAGAGAAATGACGCTTTAATTATTTTGTTGTGTCTTTGAGGACAAAAATCTGAAATCTGAAAATTTGAAAATACTTGGACAGTACAATCCGAGCCAATTCAAATGTGTGAAGCTATAAGAGAAAGCTTTAATAAGTTTGTTTTGTTTTTGAGAACACAAATTAGAGCACTGAACGAAGAGGGGGCAGGGGAGAGGGGGCGGTAGCAGAGAAGGCTGGTTCATTGGATGGAGCTACATTGAAATTGTACAACAAGTGTGTTGATGACCCTGTAAGTACAAATGAAATGATTGTACAGTTTTCCCAATTTTAATTGATCTACTTGAAGCTTTTTAACGGAGAAACCTGTAATTGAAACCTGCCGAACTGAATCTTTACTTTGCAAAATCATTTGAAAATAACCTCTGACGTGTCCTAACGTTCCAGTGTTCATGTTGCACAAAAAAAAAAAAAATAGGCATGAAAAACAATTAGTTTACCTTCACCATATTTAAGTTCTAGTTTGAAATTGTGCCAAGCCAAAGTATAATTTATTGTTAATTTGATATTCGCATCAATATTTTACTCTTTACTGTAATAAAGCATAAAAACAGTCTTATGATTGTAAGTGTAAAAGCATGCTGAGACTGACATTGAAGGAGGTAAAAAGGCACCGAGCCCTCTATTAATGCACAACAACTCTGTGTTTGTATGGAAAAGATACTAGATGACAGAGATATCGAGTGTGTTTAATGCAACTTAAGTAAAACCCTTAGGGTACTGTAAATAGGGAGCTTAAGCAAACCACGACTGCAACGGAAAAGACAACGCCATTAAACAAAAGGTTTAATGAGTAGAACAATTGCTCTGCACGTGCGTTATAAAACTTTGTACATTTCTTTGCAGTCATCTGCACAACAACAACGTGAAATGTTTAAGTTCTGCGTGTGTTGGAAAACATGAGCTAGAGCGAGTTATTCTCTGTATTTTCACCTAGAATTATATGCTGGCGTTACATATTCAGCTTGAGCAAGTTCTGAGACCAGTAGGCGCACTGAACAGAATAAAAAATATAATATAAAATATAAATTCATTTTTAGCTGGCGTTGTCCTCGGGTATTACCGTCGTCATTGCTTAAGCTCTTTAATGTTAATAAATGTTTGCAGGATTTAAAATTCCAATCCAATGAATGAATGAATCATAAAGCTTCGACCGCTTCACATCCAAAATGGCGGTTGTTTTGAGTAGCTGCGAAATGTTTACATTTTGTGATGTCTTACATAACCCAAAACATAAAACGCAAATAAACTCTCGAGAGTGGAATGGAGACTCAATGCACTATAAAATACAAATAGATGCAAAAACCTACTTCTGTGTCCGGTTAAGAAATGTCACGAGTTGTAAAGTAAAAACCTTCAGAAATTTGATGTTAACGCGTTGAAAGGCCAATCAGAACTAACCAGCTTTGTCCTGCGCGGCCAATATTCTGCATTTCATTGGCTTTTAGCTCGCTTTAACAACGAATGGACGTCACTCAACTTCGATCGCTAGGTTAAGACATTTCGTACCACTTGATACTTACATAGATACAGATCGCTGATTCAACCCTATTTATTATATGGTATAACTGCGTGGGGCCGAGCAGATAAAACTCACAGAAACAAAATCCTACGTCTACAGAAACGTGCCCTTCGCCTCATGTTTTTTTGTGATTATAAAACTCATGCAATACCCTGTTTCATTTCATCCAGTTTACTACCTCTAGATCTTCTTTACTTTAAGTCAGTTGCCATCTTAATGCATGACGTCTCAAATAACATATCGCCACTTCAAATAAGTAATTTATTTACTTACCAACATAACATTCATTCACATAATACAAGATCATCAATAAGAGGCAACTTCTTTCTCGAATACTCTAGACTAGACAAGCTGAACATGTCCTTTTCAAGAAACGGTGTCAGAATCTGGAATAACTTATCTAATGAAACTCGCCAAATGTCTAAAGTGAATTTTAAACGTAACATTCACAATATGCTTCTTCAGAAACTAACGGAGGCCAATGAATATATTGATCTACTAGATTTAAATATGCCATAAACTGAACTCAACTACTCATTTTATCCGCGTTATCCTTCTGTATTGTATTCAATGTATTTTAATGTATTATATGACAATTAATTAATTACTTTGTATTGGTAATTGTAATTGTAACTGTATTGTAATTGTAAATATTTTTCTGCTTAGTATCGTATGTCAAAGCTTTAATGTTATGCGTCAAACCACTGCTCGCCTCGAATAGCTGTAGCTACCTGCGAGCAGTGGTAAATCATATTCTATAATTATAAATTTTCTGAATAAACTTGAAACTTGAAACTTGAACTTGATCGATCGTTTTCACGTGACGTCACCGCTTTCTAAAATCCAAAACTAAAGAGCCATCATAGTTTTTATCCTCATGAGGTATAAGAGGCGATATATTTATATCTGTTTAAAATTTTACAGCTCCATAGCGTGCTTTGTTTGGAATCCAGATCAGCTATGGCGGTGCGTGACATAAAGCTGCGATCGTATTTTGTCGAAAAATATTTACCTGAACGTCTCATTATTTGTAGCCTTTTTAGAAGTTAGAGCATTGGGAAAAGTGCTTATCTAAATGCTTGTTTGTTAAGTACTGTTAATTCCACTATCAACTTGATTAAACTCAACGATTTTAATGACTGTAATTCAAGAAAACTACCGATTACAAATCTGTTGTCCCCGATCGACAACTTCAGTCAAACTCAACTCGTCACATGGGTCAAAGTTCATTTCAACTTCAGTGTCCTGCGTGATGTCACGCAACTCCAGACAAAACGGTATCAACAAGTACAGATAGTCAGTCGCCTAGATGGCCGTGTAAGTTCCAGGTGTTTACACTATTTTCCGGCCGCCATGTTGGTGTACAGTTGATGTACATCAACATGGCGTTTCCATACTGAGCTCTGTAAATTTCTGCGAAACATTTCGACGAATATCTGCGGTTTGGGAAAACGCGCAGACCTAAAACTTGGAGAAGTGTCTTCTTTATTTAGTTCCAATAAGATCACAATTTCTTGACTTTATCCACTGAATGGTTTTCGATTTATTTTTTTAATGCGTGACAGTGAAAACGATCTGTTCACTTGCGTCGACTTGCGTGCAAACTTAATCTCAATTACAAGTGAACGCAAATGCACGCAAGACCCAAGCCAAAGGAACTCGCAAGTGCAGACAAGTTTTCAACTTGCGTCTACTTGCGAGTCCGTTTGGCAATGGCGTAACACAGTATGGCCTCGAGTTAGAGGGAAGTGTGAGTCTACGAGCTAATAGGAAGAAGAAAAGGGATCACTATGCGAAAAAAACCTTTAATTGTATTCTAATTCAGAAGACGCGCGTTATTATGAAAATAAACAGAATGTCGCTTATGTAACCTGCTTCTCAATCAAACGTAAAACAATGGTAAGAAAATGAAAATTCTGACAGTCCTGACCAGAATTAAAAATACTATTTTCACTTCCATTATCAGTTCTTGTATGCTATCGACAAAAGTGTATATATATATATTTTTTTTCGTTTTCGTTTATTGATATTTAATCGAAAGAGGAGACATTCCTTATTACAGCCGAGTTAAGACTTCCTGTCAAAGACTAGTACTATTACTAGATTAAACAACCAAACGAGAAAAACACCGCCCAAATTGTTCGTCGATCTTTCTTAGGAGTTTTTCCCCACGTTGATAACTTCCGCGGGTGCTGGATTTAATATTTTGGTATTTGATACAAAATTTTTAGTTCATTTTCACAAAAATTTTCTAAACCGAATTCCTTACAAACCTATACCTGCTGTATGAAATTAAATTTTCACTATTGATTTTCACTGTTTTGTGGTTTAAAACATTTATATTGGCTAGTGACTGGATAGATAATGTTAACTTGCATCAAGCTATTGGCTACTAGTAAAAGATAATATAAAAAACCAGAAGGCATTCAGTTTGTTTACTCACCTAACCTTGGTAATAATGATAAGTGAAATATCTTTCTATTTAAGTCCGTACGAGTCAGTGATTTCAATCGACCAGGATATAAACTTCATAATGTCTTATTCTCCTGAATATTTCTAATGTTACATCTTCTGTGATTATCTACTGGAAAAATTGAGTCCCTTCTTGGTAAATAAATTGAAAACTTCTTTTTGTAATATTAATATTATTTGTTTTTCGTGCACCTTGCATAAACTATTAGCGGAAACTAAACAAAGGTGCGCTAAGAGTAAACATAGCACTTCTGTTTTTACTTCAGAATCTTGATCTTGGGACCGTGAATCAGCCTATTCAATATCTTTTCTTGATGTGTGTTAATTTTTTCAGTGACAGTTCATTGTTGCAGGGTTAAATTGTAAATAGCTTTAATTTTATGAAGATAAAAATAAATTTAAATATGTAAATCATGTCCCCAACTTTTTCCTAAAGCTAAATACTCTTTGACACGTTAATAGTGTCTTTCATTCACTCAAGAATACTCTTCGATGTTTAACCAGTATGCGCCATTACTTTAGGATCCAACCCGTGTTTGCTATGCATTAAAATCATAGACTATATCATTTACTGAGTATTCTTTTTTTTTTGATGAAACGCCCTTTTATTGGCTAAAGCATCAGCGCTAAAGAGAGTTAAGGCCCATTCCAAACTACCCTGGAGAAATTTTAAAAACGCAGCTTTATTTCTACGGTTTGGCCTACCGTCCACACTAATCCGTCACGAAAACGGAGCTTTTTGAAAATGCAAGCTTTGTGTTTTAGTGTGGAAAGAAAACGGAGCTTTTCGAAAATGATGACATCACGATAATGATGTGATTTCCCAGCCCGTTTTCCAAACACAATTCCAAAATGACTGGCGATTGTTGCTTTTGAAATTCCCCAGGCGATAGAGTCCCTCTCCAGAAAAATGAAACATAACTCGGCAAGGGTGGAAAATTCGATTTCTGTCATATTTTATGGTAGATAGGCTAGGGCAATGCAAAAGCTACTGGATATACTTTTTATTGGCAAAATTACCCGGCAAATTCCGTTAAAATTGTCTTTTGACGCACAAATTTATTAAACAAGTTCTATAGACCCATAAAATATGAGCAAAATGGAATTTTCGACCATTGCCGCTAAATTAAGAATTTGTCTTTCCCTACTGAGTTATAATCACACTAATAAGTTAAAAATAAAAATAGAACTCACTTTGGTCAATTTCTGACCCCGTAGTTGTCATAAATCATTGGCCAATGTGAAAGAAATGTAAACATCAATAAAAAAATAGTTCTGATCATGGACGTTGCTTGCTCCGCCTGTGTAATGGGTTTTATGACAGTTTTTAACTCTATGTTAACACATGAAAGGCAGACATCTGCTTCCTAACAGCAGCCTTGGCATCGCGATCGCGTTTCGCATTTTCAGATTACAAAGGTAGGTACAATTCTTCATTTATTTGCTCAGAGCCGCGTTAAAAAATTACTCCGTATTGTAGTAATTTTCCCATTTTACCTATGAGCATGGTGACTAAGCTTCAGCTGTCGATCTTGCTAAAATCCAGATTCAGTTGCCGTTTGTAATATACATAAAGCAAACCTGCTTTAGAGCCGATCTTTTTCTACAATCTCATTTAACAATGAAATTTCCGGCGATTTCTTAGCTACGCTCTCTCTCTCTCTATAGATATATATAAGAATGTAGTTTGTAAGAATATCGAGGGTTCAATTTGAAAAATTTTATAACAATTTAAGAACAAACACGAGGTTGACATCTTGAAAATAGTACAATTTTATGAGTTGAAATTTTGTAAATACGTTTATGCTTTTAACTAAACCAATGTTTTTAACTAACCATAAAATTCTTACTTTCTCTAAGAGTCAAAATTAGCCAAAACGCAAAAAAAAAACAGCGCTACCCGGGTTAGCCTGTAGAACAGGCGTAATTTTTTGCTCATTTGAGGCGAGCGCGAAGCGCGAGTTGCGTGCGAGGGAAGGAGCGCTAAAAAATCCCGCCTGTAGTCACACCATTGTTTATGCTCTTCCAACCGTTCCCCTGGCGAACGGTTTCTGCTGATTGGTTACTTTATAGATTGATTTTCGCTGATTGGTTACTTTACTTCACTTTACTGTACATCACGTGATCACGTACAGTGTTTTGAATCAACAACAGATCGATTCGCGCTAAATTTAACTGGAATTAGGTCCAATAGGACTCCTCCAGTCCCAGTAGCTCTTCGTTTATTTCTGAAGTTGCCTCCTTGGCCTTCCTCACCTGCATGAAATTGCCTGCGACCCTTAAATGAGTTAGTTATTGACTTCAGAAGACAAAACGAAACCGAATAAAATAAATAAAATTTGAGAAAACAAGGGAAAGTAAGAGCGAAAGGCGCTAGTAAAAGCCAATTTAAAAACAAGAAATCTGATAGTTTCTTCACCGCGCGCCGCTTGACAAAATAATAATAATAATAATAATAATAATAATACAGTGCAGTGAATGAAAGATGAAAGTTGTAAATAAAACAGATGAACAAGCCAATAATTTTGAGATAAATCGTATGTTATATTAGCGCAAACTTAGTTCTTTTCTCAGGGGTTATGTGGTAGCTGAATAAGACTTAAATGTATATTTTAACGAAGCGAATAAACTAAACAAGCATACCCCGGAGCTCGCCGTAAATTAATTATTCAGAAATTCAGCGTACAAAAATACTGGTCAATTTAAAACCTAAAATTCCCAAATAAAGGCAACCAAAGGAAAGAAACGCGACAGGAAGTTCAGTACCAATAAATTTTCATTCATGATGAGGAGAAAAACCTATCTAAAAGCAAAAAATGTTCGAAATTTCGCAGACGTGCTTCTCTGCATGGCAGCCGTGTTCAAATTAATTCTTCACGCTGAAGCGAAAGCTTGAGTTTACCGGCAACTTTGGCAGTCATTTTATCGGCCGCGGCCTTACCAGTTGTTCCAAAAGTTGAATTCAACTTTGAAGTAATACTGTACATTACCATTTTGGTTTTCTTAAGTCCAGGAAGCTGCTTTAAATATCAAAACTCAAAGCACACAGATCGTCATGTTATTCGAGGCTGTTGAAGGAAGGAAAAATTCTTCACCAGAAAGGTTTGAGAGGACTTTGTGTAGCCTAATATTCCATTCTGAGGGCACTTAAACATTGATTTGTGTTTTTCCCATCTATTGTTAGTCCCAAAGAAGTAATTTATCCGTTTTAGGGATGAGAACAAGACCTTGTGAGTTTTCATGTAAGATTTGGCCCACAACGCGCCGTGATCACTACTGTTTTCCTAACACTGTGATTGGCTGGTCATTTAGGGTGTGTCTGGGGGCGGAAGAGCTCAAACAATGGTGTGACTACAGCGAATTTTTCTCCCCTCGCGCTTCGCGCTCGTTCTCGCGCTTCGCGCGCGCGCTCGTGTATCGCGCTGGCGCCCCTAATTCGCCTGTTCTGCAGGCTATATTTCTGTAAGAAGTTTATATGCGTTATATCAGGCTGCACACGTCTGACTCTAAAATTACATTAACACCATCCAATCACCAAATACATTCGAAAACAGAAATGTTATAAGAATCTTCACAAACTATTTTTCAGCCTAAAATCAGCAGAAAAATAAGATTATTCAAACTCGGCCGAAAACAAAAACCAATATTCTCATTGAAAAAGAGCGTACCAGCTAAATTTTCAGGCCATTTCTTAGCTATCGACAAATTTACAGATCTTAAATTTCAGCTGTCAATTTTTCAGCTGTTTCTTCTTTGCCGAGAGTTAAAATTCTGAATTTTACTTTGTGAGTAATTACTTCCAAAACAAAGATTTTGTGCAGAAATTCGAATTTATATGAAACTTTATGGAAAGATAGATTGATAAACTTTTCTGGAACTGATAGTGAACGAGAATAAGCGCTGGAAAAGCTGAAGTTTTTGCTCGCCGATTGTCAGATATTATAGTTTTCGAGAACCGTCATGGTGCCGTTACCTTGATAAACAAAGGAAATGACGAAATGGATTTTATCATAGTCTGGGGCCATTGTAAACTTTCTGTTCATGTACAGTCTTTCAGTTTCGTTGCGACCGATTCCGCCCCCGAATCCCTGCATTTCCCCGTCAAAGTACTTTTGAATTAATAAATATTGCTGGTTTTCAGTGTCACGCCATTCAAAAAAAAAAAATCAAACCGTTCAGTAGAGTAAATAAGTCCAGAATCTGAGAAAAAAAGAAGGTAAGTATGCAAAGACTCTCGCCAAGATTCAGGTCACAATAACCTTTCTTATGCAAGATATGCGGAGAAACTTTTTACCCGAATTTATAGAGATTTGTATGAAGAAGCCATGTGGGTGCCCATCCAGATGGGCACCAACATGGCGGCTGAAAACCAACTGAAACATCTGTCACTGAGTTTTGCTACAAAAGCGTGGATTTGTCTCCCGAGGAACTCAAAAACATTAAAATAATACTTTTGCTAATACAAGAACTGTTCAGATAGCCAAATTCCACGAATTAAGTCCTGAATAAGTCACTTTTTAGCCAACACGGCCGTCATGTAAATGTCGCGTCACGCAGAAGCTTAAGAAATTTAATCGTGGTCTATCACAAAACTAAGAACCCATTCTGAGCAAAAATGTTTATGGATATTAGTTTTTAGCCGCTCTTATACATCATGAAAGTAAAATATCAGTTGTTAGTTAGAGTTAGACACTAGTTTGAATTTTAGTGACGTCCTATGAAAACCGGCAATACTTCCGCCTTCCCCCGATAACCTTTTCTTTTCCTTTCTTAAAAATTTTGTAGCATGAAATGTTTTCGTCGCTTTGATCTGCCGATTTTGTCTCCGGTGCGTCCGGCGCTGAGTGTGTGCTTTCATTCTTTCAGTCGCTGTGATTGGTTTGTCGCGTCGTCTCGTGATTTTGATGAGAATGAGCAACTTGATCATGAAAGTACAAAAAATTTTCCTCTGTTTGTCAAGCTTTTTCCATAGCTGCTTCATAAAAGTGATAGACCACTCTTTCTATGGGTTTACCGACGTAAGAAACGACTTGGGATGTTGGGAGAACACTCCAAAAGCTTGTAAATCACGAGCCGATAGGCGAGTGATTTACAAGCTTCTCTCGTGTTCTCCCAACATCCCGCGTGGTTTATTGCGACGGTAAACCCATAGAAAGAGTGGTCTTTTGCTTAAATATACTATTTATTTCTTCACTTATCATTTCCTACATGTTATTCGTTTTCATTTGTCAATTCATTGATTCGTTTTCATTTATTGGAGTCGAAACTATATCAATTGATATTTTAATCGAGACAGGAAATGTTTCGGCCACTGAGGTGAAAGTTGCATATTCCTATTACATACAGCTGACTTTAGACTTCCTGTAATAATTCACCGTTAACTCTCAGCTTGGTAAAGTCTGTTAACTGATATCGTCACAGCTCTATCTAAGTGCTAAGATGTACACAAAACTATTTTACCAGCCATTTAGACGACAGATTTTACTTGTTGACAATTTGAGAGAAAATATTTCAGCTACTGAGGTTAAAGCTGCAATTCCTCACAACCGAGCAAGTTTTCCTGTAATAATTAAACGATAGATTTTGAGTTTGGTAACTTTTGTTAACTGATATCGTCTCAGCTCTAAGTGCTGAGATGTATTAAGACGACATTAACCCGACAGATCGTACATGAAAAGAATTCGAGTTTTAATTAAAATATGAATTAGTAATTTAAATGTCTATGTGTTGGTGGCAAGCGAAATATATCACCAATTCCACTGCAAGGTCAAATTACGAGAAACTAACAAACATATCACGGTCACCTGCCTATAATTCGACATTCATGACAGGTCGCGGGCGCCTGATAGCTAAATGAAATTAAACGTGGGAATGTGTCTTTGGCAAACGAAAGTACACTGAGCGACAGCCAACAAGGTCAGCTCGTTTTCACCGTTATTTCAACTCAGAAGTCTCATCTACAACCGCTACGGTGAGGTACTTACTGTTTAGTGATTTCTTTTCTTTCATTTTGTTTTCACTTATAACCTCGGTTAACTGAAGTTGTGCAGCAGAACAAAGTGATGACCATCTGTTTTTCGTTGTTTACAGATGCAGCTTTATTCTAGGCATAAGAAGCTAAGTTCTGAAAGATTTTCAGTCAGGATGAGATACAAAATCTTACCTTTCCGTTCAATGTTTTGCATGTGCCGGATTTCGACGAACTTAAAAAGAACTTTTAACTCTAATCCCCTCACGGCGCAGGCGGATTCGATCTAGGGTGTTACTGCTAAATGTGGGTTTCTCTGTATAAACCTTGGTTTAAACAAAGAAAATTCTGTCGTATAGTGAAAAGATGAATAAAAAGATCATGTAGCTTTTTCCCAGGAAGGAAAACTCTCTCGTCGCCATCAATTTTTGTATAAGTTAGAATTTTAATTTAACGGATATTGGGATATTACGGCGACCGTTGAAACGGCCGAATTACTGCGCCTTTTAATAACATGCGGACTCTAAAATCCAAAGCATGTTATGATTATTGAAAGGCGCAGTAAACACTGTCGAATTTGAATTAATCTGACTATTTACAGTCATGCGTAAACACCGGATTTGGCAAATAAATATTATATTTCTTCCTGTCAGTTTTTACTCGTGGATATGTATACATCCACGAGATACTGAATGTGGTTTTGCATGCAATGCCAAAGAATCTCCCACTCACTTTTTGACTGGAAGGAATACCGGATTTGAACATCAGTAGATAATACTTGAACCGGTTTTAAGCCCTGGTCAAACGGCGCATGATAGTCGATGATAGCTGACGATAGTCGATGACAGTTAAAGTGTGCGCTTCCGTTTGACCACCCACTATCAAAAACTATCATCGACCATCATCAACTGTCATCAACTATCATTCATTTTGAGCTTGTTCAAATTCTTCATGATTGTCCATGATAGTTTTTCCGTTTGATCACGCGTATGATAGTTCATGATAGTTTTTCGGTCAGCTGTTTTCCCCGAAAATCGGCGGCTTCGTTTAAAATGGCCGCCATAAGTTCCTCGCGAGGCTCAGCTGCAGCCAGAAATTCTTGTTTATATTCAAGATGATGATCATAACAAAGAAAATATTGAAGACTAAGATAACATGGAGAAGATATCTTCCGAAGAAAGCGTCAACTCGCAAGATTTAGAAGAAACACTGAAAAAAAAGAAGCGTATCGCTAAACGTTCAACGTGTAAGAAGGGCAATGCGGCGAAATAGAGTGATGGCCTGATATTACGTCTAATAAATGAATATGAGGCCCGGCCCTGCCTTTGGCCTGGAACTAGCTGCTCGCGTGACTTTGCTCGCGCGAGTATAGTCACGTATCACGAACGTTTTTGGCCGTTTGACCATGTGAATGATAGTTAGGAGATAATCAGCTATCATCGACTGTCATGCGCCGTTTGACCAAGGCTTTAGGCCTAGGTCACACGAGCGACGTTACGACATAAGCGAAATAACCATATAATCGCTTACGTCAGTAATCGGAACATCGACATAAAGAGATAACGAAAATATCAGGGTTTTTTCCTTATGTAGTTTTGTTAACACTGTTTTGTTGTTAATGCACTCATCAATAGACCACTTTCGAGTTACCTTGTACCTCTGTTTTCAAAACGACTCTTCTTGCAAAACCTTTCATATGAAAATTAAGTTGCATGGAAATGAGGCTGTATGCGGATCACATTTTCATGTGAATGGTTTCTCAAATGACTCGCTTTGGCACAGAGGTACAAGGTAACTCGAAATGGCTTATTATTCTCTGGTATCCATTTCCCTTCTGAACTGATTAGAAGATAATTAGTAATAATCAAAGATTAGTAAAGTGCATTCGACGTTATTGTATTGACTGCGTAGAAATATTAAGGGAAAGTGTAATGCGGGATGCTTTCAGTCAGTGTCATAAACTAGTTCCAAAGTTGAAGACAACAGTGAGTTTTAATAGCTCAAAATCTTAGTAATGTACTTGATTCACTGGCAGTGGCCAGAACAAATAGTAGGACAAAATAGAACAAACGGATATATTATGTTTCACAGTAGTTTACCAAGTTGGAATTCAATAAGAAACTTGAATAGCTCAATGTATTTTGTGGTCCACTTGTAAAAATTGCTTTTTAACGAGATAAGTGAACATGTTGTACCAAAATTTAACGTAAACATAACATTTCATAGGTTGGCATCTTAACGTCCTTGGTTACATTTGCCTATTTTGTTTGACGTCCAAGAAGCAAGGTAATTATGTCATCTTCTGTTGCTGATTCAAGTTGGATGACAAGATTGATAAGTTGAACCAAGGTTTTTGTTGCATTTTTGTCCATTTAAGGACGTTCGCGCGAAAATTTTCTAACACTGATTTTTTCTTTTCCTGAAAATTTTACCATTGAAAGATGATGAGTTAGTGGTGTCAGAAATGTAAAAAAAATGGGGCGTCACCAACTTCGTTTTGGAGAGAACATGCCCGAAAGAACGCCTAAATTTGAGTAAATTGGGCTTCCTTAGCGAAGAAGGCCACGGTGGCTGCAAGCCCCAAATTATTGCAATTAGAGCTTTGAAGGGGAATGTTCTCTGCCAAATATTTTTTTAAATGGACCTATTAAGTGAATATATAGTCAACTGGTGAGGTTCCTCAAACAATAAGTTTGCATTTAGCGACCACAATTTCACGCGCCTTGCAGCCGCACGATGACAAAATTCGATGTCTCGCGGACAGAAATCGTGATTTTTTTTTTACCTTCCCCTGACTGATTTTGTTTCATTTTTGGACAATGTAGAGATAATTGTAAATAAAATGTGTTTCTGGAAAGAAAAGTAGGGGCCACCAACCATTTAAGAGCGTTAATTGCGATTGAACTGTCGTCTAATTCCAAAGTCACGCTGTTGTGCGACCTGTTGCGCGACATGACGGAGCAGGACTGGTGGTGACGTGGAAGTCAACGGCGCGAAGGAAAACAAGAGAGATTTGATAATTTGCTGAATATTTTTTACTCGCGAGGATCAACTATGTGTACTTTTGCAGCTTTTTTACATTTGTGGATTAGCTGAATTACCCGGCTAAGTCTTTGAAGGACATTAAGGAGACGTTTGTGTCATCACATTCCATTGATACAGCTCAAAGTGGAATCAAGAAGGAAAGAAATTTCACGTTCAGACATCGTATTGGCCGGCTCCTTTCCGCCCTCAGAACATTGCTGACTTACAACTCGAACCTTTTCAGCGGATGATTTTCGTCGGTTTAGTTCACCTCCTTTTAGGAATCTCCCACTTCTACTTCTTTTTTGACTTTTCGTCGCGGACGCCATATTTGTTTACAAACCATTGCGTGACATTTTTCCTCGCGTGGACCTCGCGAACTCGCGCGCGAAACGCTTACGTGAGATGCGCAGAAGAGTTGCACAGAAACAATCAGCGCGAACGTCCTTAAGGTGGAGGTTTTTGACATAATTTTCTGGTTTTAGCAGAACACGTAGAGCCCAACTGGCTTTGCAGGATGTGGGTAACTGGATTTAGTTGCAAGATAGCTTTGTCACCTGTTAAAGTGTATTGTGGCCAAAAGTGGGAGGAGCGCCGCTCCAAACACAATGTGAACGATGGCCATGCGCTCAACGCAACTTTTAATCAACCCATAATATGCAACTCAACATACAACGCAACCTGATGTCACGCAATACATTACATCTTTTCCCCCCTTAGATCAAAAACACGGTCTCAATCAAGATCAGTTTGTTACTCACTGTTCTCAGAGGATAACTCATAAAACTAAAACGAAATCAATGTTCAGTCACATAGTCTTGCAAATACTCTGGAGCCCTTCTAGTGCGTTGAGATCTCCTTAGTAACACTGGTGGAGACATTGGGTGTTCAGCCGGCAATCCTGTGTCTGGCTCAAATTCTACTGCTTCCTTAGTGGTAAGTCACCCTGGTTCTTCCTCAGCTGCGTTCGATATCTGGATGGGCTCAACCTGCATTGCAACACCAGGTAGATCGTAATCCCCGTTAAGCCTGGTGGCAAATAGTTTAAGGAGGTGATCAACATGTCTTCGCGTAACCACCCCATTTTCATACTTAACGGTGTACGCACAATGGTCCAGTTCTACTTTCAATGTGTGCCTTCTTCCACTTACACCCAGGACTGAAATTCTTCACCAAAATGCTATCTCCCTCCGAAAATTGGCGCTTTATCATGGTGTACCTTCTGTGCCCCTTGTTTGTTTTCCACGCGATGTCTAAGTTCTGGTCGAATTAGGTCCAGCCGGGTTCGTAGGCGGCGGTTGAGCAACAACTCAGCTGGTGTTACTCCGGTAGCTGTTTAGTGCGTTGATCTATATGCCAACAAGTATATACTAAGCCTGGTGTGCACAGTACCACCAAATGCCCCCAACTTCTTCATCCCTTCCTTGAAAAAACGGACAGACCTCTCCACTAAGCCATTAGACGAGGGTTGCCTAGCAGCTGTTTTCACATGTAAAATTCCATTCCTGGCCATAAAGTCGGCAAATTCTTCACTGGCAAATCCCGAACCATTATCTGAGACAACCATTTCAGGTAGCCCATGATTGGCGAAAGCTTGACGGAGTTTCTCAATAGTTGCGGTTGCACCAGTGACGGATGTTGGATATACTTCAATCCACTTGCTGTAAGCATCGAACACAATCAGAAGTAACTGTCCCATAAATGGTCCAGCATGGTCAATATGTATCCGAGACCAGGGCTTATCCGGCCACTCCCAAGGATGAAAGGGGGCTGTCGCGGGTGCCGCTCTCTGTAACTTCGGACCAACACTCAGGGTCTTAAAATAACTGAGGAGAATGTGCTGCCTTTGTAATTATATCTTCAAACGGTTACACATTCAAGTCTTCTCGGATAAGGACTATAAACCGTAGGCCCCGTCTCCTGCATCTTCAGTGTTGCATGGTTAGCAGGGGACGTTAAAGAACCCAAGCACTTGTCGAAAAGAGTAGGGGACGTAGTTCCCGGTGTTGTGGTCTATCTCTACATGTATGGGTCGGGCGGGTGAGATCAATAATGGACTGATAGCGGCAGCCTGAGGCGCCTTATATAAGCTGACGTCCGATCTCACCCAATAGCCTGAGGAAACATTGTAAAATTGGTCCTGAAAAGCCCCAAGGGGAGTGTCCAATTCGTGCAATTACAATTACAATTACAATTACAACTGATATACTTGGCAAGATTTAACCTTTTCCTCTATATCTCCATCCAGCCCAGGCCACCAGACATAACTGCGTGGCAAATTTTTCATCCTTACGATCGGCGGTGTGTAGATCCTCTAACAGCTGTTGCTGTCCCCGAGCTGGTACGACCACACGGTTCCCCCACAAAATACATCTGTTATGGGTGCTTAGTTCATCTCTCCTTATGTAGAAATGCTGCAGGCCTGGGTCAGGACATTTGTCCCCGCAACCTTGCTGAACTTTCTTGAGGACCTGCTGCAGCACTGGATCTGAGGCTGTCCAATCAGCAATGTCGCGGCACACACGGGTAGAGCCTCCAACCGATCCATCAAGAGTATGGTTTCACCATGTACTGGAACCTCAACTACTGTATCTGACAAAGGTAAGCAACTAAGGCCATCAGCATTTCCATGTTTAGATCCTTCGCGGTAAGCCAATTCGTAGTCATAGGCTGCTAGAAGTAGAGCCTACCGTTGAATTCTCGGGGACGCCATCGCAGGTCCAGCTTTGTCTGCCTTAAACAAACCCAAAAGGGGCCTGTGATCGGTGAAAATCTTGAATGTCTGTCCATACAAATACTGGTGGAACTTCTTGATTCCAAATATCACTGCAGCTCCCTCCTTATCTAACCGAGCAGGATTTCGCTCGGCAGATGATAGCTAGTGTCCTCCAGGCATACGAGATTGGTTATTCTTTTCCATCAATGATACGGGAGAGCACCGCTCCAAGTCAATAAGGCGAGGCATCACAAGAGAGCACAAGTTTCCTACTAGGGTTGTAGTGAACTAAGAGATCTGAGGAGTTTAACATGCCCTTAGCTTGGTTAAAAGCTTTCACCTGTCTTTTATCCCAGGTCCATAATAATTCAACATCCCCAAGAACGAGCTCCATGACATTAGTGGGTGCAGGAGCTTCATGGATGGCTCACACTTTGCCTTGCACCGGTTGTATTGCACTTCGGTTTATGCGATGTCCCAGACAAACCACTTCTCCTTGTAGGAAAACACACTTCTTCAGCTTTAGGTGGCTGCCAGCCTTGTCTAATCGTACCAATACTTCCTTTAAATGTTTCAAGTGATCGTGTCTTGTCTTGTCCGTCACAAGGATGCCATCCATCCGGACTACCACTTGCGGTATTCCTTGGAGGAGACTTTCCATAATGCGCTGGAAAATGCCTGGAGCTAATGAGGTACCAAATGGGAGACGCTTGTATCGGATGAGGCTCTTATGGGTGTTAATAATTGTATATTTTTGGGACTCCCCGTGTAACTCCAATTGTTGGTAAGCTTGGCTTAGATCCAGCTTCGTAAATCTTGTACCTCCCCCTAAGGTTGCATACAAATCTTCGACTTTGGGAATTGGGTAGTTGTCTAACTTGGCTGCTTGATTGACTGTTTGCTTGTAATCCCCACATATTCTGATAGTGCCGTCCTCCTTAACAATGGGAACAATTAGTGTGGCCCACTCTAAGAATTCAACTGGTTCTATAGTTCCCTCTTTGACAAGTCGATCCAATTCTGTTTCAATTTTTTTCACGCAGGGTGTAAGCTACCGGCCTGGCCTTAAATAAAAATTTGTGGCTTCTCTGAAGAATCGATGTAAATTTTTGCCTTTACTCCTTCCACTTTCCCCAAACCCTCTTGAAAAACAGTACAATGTGCTTTCAAAATCGCATTCAATTCCTTATCCATGGTGGCTCAATTGAAAATTGCACTCCAGTCTAAATAAATATACTGAAGCTAGTTCCGGCCTACCAGACACAGACCCTTTCCACTAATTACCACTGCTGGTAGGTTGCCTTTAAACCAATTGTGTTATACTTCCAAGTCACATTACTCCACTACAGGAATAATCTCCCCTGTGCAGGTACACAGAACCGTATTCCTTGTTCAATTTCAACACTTTACCTGACTGGGACAAAGTGTGAAAAGTTTTCTCATTGATAACTGATGTTGAGGCTCCAGTATCAGTTTCCATGCTTACATTCACTCCGTTAATAAGCACTGTCACTTTGCAAGGGTTTTGGCGTTTACTTAAATTCACACAAAACAGTTGGTCATATGCATCCTCTCTCAGAGCTCCTCATCATAAACATTACCAACACCTTCTAACTGGTGTAAGTTACCTGACCGCTGCTGACCTGGCTATCCCCTCTGAGTACCTCTGTTTGGCTGAGGGCCTTGATTCACACCTCTCGACTGACTTCTAATGCGGTTTGGACATTTCTCGGCGATGTAGCCTTTTTGCTTGCAATAAAAACAGTTCAGTTCCTTAAACATGTAAGTTTGTGCACTATGATTTTCTCCACACCTAAAACAAGAAGACTTGTACTGCATGCTTCGTCCATCCACACGTCTCGTTCCATTGGTTATTCCATCCCCTGTAAAGTTACCTTGTTGACCACCTCCGACTCCTTCGATTCCTGAAGCACCGCCATATTTTTGGAAGTAATTTCTATCGAGGTTGCAATCTCATATGCCTTCGCAAATGTTAATCCCTTCTCTACCAGGAGACATCGCTGTATTTTCTCGTCCCGAATTCCGCACACAACCTGTCCCTAAGCATCATCTCAAGAGTATCTTTATACTCGCAATGTTCGGCCAAATTTCTCAGCGCCGCCACAAAATCTGCCACTGATTCTCCTTCGTTACGAAAACGGTTGTTGAACTTAAACCTTTGTACAATTTCTGAAGGTTTCGGCGCTAAATGATCCTGGATAAGCTTCGCCAGTTCCTGGTACGACTTTTCTTTAGGTTTGGCTGGAGCTAAAAGGTCGCACATCAGCTTGTAAACCTTGCTTCCACATACACTTAAAAGAATCGCACGCCGTTTCGCTTTGTCATCTCCGGACTCATCACCAATACCATCTGCATCAAAATAATGTCTTAATCGCTCTGTGTAGTGTTCCCATGTTTCAGTTTTCTCCTCAAATGCATCTACTCTACCAAATAAAGTCGCCATTTTAGGTCTTCGTCGCCAAATGAAGTGTATTATGGCCAAAAGCGGGAGGAGCGCCGCTACAAACAAAATGTGAACGACGGCCATCATTCTCGTCCCCAGAGCCTACGATCCTTCTGGCCTGTGGTTGGGCTCGATCCCAACCACAGGCCAAAAGGATCGTAGGCTCTGGGGACAAGAATGGACGGCCATGTGCTCAACTCAACTTTTAATCAACCCATAATATGCAACTACACATACAACGTCACCGGATGTCACGCAATACATTGCAGCTGTGGTGATGTTTACCGTTCGTTTCTGACAGGAAATAAAGCACAGAGACTTGAAAGCTTGTTGAACACGAAAACGACAACAAGTCAAAAATGAATCTATATTCGCAGTTGTCTAGACCTGTTCAGTACGCCAATGACGTTTTAATCGACCTCAGGCCAAATGTGCAATGACAGCATTCAATTTCAAATGGAAATAAGAAAAAAATAGCCGGGTCGTCGTTTCCGTTACTCAGACTATGCAAAACTTGGTCATTTCACGTTGTTAATATTTGCTATGGACGACGTGACAACTTCATGTTCGAACGAAACAAGGGGTAAGGTATTTTGGCGTGACTTCTGTGGCTTTAATTTCTTCATTTTTTGGAGTATTGAGGTGGTGTTGATATACTCTACTCTGACATTGTTTAAAGCATGCATAAGTTTTGGTGAGTTAGAGAGTATCAACGTAGTTTCCTCAAAGCACGAGTTTGATGTGAGCCGTTGGGTCAGCTACAATGACATCTTGTTTTTAAGTTTCGGGGAGCAAGGATGGCGCAGTGGTGAGAGCGCTCGCCTCCCAGCAATGTGGCCTGGGTTCGATTCCGGGTTCGATTCCGGGTGGGTTGAGTTTGCTGTTGGTTCTCGCCTTGCTCCGAGGGTTGTTCTCTGGGTTATCCGGTTTTCCTCCCTCCTCAAAAACCAACATTTCAAAATTCCAATTCCACCAGGGGACAGAGGACCCGCATGAAAACCAACTAATGTTGATGTGGCTTCCTCTCTAATTAAATATTGTAATTTATTTAAGTTGGCCATATCTAGTTGACGGAACTTTAACTCCTGACAGGCCCAATTGCTCAGCTGCTACTTTCTGGATTGCTGATTTATTAGATGGTTTCCCAGCTGCAGTGGCTGCGAGTTCTTCTGAGAAGGAAAGTCAATTCTTGTCTGTTGGTGTAATTTTAGCCAATTTTGCTATCACAAAATCATCATCACCTTTATTGGGTCGATTGTGATTGTCAAGTTTAAACACTCTTCTTGTTGATGCAAGTGCATGTAACTCTCTTTTCTGGTGAGTAACAGACTGCTCTTACTGTCGCTACACTGAACAACGCAGTGGAAGTACTTTCTGTTGAATGTGGCTGCTGTTTTGACAGGCGAAGTTGCGAAGGTAGTAGTTTATGCTTGTGGAATCTGAAATAGAAATGAAAACAGACAGCATATATCAAGGATCAAACGAACCAAATTCATTTCAGTGATGAAAATGCTCTTAGGGAAATGTTTTGGGTATTTTGAAGAATAGGTTATTAGTTACCAGTGCTCTGTCCAGACTAAAGTGCTTTTTGTTCTCCTGAGCTCTGTGATTTACAAGCACAACACTGTTATAATTATTTGTATAATTAATGAATTACTGAAAGAAAGATAAAAAAATTGAGTTGGATAAAATGTCTAGTCTTGTAAAATTTGTCAGACCGAACACTGGTTAGTTAACTGATTCTATGTTTGTGATAGTGCATTTTCACAACTGATTGACAGATGCCAGTTTAGTAATAAACAGTAGAAACAATTAAATGCGGGTCTCTCGTAAATGTCAAGTTACCATAAATAATTTGAAATGAAGGTATGTGGTGAGTAACAATGAGAATATGCTATACTGACAGCATTTGACAGTATATGGCAGTATTTTTGACGGTATATCAATGAGAAATGACATCAACTTGATAGCTTCAAATGAGTCACTTAAGCTGTTAGCTACAATGGGCGACAAAAGTAGTTGAGACACTTCTAGAAAATGACGTTTTTCGATATTTAAACACTTTTTCCATTTTATTTGAAAATTCCCTGATACCTCTGGCCCCCAATTCAATGTTGTGTAGGCGCTGTGATTTGTGCAGTCTAAGAAATAGACATCAACATTTTTGGGTAGGAAGGGGGGTGGGGAATATTTCCAACACGTTCGAAAATCGATTTTTTTTTTTAAGAAAGAAGATTCTGTAATTTGAGATAAACAGAACGAATTAGTGTTATATTTTATATGTATTTTGCTATAATTTTCATATACAGTTTCAGATTCTCGTATGTTTTTTATCCATGTCGGCATTTGCTGTTCAGAATAGTTAGAACTATCACTGTACCATTCATAGGCAGATTCTGAATTTGTTTGTGAAGGATTATCAAATGGTGCATGTAGGTCAGATATGATCATCCACTCCTCGCGCGTGTTTTCAGACTGTGCTTCAACAAACAGATCTTCTGGTTCCTGTTGACTTAGGATAACTGATTGCAGTTTGTCGACCCAGTCGGAAACGTTACCTTTTGCATATGGTGTCTAGAGAAAGTCTTGCCATTTATTTAACATGTTTTCATCTGATGTTCTTCATTATCCCAGGCATTATCTTGAGATATCTGCCAGGGTTTGTGTCTTAAAAGCTGTTATTTACAATACTGGGCAAAGTTTGGCCCTTTCGGATTTGAAGAATATGAGAGGAAAATTCTTGGAACCACATAATCTGGGAGCTTGGTGAGCTTTTTGTTTACAACCTTAAACTGTGTTGGACAAAATTTAATTGGCCTGTATTAATGTATATGTTATCATATTGTGCACGATTAGCATACATGTAGATATCAAGAAAGGAATTACTACAACAAAGCTTTCATCGGCTGATGAGTTTATTTCGAATCCACGAGACCCATTTAATCTAACTGGAATTACAGTGAAACTTGAGCTGTGAAGCCTTAAAGTTAAAGAAAGCAAGTAGTGCATTGTTTCCTGGGCAGCATAATCGTGTTTACCGAGTGTTTTAATTTTTTTTAATAGGTCTGTGAGGATCGGTATTGCTTGGAGTGTTATTCATAATTGAGTTAAATGCTGCATAGGTTTAGTATAGGTGAGCTTGGCTCACCTTTAGCGGCATGCTTTGTAAGGTATTCTACACAAGCATAGTGCTCAATGACTACTTGGATATCACAGTTTGCTCTCCAAGACTAACTGGAGCCTTTGGTTGTTATTTAGTCGAGAATCATTTCTCTTGGTGACAATTCATCCCCTATACTGTGGCTCTTCACTTTTAGAATTAATCCGTTCAAACACTAACCTTGTCTTAGAGCAGACACATCCATTGAAAAGTTAAATCTGCGTTTTGGTTCAGAATCAGTGCTCTTCTTTCTTAAGCAGTAACTTGTACTACACCGAGTATGATGCTCAACCATGTTGAGCAAATAAGAAATCATCATGAATATCGAAGTCTGGTAAGCCTTGGTATCGTTTTTGACAAGGATGGCAGTCATGTCTTACGCACATATCCTCATCTGCTGGATTGGGGTTAACAGCAGAAGGCAACCAGTCAACATGTTTACAAGCTAGTTCTTCAGTGTTTTGACCAGCAATAATATCATAGTCTAACTCAGATGTATTTTCATCTTTATGCTCATCTTTGTATTTTTGAGCTAAGAATCCTTTAAGAGATGTCTGTTTTAGATCACACGAACCTGGGTCATTGCTCAGTTTAGCAAAACCATGGCAGTGAATGCTTCCTCTAGTGAATGCTTCATTGTGAACACAGGGCCAGTCAATTGGCCCATTCAGATATAACTGTTCTTTAAATGCATCTAATTCCTGTTGGTGTTGTTGTTGATTTGTTGGCATGAAACTACCTATTTCTGAAAGCTAATTGTAAACTTTATCTTCATCACTATCAGAAGGGACTGAATTAGGTGATGCCATTTCATCCGGCAAAATATCATTATCAGATTTAACGGTCATAATACCAGTTGGAACACCATTGATAGGTAGCCAATCCAGTGCATGTTGATTGATCACTACATCTTTATAATGAGGATTGTTTCGAAACTGCCACAGCAATGCATTGTACACTTTTTGTCTTCACACATTCACATCCTTGAATGTGATGTCTTTGCCTTTCACCTTATTGACAATGACAGCCAAGTCCTTGGGATATCTTGGCAAAACTGATGCGAGCTCATTAAGGTTTTGAGGCAAGTCAATACAATGCAAGGAATAACCCCTTTGTCCAACTGTTTGATGTAAATTCTCATGATTGGCAGGGCTCGAGTTATGAGCATTTCCTCTGTTTGAGAGAGACCTTCTTATTCAATAGGTACTGGCCCAAGAATAATGGCATTGGCATCGGAAAACGTTTTTGGCGTGCTTTTATCCCTTGAGCATCATATAGCACATATAGCTAGCTGCTGATTTTGGTTTAGTATTAATTGGCCATGCTTTTTTGCAGACTATACATTGACAAACCACAAATTGGGACCCTAGATGGTTCTCTTTCACGTTGAGTTTTGTAATTGTTTTTTCTAACACATCTTCTTGCTCTCTCTTGTTAAAGACGTTAATATGACACTATTTTGACAAGATATAACTGAAGTATCTGTCAAGACATCAGTAATTTCCAGCGATAGAATACACTACATTCAGGAGTACAACTTCTCTCTGCTTGTATG
>OZ026609.1:7765734-7770734 GCA_964020085.1 Micromussa lordhowensis
AATGGACGAAGGCGTGAACATGGTGAGTGGACGTGGGGCGATGTGGGATCCTTATGTAATTATCTACATTTGCTACTGGTTTAGCCAAGCTAACAGCGCCATAAATCCGTGGCTGTATATTGGTCTGAACGGAAAGATGAAAGCAGCTTTGAAAAACATGATCCGATGCCGCCATGAAGAAGAAATTGATGATCGACGACTAACCTTAACCACCAGAAGAAGCGCTAGCAAAACAGGCTCCTCAAAGAGCTCCTTCAAGGAAGCCAGATTGTAAACAACAGCGTGCCCTTCACTCCAAGGGAGTTCCACAAAAAAAACAACTGTTTGCTAAAAGTGCTAAAAGCCAGATTGTAAATACCAGTTTCTTCTTTACGCCAACTGAAGGAAGCGGATTCCACAAACAACTCTTTGCTAAAAGTCAAAGTGTACTTGTATTTGTGTTTGTCTTGTTGGTTTACTGGATTGTATGAGTAATAAGTGGGCGGCGGCCGGAGCAATTACTTTGGTTTTGGCTGCCGTCACTTAATAGATCGTTTTCACTGTCACGGAATAAAAAAATAAATCGAAAACTATCCAGTGGAAAAAGCTAAGAAATTGTGATGTTATAGAAGATAAAAAAATAAGACACTTCTCTAAGTTTTAGCCCTTTGCGTTTCCCTAACCTTCAGATATTCGTCGAAATGTTTCGCAGAAATTTACAGAGCCCGGTATGAAAACGCCATGTTGGTGCATCTCCATGGTACACCAATATGGCGGCCGGAAAATAGTGTAAACATCTGGAACTTACTTTGGCTTTCTAGGCAACGGATTATCGGCACTGAAAAAACAAGTATTTACATAAGCACTTTTCCTAATGCTCTAGCTCTAACTGGGCTCAAAATCATGAGATAAGTATATATTTTTGAACAAAATTTGATCGTAGCCTTGTGTCACGCACCACCATAACTCGGAAATTCAAAATACTTTGGTTTCCAAACGAAGCACGCTATTGAGCTGTAAAGTTGTAGACAGATATAAATATGTCACCTCTTATACTTGATGAGGATGAAAACTTTGGCGGATTTTAGATTTTAGATTTTAGAAAGTAATGACGTCACGTGAAAACGATCTATTAAGAATCTTTCCCCTAATTTGTTCCACGCTTAGTAGCCTGCATTACAAAAGCTCTGGGTAAAGTTAAATCCCTTTAATAAAGTGTCGCATTAAAGTATTGGAATAATCATTACAAGTGAATGCCTGAGCAATGAAAAAGTTCATATATTTAACTCCTGTAAATCCTAATTTGATGTTATATTGCCTGTTACAAATGGACGTTAAATAAATTTGATTATTCGTTTGTTGCTTAGATTGTGACGTACAAAGTTATAGGTTTATGACGAAACTGTACTGCATTGCAATGAAGTCAGATGAAGTAATAATAATGGGCATCCGTCAGTCTCTTTTTACGGCCCTATTCTCCCAGAGGAGATAGGCTTACGCGAAAAATAGTATGTCAACAAACCTTTTGCTGCGGTTAATTATCTTTGAGAACTTATAGTTTATGAACAACAAAATATTTCTAATGTAGTAGGTTTGGGCATCATATATTGTATATAATACGCAGTTACGCGTTAATTAAAAAAAACAAAGATTATTCCTTAGATATGATAACAAGTTACATATCTGATTCAAACCTCTTCAGTGCTCAACTGTGCTCGATCATACAGTGCTAAGATGCGCTGAACTAATTTTAATTTTGTAGTTGATAATAAAAAGGTTAATGAATGACCTTAGTTTCCTGTGCATTTACTTTACGCACCCTATCGCCTCTTCGCCTCCTCGGGAAGCGTTTTATATGCATTCTGCTGAGCGCTACCCAACAATTTTCTCTATAGGATTGCAATGAGATCCATCTCACATTCTCTGCTAACTCTCTGTGGGTACGCCCACGGAGTTTCTCTTCCTCTTCACCATATGCACCCCATGTGCGCAGTTCTCTGGTGCGCTGTTCCATGTGCTACGATATATTCAATTCCACGCTTGGTAAGTTTGGCGACGTATCATAGCCAAGATGAGTAAACGTGTACCATCGGAAATATAATGATCAGCATGCAGGCCCAAAGCGATGGAACAAAACTATTACAGAAGACAAAACAAACTGGGGAAAGATATTTAGATCGATCCGCGGAAAAGTATCCAAGGAATCAAGTTAAGAGAATTCCACTTTAAATTCATTGACCGACTTGTCGTCACAAAGAAGGAACTGTTTCGATTTAACATCAAACCAGATAACAATTGCATTTATTGTGGGGATTTAGACTCCATAGACCATACCTTTATTGAGTGCCAGTTTACAAAATCCTTTACTCAAGAAGCTTCACAATGGTTTAATGCCAATAGTTAGTAATAGTTCTAATTAATTCTAAATGCTGATGAACATGTTCTCTTTGGCCTTTTCTCTGCATCAAACGCAGTAATAAAGAAATTGAATTTTACAACGTACAGTTGACCCTCCTCTTCTTATGTCTCTTACTCTATGTAGATTTTAAATGACAATAAGGGATATACTGTATAATTATAACACTTAGCATATATGTTTCGAATTGTCCAAAAAAAATGTAATTAGTGCTAGTGCTATTGTAATTAGTGATGGTAATAGGACTGAGTGGAATCCAATTCGGTCTGTAATCATACAAGTTATAACAAAATCGGACCCGATTTGCTTATCACGAGTCACATTACCAATTAATCCTAAAAATTATAATTTCCGTGAAACGAAGAATTGCCAAGTTAAGAAAGAAAGATCGTTCGTATCATCGTATAATTATATACATTGTGTCTACATACCCGGCAGTTTGAAATTATCCTAGAATTACCACGGAAAAACTCATCTAATCCTTCTTAAACTGTAGAACTTTGCTTAGAAATTTGGGCATATAAAATATCGATGTTAACACAGGAAAAATTCGTCCTCTGACTCCGGTGTCAACTCTCATAGGATAATTTCTAGAAAAATTGAAGTTGGAACCCTGTGAGAATATTCGATATTTGTTCAGGAATGCGAAAGGATTCTAAATAATGTTTTGCTTTTGTTGTGGACGAATTCTCTTAGCTTCGGCATACTAAAATATCCTCGACTCACGTGCACGGTTGTTCAAAATACTAGATACCCGGCAGTCAAAACTTCATGAATAATCAATAGATTCAATATCCACAAATGATCAATGAAACCTCCCAAGAGTATTTAAGCATTTCGATTTTTGGTCGGAAACACCAAGCGAGTTTTCCAATGTTTTGGATTTGCGCAAATTGTACGAACTTTGTGTGACGTAATATGTCAAAAACGAGTGCGAGTGTTTCATCAGGGGTTCCAAACACCGAGAAACAGATGAAAGCACGAGGCCGCAGGCCGAGTGCTTTTATTAAATACTTGGCTTCACACTAGAAGCTAAAGTTCGTTTCAAGTAAGCATTTGCCTCAAGTGCACTTGAAAATCAAAAGTCACACTTTAGAAAACTTGCCTTCACACTAACCCCTAAGATTGCGTTCACCTGTTAGCGTCGAAGAAAGAGTTGGTTGCCGTTGTGCTGTGGAGGCTAGCAACAGGGGATAGCTTCAAAAGCTGTGGACTGCAATTTGGAATTGGGATGTCTACCGCTAAAACTATCTGTGCCGAATTCGAACTTTGTCTTCTCCGACTAAAAGACCAGTTTATTAAGTTTCCACTAACGAGGCAAGAGTTACAGGAACTGATGGATGAGTTTGAAGAGGAATACGGGATTCCGCAAATAGTTGGCGCTATAGACGGTTGTCACATCGAAATAAACGCACCCCCAGATAACCACTAGGACTACTTCAATAGAAAGCAACATTACAGTGTCAATTTACAAGCCATAGTTAACTGTGATTTAAAATTTATTCATGTTAGCTTCGGGTATCCTGGAAGCATACATGATGCCAGGGTTTTAAGATTAAGTGGTCTATTTGATTTAGGAGAAAATGAACAAATTTTGACATCACCGATGAAAATTGTCAGTGGTACAGAAATCCCCCCACTTATTATAGGAGACAGTACTTATCCACTGCTGAAGTGGCTTGTCAAACCGTATCCAAATAGAGGGCACCTCCAACCAGATGAACGTCAATTCAACAAAAAACTTAGTGCTGCAAGATCTGTTGTTGAAGGAGCATTTGGTATACTCAAGGGACGCTGGCGTTTACTACTAAAGAAAGTTGAGCAGCAAACCAGAACACTCAGTAAAACTGTTCTTGCTGCATGTATTTTACATAACATCTGTATTGATCATGGTGACTTGTACGATTGCAGCGACAGCGATTCAGATGACAGTGACTCTGAAGACGATTATGCAGGGCTATTACGGGAGGGCGGCACTGAAATAAGAGAAGCTCTAAAGAATTTTGTGTGGGATAACTTGTAATGTATCTTGAATGTGCTGAATTAAGTAGCAATTGTTCCTTGCAAAAACCAATCTTCGGAGGGGAACAAAGACATAGAAACAAGTGGCTGATTTGTTTGTTGTTTAATTTCGTTGATTTTGATGGGTTTCTTTTTCACTGGGGATCACCTTGTCTTTTACGGCTCATGTAATTAAAACGACTGTTAAAATAGGTCAAAACTGTAACAAGAAGGAAATTTTATGTGTAAACATCCATTAAAGTTGAGCTTATCAAAGGTCAAAAGATGAACAATCATGTTTAGAAAGAATTCCTATAACCCCTTTTTATATGCTAATGAATCACTAAATGGTAATGAGAAAAACAATTAAAAAAGCACGCGCCAAACTGACACCAATGGCACTTTCCATTTGGAGAAAAGTTTTGGTTTAAATTTCCGGAAATTTCAATTTACCAGTGGAACAGCATTTCCCGGAATTTACGAACACAAGAACAACCTCGCTAGGTGTGTCCAACTTTTCGGAAATTTGAAGTCTTACCAAGGATTTTCGATCTAAATTCGGTGGAATTATGGTCCGCTTGGTGGAAATTCAAAAATTTCTGCA
>OZ026609.1:7778234-7893234 GCA_964020085.1 Micromussa lordhowensis
AAGACATCTCTTTTAATTAAGGATAGAGTTTCCATGTCTTTAGGGCAGAAACTTAAGAAGCAATCCATCAGAACTTCGAGTAAGTGGACAACAGCTTTGTACCAAGATTATTTACATCACATTGAATGAATTCACTATGTGAGGTAGTGATGGAAAATATATGCCAGTTTGTTCATTTCGAAGTTACGTCTAAATTTTCGAGGGTTTTTTTGTTTGTTTTCTCGATAGTTTAGGCAAGAAAAATCCCACGGACTGCTCTAAGTAACTAAGTAACGGCTTAATCTTTTAATTTCGAAGAAAGAATAACATTTATCATAGTATTTTCAAGGTGACAGAAAAAGGGAGCGTGACCGCAGCGGAAGTACTCTAAACGCGCAAGACGAGTAAGAGGCCAGCTCATGTGGCTGGAAACTTCTTGCGCTTTATCCCAATAGAAATCCAGGCCTTTTGTTAATTATAACTTCAAAAACATCGTGCAGAAGCTATTACCAACAAAAGAAATCGTGTACAACCTAAAGATGAGACAAAAATAAATCATGTCCAAGATTTTCTTTACCCTTCACCTTCTCTTGCTTCCCTTAGCTATGAAGTTTCGCGTGGCAGCGTAGAAGGAAATTGTTGAGAGTTTCAAAGTGAAGAGCAAATTTGCATGTAATGGATTAAGGAGACCCGTAGAACTTTTACTTAAGGGGTTTATTCTTCGGTATTCAATGTCGAGGGCCGCCACGAAGCTCTTCGGAACGTCTCAAAGGATTGGTCGAGAAATGATATACAAGCAATGGTAACAATGGGCCCTAGCCCTAAAATAATAGAGCTTCGTGCCAACAAGATCCAATGAAATTAGAGGTTTTGGAGAGCTTCGTGACAACAGAATGTCGATGGAGATCAGCTTACAAGGATAAGAGTATTCGATTATACAAACTCTTGATGTCTGAATAAGCTTACATCAAAATTTTGATAAACTATGATAAAAGATTCGGGAAAGGCCTGGATAGGCTGTTGAAAACCAAACACTTTCCTATATTGAGACTTTTTTTAACTTTCCCTATTGATAATTAGGTCGACAACGTTCACAAAAAAAAAACAACGTTTACCATTTGGCCGATAGGCTGATCAAGGAATTTGGACTTTGCTTCGATTAAGTTCTCGGCAAAAAAGGGCGCTTTGTAAGTCAAAAGAAACGAAATGTTGATGTAAGCACACTGTGTACATGCTTATGAACTGTTCTGTTTTCACACAGCAATGGGACGCGAAAGATAAAGGCAAAATCTTTTTATCCTTGTACAAGCCTGCGTAGGTAGTGCTCTAGTACGAGTAAAGCGGCCGCGGAAAACTTTTAAGAAGAGCAGAGGAGTCATAAAGACGCTCGCTAATGCTTGTCTTCAGCACGGCCTCAAGGTTAGGTAAGGGCTCTTGTCCTAGAGCGCGCCTAATAAAGCCTAAACATAGTTTTTTGCTTTACACATGTCTAACGATCAGCTGGCGGTGGTTTTTGCCATACACTCTTTTTTTATACATATAACAATACTGTCTTTCCAGCCGAAGGCAAATATATCCTTATTTTTCTGTCGATTTAAGGCTGAAAATATCCCTGTGAATATTTTTGGATCATAGCTTATGACATTTCTGTTTTCGCATGTACTCAGTGACTGGATCAGTGTTAAAATAATTTTGGAGCCAGCCTGCAGTATCGCACGCGTAAATGTTATTAGCGCTAGTTTTGACGTTTAGAGAGAGGAAGAATTTTATACGGCGGTGGTAAAAAGCATATAATTGTACTGTATTTATAAATTTTCAACACACAAAATTACATTCTTTTCAAAATCTCAGCCTCGGGTTTGTTCTTAAAAAATTCTTAAAATTTCGCAAATTTCAGCTTCGATATTCTTATAAAAAAAAAGAGTAATGCTCAGTCAATGCTCGCGTGTGATGAAATGAAATTGTCAAAAAATGTATTCAAAGTTTTGGGCACGTCACTTTCTTGGAATTGTACCAGTCTTTCGATATGTATTTTTCACGAGTCCATTTTTGGTAGAGTAAACTAAAGGCAAGGAGCAGATCCCAGAGCATGTCATCTCCATCGAACAAATATGTTCTTAATCTCCGACACAATTTTCAAAAGGTAATTCCTGATGTACACTGAATTGGGTGCCAATAAATTAAAATAGAACGCGTATTTGTAAAAGGTAATAATGAATTTATCGATTAAAAGTGAACTGCTTTCTTACTGAGTTAAAATAATTGCGCGTGAACAGTGACATATTAACAGTTTCTAAAAAATCAAAAAAGAAAGAGGTTTAGGACTTTACCTTTGCAGGTATGGAGCCACAGTGTTTTCAGCATTCACCGCGCAAATATTCATTTGATGGATCAAATCCCAATGTTGTGTGTAATCTGATTTGTATTTCTCTTTGTTTGGTGTATTTAAGTTCGCCGGGCAAGCCAGCAGTAAATGATCAAGGCAACACCCGTCTGACATCCTCTTGTTGCCACTCTATTGCCACTTATTAATAATTTGTGTAAAGACCCACTCAATGCCGAGCACCTCATCGCATAGAAATCGTACGAACTGTGGCGGCGTAATGGCTTCGAACTGCGATTTAAGAACTTGAAATACTTAATTGCAAATGGGATTTTAAACAACAATATTGTATATACTATATAGTTACTGACCTTCTTGAAAGCCGTGAAACAAGAGCGTAGTTTTGGCTCACAGAGCGGTAATAAATATATGTATTTGCACTGAGCACGATTTGGTGCAGACACCAATGGCAAATATCTTGATTTATTTATATTTACTGTAGGGACACGATCGAAGAAAATGAAAAAAAAATGTCGTACTGAAGGAGCGCTAGCTACTACAATTGTAAGAATATTCGACATCACAATTTACTTACGGCTTATCGGCACAGAAAAACTGGATATTGTAGGCTTTGCGCTAATAGGAAGGCAGAGTTTTTAATGTCAAGATAGCAAAACGAGACGATCTAATTTTCATCACTAACAATTTGCAAAAAAAGCATTGCCTACCTTAATTGAATCTGAAGAACGGAGGCTGTGATAATAACAATCCTTTAAGACTGGGCGTTCACTGACTGGATCAGAAATAAAAATAAAGCTGAGTCCTTTTTCCCCTTCCCTGCGATCCGGGTTATCGTCCAGTTAAATTTAAGCTGTTCGCAGCAGTTAATTTACCTTTCTATAAAGATTGATGCAAATCGGGTGCTGTATGTAAGATGTCGAAGTAATGGTTCGGAAAAAAATTAGCAATATTAACAATAAGAATTGCTGATTGAGTGAAATTAAAACACTCCAGCTGGTAATTTAATTTAATGAATTTTTCAGCAATGATTTCTAGCATATCGGATAACGACCATGGATTTGAATTATTTTTCAACGGACACAAACTAAATACATGTAAGGTACTTGCTCATCGACCAGTGAAGAAAGAGTCATTTTATAATTTACTCGTGAACTAAATGCCCTGAAGGCAATCAAGGAAAATAAACACTATTAAAACCCATGACGGATCACTTTATTTTGACCCAAGAAACCTAAAATGCTTTAAAGACACTTTATAAAGCGTTAATGTAAATACTACTTTGTGTTGTCGGCTTCTTCCCTTTAATTTAATGTTCATTTCTATCGCTTTGTATCGTGCAAGAGAAATATAAGCGATCACGTCCTGCTTGTGGTGTTGTTCAAGGCGAGGCAATACGGACGTGGTCGAATTGTTTTATACCTCTTACAAATTTGGTAGCAATTGGCGGTAACTTTTCAGCTCTAGTAACATTAAAATCCAAGCGCTTGTAAGCCTCATGTTTAAAGCAGGTAAATTATTTGGCTCACGCCACTTCCAACTCAGTCTCTCTACATATTTCAATTGTTGTTGTGTGACGTTTTTTTGTGGATTTGCTTTCTTCACTGAGACGGAAACTGTTCACTCCAGCAGTCCAGTTTCCTCAGGTATATTTTAGTACCACGACAATTGTTTGACCACGGTTTTTCAAGCTGAGCTAAATACTATCTAAAGCTACACTTTTATCGGGAACATTTTTAAAGGATTAGTTTGAATCCTAACCATTGCCGTTGTTCTTTTATTTGGCGTTTTAAAGGTAAGGTACAGGGTATAATTAAACAAAACTATTGAGTCAGCGATACAGAGATCACGGTGATTCGCGATCTTTTTATGAGAAAAAGGCTCTTTCGACGTTATTCACCTTGAAGATTAGTTATTTCTGAGTGTGAAAGGAAAGTAAAAACGTATGACAACACGTTTTTTTCCTTTCTTATGCCTTTCTTTCAGCGAAGACACAATGCCGGCGGATATGGCCGTGGCGCTACTAAGACACTCTTAAACTCACTTCGGCGGAGGCGCGACATTTATTTATGGTTATTTTGGTAACCGCAAATTGCATTTCGTCTTCGCGTTTTTTTCGTCAAGGGCACAGCAAGATTATTGAATACAGTCGAAGCTCTCTTAACGGACACTCTCGTAAGCGGACAGCTCTACTTATGGACACTGTTTTCAATTCCCCTTTTTGACCTTTTTCCTTTGTTTCTTATGGAAATAATTGCCGTAAGCGGACAGCTCCACTAACGGACACTTTTTCCAGTTCCCGAGGGTGTCCGCTTACGAGAGCTTTGACTGTATTATATTTTTTGATATTTTCCTGTTATTTTAACCATTCAAGTTTTCTTACAAATATCGATATAAAAACCAGTCCTTCATACCGTATGAATCTTTATGTCAATACCAAAGTCGCCCATCAATAATCTTCGTCAATTATCTCTTCCTTAATGGAATATTTTTAATAATTCATTTGAGGAAAAGAACATTAATAAGCGAAGAAGTTAGACGGGCTTTACAGTAAATTCAATTCACGCAATCATATATAATTATAAGAATTTCATAAAACAAGTGCCGTTTATTTCTTTTCTGGCTTAAGCTGTCTTCGATATTGTTTTATCCCTAATTGCTTTGATATCAGCTGTTTCTTGGTCGAACAAACAGATTTCACGAGACTGAACGTTTATCAAAAGCACGCAAGAAAGGGCAAAAATTCTCTAGAGAACTAACCTGCGATCAGGCGTATTTTTTTTGGGAAGGACGAAGGGAAAAGGGAGAGGGAAAAAAAATACGCCTGATACATTTATTGAACGATATGCCAACCGCCCCCTAATTTGAATAAACTAAGTTGTGGTCTAGCTGCCAATCAGTACTCACAAAAGTAACGACTCACTTTTAGCTCGTGGGAATTCGAGACTGCACGAATAACGTCTGCAGAGTTTTCGGCAAAATACCCAGGAAAATAGTGCTTGCGTGTAAATTATAACTTAAATGCATTTGAAAACAAGGTGAGATGGCGCTCACGATTAAAACAAACAAGTGTTGCTATTTCTGCAATGACAATTTACCAGTAGGAGCTGCCACCCCTTATTTATGGTAACCAAAAACAAGGAATTAACCGGCAAGATCTGTTTCACTTCTGATGGCATCGTGTTGGCAGAACTGCTCAAGAGCGTAGGATTAGACATAAGCTTTGATGCAAATACAAGTTCGAGTCCTAGAGCAGCTTGCAAAAAGTGAGGAAAATTGTCAATTGTTCGACTCTTTTTCACGGGTTAGGGTTAGGGTTCACTAAAGGGTATTTTGATAGCCAAGACTGCGAGCATTTCAATATCTTTGTCAGTTTCCTCATTGTCGCCAACGGCAGCTGCGAATAACCCATGCAACTTGTTGATACTTGCCACTTGTTGTTTTCTAATGTATTCTGGTAGGCTGACAACGCAGACAATGAACTTTTGTGTGTCGTCGCTTTCATTTTTCAAACACTCCAACATCTTTGGAATTATTTGGTAGATTAAGCTCTTCCCGAAACCCGTAGGCAGAACCGCCAAAACATCTTCCCGTAAACAAATTACCCGCCGTATGCACTCTGTCTGCTCTACTTTCAGGGAATCATATTTAAAACATCTCAGGGCTTCAGCTAATGCAGTAGAAAATTCGTCCTCGCTAAAACCTCGCACCGCATCCGCCATTTGTTTTCTTCTAGCCGACTCTTAGACCGTAAGTTTTGTTTAAATATGACAGCCAATAAGAACGCAGTGTTTCAGGGGTATTGTTTCTCGACCCATCAGAGAAAAAACCAGAATCTGGTTTTTGAACATACGATCCGTCAAGTAAATGTATCATGCCCTCCTTCGCCGCGTCTGAATACAGGGAAGAAGGGCATGGTCGCAGGTTACTAGAGAACAGCCTCGGTTCGCTTTCGCGCCACTGTTTCTAATATGAAGCAATTGAAATGTCCAAGTCATGTTTTGAACAATTTAAAATGAAAGCCAGAATTAAGAGAACTGCTTTTATCACAGAACAGTATCCTACACGCAGCAAGTGTTTAAGTTAATGTTCACCACTTGCCCCTTTATTCTCCTTAAAGTTGTTTTACAGACAAGTTAAAAGGTATTTGATAGAAATTGTGTGAACGGCTTTCACCACGCGAAATGCAATCCTTTCAAAGTGCTCCAGCTAGCCAAATGTACAAATGTGCAAGGTCGTCCTTAAAAGTTTTATCGGAGAAGCTACTAATTACTGTACTTTTTTTTAATGTTGGTCACAGACAATGATAATAATCTGTTGGTAATGGACAACATCCAAGGCAAAAGAAATAACAACATCAATTTTTTTTCACAAGATACTGGTTTTACAGAGGAGTTTGCTTCAGATTTAGCATTTAGCAGATATCGAGTTATCCTGCACCTGAAAGGCTCTGCATCAGAAAATGTAGAGAAAAAAATTGCTTAATTAATTCCCAGAGCCTCTTCTCGCTAGACTTCCTTTATTTCTGAGATGAAGCGCTCAAATACGGTTGTGTGTGCCAAAAGAAAAGCTGTTGAAAATAAGGAAAAAGAAAAGATGAGGATCACAAACTAAAATTGTCTTACCTCCAATCAGCTTGATGGAGATGTTTGATCCGGCATGAGGCCGATGCTGAGGGAAAATCTGAAAATCTTAAGTAGTTGTGAAATTAAAGGCTGAAAAACTTCTGGCCTGAACGGAATTCGAACTCATGACCTCTGCGATACCAACTTAATTCTTTGAAATGCATGGGAAAAACAGCTTTTCTGGTGATTCCTTGACGGGCAAACTTCATTCTTTGATGAAACGCAAACTTGGCTCTTTCGAGCGCATGGGAAATGCAGCTGTGAGCAACGTTAAAAAGCGAATCTTTATACTCATCGGTTTATGCATTTTCCAATCACCAAAAGTAAACCCCAACCTGAGAATGGCTTATTTCATGTTCATCTAGACGACCCTCTCAGAATACCGGGCTTTGTTGAGAAGGCTATCGATCCTTATTATTGTCATTGTCTTTCGTGATGTTGATCAGTTGCTTTCTAGTTTCTATTTCATTTCCTGTCAGACGGTTTTACTGTGGCTGTTAGTTTCATATTCAATCCATAGCGAAATGTCTTAAGGTGGCTCAAGACAGTTTCCAGTACTTTCCAAGACTTAGAGTTTGATGGGTCATTATAACCACTCTATATCAGTTGATACCAAAATCATGGTATTAAAAAAAACTGCCCAATCATTGGTGAACAAGTTACCATAGCAACAATATGACCTGCTAAAAACACCCTTAATTTTAGCTTTAAGCGGTTATAACTCGAAATCGAGCTCGGTGACCCCCATTTTTTTAAAAAATTCTCCGGAGGAGGTTCAGAGCCACCTTAAATTTTCAAACACCCTCAGTAAAACTTTTTGTTACTCTGTAGAGCCAAGTTCCATTGGGTCCAAGGTTTATACCATAACATTATTAAATGATTGCGTGCACCGCAAACCATATAATGCCTTCTCACCCAGCTGTTATTATTTTTTCACTGCAATTGAAGGATACCTACATGATTAATTCAGTAGTTAAGACTTTGAAGCGTTCGCCCGACAATTAATAAATTTATCGAGAATGAATTAATTTCAATTTTTCTTTACCTCGGCCTGTGACCTACAATCTGTTTTCATTTGTAGAGCATTTTCAAACTTATTTGTCCTGTCGATCCGGCTACTACTATTCGTTTTCCAAACTCTGTTTAATTGTATCTAAAGTTTCTAACTCCTTTTAAACTTTTTACAGTTTCTTGCTTTAAAAAAAATGCTCTCCCATGGATATTTGTGATCTTCATGCAGTGCTAATATTTGGAAATCGTCACAACTGCGAGTTCCCCAGCGAGTTTCACTTACTAAATCGACACCAGTCCCCCTCCAAACCATAAAAACTCTTTTAACTCACTGCTTTTCAAAAGCGCGTTACATCTTTGAGTTTGAACCAAAAAAACTGACTCTTCGTGAACATACTAACTTTTAGATGCTCTTTAGGGTGCCAGGCTCAGTTTTTTTCAAACTGATGGACTTTAAAGGCCCATTTTCACCCTTGATGCACTGCACGCCGTGATACCTTCATCTTGTTATTTCGTGTTACACGAAATTGCAAGCGAGGAAGTTACACGGGTTTTAAAGTAAATTCAATTCACGCAATCATATAATTATAACAATTTTATAAAACAAGTGCCGTTTCTTTTCTGGCTCAAGCTGTGTTCGATATTATTTTTTATTACATAAACACCAGTGAAATACCAAGTGAGCTTTCCCGCGAAAACTTCATATCTTCACACGTGAAGGGCACGGTAACGAATCCTGCAATCTGATTGGTTCTTAGCGCGGTCCGGATTTCTATCTCTGACCACGGTCAAGGTAACGGCGGGAAACAGCGCGGGTGAAATTGTCATGTTCAGCTAGGTTTCGTGAATGAACTAGCGGTAATCGTCGATCTTTTCCCTTTTTACACTTCCATGGACGATTAATCAACGGAAGTTTACCTCTGGCCACTTTTAAATAGCAAGGAAGGTCACTGTAAGTAGATTTAATTGAGTATTTTGTAGCTCTGAGAGTTTGTGTGCTTGGTTGTAGCTTGTAGCTCGGCGTTGTAATGGCGCGTAATTCTGTGCTTTTCACCGCACAATTTTAAGCTAACAGAAGTCAAATGCAGTCGAGTTTAGCCTCTCTGATAGTTGCTGTATTTAAGAGAAGTTCTGTAGAATATACTTAACGAATTTCCTCGCTTTCTGCTACTCAATTTACGGTAAAAAGGTCTGATTTCGGGTGATTCGCAACGACTGCTTGTGCTTGTAGTGCAACTTCAGTCAAACTGCGAGAAAATTTCACCATCGGAAAAACACTTAACTGGTGAATTAGATGCAACTAACATAAAAGCAATTCAAAATAAATCTGTTAATACATCTTTCTTTGGGTAGTGTCTGAGTTTACTTGCTCGTTCGTTCGTTAGATTTTTTACGATGGTTTGTAGACGGCACGTAAACCAGTTGTGTAAACCCAATTGTAAGCCAAATTAGCGCAGGAAAAAAATAAATAAGCTATTTGCCGGCTAAGGGTCGGTCCCAGCTGGCAAATAACATATATATCTTCACACGTGAAGAGATCACCGTCGTTATGGTTACCATAGCTACTAAAATGATCGCTATTGCTATGGTTCCTTAATCCCTTAAAAAGTACTTAGATATGTTACTGTATGATCGAAACATCATCGGTGCATCGTCGGAAATCTTCGGAAATCTTCGGTAATCTTTGGAAAATCTCCGAAAATGTTCGGAAACGTTCGCCTTACCTTCGGAACAATTTTGGCGAATCTTCGGAAATCTTCGGAAAGTGGTCGGAAATCTTCGGAAAATCGTCAAAAACGTCTTCATTAGTATGTTTATGTAATAAACAGAATATTACATGCTCGCTTGTGGATATGAATTTTATCTTCTCGTGTTCAACTCGTGAGATATCGAGTTGAACACTCAAAGATAAAATTCATATCCACGCGCGGTCATGTAATATCCTCTATATTCGTAACTGTTTTGATATCAGCTGTTTCTTGGTCGAACAAACAGATTTCAGGAGACTCAACGTTTATGAAAAGCACGCAAAAAATGAGCAAAAATTGTTTAGAGAACAGCTTCGGTTCGCTTTCGCGCCACTGTTTCTAATATGGAGCAAGTAAAATGTCCAAATCATGTTTCGAACAATTTAAAATGAAAGGCAGAATTAAAAGAACTGTATCAGTATCAGTATCAGTATCCTAAATGCACTAAGGGCTTCAGTTAATGTCCAACACTTGCCCCTTTATCTTCCTTAAAGTTGTTTTACAGAAAAGTTAAAAAATGTCAGGTAGAAATGAGTGAAAGTGAAGAATGATCATCGCAGTGAATTTTCCAATTTAAGCAATTGGAAAGAAGAGGCCTGAAAAAAATCAGGGCTTTAACGGGATTCGAACCCGTGACCTCCGCGATACCGGTGCGATGCTCTACCAACTGAGCTATGAAGCCATACATTGGGAGCGAGGTCAATTTGTTGAGTTCATATCTTCCCGTGAGGAGTGAAATGATGTGAAGTATATATGAAATAATTCATATATTTGAACTGCGGTTAGAGATGAAAGTGAAGAATGATCATCGCAGTGAATTTTCCAATTTAAGCAATTGGAAAGAAGAAGCCTGAAAAAAATCAGGGCTTCAACGGGATTCGAACCCGTGACCTCCGCGATACCGGTGCGATGCTCTACCAACTGAGCTATGAAGCCATACATTGGGAGCGAGGTCAATTTGTTGAGTTCATATCTTCCCGATTTAGCATGTACGGATTCGAGTTACGCTGCCACTCGAAAGGCTCTGCAGAAGAAAATGTAGAGAAAAAAATGACTAAATTAATTCGCAGAGCCTCTTGTCGCTACACTTCCTTTATTTCTGAGATGAAGCGCTCAAATACGGTTGTGTGTACCAACAAAAGCTATTGAAAATAAGGAAAAAGAAAAGATGTGGTTCACAAACTTAAATTGTCTCACCTCCAATCAGCTTGATGGAGATGCTTGATCAGGCATGAGGCCGATGCTGACGGAAAATCTGTAGCTCCAAGTGTGGTATGTGATGATAGAATCGATGAATGATGTTACAAAGAGCTCGTTATGTTGATTAAAACTTCATTCTCTACCATGAAAGTCGATTTTCTGAAAAGCAAACTTTTTTTTGAAACACGAACCACATTGCAAATGAATATATGAAAGATCATTTATTTGATCTGCGAAGAAAGATGTGAAGACATGATTGATCATCGCAGTTATACACACAACTTAAGCAGTTGTGAAATTAAAACCTGAAAAAGTATTCAGCCCTGAAGGGGATTCGAACCCATGACCTCTGCGATACCAGCGCAGTGCTCTACCAACTGAGCTATCAAGCCAACTGCGAGCCGGTCACATTGTGAGTTCGTAATATACTAGCAGAAAGTGAAGAACGCAAATGAATATATGAAAGATCATATATTTGATCTCCGAAGAAAGATATGAAGACATGATTGATCATCGCAGTTATACACACAACTTGAGCAGTTGTGAAATTAAAGGCTGAAAAAATTCAGCCCTGAAGGGAATTCGAACCCATGACCTCTGCGATACCAACTAAATTCTTTGAAATGCATGGGAAAAACAGCTGTTTTGGTGATTCCTTGACGGGCAAACTTCATTCTTTGATGAAACGCAAACTTGGCTCTTTCAAGCCCATGGGAAATGCAGCTGTAAGCAACGTTAAAAAGCAAATCTTTATACTCATTGGTTCATGCATTTTCCAATCACCAAAAGTAAACCCCAACCTGAGAATGGCTAGTAGTGTAGTAATTAGGGAAGCTAGCACATCCACGCTAATTTTAGCGTAAGATGTGTAGTTAGCGTAATATGCGTGGTCAGTGTACGCTGATTTTAGTGTACGCTGTTTTAGTGTACGCTGATTTTAGTGTACGCTGTTTTAGTGTACGCTGATTTTAGTGTACGCTGTTTTAGTGTACGCTGTTTTAGTGTACGCTGTTTTAGTGTGTTTTAGTGTAAGCTATGCTTACGCTGATTTTAGTCTGTTTTAGTGTAAGCTATGCTTACGCTGATTTTAGTGTACACTGTTTTAATGTACACTAAAATGCGTGATCAGTCTAAGATGTGTGGTTAGCGTAAAAATTGATATACAAATTATAAACTCTTTTTCTTTTTCTTCTCTAACTTATCTCTTAGTCGGGAAGTAATCTGAATTCTTTCTAATATTCGGTCTAGTGGTATATTTTTTGATGCGATCTCTACTTCTCTTTTTTTGAGATCTAAATTTATCTCATAAAATATTCGTCTAGTTTTTCTATTGTCAATTTTATTGTATACGCAAGCTTCTATATGTTCTTCTGCTTTTACTAAAGGCATCTTTAATTTACTAATATTTTCAATCTTTTAAGTACTTTCGTCACTAGTAATAAAACCGTCTAGACTACTATCACTACTTTCACTACTTTCACTACTTTCACTACTACTATTATAAGTATCTTGAGAACCTAATGTTTGACTACTATCTGGACTACTAATTTCATAATCGGATGATGAAGCATAAGAATCATCAAGTGAATCTTCTAATAAAAACTTTTTGCAACTACTCATATATTATAGTGTAATATATATTTTTTTTATTTTTACTTTAGGTCTATCTTTTGGTACTACTACATCAAATATTGGAAGATTAAATATTGGATCAGGTTTTTTAATTATCTCAGGAGAGTCTCTCTGACCATAAGCACGACTAGTAATACCATCATCCAAAATATAGCGTTTATCATCAAAAGGGGATAGTGACACTTTATTGATTTCATAGCTTTTAATCTGATGATAATCTGATCTGATACTTTTCATCTTATGTCTCATAGTAGCTTGACCTAATAATGTATTCTTATAGTCTGTGAAGCTTAATTCTTTTCGGATAACACCCTTTTTAACACCTTTAGCAGTCTTGTTCTCCTTACATTCTGTCTCATAACTATACATTTTACTTTTTAGACCTATAAACTCAACAATTGGTTCTCCAGCTGCTTCATCTTTAAATTTACCAATTACTTTTTTATTTTCATCAAAATAGAACTTAGAAGATTTAGGGTAGTCACTATTGTCAAATAAGTGCTTATCCATGTAAAAGTCACTATACACATCTTCTGTTACTATGTGGTAAACTAAAGAGTCGGTATCAGTAAAAAGTAACTGCGCCTCAGGGTATTTTTTTCTGATATAGTTATAGTGGAAATCATACATTAAGGTTTTACTTAACTCTAGGATACTAAAACCAACATAAGAAGGCTTATCTAACTTTATTACTTCTCTTTTCATTTGTACCCCAACTAAATCCTCATCAAAAATTTTAGAAGAGACATAAGTTGGCTTTCTAGTCAATCTAACGAATGACTCTCCATCTGTTAATAGACTAATATTTGAACGTTTTCGTAGGTTTTCCATGGTTTTACCAAACACAGAGTTTTTCATCAATTTAAAAAAGTCTTTTTCAAAACTATTTTTAGCAAGCTTTCTCTTTTCAGTATTAAAATCAATATAACTCTTCATCCAAGGTTTTTTTGTAAATTCTAAGGCTCTATGGATCTTTTTTAACTTTAAACCAAGACTTAAATATTGCTTCAGATTTCTATAGTGTAAGACATACTTTTCTTTATCTAACAGGTTAGGTACTAGTTTTTGTACAAGACCACTATTTATACCTTTAGCATCTTTTAAAGCTTTACAATGGGGGGATAACATATCATCAGTTACTTTAATCTTTTCAGGAGCTAGAGGATAGTCATTGTGGAGATCATGAAGCTCTTGAGGATATTCTAAGTCTACCTCAAGTATAAGACCCTTTTCACTAGTATCAGTGTAATTACTAAAATCAATAAAAGAAGGTTCTTCTATCCATTTGAAATCCTTGATAGGAAGAGTTTGCAACATAGCCCATCCATACAGATTATTTGCATCTAAATAAATAATATAGCTTGACTCCTCTTGGGGATTGTAATCGCTCATGTATCGGTTATTAGCCTTGGCATACCTATGAGTAATTGTACTAATTCCGCCTCGCATACCTTTTTCAATGAAAAGTTGCTGTTCAAGGTCAGTAATCAGCTCTAGGTTTTCATTTGTCATTCTCAGTAAAGCATCCCAAGATAGCCCTGGTGCTGAGTAATAGTGGCAAGGGTCTAAGCTATAGTACTGGAGACAGGTACGTCTGAAGTTTTCGAAAACATCAGTAAGGAGAAGTACGTCTGTCTGCAGGTATAGGTTATGGTATTCACCTAGATTTTTTATCCCAAATGTACGCCAGACATCTTGTGCATGCATATAATCTTCTTCTGAAATGTGAGAGTCATTTAATATGCTATAAAAATCTTCTCCCCTTGGCAAGCTGGTCTCACGGAACCTAGAGAATGAGTCCATGTAGTCATAAGGATAGACTCCTTTTCTTCTGAGTAGATTAAACCTTTCAGGATCTGGAAAGGCTCTCCTAGTATACTTTAATAGGTCTTCTGATAAGTTACTGCTTAACCGGTCAAGACTCTGACTCATAAAACTAAAACTATCAATAAAAGTAAGATGTTGACCAAGATTAAAACCAAGATATTTCTCAAAATTTTGAGCAATTACATTTAGAGCTATTTCTCTTTTAAGCGTTTTATTAAACTCTTTACGCTTTTCTAGAAATTCTTGAAAATCTAAGTCTTTAAACTCTTCATCAAACTCCTCTTTTAATAGATCATTTTCACTCTGAATCTCTTTATTCTTTTTTACAATTACTTTACCTAACTTTTGCATTATTAGATGTGAGTCATAGCCTTTTAGATTATGAAAGACAACAGGTATTTTTAACTTTTCAGCAGAGATCTGCCAAGACAAATTACATTTGCTATGTGCAGCACCACGATAACACCCTGTAATATGACAATGATCTCGTACTTTATCTACTTTTCCATCTTCTCCTTCTCGAAAAATTATTTTACAAATGTTGCAAACTGTACTATTTTGGAAAGACTTTTCATCTCTATCTGTCATTACCAACGGTTTATTAAATTCTTTCCTTATTACCCTTTGAGCGTCTTCTACTTCACTGAACATCTTCTGGATAAATACTTCAACGGCATCTTGTCCATGATAGAGTACAAGAGGTTTTGAATATTTTTTACTGTAAATGCAGACTACTTTATAAGCAAAACTACAACTCCGGTGACTTTGATAAGTGTTAGTGTAACTAGAGTCACTACTTGGTTGGCAAGAGTCTATCTTTTCAGTAAGTGCTTCAAAATCAGCGTAAATGACAAAAGGAGCTGGTAACATTTTCTTAAAGTTATTAAAATAGACCTTTGGGATTATTTCTTTTCCATTTTTATCTTTATAGACTTCAGGCATTCTGACAGCCTGAGTACCATTGATTGCTATGCAATCTACTAGATGCATCTTTAGAGTCCTCTCTGAAGAGCAACATTTTAAACAATGCATACAAAAATGTTTTACATCTTTATATTTGGTAAAAGAACTCATAAACCGGTTAAAATTATAAATGAGAACATAATGACCATTCTCATTTTCATCTTCTATCCATAGCAGCTCTATATGATCTTTGAAACGCCCTTTTGATACTCTGATGGGGTAAGCACCATATTTTCCCCATCCAAAAACACTAACATTGATCTGATTTTGACGTTCTATCCTATCCATATCCTTTAGTGAGACTGGAAAAGTTACACCAGTGTAATCTAACCTTTTGACATATTCTCTGTCAGCCTTAGTGACCCTTTGTGGGTTTCTTTTGATAGGATTTAGATGTCTGACGTGGCACCAACGGAAACATTCATTATCCTGATGTTTTAGATTAACCAAGCCTTTCATTGGGTTACGTGAACATTTTGGGAGTTCAATATAAGATTTACCTCTTAATGGAAGGTAAGAAACAAGGTTAAGATAATGATAGAGTACTAGTTCTATTACCCAGCCAGAACCTTCTGATAACCAGACTGCTATAAGGTTTAAAATCTTTTCAATCGCTATCTCTATACTTTTAGTTATACCCTCAGTGTTTGCTACTGTAAATGAATCGCTATTAAAATAAGGTTCTCGATAGGTCTTACCATCTTCTACTCTTTTAGATAAGCGTATTTGTAGAGTCATATTAAATTAAAATCCTTTTCTACTCGCTAATGTACTTCTGAATAACTCTTCAATTGAAGCTTTAGTGACATAAAGCTGATCTGAAGCGTCATATTTGTTAACGATAGTTACTTCATAACTTTTGGTATTGTTTTTGAGAGCTCTAGCCTTTTCTATAATTTCTACCTTTTGGCTTTCGGGGATGTACTTTAATAAACGCTTGAACTCCCTAATAGCTTCAGGCTTATAATATGGAGCGATTTCATCAATCAAATTTTTAACCTTTAGTTGAAGACTTTTAGGTACAGGTTTTTTAGGCCTTATTGGTTTTAGCCTCGGTAAAGGCACTGGTCGTATTGTACGTGGCTTTGGTTTTGGTTCATATTTAGTTGGTGCTAATGGTTTGATTAATTTCATTACCTTAGACTTAAATCTCTTTCCAGGTTCGGTTGGAAAGAACTTTATTTTTGGCTTTGGAATAGGTGTGTCTAATAGCGTACTCATTATATATCTTAAAAATATATTTTTTTTTATAATATATATTTTTTAAAAAAACTATATTATAATAAAATTAAATTATCCACGAATTTAATACTGTTTAATGATGCTTGTGAATTTACTTTTTGAGCATTTTTATTATGTTTCTTTGTTTTTAAATGCCCAAATTTTCCTCTGGCAGTGTGATTTTTTTCCATTAAGACAGATATCACAATACCATTCTTTGTTTTTCTGATACTTATTTCTTGATGCTCTTATGGCTTTAATTCTTTCTTCTTCCATTGCATACATTATATAATTAATAAATATTATAATTTTTCTTTAATATAATTTTTCTTTAATATAAATTTTCTAAATCTTTTAATGGCACCCAACTGTTGAATTCACTAGGATAGCCTTTCCATTTGACTAAAGCTTTGTCCTTCATCTTACGAAGGACCTTTTCTATTCTATAGACCTCTTGATCTGTCTTTTGTAACTCTTCTCTATAGAAAGTACCCTTAATCGCTTCACCATTTAAGTCTTTTATCTTATAAGTAATATGATTAGTGAAATGAATTTCGTCTATGATGAAAACTTCTTCAGTCCAATTAGGAGTATATCCTTTATCAAAGGTCACCCTTGGGTATTTGCTTATTCGGACTCTATCACCTACTCTAAATTCGGATTTTCTATTGTCTCTTTCTAAATCACCATATAAATTAAAATAAACTTTTCCATAGTTTTCAGGTTTTCTAGCTTGGAAAGGCGTCATTCCTGTTGATCTATGTCGGCTGTTGTTATAAGAGGCGAGTATTTTCGGAAGGATGTCAACGTATACTGTACTGTTTTGCATAGTGAATCTCTTATCCATTTTATCTTTGATAGTTCTATTCCATCTCTCACAAACTGATGATTTCTCTTCGTTTTCAGTGGAATAGTAGTTATCTTATCCTTAGCTAAGAGATCCAGCACATTTTTGTTATAATATTCTTTTCCTTTGTCTACCCATAACATTTTAGGCTTATTTTTCTTGAATATGCTTTCAAACGCTTTAGAGACTTCTAAGCCAGTTTTTGTCTTTAGAGGTACTATCCAACCATATTTACTGAAAAGGTCTAAGACCATTAAAAGATATTTATAACCTCGGTTCCATTTGCTTAGCTTTTGCATGTCAACTAAGTCAGAACACCAAATGTCATCTACCTTATGTGCTATGACTCTTCTCTTGGTAAAATTTCGTTTTATAGGTTTGTGTAACTCATTAGCTACACCTTCCCATGTATCTAAATTTTCAGCGTTTTTTTTCTTGACGTACACCTAAACCAAGTTTTTGCTTTGTATTAATAGTGTTTCTAGCCAGCCAATGACCCCACTGTCTCTCATTCCAGGGAATTGCATCTAGAGCTTTCACCATTTTCTTGTCAGCCACATTTTTACATGATTTTACATTTACTCCCTTATCAGCACATACTGAGTAATCAACATCGTGTTGCATGGCTATAGCATCTGTCTTACCTGTTGGCTTATCATAGATTTCATATATTTGGCCAGTATCTCGATCCCATTTTACTTGGTTTTCTAAATCATTGTAAGGACCAGTATATTTGTGTCCTGGTAAAGTCCAACCAGCTTTCGGTTTAGGTAACTTACCTATTGCTTTATGAATATCGACTCCTTTTCCAGTTCTTGGATCAATTTTTTTAGAATATCGTCAGCCAGAGAGTCACTTGCTCTATTCAAGTGCCTTTCACCAATGCCTTTAACCCTATCTTTTACATAATCTGATTTTATTGCTTTTCTAGCACCGATTTTTCCAAGGTTATACAATCCTTTTGCACCAGCGGCCAACCCTTTGACTATAAGTTCATCAAAACCGCTTCCCTGCATTTCCTCTTGTGATATAAAACGAAATTTTGTAATTCCACATTCAGCACAAATACATCGCATTGTATTTTTACCATTTTTTGTAATTACAAAAGTTTGACTACCTGGAACACATTCTGTCATTTTTCTTTGTTTAACACAATAAGATAACATATATAAACTAAATAGATTTTAAAAAATAGCTCCTAAAAGTGGTATACCTTTAAATGGACTGTTTTTACCCAGTAATAGCCCTTTTCCTTTTCTACCTCTTCCTACCGCCCCTGATTTTCCTGCCGCCCCTGACTTAACAAATTTAGTTTTTGTTATCCCGCATTCCGCGCATTTACATTTCATCATGGCACGACCATTTCTTGCCTGTACAACCCTTTCTGAACCAGGAACGCACTCTGTCTGTTTTCGTTGTTTTACACAATAGCTTTTCATCTATATAATAATTATTTTTATTATTTTCATATATTATAATGGAACAAATTGACATTGAAAAAGAAATACAAAGAATAGAAGCGATGTATAAACATTACAAACTTCTTTATAGACAAATTGCCTTTTTATGTTGTTCTGGAGAAACTAAAAGAGTGAGAAATCTGAGAAATAGCTTGAAAAAAGATTTAAAAAAAAAAATGAGAAGTCTTCAAACTACCTAAGCAATAGTTTAAAATAGTTTTCTATGAATTTTTCATTCTCTTTTGTGTCAAAGCTAAAAACTTGCAACAAATCGAAATAATCTACTCCTTTATGCATTTCATTCAAGAAATACAAGCAAAAATAGCCACAGGTTGTAGTATAGAGATTCTGTATTTGTTTGTTTTGGTGTAATAAAGTTAAGTTTTTCTCTTTTTCATGGTTTACCAACTCTTGAAAAGGCGGCATCCCAAAAGAGTCAAAGTAATTTATGGTACCATTACGAACATAGGTTGTAACCCAATGACTACCACTCATATAATGAGGTTCTAAATTATAAATAAAAAGCGCTAACTTATGCTGATGTGGTACAGTCTGATCTCTACTTAAAACATTTTTGATAGGTATCTTCAAGTATTTACACCAATCTAAAAGATCAAAATTACTCATTGGGATATCTTTATGGAATTTAGGCTTTTTTGTTTTTAGTTCTTTTTTTTCTTTCCCCTTCCCCTGCCCCAAGTACCAATAAAAGGTGGTGGAGCCATAGGCATTCCTATACGAGGAGAACCTCTTCCTTTTGTACCTCCTCCGTCTGATTGCCCCATTCGAACTCCTCCTCTTCCTTTTATACTTCCTCCTTTTAATGCATCAATAATCATTGGAATACCAATACTAGCTAGTAACGTGCCAATACCACTACCTACTTGTTTTTGAATAAGTTTGAAAAGTAGATCTTCTCCTAATTTATGAGCTCTAGCTAAATCTCCTATTTGTCCTTTAGTCAGTAGATCACCCATTTGTGCTAACATATATAGATTTTTATTTGGAACTTGAAACATTTGACCACCACTAATTTTCTTAACTATTTGGCTTGCCCCTTCAGAAGCTAACCCTGCTAAAGCAGACATTCCTAGTGTTTTACCAATAGTTGGTGCTACATTCCTTAATACTGGTAATATTGAGCTAAATATCCCACTACCAGTTTGTCGCCTGATATTATACTTTGATATAGTAATTACCATTTCTTTATTAGCTGTTTTGACCTTAGCTAGTCTCTTAACAGTATTCATTGGTACCATAAGGACATCAGAACCACTTAATGCATTTTTACTTAAGCGTAAACTTATTTCTTCTCTGTTTCTGTAAGCTATAGATAGTTTTCGTTTTTGCCCTTCAGAAAGTGTGACAGAAATTTGATGTAATTCAGTCATTATATATTATTTATGAATTTTTAAAAAAGTCCATAAATAATATTTATTCTGTGACTTATTTCATCAATTTTATCTATTACTCAGAATCATCACATCCTAAATCAGGATTTAGAGATATGACTGGTTCAGTCATTTGCTCATCATCATCATCTAAGAGAAACTTATTAAAAAGATTTTCTTCTTCTTTAAATGTTACTTGCATTAATTTTGGTTTTAAAGTAGCTCCAAAAGTTCCAGTTGTAAGAGAAAACCAGGCAGCAATAAATTTGACTTTACTTCGTGGCCCTATTGATACTGATTCATATTCAATCTTTTCTTTATCCCATGTAAAAAAGCTTGTACCTAGTTTGTCATTGCGATAAAAGAGAGTAAACTCCATCTTTGATGGGTAATCGAGATATACTCTTTCATTATCAATCATTTTATAAGGTTTTTTACAAATTATTTTCCAAGAACCACCTTGCCTGTGTTCATCATATCCTGCTACAGCTTCTCTTGGTATTTTTTTGACTTTTTCTTTAGAAAGAGTATGTATATAATTAATGAAGAATTGGTCTAATTCTTTAGCTTTTTCTAGATATTCTCCATCACAATTAATTTGTATGCTTGTACCTTGATATTCTCCATTTTTATCAAAGTTTTCTTTTAAACCGAAGGGTGTATATCCTTCATATTTAACAAATAATGTTCTTCCTCCATATAATATTCCAATCTGTGTTCCATTGTGCTTATTTGGCTTTGGTTTTGCAAAAGTTATCTTTGAAGTGTCAATATCAAGAAAATTAACTATTTCTTCTGACTTCGTCGCTTGCTCTTTGTTCTCTCTTTCATTCACTTTCATATATATTATATTAAAATATTTTTTTATAAAATATATTTAATCACAATCAACATTTAACCATCTTCCATCTTTAGTAGGAAATGCTCTAGTACACTGTCCTTTTAAAAAACGATCCGCAGTAATGGTCTTTTTAGAAGGTTTCCAAAATCGTTTTGTTTGAATACCATCTCTTTTATTTACCACTTCTTTTGCTATTTTACCACTTTCATAATCTTTAAACATTTTTTTTGTTTGTGGAAAGAGAGTTTTTGAAATCTCTTTACCAACATTTATTCCTTTTAAAACAGTGCCAAGGGGACCTAAATTACCACCACGGGCACCACTACTTCTACCACTACCACCACTACCACTACTTCTACTTTTTACAAAACTTGTTTTAGTAACACCACATTCAGCGCACTTACATTTCATCATCAGACGACCATTGCTTGTCTGTGTAATACTTTCAGATCCAGGCACACACTCTGTTTTTTCTCTTTGTTTAACACAATATGATTTTACCATATAATCTAATTAATTATTTTTATTAAACGATAACTAATTGATCTCCCACTTTATCCACAACAACATCTTCTTCATAAAGAACAGTTGCATGCACTCGAAAATCAGCAGCAGCTGCTTGTGAGAGGCGAAATTTTATGTTAAGTTGCTTTGGATCTCTGCTAAGCTCTGCTGTTTTATAAGTTAGGTCAAAATAGACTAGTGGGTAAAGAGTCGAAAAATTAGAGATATTCAGCTGAGTACCTGTATTATAATCATTCCGTTACCATGAATAATTCATTAAATCATAATAGATTCTTGTTTTACTTTCTGTATCATATTCAAGTTCTGGATAGAAGACACCATTACCATATTCAAGACGACAAGTAGCAAGATGACTATTAGCATTAGCAGCATTAAGTTTAAAAGTATCAAAAATATAAGGATTTGCTGTCATATCATTTCTCTTAAGTCTCTGGAAAAAGACGAAAACATGTTGTACTTTATCAATACTAGCTGAGATTCTGAAATCACCACTGGTTTTGGTAGTATCTGAAGTTTGGTACATTTCTTTGAGGTATTTCCATTTACTGGGTTTTTGGTATTCACTGATGAATTTAGTCATAAGAGCATCTTTTGGTTCTAGTCGGGGTACCCATAGATAAAAACGATCAATTACTAATCTCAATGTATCAACTGCCCCATATAAGACTTCAGCGTCCGGTGTAAGTTCTATTTCAAATTGGAGATCCATTGGTGGTAAGATTCGTCCTTCTAATTCTTCGAAAAAAGAATACCTATTTAATGGAATACTTGTATTAACATGAGCATTGTTAGCTGTTAATAAACGCCTACTTTCCAAACCTGTGTTTGTATCATCTGAAGTGGCATCTGTATCTAAATACCATAAGCTATTTTTGGCTGTACTACGCCCGAAATCATCTGAATATTCTAAAAGATTTTTTGCAAAAGTTACAAGATGAAGATTATCAGTGTCGTAGACGATTTTTCCTGCACTCTTAATTACCATATGCTTAATTAATGATTGCGACCCATTAATAATTGTTGTTCTGGCGTCAGCATTGTCTCCACCATTTGCTTAAAGGTCTAATTTAAATCGCACTTCAAAAAAGGCATTGTACCAATCAAGCATAATACCACGATCAGTAACATGAAATTTGTAACCTTTCTTTTGTTGCTCTTGAGTATTGGCAGGAGCTCTTATAGCGTCTTGAAGACGAAATTGCACTAGTTCGTTTCTCTGAACGTTATATATTTTTTCAAGATTTTTTTTATTTAAGAGCGTGCTATTAGATTATTAATCAGTGTATTAACTTCATCCTGAGTTTTTGGCTTTGCTGGCTTTGCTCTGCCTGGCTTTGCTCTCGGTTTTGCTTTTTTAGACCCTGAGGACAGCCTTTTTCTAATAAGCTCACCTGATTTCTCTATTACTTTATCAGCCGCCTTTTTACCAACTTTTTCTCCCGCATGAGATACACCAGCTTGTATTGCTTTTTTAGCAAATGGTTTTAATACCTGTCCAGTTAAAGCACTAGCTACTTTTTTTAGTGGTTTCATAAGATTATCTACTATAATTCCATTGCCACTTTGTTTGTAGACATATCGTCCCGTTCTTGGGTGATAAATCTTTTTGAACTCTCTTGACTTCATATATATAAATTAGTTCCTAATTTAAATTACTAAAACAATGTGTTTCAATAAGTGTACTAACAATTTCAGCCGACCGAGCGAAGCGAGAGAGGTTGTCGTAGTTTAAGAGAGGAACTCTCTTATTCTAATATGGAACTTCTTTTAAGATAAATGAAAATGCTGTGTCAGCATGATTTAAATAGACTGGTCTTCTTAAGCCATCAGTTACATAGATTCGAACGCTTGAAACTCTTAATTTATTGATAGGATTAAATATAACACGATGCGGTTCAAGGGTAAAATTGTAAGAAGGTCTTAAAGTTCCTGTACCAAAACTAAAAATAATATCTGATTCTACCCCATCTACTAATGAATCAGAGACTAAATCACAATGAATATTTAGGACATCTGTATCTTCTGATAGGTTAGGTACTTTGGGGCTAACGTTTCTCTCATTACTTAAGATCACCTTATCGAATCCTATTAGTTTACCAAAATTAGATTTACTTAGGTCAAGTCTATAGTTTGTATCTAAAGTCACTAAGACTCTAAAAGTTGGTTCATCAAAAGTTAAAGTGATTGGAAATTCTTCATCACCATCACCATTAACTATTTTAGTCTTTTCCTTAATGTAATTATCAATATCAGTGTAATCCCAAACTCCTTTTGGAAAATCAATATCTGTAAATGTTTTCCCACCGTCTTTACTGTAAGCTATCTTTTGATTCTCGTAACCGGGATTTATATTTGTCCATGTAAAAGCCATTGAAATAATTCTATTTAAACTAATATACCAAGTCCCATCAGTTTGTTTAAGGTCTAAAGTTCTAGAAAACCTAATAGTAAAATCACCTGGACGATTACCATGTTCATCTTTAACTGCAAAACTACTTAACGTGATTTCTCTCTCCATATAAATTAGTTCCTAATTTAAATTACGAAACCCTCCCTCGCTACGCTCGGTCGGGTTAAAACAATGTGTTTTAATAAGTGTGCCGACTGAGCGCAGCGAAGGAGGCATCCGTAGTTTAAGAGATGGAATCTCTTAAACCCTAAAATATTTTTAACTAACTTTTGGTAATGTGACTTATTGATTGAATTTGTTCTTAATAATGTGTCTAAGATAGATTGACCTATATTTCTCATCTCGACACTTGTATTACCTGCTTCCATTTCACCAATAATTAGTGTTAATTTCTCTAGTAATTCTTTAGCATCATTATAGAAATAGACACCCCTGCCTCTTTTGGTCCCGTAACCTTTCGTTGATTTGCTTTTAAATCTATATTGCTTGATATAATCATTAAGCTCTCCCCTAAATCGGTCTGAATTTTGATGTATTCTATCTCTTTCTGCTGCTGTGATTTCACCATTATTAAATTTTTTAGTAGCGTGTCCTTTTAAAGCAATTACTTGTCTTCTTCTAGTTTCAGCTTCTTTTATAACTTTATCTAGATAATTTCGTTGTTTTGTCGCAGTCATTTCAGGTTGGGCTAGTCTCAGTTCAACATCATCATAGTTAGGAAGATCTAAATGATCTAGAATCTTATTTGCTTCTCTTTCATCTTCTTCTCTCTCGAATGCTTCTGCTTGCTCTCGGGGTGCTTCTATAGCTGGAGGATTTTCATCATATTCTGGTGGCGGGTCATATTCTGGTGGTGGGTCTATTTGCCAATAACTAGGATCCATTTCATATTTTGGTGGTTTAGGAGCAATTTGTTTTTTTTGCGCCAGGTGCTACGTAGTCTTCAAGATTTATTAATCCTTCCACATCCATATCTTCATATGGATCTACTTCAGGTGCATAATCAATTTCATCTGGTTTACCTTGTGTAGCACGTATTCTTATTTGCGGCCTATTCTTAGGCTTTTGTGCCCTTAAACCCTCTATGATTTCATCAAGGCTAAAAGATTTTGTTATCCTTGCGTCAGAGGTCTTACTCTTTATCTTTTCTTCAGTGATCTCATCATAAAGCTGATTCTTCATTTTTCCAGTCTTAGTCCGCTTCTGAGCTAATTCTTTCCAATTTGACAGACTCATATATTTATAGAGATTTTTTTTATTATGAGACATATTATAACACATTTTATAATGATTTTTGAATTAAAAATAAATAATATCACCAGAAAAAAACTAAAAAAACTAAAAAAAATTCATGTTCAGTTATATAGATGAAAATTCCTAATTATGATCCAGCTTCTAATAATGACAGCAATTTCAAAAGACTGCTACCTTATATGCCTTCAGACACTTTTCGAATGTTAATTTGTGGACCAAGCGGTTGTGGTAAAACTAACGTCCTCATGCATATGCTTTATAATCTACTCTACTATGATAAGATTTACTTGTTTTCAAAAAATCTCGAGCAACGGAAGTACAGAAGTCTATTAGAAACATTTGAACCCATTTCAGAAGAGGTTGGTTATGATATTATAGAAGAGAGTAATGTTGATGTCGTTCCTCTCGAAAGCCTAGATAATGATAACCAAAAAATAGTCATCTTTGATGACTTTGTTTGTGAACGAAACCAAAACCTCTAATTGAATATTTTATTGGTGGTCGTCATAAAAATTGCAGTGTAATCTATTTAAGTCAATCTTATTATCTCACTCCTAAAGACATCAGACTCAATTGCTCTCATTTTTGTATTTTTGATAGTCCAAGTAATGCAGAGACAGCAAGAATGTGCCGTGAAGTCAATGTACCTAAGAAGAAATTCGATAGTGCGACCAGCGAACCTTATAGTTTTGCTTACATTGATAAGACAAACAAGACAATCAGAAAAAATTTCAATGAAAATATATAGATGGAGAAAAAAATATCAGAAGAGCAAGCGACGAGCAAGCGACGAAGTCAGAAGTCAGAGCAAGCGACGAGCGAGCGACGAGCAAGCAGAAGTCAGAAGTCAGAAGAAATTTCATCAAGAATATTAGAAGAAATAGATAATGAGTTTAATGATATAAACTTTTCATTAGAAAAGATTTATAAGAAATTAGGCCATTTAAAAGTATTTGAAACGAAATATAACAAATCTATTCCTAAAATAATATCATTGTTAATTAAAAAACTCAAAGAAGTAGATGCTTCTTACTTGAGAGATAAAAGTTTATTTTCACTAGAGGAAATAAATGTTTCATTACAGTATTTAATTTAATTATATTATATTATATTATATGGGTTACAGCAATGGACAACTTGAAACATTATCAGCAACAGGTAAAGGTGAAAAAGGTGATCAAGGATTACCAGGAATCGGATTTTATCTAACTGATGATGGTAATTTTGACATTGATAGTAAGAGATTAACTGAAGTAGCAGATCCTATTAGTAAAAATGATGCAGCAACAAAAGAGTATGTTGATGATAATATAACAACTCTAGATTTAACACCTTATCTGAAACGAGACGGATCAATAGCAATGACTGGAGATTTAAATGTGAATAATCATAAGATTAGTGATTTAGAAGATGCTACTAATGATAATGATGCTGTCTCTCTGAAACAATGAAAAAAGATGACCGATCATACACCCACAAATTATCATTTGCAACCTAGTTTTACTTTTTATAAAGATTTTGGTGATAAAGCTGAATTAACTAAATCAAACGTTTCTATTCCTGGGCATACTGATCATTTTGAGCTATTAGAAGCGCCTCGAGAAGGGGTGCAATCTGGTTATGCTTATTCTACTGTTAATCTAGAAAACAACTTAGAAATAGATCCTAATTATTATATTCTTTTTGAAATATTTGGATATGATGGAACAAATATAGTTACAGATGGTGATTCAGAGAGACTATTATTTACAAATGTCACTAGTAATGCAAACATAATTGATTTTAGTCACGATTGGTTTAGCAATTACGCAAAAGCTTACTTAATATTTAATAGTTCTAAAAGAGATGTGAACATTAGTATACGATTTCGATATTATGGTTCTAGTAACTCTAATTTTAAATTTCTTGTTTTTAGTAGATGTGTCAAAGGAATACAAAGGACTAGTTTTGATCAAAGATTATTTAATGTTAAAACAACTGATTTTTCAGGAACAATATTAAATTTTGAACCAATCAATATGAATAATGAAAAGATAACCAATATTGGTAATCCTACTGATAAAAAAGACGCCGTCAATAAAGAATATGTTGACAATGAAAACGCTAAACAAGATATTGCAATTAATGATATATCTTCTAGAAAAGCAGATAGGACAGAAGTACTACTTAGAGATGGAAGCCGAAAGATGACTGGTAATCTATTGATGGATAATAATAGGATTTATAACTTACCAAATCCCAATGGGGCGCAGCAACCTGTGACAAAGAGTTATTTTGAAAGCCAAATTGCTTTGATACCCCAGCCTGATTCAAGTCTTTATCTTAAAGTAGACGGATCTTTACCTATGACAGGAGATCTCAACATAAATGACAATAAAATAAAAGATTTAGTTACACAAGATGATGTCTCAATCACAGATTATCCTAATTATGTAAAAGATTCTAAAATGGCTGTTAATAAACTTTATGTCAATGAAAACTTTTTAAAATTAAAAGGTGATGACTATGACTTAAAAGGTAAACGGATAAAAAATACTGAGCCATATGGTGTAAATACTTTTGATACAAATGATTTAGTCTTTAAGGCATTTGTAGAAGCAGAAATAAGTAAGCTACCTAAACCTGATTTAGATGTATTAAAATTGGATGGTTCACGTGCTATGATAGGAAATCTCAACATGAATGACAATCTCATTACAAATTGTGGACGATTAACTATCGTTGCTGATGGTAATAGTCCAATTAATATGAATAATAGAGAGGTGATTTAAAAAGAGAAATAAATGATGTTTCTGCAGCGGCGCTTAACAGGAAAAATCCTGATCCCATGGAAGACGATATTGATATGGCTAATCATAGCATTATTAACTTGAAAGATCCAAAGTCATCAGATAGCTTTCACGCTTCCAAAATTAATTATGTTAATAATGCAATTAATGATAATAACTTTGTAATTAATACTTTGATTGAAGATAAAATCAGTGAATCTGAAGCACTGAAAGCAAACCGACAAGGGAATTAATTCTCTTTTGTCATGGATGATGATTTGTTTAAGGAAGATGATGATGATATTACCAAAGTTGGGAAAATTGATAAAGATTTTTATCAAATTAAAAAAGAGACTTACCATTTTGAAATTAAATATGACTCTGCTATCGGTTATTATAGCACTCGATTAACAGTTGATTTAAAATCGTTAGATTTAGGTGAGTATACATTAGCATTTGAAATGTATTATGGTAATAAAGTGGATCGAGACCAAGTGGTTGTTAACGCAGTTAGTGAAACATTAAATGTTTCACGTAATAATACAAATACTTTTTCCGATCACAGTAGAACAATTATCAATTTTCATAAATATGGAAACATTGGGATTATTGATTTAGATATTGATTTAACTTTAAAGTACAGGAGTGGTGAAACTTATGATGCAGAAACAGACATCTATGTAATTGTTTATGGTGTAAGTGGTCATCAGAATGATGTTGAATCAATAATTTGGGATAGATTCTATTTTATCAGTAACAAAGTTATTAATTATGAAGCACCTATTAATATGGGTAATCGACAAATAAAAGGAAATGAAAACAGTGATGCTGTTAATGTGAAACAACTAAATGAAGTAGAAAGTAATATTGCAAATTATGTTGATAGAGAAATTGTAAAAGTAAATAGTGAAATTGCAAAAGAAAATCCTACTATTAATGAAAATAAAAATTTTATAGAATTAATAGTAAAATATATATTAAAAATGATTCAAAGATTTCTTTAATAAAAGATTTGTATTTTTCTGATAGTAATGAAGGTGGAACACCAAATACATATCTGTTTGTAACTACTGGTGATAACAGAGGTGATTTCACTTTTTATTATGTCTTCCAGCATAGTGCAAGTACTAATAATGTAATGGGTTTATATATTACATATGCAGGTATAAGTAATAATGTATTTATTTTTGTTGATAAAAGCAAAGTAGGAATTTCACGTAATCCTACAATAGATGAACCATCTATAAGTTCATTTAACATTCCAAATAAATCTTTAGGAAAGCAAGTTTGGTTTTGGATTTGGGTAATAGACAGACAAATGAATATAATTTTTAGTGGAATTAGTGCTCCAATTAATATTAATTTGGTTAATGTTGTTGATACAAATCATACTGTATACAGAATAAATGTAGAAGATAATCCTTTCACTAAAAAGAGAGGATTAATAACTAAAAATATTTATGATAATACCAGTCAAGCTTATCAGTTAATAAAAGAATTTGAAAAGAGCGAAGGAACTATGATATAAAAAAATATCAATAAATTTATATGGGACATAGTAATGGACAACATGACAAACCTTCAAGAACAGGAAAAGGAGAAAAGGTTAAAAAAGGAATAGGCTTCAAATTAACTCCAGACAACCATTTCGATTTACAAAACAAGAGATTAACTAACATTTCCGCTCCAATGGATGACCATGATGCAAACACTAAAAAATTCGTCGCTGATTTATTAAAGACAAAAGCGGCTACTACATACGTTAATAATAAACTAACTAAAAAAGCCAACTCATCAGCTTTAAAGGATTACGCTTTAATTACTGATTTGGGAACCTTAGCAATCGAATTCAATGATGCATTAAAAGACGAAGTAGATTACAATGACTTAGAGACTAAGACGCAAGTAGATAACAAAACAAAGCAATACATCACCGTCTATGCAGAAGAAAATGGACCTCTGATTAAAAATAGTCTCCAATGGAGTTTCGGTAATGGAAGTGAGAATAATAAGCAATATGGTTGGCCTAGTCCTGTAGACGGTAAAATAGTTCGTGGCAGCATTTGTGCTTGCGCTGGCAATAAGCACGCATCTGAAGTGATAGTCGGGTTAGTTCTCAATGGTGCTGATAAAGATGTAAAAATTATCAAACCTGTCAATGAATGGTCAAATAACACTATTTTCAGTAATCCGATTACGATAAAAGCTGGTGACAGAATCAATTTTCGAAGCAAAACATCGAATTCATCCGTAACACACGCGATGGTAAACATATTGATTCAAATTGATGCCTCGTATGAAAATATATGAAGCGTGTCTGATGCAAATGAGTTTCAGACACGTCAGATATTTGAAACGCTTCATCCACCCACGCTAAATTAATGGCTTGCCTGATGCGCATGGGTGGATCAACCGTGTCTGATATATGAAGCGTGGGTGGATGAAAAAAAGTGCACCACATGCTCGAGAAAACCGGGTTGGTGCAATATAAATACTCCATTTGAATTAATAGAGAAACAGCGAGCAAATGGTGGTGCTTTTGGAGGTGGGGAATGGCCGCCTTTGAATCCTGATACGGCACGTGCAGGCGCTTGTTAGGGATAGTAGGGTGAGACCGTCTATGGTGATAACCCTCGGGTGAACCCGTCCCGGCCCAGTAGATAACTGGGTGTGCTCAGAGGTCTTTCGGGATCTCAAACGCGAGAGAGACAGCCGCCTTGTCAGCGGCGCGAAAGTCCTAGCCTAGACTAGGTAAGTAACAGCCACCGAGCACCCCCGACCAGGGTTTTGTCATTTTTTGTCACGCATTTTAGAAAAATTTATCTTATCCAAAGAATAGATGGATATTAAAAGTTTATCTTCTTTGATAGATGAAAGTAGAAAATTTATTAAAATTTCTCTTCTAAAGAGGGGAAAAAAATTCATCACATCTTTTGAAAAGATTGAAGGTTTTAATTTAAAAGATTGGAAGAAAAAGTTATCGTGTAACGGTTTTATTAAAGATGAAACTGTAAACCTTCAAGGTGATCAAACTGAAAAAATATATGATGAATTAATCCAAATGGGCTATGATAGTGATCAAATTGTTTTTAATTTAAAAATATAATAAAATAATATAACGGTAGCTAAAAAGAATATTTTTGATTGGAATCATATTTCAGACAAATTATCAGCTGACGAAGTAGACGAACTAAAATCTTATTATCTAGGCTATCATAGGAAATGTTGGGCTTATAAAAGGGCTTGCAAAAGATACAAATTACTCAAATTCATTGGTAAATCACTCTCTGTCCTCAATGCTTCAGCGGAAATTGCTAGCGCTATTGCAACAGGAGGTATTAGTCTAATAACGATTAGTACAGTGGCATTATTAGTTAAAGGATACATGGAACACAAAGGTTTAGACTTAAAAATTCAAAATTGCATCTATGCTTACCAAAGCTACCAACATTTGTTAATTATGATTCGAGAAGCGATGCGCTCTGGTGATCTTAACCGAGAAAGTTTAATTAATCAAATGACAAGCGTTGACAATTTTGTGATTAATAATAGCCCAATTATTGATAAATATTTAAAGATGTATGATGAAACTAAATAGTCAGTCGCGCTGTTTAAATGCATCTTACGCTAACTACATAAGCTATGCAACACACGCTGCCAGTGTACACTAAAACAGCGTACACTAAAACAGCGTACACTAAAATCAACGTACACTAAAACAGCGTACACTAAAATCAGCGTACACTAAAACAGCGTACACTAAAATCAGCGTACACTAACCACCCATCTTACGCTAACTACACATCTTACGCTAAAATTAGCGTGGATGTGTGGTAGCTTCCCTAATTACTACACTACTATGGCTTATTTCATGTTCATCTAGACGAACCTCTCAGAATACCGGGCTTTGTAAAAAGACTATCCTTAATATTGTTATTATATTTCGTGATGTTGATCAGTTGCTTTCTAGTCTCTATTTTATTTCCTGTCAGACAGTTTTACTTTGGCTGTTCGTTTCATATTCAATGCATAGCGAAATGTCTTAAGGTGGCTCGAGACAGTTTCCAGTACTTTCCAAGACTAAGAGTTTGATGGGTCATTATAACCACTCTATACCAGTTGATACCAAAATCAATCAGTGGTGAACAAGTTGCTGTCAATTTTAATGGCACAATAGGTTATCAAAGCAACAATAAGACCAGCTAAAACACCCTTAATTTTAGCTTTAAGCGCTTATAACTCGAAAACGAGGTCGGTGACCCCCATTTTTTATTATCGAATTGTAATCAGCATAATAAGATGCAACTTTTTGCAAAATTTAAAAAAATCCTACGGAGGAGGTTCAGAGCAAAGGAGGACGTTTCACCAGCATGCTTTGCGCGCTCGGCCAATTTTTTCTGTTTGTAATCAAAATGGTGGCCGCGAAGCTGCTCTCCCGCCATTTTTGGCCTTTTTTCTCAGGTAAGAATTTCGGCTCAAGGAACCGCTTATAAATTACCTTTTGAATTTTTGAAAACTTTAATCTTAGATCGTTATTTCGGCCGAACAAAGAGGTATTTGGTCTCGAAGATTGCTCATAATCGTTTCACGAACATATATTACATGGATACAAGGGGTCTTTTGTTGTGAATTGAGAATGAATGGTCGGCTCACTGTTTGGCCCATTCTTCCGAATTCCCATAAGACCTTACAACAAAAGTCACGTTTATGCTTTGTTCGATCATTGAACGTTCTTCAGTCGCTTGGGTCGCCTAAGGTCTCCAAGTTTTTGAAAGATACGGCAGTTTAAATTTATGCTTAAAATAGGCGCCAAAATTAGTCTTTTCTTTTACTCGCGACACGATGAATTGAACCGTGTATTGCCACTTTCCATTTCTGTTTCGAAGGAAATGATTACAAGATTGTCCATGGAACTGTTCAATATGCAGAAGCATTTACACTAGTCTGTAGCTTCGTCGTGCAGCTTGCAGCGATGGATTCTTCCGCGAAAAGGAAGCTTATCCCAACTGGAACAACTCCAAAGAAGGCTGAAAAACTCCACAAGAAAACGAGCGAAATTGGTTGCACTTCTGAGAGATCACCACTCGGGACCACAACGGGCTTTGAAGGAAAGCGGCTGTTCTCATCACAAAAGGTACGCTCGGCAAAAGTTAAAAGATCTTAAGTAGTCAAGTTCAATTTAAAACAGTTGTTTATGTTGGCTCTTTTTGTAAAAAATGTGAGAGATACTTCACGGCAAAAGAAGTTCTCATGCATACTTGGTTATTTTTAAATCAGGGTGGATGTCGATTTGTGACGCGCAAGAAAGGTGTCAGATCACCGAATGTGCTACACGTGGCAGCTTCCCCAAAAATGCATCGCAAACCTTGGTCAAGAGGTGAAGAGAGAGCTTTGGTGCAGTTCGTGTGCTTGCATGAAGACAAAAAGTCTCCTTCGTCCACAGCAGTATGGCCAAGCATGAATTCATCTGACCCTTACTGGATACAGGCTGCTCAATATATTCAATCCACTTCAGGCCAAAGTCACCTCAGAACTGGTAAGTGTTTATTTATCCCAAGTTTTCATTTTGTCAAATTAATTTTAGATTGAAGAGACCTGTGAAAAGTATTGTCAATTTTTAGGGTTTTATTTGCCTTTCTTTGTCTGAAAATGCATCCTGCTTTTTAGTGGTGTATAAATTATTTGTTATTATTGCCTGTGGCATGAATATATCTTCCAAGGCTTATTTTATCCATGTATCTTCTGATTCATGTTGAATGTCCAATATAATGGCATTTTATAGTCTTAATATTTCAAACTTCAGTATTGTTTTTCCAAACTTTCTTTTTTAAAAATATTGAGTTCTTTAGCATCAGCAGAAATATAACATTACATGTTTTCAAAAATTAAAAACACTTATCATCAGTTTCTATGAAATCACACTGCTCCTGTAATCGTTGCAAGCCATGCAATACTTGAGTGCAGAGAACTCTTGCAATTTGAAAAGCAAACTACAATATGTTTTAAACATATTACTGGTTTTGGATTTCATCAAATCAAAGTAACAGATTGGCTCCGACGAAGGGCTAACGCTCGAAACGTCAGCTTCCGAATCTCCTTACGGTGGCCAATTCACATTATCAACCCAGTTGATAAAATAGTCCCACTGACGCAGCACCACAGTTTCTTTAGAAACTTGCCCCTCTTTAACAGAAATAATTCCTGATTGTTTCAGGGTCCACAGTGAGACAAAGGGTGGTAAACCATCTGAGGAAGAAATTTAATTCCCTAGAGGATGCCGAGGAGGAATATGGCCTCTCCATAGATAGCTACCTTGGAATCTCAGAGCTTCCCGACAGTGACCAAGAATTGGAAAATGTGCACCCAGATATGCTTAAACAGTTGGATTGCCTCTCAGGAAAACAGCTGGTCGCTGTAGCTGTGAAAGCTCTAACCCGCATTAAAGAAGAGCAGATAGTCGAGCTATTGTCAGACAGATTCAAATCTTGTAGCTATGATCTATTATTGAAATTCATCAACCAGCTAGTTAGTAAGCTACCCTCCTGCAACAGAGAGAAGCTTCTCGATGAACTGTTTCTGACTCTTGCTAAGGAAACTGGCATCACAAGCAACCCGTTAACGTTTCTAAGCACTTCTCTCAAGGGTATGAAATTCCTTCAAGACAATGGCAAGCCCAATTTGATCTCCAAATGGAGTAGGTGTATTTGGGGACCAGATGGAAAACCTAAGCTGGATATTCACAGGATGCCATTTGGCCTGATTGAGTACCAAATTGAATTCTTCAGTTGTACAAATGTTAACCAGGTAATTATGTCTAGAATTCGTTTCCCTTACATTGTTTCATTTAAACCCTGGCTAAGTACAGTTTGCTGGCAGACTTTATCAGGATATGTTTCATCTTGAGGCTAAAAGCTGTATCGATCAGTAACCTGTGTTGGAGATAAAATCAATTCCAATACTGTGCGCCATTGTGCGCCAAATGGTTTGCCTCTGACTCGTGTTATTTCTTGATAAGAAATAACAAGAGTCATTGGCAAACCATTTTCCATACCTGAAACCAAACATTTCTTTCCATTTCCCTTATTTGACGTAAGGTTTAAGCTCTATTTTTTTGGTTTACAAGGTAGTTTCCTACTGTGAGGAATTATGTCAATCATCTCAGCTTTTGTCAATCATTAGTCTATACGTCTAAGGGGGAGGGACAGGGAGGCTTATTGGGAAGGGAAGAGTGGGCTATTATAACTTTGTGACCTGTAAAGCACAATAATATTTGTATCTCAATTTAGTCAATTTTTTTATTATGGCATGTCTGCTATGGTATATTGTGCAGCAATTTGAATGCTTACTTTGCTGGGGTGATGTGAGATTGCATGCCAAAGAAATTTTCTCTTGTACTGATTGTTGGAAGTTTTATATAAAATTTTCTAGATCAAACAACCAGAGGACTACAAGTTGTGGTTGCAGACCATGAGTGCAGAATTTCCTGACAGGTTCAAAAGACTATTTGCAGGACCAATGTGGAGTGGCCTGAAAAAAGAGGATGTTGGGAAGCCACAAAAGGTACAAGAAATTCTATGCATATAAAGCAAAAGAAGCTTAAAAAACCTTTAATTCTTATGTTGATACTGACAATGATTTCAGGTGAATGATAAGTATTAAATAATATTATTATAATTGAAATTATAGGAATAATTGAAATTATAGGAAGACCATGAAATAGTGACCTTGATAGACATACATTAAATTCAAATCCTCCCTACAGATGTGGCAATTCCAATTTTGTTCTTGTTCATTTTTAGGCCAGGATAAATGTGGCCTGTGTTAGCAGAACAACACAATGGAGACACGACAGCGACTCACCATTTACAATGGACCCTCTCTTACAGGTAAAGTGAATAATTTGCTTAGCAAGTCACAGTAAAAGTTCACAACGTTTTATTATTATGTAGCTGCATTATAAATCAGTTATCTGTTTTAGGTTGCAGCACTTGACCAACTTAAGTCATCCAACCCAAGTGGGCGGTATTGGATCAAGATCGATGCCACAGACATCAAACAATGCATGATGGAATCCTGGGAGAGAAAAGTATGGAATGGAGATGAAGACCTTGGAGATGGTAAACTGCAGGCATTGAGAGAGGAATATGAGAAAAGGATGGCAGATATGCACAGACTGAAACTGAGAGATGTGGCTACGGTTAAGGCGGTCCTCCCACGAGTACTTGACGCCCTGACAGGAGACATCACATTCCTAGATAAAGGCTTTCAAGAGGCATCAAACCACTTTGAGAAGAAAACAAGGCAAGCAAATTGTCCTGAAGAAACTTTGAAGGCAGCCAACTGGGAGGTTGTAGAGTTCCAGATCCTACTGCAGCAAAGTCAAGAGCTCCATCATGACCTTGAAAATGCACTTGCCACCATTGCTGATGCTACCCAAGCTAAATATGTGTTGCCATCTGTCCATAACCTAGCAGCCAGCAGTTTCATTTACTTGAGGAACCTCTTCAAAAAGAAAAGAACCGCTGCAACGCATGTCCTGGTGCTCATGTTATCTGATGAGAAAAGATCAAAGAAACCGTATGCCTTACCAGTTCGTTATGTGCCTTGCAGAACGTTAAAGGATCAGTTTGTCAGAGATTTGACGAAGGATCTCAAAGAGGAGATGCGAAAACGGGAATTATGTGTCACAGGTAAGCCAGTAACAAATTTGTTGCCTGTTCCTCTTTTCTCTTTAATTCGAGGCCCAGTGACCCCAAGGTGTACCTCACTGCAGATCAAACGGTCTGGGCCTGGGACCTACCTTCTCTGATGAAAACACGCATTTTGAACCATATAATATCTCCCAAACTTGAATGATTTAGGATGGGTGGATGACATTGTTTAAATTTCATATTGATATGTAGCTGATTTTTTTGTCTGTCTGCCTAAATGTATATTTACAAGCTTCTCAAAGTTTAGAGCAGGCTGGCATTTTAACATGTATTTTATAATCATTTAATTTTTTTGTTCTATGCCCTTTATGATCAGAAGCGAAGGTTCCAGAGTAAAAAATAACAATGGTGTATGCGTAAAACAATGGTAGTGCAACGTTTCACTGAAAAGTTCTTTTCCACATCAGGTACCGTCACTGATGGAGAGTTCTGCTCGTTGAGGTCTCAAGGGGAGACACGACCTTTGCACCTATGGCAGTTAATTCATGATGCTAAGGAAAGTGTGAGCAGGTGCAGCAAGAAAACCCTTCTTGATAAGCTCGAGAAAGTTGGTGGTGAGTACTATATATGTACATGCATATTTTTATTAAATTTGCACTGTATTTACTTAATAAACTAATTTTGATGGCATTTGAGACTCGAGGATTATACCAGTGTCTTTAAATCAAGCAGGCATTCCGTCCACTAACTATGACTGTTCAAAATGGGATTTAGTGGGCTTGAAGGCAACGTTTAACTGACAAACAGCATCGATTGAAGAAACTAAAATAAATACCTTACAAATAAGAAGTCTGATGCATGTATTATTATAATTGACATAACAAATGCATAAGTAAATTATAGATTATGTTGTTTATCTCATAGCAAGGAGACTGACAACTCAAATCAATAAAGGCAGGCAAAAGCCTTTACTGAATGATCCATTAAGTCATATGTGTGAAATTTTAAACCAGCAATCACTAAGTTAAAATTATAAGTTCTTGTTTTTGTTTTGTTTTTTAATTTGAACAGGAGTTTTCTCTCATTAATTTTCCCCTTTAAGTTGTCAAGTTAAGATTTTATTTTATAATTAGTTGATCCAGCTGGGAGACCCATTGCAAGATCACCAGATCCTGACATACCAGATGAGCTGATAGCACAGATTCACGAGCTGAGGTTTGGTGCTGACAGAATGTCATTGGATGATGCAGTTACTTTTGTACGTGGCAATCTTGTTCCCCCTGGCTACAGTCCATTCCCATTCAGGCGTGACACCCCAGAATCACTCTTGGACAAGCTTCGATCAATAGCTGCCACATGCAAATTCAGGGCAACGATTGACTACTGGAAAGAAAGAGGGGTTGACTTCTCCACCTACTTGTACGTCCCTGAAGTTGATCCTGTGACTGGTGAGGAGAGACATGACCGTGGTGACCATAATCATCTCTTCCGCCGTGCAGCCAGCAGTATTAGGCAGGGTAGAGATCCTTCTCTAGATTTTGAGGCCTTTGATGATGTTGTAATGGATTCTCTCAGTGGCTTGACACATGCCGCTCTGATTGGCAAGAGGAAGCAGTCCCTTGTTGACGCTGAACGACTGATATCATCTCACGTTGTTTCTTCACTTCGGCGCAGTGGACATGATCAAGAGGCTTGTCACATAGAGGTATTAACCAAGTGGCATGAAGCTACCGATGGAAGAGGTCTTAGCCAGTTGCAACGATGCAGATTTAACTACCAGATGTTAAACTATGTATTAGATGAATGGATGCCTTGGCATGTTGACAGCTATGACTTCCGTACCATTGACATCAACAGGTTAGCACCACACGTACTAATTGTTAGGTTCGGGAGTTGAAATAGAATGTGCATTTTGAACTGTGAATTGAATGTACAGTGCATCTCAATACATTGGTGAAGTCATCACAAGTGGCGGGGATGCACGGGGGGGGGGGGGTAGGGTACTAAGGAAAAATAAATGGCATAAAAATTTGTCTTGAAATACAAATTTATTTTGCTAAGTACTCATCCATCAATATAATGTAACCCTAAGGGGTTTCTTTTTGGCATGAACTATTTTTTTCTCATTTGAAAAGCCTGTATTTTTCATTCAGACCAGTTGATTGCATCCGTGGATTCTCTCGAGAAACGTTGATAGAAATGACAACCAACATTGAAAGCCAAGAGCATCGTAGAAGGCTAAACAATGACATTGGCTATGCTGAGCATCCCAGGGCTGGTGGTACAGATGATCTGGAGACGTTTTTCAGTATTGCCCATCGCTACCTCGGGCTGCTTTTCTCTCTCAAGCAGTTCAAGGAAAAATGGCCAAAACTAGTCAGGTACATGTACATAACAGTCAAACCAACTGAAGCGTACCCCTCAAGATTACAATAATGAATAGATTATTCGATTATTGAACCCGCTAGTCATTCCAAGAATACGGCTAACGAGTTGAAAATTCAAAAAATCAACTCATTATTGCATTCTTGAAATCACTAGCGAGTTGAATATTCAAATAATCAATTCATTAGTTTGTGAAACGACTGGTGGGTTCAATATTCAAATAATCAATTCATTAATGTAATCTTGAGGGGTACGCTACACTTGGTTTGACTGTAACTTTTCATGTTAAAAAGATACTGTAATGTTGCATTTTGATAATGTTGGTTAGTGTTCTGTTGTTTGTTTCTGTTCTATTTTTTCCTAGAGGATGATGAATGTGCCACTCTTGTCTCAACTGAATCCTAGCAAGCACAATCACACATTTAAAATGCCTTTGTGGTGTAATTTACCATTCGAAATTTTAAACAATGCAATGTAAATAAGCAAGAAAGCAAACCATAGAGCTTTTTGTTTAGTTTTAGATACACCAAACATATATACATATCTATATTTTCTTTCAGGGAATTCTGCAAGCGAATGGACAACACACTTCCATTCTATTTCTTCACACTGAATGAGAGATTTAGAAGTGAAGAAGAATATCCATCCTTCGATGAATGCCCTGACATAGATGATGATGCTGACCCAGCCCACCACCCTCTTCGCCTACACCGTTTAAGGATAAACCAGAGAGAAGATGGGTCCAATTTTGTCCCAGGAAGGGCATTTCTTCCTGCTCGACACAGAGGATCAATTAGGCAACGTTTACATAGGCCTGTGTTAGGACAACCCCCAGTTCCCCAACACATGCAGCTAAACCAATAAATGTTAATTTGGAAAGCAGGGTGGGTGTGACAGTGAATTTAAAAATTGGCTCCTCCAATCAGATAATAGAGAAACAACATCCACATAAGAAACATAGCATTATTTAGATAATTTTTCAAAAGAGAACTTTATATCAACACTTTGTGATACAGGTTTTACATGGTTTTACACCAAATATGTGCTTTAGAGCACACAAATTGAGAGGCAATTGACGGCATAAAGATGTTTGCCTTATTTGGAAATATGTACAAATTTAAGATTGGTTTCTGCAAAAATGTTGAAATAAATATTATTGAGTCTTGTATATCATGTATTTTACTGTACATTTCTGAGAACCTGATTAATTTCAATGGTACCCCACTTGAGAGTTGAAAAAAATGTAGTAAGTCTAGATTCCCATGGCAACAACAAGAATTTGGGTGAGAAAATGTGATTGGCAAATTTTTCAAAATTCCAACATGAAACATCACCAGCATTATTCATGACAGAATACCAACCAGCTTGAGCTATTTATTACTCTGCATTACCTAGCTATAGGAGGTCAACTGTTTAGTGATAAAAACCTGCTGGATGGAGGTAGAACTTGGCAAACATTACAGCAGAAACATTTCTTTTAGGCAATTTCTTGTCGAAGCACAAAAATTGTCGCTACATTAGCTAAAATCTCGCTGCCTTTTCTTCCAAAAACGTTTTATTACCCCACCTGTTACTTGGCAATTTCTACCTATGTGAAGTCAACTGTTTAGTGATATCAACCTGGAGGAAGTCTACTTTGGTGACCATGACAGTGGCCTTACTCCCCTGGGTGCCATAGGTTTTTTTTGTGGTGAAGCCTAATATGGAATACAAATATTAAGATCTAAAGATTAAGCACTACCCGTTAAGAATGAAATATGCTAAGCAAACAGTTAATGTTAGTCATTGTAGCTGTAACTGTCATTGTCTCTTGGCCAGCGTCCCTGTTTGGTGACAACCAAAGTTGGTATGTACTTGAATTCGCCGATTGACCAAATGTACGAATACTCGATTTTCTTGAACTTAACAGATTTGATAATACCGGATAGAAATGCATCAAGAATTTTTTGCACTTTTTTCCCTGGGATGTAGCCAATGGATGTCCATTCTCCATCATGTAATTGCACTTGTGCCACAACAGCATTTTCATCAGCCACATTTGTTGGTTCATAATATAGCTTTAACAGAATTTCCTGTCCAGCTCGCTGCTTTGACTTGCATGACTTGAGTGCTTCTTGAAAATGTTCATGGTATGTGCACCCCTTTAATTTCACATATTCTGAATACAATGTTACTTCCAAGTCATCGATATCATCATTTGCCACTGAGGATGCAGGTGTCTCATCTGATGAATTTTCTCCATTCACTTGAACATTGCTTTTAGGGGTAGGTTGCTCTGCTAGAATTACATTGCTCAGCTCAGGAAATCTACTGCAGTTGCAGTTAACAGTTTCACAGTCCAGCCATGGCATTTCTGGATATTGATTGGCACCATAATCACTCCGTGGAGGTAAAGGGGCAGGCACTAAACTTTGATTTTCCAGAAGTTCAACCCTGCTGATAAGCATGACAATCTTTCCCTCGTCCATCTGTAAATAAAAGCAGAAATCTGGTGTGATGACTGACATATACATGCAGAACATGATAAAGTTAGCATAACATAATAAAAACAAATGTAATAAGCTTTAAGTTTACAGCAAGAAAGCCAAAATAACATGAAAAATTACAAAACCTTCAAGTCAAGACATTTCCGAATTAGACTGTTGTTTCTAGCTATTTCCGACCAAGAAATGGTATTAAAACTCATCAAGGGATATGTCGTGGGTAATGACACAAGTAACGGTGAAGGAAGAGTGTTTTTGGCTGGAGATCAATCATGAATTGTGGTGAACGAGGGCTACGAAAAGCATCGCGTTTCCGATATATTTGTCTCTGTACCGCAAAAGGAGGAGGAAACTAACAAAGAATAGAATGATGAGTTGGCTTACCTCGAAGAAACAACTTGCTTTAACTCTAGATACGACTGGGGCCTTCTTATTTCTTAGACTGTCCAAGATTTCCTTTGTGTAAAGAAATAACACAAGCCGTCTTGAGCGCAAATCGGACGGGAAACTTACGTGTCCAAGCACGGTTATTAAGTTTAGCGAAGCTATTTCACTAAAGGAATACTCAAATTTAACGTTTGAATCGATACAGTGGATATAAATTAAGTTTGAAGACGAAAAGGGAACGCAATTCCCATCAACAATCTCCATACCGCCGAAGAACTCTCCACTCGAATATGCGAGAATGCGAAGGTCACGTGACAGACGCTTTGATAATATGCTTTGACTAGGCGCGCAAAGCATGCCGGTGAAACATCCTCCTTTGTTCAGAGCCAACTTGAATTTTCGAAAACTTATGGTGGCTCTGAAACCCCTCAGTAGAACTTTTTGTTGGTCCGTAGAGCCAAGTTCCATTGGGTCCAAGGTTTGTACCATAACATAATTAAGATCGCATGCACCGCAATCCATATAATGCCTTCTCACTCAGCTGTTATTATTTTTCACTGCAATTGAAGGACGCCTACATGATTAATTCAGTAGTTAAGACTTTGAATCGTTCGCCTGACAATAAATAAATTTATTAAGAACGAATTAATTTCAATTTGCTTTACCTCGGCCTGACGTACAATCTGTTTTCATTTCTAGAGCATTTTCAAAATTATTTGTCCTGTCGATCCGGCTACTGCTATTCGTTTTCCAAACTCTGTTTAATTGTGTCTGAAGTTTCTAACTCCTTTTAAACATTTTGAAGTTTCTTGCTCTCCCATGGATTTGTAATCTTCATGCAGTGCTAATATTTGGAAATCGTCACAACTGCGAGTTCCCCATACTAAAAATCGACACCAGTTCCTCCAAACCATAAAAACTCTTTTAACTCAATGCTTTTCAAAAGCGTGTGACATCTTTGAGTTTCAACCAAAAAAACTGACTCTTCGTAAACTTACTATAACGTTTAGATGTTCTTTACGGTACCAGGCTCAGTTTTTTTTTTCAAATTGATGGATTTAAATATCCGTAACCCATTCCGTGCTCGTCTAATTAAGAAATAACACCAAATAATTCACGAGGTGGAACCACAGACTTCGTGTTGATTATGTTACGCCGAAAATTATCTTGAATAACAAAACAGACTTGTGGATTGCGAAAGTTCGTTCTCTTTTGCTTGATCGTTTAGCTTGAGAACGTGGTACAGATTTTAAAATACATTTTAGAAGTTTTTAATTACTACGCATTCGTGCGCCTGTTTTGTGCGCTCGGAAGCGATGAATGCATGGCCAGTGAAGTGCACCCACTAACAAACTTAACTTAACTGAAACAAATTTTCTGTTTTGCTGAATTTTGTTCTTTTTGGCTATATAATCGACTACTAATTAACCTCGACAGTTCGGTCTTTACTCAGTGCGAAATCTCAAACCTCGGCCTTGCCATATTGGCCTCGCTATAGCTCCATCAATACGGCCAGGACTCGGAATGAGATTTTCCCATAAAGATCTCACTTTTGGTTAATAAGAAGTTAATGAAAATATTACTGGGAAGAAGAGAGCGGAGAGAGGAGAGTGACTTCACCAACTAAATGTATAATATGTATGTAAAGGAATTGTTTATTACAGAGAAATGGACAGGGCGAAGGATTTCTTCGCCCTAAATTTTATAAGCATACAGTCAACTCTCTGGTAAACCACCAACTTAGCAAAAAATACTTGTTATTGCAGGGCTATCCCCAATAGTTAATTGTTTGAAAAGTTAGACTATTTTTTTAGTAAAAGAAAGTAGTTTATTTGTCGTAGTCGCAATGTATTTTTCTAATTCAATTTTTTCCATAACGAGGGTTGTGAAATCTGTGAACTGGGATCTTTTTTCATCTTGTACTGCGTTCCCATAAAGAAAATATTTTCCAATTATGACCAGGTGATTTAGGGTTAAACCGGACGATGTGTGTTGAACTGACGCCATAGATAATTTCGTCTTGCTCCAAAGCAATGTTTCCTCCACATGTAGCGTTGTACCACTTTGTAAATTTATTCCAAAAGGATTTAGCAATTGGACACTCTACGAATAAATATGGTGGTGTCTGACAAGAGATAATCAAGGTAAGAGAGTGAATCCTTAGTATAGGCCTTATACCCAAGGTAATCTCTCTAAAGTTATTTTTAGACATGATACCAGTTCTTTCGAGGATGTTACTCCCGCGATGCGCGAACAGTCTACGCGACTTTCTCGAAACTACCAGAGACGAAATAGCGGGAAAATTGGCGAATCGTTATTTCATATGTTTGATTTTCAAAAGACGTTTCATAGTAGAGATGTTTCCTGCACTCTGAGTCGTCGTTTTGTTCGGCTGGGCTTTTGTTTGAATTGTGCTCCTTTGGCTGTTCACTATTTTGCCGTTTATTCGGTTTCAGGGAGTTTTTAAATAAGCAAACCTTTAAGGCAACGGCAATGAGTACAATGACAATGTTCATTTCTTTGCAGTTCTTTACAAAACAAGCACGTGAAATAGCCCCATTCTGCATATTCGAAAGAACGGGAACTACGACAGCCAATTTTTAAAATTTATTTTTCAAATTTTGACGCTGTCTTACATATTCTGTTCGGGATATTTCTGACAGTGATGAACAAACTGAATTAAATTCAGAAAATTCTCGCGAGATTCGTAGGTTGAATATAACTGGAAGTCGCTTTCTAATCGACGTTGTCTTTGGCGTTGTTGTTTAAACTGCCTTTTGCTGCTTCGGCGGCTAGATTCCGTCTGCACTTTCGATCATATTTTTGTTCGCTTGCGTTGTGTTTGTGTGTTTGTTTGCTTTGCACTCGTTTGAACTGCTAGGATTGGTAAAGGCGTATCGTCACTGATCTTATCACTGTTCGAATCAATCTCCATTTCCGTTATGTTTTTTTGTGAGTCGCGATAACCTCATCTAGTAGGGTTTCCCTCCAGTCTGGGTCAGCGGGGTCTAAACAGTGGCAGGCGTCTGTGTCATCGACGATCGCAAGAGCTTTAAGGTCTAGTAACTCACCGGCAAACGGATCATCTTCACCGTCGTCATCCAGATTCATAGTTGAAACGCTTACCGATAACATCGCATCGCCCTTGACGTAGTCGCAAGTATTAACCGTACCGCGTCCATCACACGGCCATCAACAGGTTTGCAGGCTTCACTATGTGGCTGGCAGAACGCTCTCCATTAACTTGACTGACGGTATACCGCAGCAAATTCCTTTTGTAATAGACCTTCCACACCTTGGTTATACCCGCATTCAGGGGCTGGGTGCGCGAGATGGTATTCTTGGGTAGAAATGCTACTTTAATGTTGGAGAACATGTCCATCAGCTAGGATGGATGACACGGTGCATTGTCCAAGAAAAGGATAATGTGTCTTTCCTCTCATTTTAGACCGTTGTTCAACGTAGTAAGTATAGTACATACATACATACATACATACATATACATACATACTTTATTCACTTTCCTCACGGAGGCTTTTCAAAGAGAATAATAATAAAATAAAAATACAATGACAATTTAAACCTACTTTACTTATGGGAATATTTACAATTAAAATTAATCACACTGAAAGTACAAAGAAGTATTTACACTTAAAATCAAAAAATAATTAACAATCTATGAAATCCTTAATTAGTTTACGTTTCAGAAAATATTTAAAATCAGATACTTTCTCAAGAGTTTTTAGAGAGCTGTCCATGGAGTTCCAGATGCTGACTGTTCTATAGTAAAACGTTCTCTGACCACTGGCGGTCTTGAAAAGTGGGATGTTCAGCATTTGTGAACTTCTCGTGGCGCGTCCACTAATTTCTCCTCGCTTACTGAACTGGGAGGTAAGGTACTCCGGCACGCGGGATGTTAGACATTTGAAGGCCATAATAGCGCTCCTGAAGTATAGCTGAGTAGCTACCGGTAGCCATTTAAGCTCTTTTAAAACTGGTGTGATGTGATCGTATTTGCGCGTACCCGTCGCAATTCGAGCAGCAAAGTTCTGAATACCTTGTAATTTACTTATATTACTTTTTGATGTATTCGCCCATACGTTTGAACAATAAAAAAGTTTACTAAAAACTAGTGCGTTAATGATAGTCAGTAGGGTGCACTTGTCAAAAACATGCTTTGTGCGGTTTATTTGGCCGAGACAAGACATACAGGAGGAGACAGTTTTGGTAATGTGTTCATCATAAGTTAGGTTATTGTCTAAAATCACCCCAAGGTCTTTAGCAGTGTGTTCCGGTATGAGTTCTCTTCCCATGAAAGTGAGGTTTGGAATAACCAATCTGGAATGCATTTGCCTGCCACCAAACACCATGAGTTTGGTTTTGCTTGGGTTCAACAATAAATGGTTGTTGCAACACCATTGGCCTATTCTGTGTAAATCATCTCTTAAGTCAGTAAAGGCGTTTACGGCGTATAGTAACAATGATATCAATTCTTATCCACGCCTTTTCATTGCTGAATTACTGTGCGCCGCAGGGATATGATAGATTTGGGAAACGTGCGAAGCAGCGGGGCAATGTGCTACTTCTTATCACAATTAGGCACTTTTTCTCGGGCTCTGTCTTCACAAAGAATTCAGCGGTCATTTCTCGCTCCGCATTCTTGTCACCTCTGCAGCGTTTTCCCTTTTGAAAAAGCGATTTCTCAGGAATCCTAGCCTTCCGCCTCAGGATTTTGAAAATTTTGTCGGCGCCATTAAAAACTGAGCAGTGATTTTCTTACGATCATGCGTGATCATACTGGGTGGTCGCTTACCGGAAACAGAAAACAAAAGAAAACTGTTTTGATGCCAGTCGCGGGACGTGACACGTGAAGAAAAATCAAGAGATCCGCTTCGAGTGCGAATTAATGGAAGAAATGGACCCTGAGACAAGCGTGAATGTTGATGTTGTAGAGCCAACAACATCCGTAAATGTATACGGTTCGCCTGTGGCAGCACACGGCTGAAGAAACGTGGAATCGATCGCATCAACTTCGCACGGTGTCCTTTTGGCGAACGTGAATCGAGTGGTAAGCTCAATCCTACATTTTCCACGTGAACGTATAAGACCAGAAATCCTTTCTTAAATATCACCGTTTACAATAGCAAGTATTTTGTCCTTTCACAGACCTGTTCATGTAAGAATTCGTGCAGCCGTAAAAAGACGGCTAAAACTGCTGGCTCTCCATGTAAAAATGCTTCAATGAAATGCTCCGGCAGCTGCACGTGTGAAACAAAGAAAACGGCCTTCAAGAACAAGACAGTCGAGGTTGCGGTGAATAGAAACCCCAGTGCTTTTTCTCGACATCAAGAGCAAGCCGCTACCGCAGAAAGGGAAATACAAGTAAGTTCAGTTTTGATATATGTGACCACGAAATCAATGTCTTTCGGTGTTTTCTTTTCCCAATGAATCAATCACAAACATTCTTCATTATAAGTACACTGAAAACTCGGCATTGATGTTTTTGAAATGAAAGAACTCTATGGTTTTTCAATTTGAGTTTATCATTTCTGTTGCAGATCGATGTCATACAAGTTATAAGGTTCGATGTAAGAAATGAGTGCGTGTACCGGAAATAGTTTTTCTCATAATCGTGTGTTTCTGACTTTTTTCATCAGGACTTCATAGAAACTCTGGCCACAGACGAAAAAGACCAAATCCTTCTCAGACTTCTCAGCCAAGGCAGAGGCAGTCTAGATTATGCAAAGAACATCCGAGCAGAAAGAACCTGATCCTGGTCCTGATCGAGGTGATGATGTTCCTGAATGGTGTGATTGTTCAGTTTGTAGACCTATGCCCCTAGATATGGAGAATGTTTGTTGTAGAAAGAGAACTTGCGTCACTTCGTACGCTATGTATGAAAACATCTGCCTTGACCGGGAAGTACTGACTTTAGCTATCCGGGCAAGGTTCGACATACTGGCTGAGGAACCTGATTATTCCACCAATTCCTTTAGAAAGGCAGCTTACAGACAATACTGTTTATGGAAATATGGGAAACTGGGAAAGGGAAACTGACGAGTTTTGCCTTCATGCGTTGTTCTCACAATAAGGAGATTCTATCCTGCTCCAGATGGCATTTATATGGGATATAGGTAATCCTAGTTGCTGAATAAGCAGCTAGGATTTAGTTTTATGTACTGTTCTTGATGAACTGTTGTGATATTGCAAAGCTTTTTCCAAAGAGCGCCACATTAGTAAGCTCTAAGTAACTGTTACTCCTCTCGTCTAGATCAAGTGCCTGGTACCATTTCTTAAACTGTTGGTTTGTGACAGTCACTTTTCCCTTTTCTATTGCCCAAGCATATGACTGAGAGTTGTTGGACAAAGGCCAACTATGCTGCATTATTTATAATAACCTCATGAATACAACTTCAAAAAAAAAAGACAGGTTTTTGATAACAGTTTTGTTCTATTTATACACATGTATACTTATTAGCAAATATGGAGTGCCAGGGGTAGAAACATTTCCTTTCACTTAACATATTGTAGTAAAAAATACCTGTTTTCCAAGTTTCTCAAACATTTTTAAACTAGTAGGAATAATATATTCAGAAGTTTGTTAAGTAATAATAAAATCATCCTCCGAGTTCTTGAACATCAAAATTGTTAGGGGTTTACTGTGATGTTTACTTTTTGAACCTTGACAATCTTGCAGCAACCAGATCTTCAGTAGTAGGTGACTCCCTCATAGCTATAGTTGGGGCTAGGTGCTGTGGATTTGTTGGAGACACAATAACATGTCTTGCTGCAGTTTCGGGGTCCTCGGCTCTCTTGCACAGTATTTCTGCAATTAGCTTTGGCCAGTAGCTATAGGTCTTGTCCTCTTTCACCACTTCCACTCTCCAATTTCCAGACCGCTTTGAGTACAATTTCTTGAATTTTCCATTGACTGTCTTCCGGAAAAGATGGAAGTTGTGATCCAGCACAGCCAACAAACACCTTCCAGTAAAAACTTCATACCTAAAAATAAATTCATTTATTATCTAATTAATAGGTTAATAAATAAAGCAGTGTATGACAATTTCTTTTTCGGTCTAGGTCAAAATAGCCTCAAGGCTATGGAGACCAGGGCCCTGTGCTAGGCTGTATGTGCCCATGTCACGGACCAAATACAGTCTATAAACACACTTGAGCATAAGTACATTTTGGCAAAAACAGTCAAGTGGGCTTTTTTGGTGGATTTCTTACTAGAAGCTGAGACTTTCAGTTGGACTTTGGGCAGAATGGATAATTTGTTGCAATTATGTGAAACTCATCTAACTGATACCAACTAAGAAATATGATGTTTAGTAGCTGATTTCCAGGGGGGGGGGGGGGGGCATTCATGAAAAAAAAAGAACTCTATGCACATGTAAAATGGTTGATACTTACGAAAATGCAATTCGTTTGGATGCATATTTCAGGAGCATGGAGTTAAAGTTGTCCAGTTTACTTGTGTGCCTGGAAGAGTAAAACAAACAAGACAACCATTTAGCAACCTTTACACTACCAGAAGTGCCCCAAATCAAAATTTAAAATTCCACAATTTCAAATTATAGAAGAAAGAAAGAAAAAAAGGAGGATTCAATTAACAATTATTGTAACGTCAGGAATCATGATTTTTCAATAAAACCTACCAGAGTGAAAATTTCTCATGGTAGGTATCTAAAACATCTTACAGACTTCAACTAGCAGCAGTTGCTACTCTTCAAGTCTGAATGTGTAAATAAAGTTTATGGTATGGTACATGTATGGTGTGCTTTGATGATTCCAAGTTCATTCTTGTGATCTGATAATTGAACAATATTATTATATGCAATTCATTCATAACAGTAACCTGGGAAATTTATACGTTGACATCAGTGCGGGAGGGTTTAGCTTAATATGTGAATAGTTTTAGCTATGTTGTGGGTTCTGCAACCAGATAGCAAAAACATACCTAAATCTCACATAGTGTTGTAGAGACTTCAATCATTCAGCATCAAATACTATTTGCGCAACTCCTCTGCTGCTTTTGAGTCTTTGGCTAAAATCTCCTTTCCCTCTTCTACCTATAGAGGCCATGTACCCCCGACCAAATGAAGTGGCACTAATAAAATCAAATAGCAAATCAAAACCAAAGACAGATTTACATGCATAATCTTCTACTCGATATTTCCACTAATTAGCATTTCTCCAAACCAAATTAATTGGACAACAACAAAATAAAACGAGGAAATCTACCTAAACGCAATATCACTACATCTGAGTATCAAACAGCAAATCCCATCTCAATGAAGCCTGAAGGATGTCTTCGAAATTATAAAAGAAAGGACACGGAAAATTCATTTAAGCTCGATTAGCATTCAAGGTAAAGCCAAGAAATGCAATTTGCAAGCCTGAAAACATCCGAAACTTCAAAGACTTGCAGTGTTTAATTTTTAAATCAGTAATTACTCACACTAAAGCATAGATTTGAATATTTTTTTTGCCATAATTTTATCGGCTTGTAACAGGACATTGTTTAGCATCATCCAATCAGTGTGGAGCAAACAGCGTGACGATTGCTCCTTGGCACACGAAATCCCGGCCGTCGGTGCTGATCGATTTCAAAAGCTGCATTTCTCGAAACTTACTCCGCGGTTGCCGCTTGGATTTTCAATGGATCTTCGATTGAATGGTGCATGAAAAAGCGCCAACCTTTCACTTTATCTAGTGTTTGATTTGGAAGCCGGGCGATTCTACTTTCTTGGTGAAAATTTGCTTGGCGCTGGAGAGGTCGAAAATGAGTTTTCCGCCCTTGTCTCCTATTATAACGTGAGTAACAGTCAACGTAAAACCCACCAAATCGCTCAAATTCGCCATTTGAGCCACAGAAAGGACAATACAAAACAACTGAGGTAGGGTTAGCTTTGTTTTGAGCTTTAACATAGACATTACCTCGATAAATGTTTACTTTCAATATTCTCATACATTTCTTTATATTTCGAACATAGAAACAGACACGCCGCTTGTATGGGTGCCTTGTGGTCGGCCTGATGTTAAAAAGTCATTAACGTTGGGCGACGTTTCTCACTAGAGAAGGCATTCATTATCCAAGAAAAGGGACTTATAATTGCAAAAAATATTAGATTATTTAACAAAGGGGAAAATTTGATCATTTTATGAGTTCAAGCTTTTGATTTCGCGCCAAAAGTGGGTCACCGCGTTCGGCAACTCGCTCTTCGAAAATAGTTGTGTCACTTACAACAAAATGTGCTGTTCATCATCAAACCAAACCAGGAATTCTCTAGTTAGGCCTTAGAAAAAGACAAAGCAACTTTTAGTATTGTCGTTTCAGTAGGGATGCTCGGCGTCAACTGCCGCTCGTACTTCGTGCAACACTCGACCTTCGATCACTCGGCTTCGCCTCCGGAAACATTGAGGGTCTCAGGTGAAACAAAACTGAATGATACCTTTGTTTAAACACGGTTAAAAAAAACATCAGTCAACACAGAAAATTAATTAAAAATTCTCAAAAACTGTTTTACGTGTTTGCCGAGTGGGAGTACTGAACAGAAAAGAGCAGAAAACTCACTGTTTCCCGAGGGGCCATTCATTAAGTGCTTAGTATCAACATGCTTTGGCATAGGCACAAATGGCAAAGATATATAAAGAAGAGAGTTATGGTATATTTGCTGTAGGGACACGATGGAAGAAAATGTAAAAAAATATGTCGTATTGAAGAAGCTAATACAGCATTTAAGAATATTCTACATAACAATTCCTTTTCGGCACAGAAAAACAGGATGTTATAGACTATGCACTGACAGGAAGTCAGACTTTTTAATGCAAAGATAGCAAAACGAGACGATCTTATTTTCATTACTAACAATTCGAAAAAAAAAGTGTCTATCTTAATTGAATCTTAAAAGCGCAGGCTGTGTCAATAACAATCCTATAAGACTGGGCGTTCACTGAGTGGATCAGAAATAAAAATAAAGCTGAGTCCTTTTTCAACTTCCCTGCGATCCAGGTTATCGCCGAGTTAGATTAAAGCTGTTCGCAGCAGTTAATTTACCTTTCTATAAAGATTAATGCAAATCGGCTGCTATATGTAAGATGTCGAAGTTATAGTTAGGAATTAAACAAAAAAAGCTAGCAAGATAAGGATTAGAACTGCTTATTAAGTGAAATTAACATACTCAAGCTAGTGCAAATCAAATACATACGCGAATTCAGTAATTTAATTTAATGAATTTTTCAGCAATGATTTCCAACACATCGGATAACGACAATGGATTTGAGAATTTCTGCAACGAACACAAACTAAATACATGTAAGGTACTTGCTCATCGACCAGGGAAGGAAAAGTAAGGTTTTTTTAGATCCTTTTTTATAATTTACTCGTCAGCTAAATCCCTTGAAGGCCCGCAACGAAAATGAGTAATTGAGCTGATTAAAAAACCATGACAGATCACTTTAATTTGAACGCAGACACCTAAAATGCTTTTATAGACACTCTGGTTAAGATAAAATTGTTGTCCCATGGTGCTGTTTTTACCATAAAAAGTGAGCAAATTTGATAAAGCGTTAAGATATATAAATATAATTTTCTGTTGTCAGCTGCTTTCCTTAAATTGAATGAGCATTGGCTTAAATTCAGAAAATTCTCGCGAGATTCGTAGGTTGAATATAAAGTCGCTTTCTAATCGACGTTGTCTTTGGCGTTGTTGTTTAAACTGCCTTTTGCTGCTTCGGCGGCTAGAGTCTGTCTGCACTTTCGATCATATTTTTGTTCGGTTGCGTTGTGTTTGTGTGTTTGTTTGCTTTGCACTCGTTTGAACTGCTGGAATTGGTCACGTCACGTCACGTCACTGCCATTATCACTGTCCGAATCAATCTCCATTTCCGTTATGTTTTTTGTGAGTTGCGATAACCTCATCTAGTAGGGTTTCCCTCCAGTCAGGGTCAGCGGGGTCTAAACAGTGACAGGCGTCTGTGTCATCGACGATCGCAGCGTAGGGAGCAACGTCAATACCTTTCTTAGACATCTTGTCTACAAGAGCTTTAAGGTCTAGTAACTCACCGGCAAACGAATCATCTTCACCGTCGTCATCCAGATTCATAGTTGAAACGCTTACCGATAACATCGCATCGCCCTTGACGTCGTCGCAAGCATTAACCGTACCGCGTCCATCACACGGCCATCAACAGGTTTGCAGGCTTCACTATGTGGCTGGCAGAACGCTCTCCATCAACTTGACTGACGGTATACCGCAGCAAATTCCTTTTGTAATAGACCTTCCACACCTTGGTTATACCCGCATCCAGGGGCTGGGTGCGCGAGATGGTTTTCTTGGGTAGAAAGGCTACTTTAATGTTGGAGAACGTCAGCTAGGATGGATGGCACTGTGCATTGTCCAAGAAAAGGATAATGTGTCTTTCCTCTCATTTTAGACCGTTGTTCAACGTAGTAAGTATAGTAACAATGATATCAATTCTCATCCACGCCTTTTCATTGCTGAATTACTGTGCGCCGCAGGGATATGATAGATTTGGGAAACGTGCGAAGCAGCGGGGCAATGTGCTACTTCTTATCACAATTAGGCACTTTTTCTCGGGCTCTGTCTTCACAAAGAATGCAGCGGTCATTCCTCGCTTCGCATTCTTGCCACCTCTGCAGCGTTTTCCCTTTTGAAAAAGCGATTTCTCAGGAATCGCCTTCCAGAAACAGCCAGTTTCGTCCTCATTCCATGCATCCCTAGGTGAGTAGCTCTTAGTCCGCTCTCTCACTATTTCATTCGAGCGGTCTATGGTCTGTGGGCTAACATCTCCCTCTTCGCCAGCAATGTTCATTTGAGCAGTAATTCGTGCTACTTCGAACAGCCATTCCCACAACAAACCATGAAATTTCAGGCATATTTTTCAACATTCATTCTCTTAGATTGAGTTCCTTCATTGAAAATTTTGTCGGCGCCATTAAAAACTGAGCAGTGATTTTCTTACGATCATGCGTGATCATACTGGGTGGTCGCTTACTGGAAACAGAAAACAAAAGAAAATGTTAGATTTGTAGCCTTAAAAGTGGTTGCTCATGAAAAATTCAATTTCTTGAAAATAGAAGATTTAAGACCCTTGAACACTTGTCAAAAACACTTTCAAACAATCTTGCCGAATTTTCCTCTAGATGAGTGTGAAATATGAGGAAAGTACACAGAGGTATAATTTTTTTTACGTAGCAACGGCCATAGCAACGGTTGTTTACTATATGACCGTGACCAAAAAAACAGATTAGTTTTAACTTATATGAACGAAACTATGTAGAAAAAGCTTCAAAGACATGTACAACTCGATTGGTATAACTACTTGTGAAAAGCTTTGCCTCAAATTGCCATCACAGGCTCATTCATTTCCCTTATGAAAACGAATGTTTCCTACAACTGCAGTAACTTTTTACAAAATAGAACAACCATTACACCCTCTCCTCAAGATCCCCCCTAATTCTTTGTGTAAGAAACTTAAAGTGCATTTTTCTCAAATGTCTACTTTTGCACCGACTGACTTCACGCCAACATTTCTACTTTGCCAATCAAAGACCAATAGTGTCGTGATGCAATAAACCAAAAAAGTCGTAACATTTTAACGCCTGTCACGTGACAGGAGATGATTTGTCCACTGAGTTTGGTGTAAAATAAGGTTATTTCCAAATAAAGCCTGTTAAAAGCACTGAAAACAAGAATTAACTGTCAAAACTTATGTTCATTGCACAGAACAAAACATAAGCTTGCACGACATGCCTGTTTGACAGTCAAATTTTATTTTGTAAAAGAGCAGGAAGTGTCGTTGACAATACTATAAAACACTGCCTCAAAAGGCTGTGGCTGGTTGCCATAGCGACCATTTTGAGTGAAACCTTCAAAACTGATTTTCTCTTTCCGAGTGCAATCGCACACAATTGACCTTTTTTCACCATATTTAAACTAACTTTTTGGTCCCTTTGAAGGAAATTCGAGCAGACGTCGCTTTATAAGAAACAACTTTTGAAACAGTAATTGACTAAGAAGCAAAACGGTGTTTTACAAAGTGGTCGCTTATGAGAGGTGGTCACTTACGAGAGGCGGTCGCTATGAGAGAGTTGACAGTATAAATGGCATTTTAATTCATGGCATTGTTCATTACCGAACAAAGCTCTTTGCACAATCTTTTTCAATGTGCTATTTCACTTTTATGGAAAATAAGTTCACAAGTACCGCGCTGTACATGCATCAAAGCCCAACATGTAAACTCAAAAAACATTTCATAAGGAAAATAGAGGCCATGTACCCCCGACCAAATGAAGTGGCACTAATGAAATCAAATAGCAAATCAAAATCGAAGAAGAGCTTTATTTGCAGACAGATTTACATGCATAATCTTCTACTCGATATTTCCACTAATTAGCATTTCTCCAAACCAAATTAATTGGACAACAACAAAATAAAACGAGGAAATCTACATAAACGCAATATCACTACATCTGAGTATCAAACAGCAAATCCCATCTCAATGAGGCCTGAAGGATGTCACCGACATTATAAAAGAAAGGATACGGAAAATTCACTTAAGCTCAATTAGCATTCAAGGTAAAGCCAAGAAATCCAATTTGCAGCCTGAAAACATCCGAAACTTCAAAGACTTGCAGTGTTTAATTTTTAAATCAGCAATTACTCACACTAAAGCATAGATTTGAATATTTTTTTGCCATAATTTTATCGGCTTGTAAAAGGGCATTGTTTAGCATCATCCAATCAGTGTGGAGCAAACAGCGTGACGATTGCTCCTTGGCACACGAAATCCCGGCCGTGGGTGCTGATCGATTTCAAAAGCTGCATTTCTCGAAACTTACTCGGCGGTTGCCGCTTGGATTTTGAATGGTCTTCGATTGAATGGTGCATGAAAAAGCGTCAACCTTTCACTTTATCTAGTGTTTGACTTGGAAGCCGGGCGATTCTACTTTCTTGGTGAAAATTTGCTTGGCGCTGGAGAGGTCGAAAATAAGCTTTCCGGCCTTGTCTCCTATTATAACGTGAGTAACAGTCAACGTAAAACCAACCAAATCGCTCCAATTCGCCATTTGAGCCACAGAAAGGACAATACAAAACAACTGAGGTAGGGCTAGCTTTGTTTTGAGCTTAGACATAGACATTACCTCGATAAATGTTTACTTTCAATATTCTCATACATTTCTTTATATTTCGAACATAGAAACAGACACGCCGCTTGTATGGGTGCCTTGTGGTCGGCCTGATGTTAAAAAGTCATTAACGTTGGGCGACGTTTCTCACTAGAGAAGGCATTCATTATCCAAGAAAAGGGACTTATAATTGCAAAAAATATTAGATTATTTAACAAAGGGGAAAATTTGATCATTTTATGAGTTCAAGCTTTTGATTTCGCGCCAAAAGTGGGTCACCGCGTTCGGCAACTCGCTCTTCGAAAATAGTTGTGTCACTTACAACAAAATGTGCTGTTCATCATCAAACCAAACCAGGAATTCTCTAGTTAGGCCTTAGAAAAAGCCAAAGCAACTTTTAGTATTGTCGTTTCAGTAGGGATGCTCGGCCTCAACTGCCGCTCGTACTTCGTGCAACACTCGACCTTCGATCACTCGGCTTCGCCTCCGGAAACATTGAGGGTCTCAGGTGAAACAAAACTGAATGATACCTTTGTTTAAACACGGTTAAAAAAAACATCAGTCAACACAGAAAATTAATTAAAAATTCTCAAAAACTGTTTTACGTGTTTGCCGAGTGGGAGTACTGAACAGAAAAGAGCAGAAAACTCACTGTTTCCCGAGGGGCCAGTCATTAAGTGCTAAGTATCAACATGCTTTGGCACAGGCACAAATGGCAATGATATATAAAGAAGAGAGTTATGGTATATTTGCTGTAGGGACACGATGGAAGAAAATGTAAAGAAATATGTCGTATTGAAGAAGCTAATACAGCATTTAAGAATATTCTACATAACAATTCCTTTTCGGCACAGAAAAACAGGATGTTATAGACTATGCGCTGACAGGAAGTCAGACTTTTTAATGCAAAGATAGCAAAACGAGACGATCTTATTTTCATTACTAACAATTCGAAAAAACAAGTGTCTATCTTAATTGAATCTTAAAAGCGCAGGCTGTGTCAATAACAATCCTATAAGACTGGGCGTTCACTGAGTGGATCAGAAATAAAAATAAAGCTGAGTCCTTTTTCAACTTCCCTGCGATCCAGGTTATCGCCGAGTTAGATTAAAGCTGTTCGCAGCAGTTAATTTACCTTTCTATAAAGATTAATGCAAATCGGCTGCTATATGTAAGATGTCGAAGTTATAGTTAGGAATTAAACAAAAAAAGCTAGCAAGATAAGGATTAGAACTGCTTATTAAGTGAAATTAACATACTCAAGCTAGTGCAAATCAAATACATACGCGAATTCAGTAATATAATTTAATGAATTTTTCAGCAATGATTTCCAACACATCGGATAACGACAATGGATTTGAGAATTTTTGCAACGAACACAAACTAAATACATGTAAGGTACTTGCTCATCGACCAGGGAAGGAAAAGTAAGGTTTTTAGATCCTTTTTTATAATTTACTCGTCACCTAAATCCCTTGAAGGCCCGCAACGAAAATGAGTAATTGAGCTGATTAAAAAACCATGACAGATCACTTTAATTTGAACGCAGACACCTAAAATGCTTTTATAGACACTCTGGTTAAGATAAAATTGTTGTCACATGGTGCTGTTTTTACCATAAAAAGTGAGCAAATTTGATAAAGCGTTAAGATATATAAATATAATTTTCTGTTGTCAGCTGCTTTCCTTAAATTGAATGAGCATTGGGTTGTCTTCCTTACTATTACCGTGATTCTTTTATTTGAGGTTTTAAAGGTGTGGTACAAGAGTTAAATAAAACAAAACTATTGAGTCAGCGCTACAGAGATCACGGTGATTCGCGATCCACTATATCAGAAAAACGCTCTTTCGACGTTATTCAGTCACCTTGAAGACTAGTTATTTCTGAGTGTGAAAGGCAAATGATGAACGTATAAGAGCGCGCTTTTTTGTTTCTTATGTCTTTCTTTCAGCGAAGACACATTGATATGGCCGGGCGCTACCAAGACACTCTTAAACTAACTTCGGCGGAGGCGCGACATTTATTTATGGTTATTTTGTTAACCACAAATTGCGAATTGTCTTCGCGTTTTCTCGACAAGGAAAGAGCAAGATTAGTGAATAATATACTTTTAGATATTTTCCTGTTATTTTAACCATTCAAGTTTTCTTACAAACATCGATATTAAAACCAGTTCTTCATACCATATGAATAGCTATATCAATACGATTCTGCCTGTCAGTATCTACTGACATGTCGCCAAAGTCGCCCATCAATAATAATCTTGAGCACTGTTCTCCAATAATCTCTTCTCTAATGGAATATTTTAAATAATTCATTTTAGGAAAAAAAAACGTAATCAGCGAGGAAGTTAGACGGGCTTTACAGTAGACTCAATTCACGCAATCATATAATTATAAGAATTTCATAAAACAAGTGCCGTTTCTTTTCTGGCTCAAGCTGCGTTGGATAATATTTTATCCGTAACCGTTTTGATATCAGCTGTTGCTTGGTCGAACAAACAGATTTCACGAGACTCAACGTTGATCAAAAGCACGCAAAAACTGAGGAAAGCTTCGGTTCGCTTTCGCGCCACTGTTTCTAATATGGGGCAATTGAAATGTCCGAATTATGTTTTGAAGCATTTTAAAATGAAAGGCAGAATTAAGAGACCTGCTTTAATCACAGGGTATATTGTCCTACAGTAAGTGCTTCAGTTAATGTTCACCACTTGCCACTTTGTCTTCCTTAAAGTTGTTCTATAGAACAGTTACAAAGATTTAAAAATCGACGAGTAAAGATTTCAGAATGGCAATCGAAAGCTCGTGTTTTTTAAACTTTTAACCAGAGAACTTCTTTTTTAACTCTTTAGTTACAACGATGTTAGACAGAAATGAGTGAATTGCTTCTAACACGCGAAATACAATCCTTCGTAAGTGCTCCAGTTTGCCAAAGGTATATCTGCTTTGCGATCGTCCTTAAAAGTGTTATCGGAGAAGCTACTATCTACGTATACTGTACTTGGTTTCATTTCAATAGTGGTCAGAGACGATGATAAGAGTCGGTAATGGACAACAACCTAAACAAAATAAATAACTACACCAATTTTGTGTTCACAAGAAACTGGTTTTACAGAGAAGTTTGCTTCAGATTTAGCATGTGCCGATATCGAGTTAACCTGCAACTGAAAGCTCTGCATAAGAAAATGTAGATAAAAAAATGAGGCAAAAGAAATAACTACACCAATTTTCTTTTCACGAAAAACTCGTTTTACAGAGAAGTTTGCTTCATATTTAGCATTTAGCAGATTTCGAGTTACCTTGCAACTGAAAGGCTCTGCATAATATAAGAAAATGTAGAGAAAAAAATGACTGAATTAATTCGCAGAGTCTCTTTTCTCTAGACTTCTTTTATTTCTGAGATGAAGCAATCCATATAATGCCTTGTCACGTTATTATGTATCACTCCAATTGACGGAAGTCTGCATGGATGATTCATTAGTTTAGACTGTGAAGCGTTCGCCCAATTTCCGTGTTTATGCGCTTGGTTTTTATCAGGTAAACTGCGCAAACTATTTCAGCAAAGGCGAAGATTGGTTTCAACGAGAAGCTAGAGGAAGACAGCAGGAGCTTATTTTTGTCAGTCTAAGCAGAAGGTACGTCGCAGACGAGAATTACCACTTTTTTCTTCGCGCCCTTCGAAAGCAAAACATTACTTTCAATAGAATTCCGCCAATCAAACAGCGGTATCTTTTCTGTCTGCGAAACTAAGAAGCTTCAAATCCACGGCGAGAATGTTGGAGGCGATGGTAAACTCTTTTGTAAATTTGAATGTGGACAGCGAGGATACGGTTATGATTTTGTTTTGTTGTTTGAGTCCAATTTGGAGTTGTTGTCGGAGGAAGGCCTCAGCGGGAAATCTATCGGTATCTTGCAGATGTTTATTTCCTAGAATTTGTTTATCTGCTATATTTTTCAAGCACATTCATGCACGCACATTAGCGTATAACGTGCGCTTAAGTCCAGTCGCGATGCAGCAGAAAAAATGGGAGCACAACCTTCTAAATGTTCACAAACGGTTTTTGTGTTCAACACGACTTCTCCCTGAAAGTGTTGGGAAATGATAATAGTGTCGTTGCAAGCGTCACGACAATTCGGCCTTCTGTCGGTCGACAACCCACTGCGAATTGATTTCATGAAGCAGCAATAAATCAATACTTTACTTCGTTATATTTGAACTGTCCAATATTTGAGTTTCTTCCAGTGATTGTGATTCGATATTCAATTTTTCGCAGCTATCTTCGCTGTTCCCAACATTTTCGCCGTGATTGTGGAGGCGTTTCTGCAGACCAGTATTCCATATAAGATACCGTCAGTCTTTCAAAAGAGCGTTTTGATTTCGAAGATCGCGTGGCCGCAGTGAAAACCCGTGCTAAGCTGCGAGTTCTGTTAAGGCCACAATTCTGGCTCGAGCATAATTTTTCCTAGGGAAAGTAATATGGAAAGAGAAAAGATTCTTTAAAATGATAACTTAATCTTTCTTGGTGATTTCTTCCTTGCAAACTTCACGAAGTCAAAAACCAGAACGCCGGCATATTCTTTCTCCGTTGTGATTTGATTTCTTTGAGTAAAGGTGATAATATCAAATTTTCGGCTTAAGATTAATTATATTGCCAACTTGAATTGGTGGCACGGTAAAATTAAGTGCGAATTCCACTTAAGTTTGCGAACTCGCTTAATTCAAGGTAGCAAGACCACCGTCTGTTTTCATGAGACTTCCGGGTGTAATGATTACTCGATCAGCGATGGAAGGAATCGCTAGTGGCAACACGGCCATAAGAGATACCGATTTTTTTTGTAGTTATAGTGTTTGCACGAGCTTGTGTCTGATTTTTGTCACTAACTAAGCAACTCTCAATCTCACTATTGCTGAACAGTTTATTTTAACCAGCACTTCGGTATCACACATTCAGCAGCAGTGCTGCATGAACCTTAAATCGGAAAACTCGATCTATCAATTGCTGAGAACTGCCTTAATTTTTAACCCGATGAAAAACTAAATCGAGGGGAAGGAGAAAAGGCGACCGTCTTTATCAAAATTTTATTATAAAGTGCTTTTCAATTTTTATTATTTCTTTCACCGTCCTGTGGCTTGAGCGATCGTGAGAACGAAAAACGCCAGAAAGCTTATTTACCGGACAGTCTTAGAAAGGGTTTACACTAAGCGGGAGAAATTTGAAAACGCTGCTTTATTCCTACGCCTACTGTCCGCAATAATCCGTCAACGAAACGGAGCTTTTCCAAAACGCTCTTGAAACCGGAGGAATTTGAAAACGCTGGCTTTTCGTTTTCTTTCGACAAAACACATTTTGAAAACGTGTGTTTTCAGAGTGAAATTTCTCCGTCGTTGTGTGTAAGGGGCCTTTATGATTCACAGAAGGGTATTAAAAGAAGCGAGCCACAGCGCGGTACAATGGATCTAGATAAACAGCACAGCTCGACATATTGTCGCCTTCATGGCAAAATTATAATACAGTAGATATTATTAAAACAGGAACAGTTAGCAGTGATGAATATGAGATTGTCTAGCGTTGTTATCTTTTATAAAAAAGTCCGATTTCCTGTAAGTGTAAACATATTAATTATAACATCCTGTTCTACTGTGCCGAAAAGGAAGTCAAAGTTTAAGGCGAATTTCATTATTATTGTTCAATCTTCTTCACTACGTGAGGAAACAAATGCACGATTTAAGAAATTAGAGACACATTTCGTTTCATTTTTACTCATCGTGTCCCTGCAGTTAATATAATGTAGCTTCGTCTTTACACCTTTGCTATTTGCGGTTGTGTACTCATGTTTTGCGACACACTTCCAAGTTCCCAAGCTTGCGAAGTCCGAATATCTAATTTATTACCCCGCTGTTTCTCACGGATAATCGTTCATTTCTCGGCTGTCAAGAAGGTCGCTTACTATATAAACAATGTCGATCCTTTTAAAAAAAATTCTATTAAGAAGGAAGTTACCTCTTATTTCGCAGTTCAAAGCCGTTTCTCGCCATTTCTCGTCCGGTTCCTTTACAAGAAGCGCTGACATGACATTTGTATATATTTGTTTCAAACAGCAATCAGCACCAATAGAACGTCATCAGACGAGCATTTTCATAAACCAATTATATTTATACAATCTCGGCAATCTTAAAATACAGCAATGTATATGCAAAATACTGCAAATCAGATTACACACAACTAATTGATCCCCAGACACTAGCTAAGAAGGCTTAATTTGTGCAGTGAACGCTGAAAACAGAGTTTTTGAACCTGTAAAGGTAAAGTTCGCAATCTTAATTTTGCTTCATTTTTTTAAAGCTATTATGCAATACTTTACCGCAATAAGAGAGCATTCTTTTTTCAATTGTCATAATTAATTATTTTCTCAGTCATCGATAAAGTTCTATTTAGCCACACCCAAATGAGTGTATATGAAAAGAACTAAAAGTAATATGAATCAGGGCTCTTTGAGCGTAAGTTCAGTGCCTTACATTAGCTTTATGTTATACTTTATCTCATATTAAATAACAAACCAAAACATGTTTCGGATGAAACATCATCCATCGTCGTTTACACGAGAATATATTTGACTGCAAGATCGTGTAAAATATTACCAAGGCCTCTTGACAGTACAAAGTACGATAATGCTTTCACAAACCACACGGCGACGGTATTTGAAGCTCATATTTTCTTTTATCACCCATCGCTAGTTGTACAAATATCTACTATGTTCTCGGCACCGCTTTCACAGAAAGTGAACTCATGAAGTAAATGATTACATAACGCATTCATATCTTGCAAGCGTCGTTTCAAAACCTTCGAAAAAGCACGTCACACACGAGTGTTCCCTAATAGAAAATAGCGTGACAGACTGTTCTTGGCCATGTTTTGTATTGAAAGCAACCAGGCAAACAGAAGACACGGAAAACCGTTGGATCCATCTCAAACGTCGAATTTTACATGTGCCGAGCTTATTGCGCTTTTGAGTCGACTCAGATGATTAATCACTCAACAGTTAATTCACCGGTTTAACCTAGTGGTATCGAACTTAATTGCTAATTCGACATTAGAATTTTGAAATCTTCGGAGGTTCAGTCTTAAGTACTCCCAGTGGCCGTGGCCTTGATGTCAATCGCAGTAGTGGCCTTCAAATTCATACATGGTGTCTGCCGCTTTGATGACACTGTTATATCGCCTCTGGCCTTCTGGAGTTACATCCTTGTACTCATCTACCTTCTGCCTCTCGCCATCATCTCCATCCTCTACATCATAGTTGCTGCAAATCTGTGGCTCCATGAAGTGCCTGTGGATCATGACGCCAGTGAAAACCAACGACGACAGGAGATCCCCAAGAAAAAAGTTATCAGAATGCTCGTCATTGTTGTGGTGGCGTTTGCAGTCTGTTGGCTTCCAGTGCATGTGTATCAGATGGACTATTCTATAAAAATGAGAGACTTTTGGCCGCCTGCCCTCAAATACTTCTGCTACTGGTTTAACCAGGCTAACAGCGCCATAAATCCGTGGCTCTACATTGTTCTAAACGGAAAGATGAAAGCAGCCTTCACCAAAATGATCCGATCTCGCCGTACAGGAATTCTTAAACAGGAAAATTCTGCCAAGAGAGGCAAAAATAACTCTTTAAAGAGCTCCTTCCAAACTACCAAACTGTGAATGTCACATAGTGTTTGCGAGACATTGCCTGACTAGTACGCCCAGTGATTAGCGAGACATTGCTTGGAATTGAGTGGCAGATACCACATATTAACTTATGGCAGGTTCAGTAAAGTTATAGAAAGGCATAAACCAAGGTGATTGAAAGTAGTATACCGTCAGAGTTTTACGAAGTGTAGCTAGTCAAACGTATCAGCTATGACAGCCTAGGGAATTAAAACAATGTTATTCCTGTATAGAGGTTTTCATAAAACCAAACCGTATGTGTCGTTTTGTTAATAACTTAATAACTAAAAAACTATTTCATTGCTCTTCCTTACAATAACTGTTTGAGCTCATTTTGAAACCATGCTAAACTAATTGGTAGCCTAACTTCAAAACAATTGCCCTTTTTTTAGTTCACATGTACAATAACCAAGTAGTTTATTATATGGCTATTTCACGAAAATTTCAATTTCTTCTTTGATGTTTAATTTCCTTCGTCCTATCTGGCACGAACTCATTCATAATTTAACGCTATGGATTTGCTGTTCTCTTAAAATTATAGTTCGTCAGGGTAATTTAATTCACTCTCAGAGTGTTCCTCGCCACTCATCGGTCTCAACCGCTAAAATTAACAAAAAAAACAGTATTTTTTTCGTTTTGTTTTGGTTTGATTTTGCGGCTCGTAATCGGCCTGTGGGAATTACAATACAAAAGTGCCCAAAAATTAGCAAATCAGAGCGCGCGTTAAATCGAGTACAAGTACAAGCCATATAATGAATGTTAAGCTAATGTCATTTATAGGGCAATGACTTTAACTTGTTAGCTTTTTTTAGATATAATACCTAGCGAAATGTGTTGTTTGCCAAACCTGAACATTTGAAAACACTTGGACAGTACAATCCAAGCCAATCTTCATGTGTAAAGCTTCAAGAGAAATGACGCTTTAATTAGTTTGTTGTGTCTTTGAGGACAAAAATCTGAAATCTGAAAATTTGAAAATACTTGGACAGTACAATCCGAGCCAATTCAAATGTGTGAAGCTATAAGAGAAAGCTTTAATAAGTTTGTTTTGTTTTTGAGAACACAAATTAGAGCACTGAACGAAGAGGGGGCAGGGGAGAGGGGGCGGTAGCAGAGAAGGCTGGTTCATTGGATGGAGCTACATTGAAATTGTACAACAAGTGTGTTGATGACCCTGTAAGTACAAATGAAATGATTGTACAGTTTTCCCAATTTTAATTGATCTACTTGAAGCTTTTTAACGGAGAAACCTGTAATTGAAACCTGCCGAACTGAATCTTTACTTTGCAAAATCATTTGAAAATAACCTCTGACGTGTCCTAACGTTCCAGTGTTCATGTTGCACAAAAAAAAAAAAAATAGGCATGAAAAACAATTAGTTTACCTTCACCATATTTAAGTTCTAGTTTGAAATTGTGCCAAGCCAAAGTATAATTTATTGTTAATTTGATATTCGCATCAATATTTTACTCTTTACTGTAATAAGGCATAAAAACAGTCTTATGATTGTAAGTGTAAAAGCATGCTGAGACTGACATTGAAGGAGGTAAAAAGGCACCGAGCCCTCTATTAATGCACAACAACTCTGTGTTTGTATGGAAAAGATACTAGATGACAGAGATATCGAGTGTGTTTAATGCAACTTAAGTAAAACCCTTAGGGTACTGTAAATAGGGAGCTTAAGCAAACCACGACTGCAACGGAAAAGACAACGCCATTAAACAAAAGGTTTAATGAGTAGAACAATTGCTCTGCACGTACGTTATAAAACTTTGTACATTTCTTTGCAGTCATCTTCACAACAACAACGTGAAATGTTTAAGTTCTGCGTGTGTTGGAAAACATGAGCTAGAGCGAGTTATTCTCTGTATTTTCAGCTAGAATTATATGCTGGCGTTACATATTCAGCTTGAGCAAGTTCTGAGACCAGTAGGCACACTGAACAGAATAAAAAATATAATATAAAATATAAATTCATTTTTAGCTGGCGTTGTCCTCGGGTATTACCGTCGTCATTGCTTAAGCTCTTTAATGTTAATAAATGTTTGCAGGATTTAAAATTCCAATCCAATGAATGAATGAATCATAAAGCTTCGACCGCTTCACATCCAAAATGGCGGTTGTTTTGAGTAGCTGCGAAATGTTTACATTTTGTGATGTCTTACATAACCCAAAACATAAAACGCAAATAAACTCTCGAGAGTGGAATGGAGACTCAATGCACTATAAAATACAAATAGATGCAAAAACCTACTTCTGTGTCCGGTTAAGAAATGTCACGAGTTGTAAAGTAAAAACCTTCAGAAACTTGATATTAACGCGTTGAAAGGCCAATCAGAACTAACCGGCTTTGTCCTGCGCGGCCAATATTCTGCATTTCATTGGCTTTTAGCTCGCTTTAACAACTAATGGACGTCACTCATTTTCGATCGATCGTTTTCACGTGACGTCACCGCTTTCTAAAATCCAAAACTAAAGAGCCATCATAGTTTTTATCCTCATGAGGTATAAGAGGCGATATATTTATATCTGTTTAAAATTTTACAGCTTCATAGCGTGCTTTGTTTGGAATCCAGATCAGCTATGGCGGTGCGTGACGTAAAGCTGCGATCGTATTTTGTCGAAAAATATTTACCTGAACGTCTCATTATTTGTAGCCTTTTTAGAAGTTAGAGCATTGGGAAAAGTGCTTATGTAAATGCTTGTTTGTTAAGTACTGTTGATTCCACTATCAACTTGATTAAACTCAACGATTTTAATGACTGTAATTCAAGAAAACTACCGATTACAAATCTGTTGTCCCCGATCGACAACTTCAGTCAAACTCAACTCGTCACATGGGTCAAAGTTCATTACAACTTCAGTCTCCTGCGTGATGTCACGCAACTCCAGAGAAAACGGTATCAATAAGTACAGATAGTCAGTCGCCTAGATGGCCGTGTAAGTTCCAGGTGTTTACACTATTTTCCGGCCGCCATGTTGGTGCACATCTGATGTACATCAACATGGCTTTTCCATACTGAGCTCTGTGAATTTCTGCGAAACATTTCGACGAATATCTGCGGTTTGGGAAAACGCGCAGACCTAAAACTTGGAGAAGTGTCTTCTTTATTTAGTTCCAATAAGATCACAATTTCTTGACTTTATCCACTGAATGGTTTTCGATTTATTTTTTTAATGCGTGACAGTGAAAACGATCTGTTGACTTGCGTCGACTTGCGTGCAAACTTAATCTCAATTACAAGTGAACGCAAATGCACGCAAGACCCAAGCCAAAGGAACTCGCAAGTGCAGACAAGTTTTCAACTTGCGTCTACTTGCGAGTCCGTTTGGCAATGGCGTAACACAGTATGGCCTCGAGTTAGAGGGAAGTGTGAGTCTACGAGCTAATAGGAAGAAGAAAAGGGATCACTATGCGAAAAAAACCTTTAATTGTATTCTAATTCAGAAGACGCGCGTTATTATGAAAATTAACAGAGTGCGAAAAACAGGATGTCGCTTATGTAACCTGCTTCTCAATCAAACATAAAACAATGGTAAGAAAATGAAAATTCTGACAGTCCTGACCAGAATTAAAAATACTATTTTCACTTCCATTATCAGTTCTTGTATGCTATCGACAAAAGTGTATATATATATATATTTTTTTTCGTTTTCGTTTATTGATATTTAATCGAAAGAGGAGACATTCCTTATTACAGCCGAGTTAAGACTTCCTGTCAAAGACTAGTACTATTACTAGATTAAACAACCAAACGAGAAAAACACCGCCCAAATTGTTCGTCGTTCATTTTCACAAAAATTTTCTAAACCGAATTCCTTACAAACCTTTACCTGCTGTATGAAATTAACTTTTCACTATTGATTTTCACTGTTTTGTGGTTTAAAACATTTATATTGGCTAGTGACTGGATAGATAATGTTAACTTGCATCAAGCTATTGGCTACTAGCAAAAGATAATATAAAAAACCAGAAGGCATTCAGTTTGTTTACTCACCTAACCTTGGTAATAATGATAAGTGAAATATCTTTCTATTTAAGTCCGTACGAGTCAGTGATTTCAATCGACCAGGATATAAACTTCATAATGTCTTATTCTCCTGAATATTTCTAATGTTACATCTTCTGTGATTATCTACTGGAAAAATTGAGTCCCTTCTTGGTAAATAAATTGAAAACTTCTTTTTGTAATATTAATATTATTTGTTTTTCGTGCACCTTGCATAAACTATTAGCGGAAACTAAACAAAGGTGCGCTAAGAGTAAACATAGCACTTCTGTTTTTACTTCAGAATCTTGATCTTGGGACCGTGAATCAGCCTATTCAATATCTTTTCTTGATGTGTGTTAATTTTTTCAGTGACAATTCATTGTTGCAGGGTTAAATTGTAAATAGCTTTAATTTTATGAAGATAAAAATAAATTTAAATATGTAAATCATGTCCCCAACTTTTTCCTAAAGCTAAATACTCTTTGACACGTTAATAGTGTCTTTCATTCACTCAAGAATACTCTTCGATGTTTAACCAGTATGCGCCATTACTTTAGGATCCAACCCGTGTTTGCTATGCATTAAAATCATAGACTATATCATTTACTGAGTATTCTTTTTTTTTTTATGAAACGCCCTTTTATTGGCTAAAGCATCAGCGCTAAAGAGAGTTAAGGCCCATTCCAAACTACCCTGGAGAAATTTTAAAAACGCAGCTTTATTTCTACGGTTTGGCCTACCGTCCACACTAATCCGTCACGAAAACGGAGCTTTTTGAAAATGCAAGCTTTGTGTTTTAGTTTGGAAAGAAAACGGAGCTTTTCGAAAATGATGACATCACGATAATGATGTGATTTCCCAGCCCGTTTTCCAAACACAATTCCAAAATGACTGGCGATTGTTGCTTTTGAAATTCCTCAGGCGATAGAGTCCCTCTCCAGAAAAATGAAACATAACTCGGCAAGGGTGGAAAATTCGATTTCTGTCATATTTTATGGTAGATAGGCTAGGGCAATGCAAAAGCTACTGGATATACTTTTTATTGGCAAAATTACCCGGCAAATTCCGTTAAAATCGTCTTTTGACGCACAAATTTATTAAACAAGTTCTATAGACCCATAAAATATGAGCAAAATGGAATTTTCGACCATTGCCGCTAAATTAAGAATTTGTCTTTCCCTACTGAGTTATAATCACACTAATAAGTTAAAAATAAAAATAGAACTCACTTTGGTCAATTTCTGACCCCGTAGTTGTCATAAATCATTGGCCAATGTGAAAGAAATGTAAACATCAATAAAAAAATAGTTCTGATCATGGACGTTGCTTGCTCCGCCTGTGTAATGGGTTTTATGACAGTTTTCAACTCTATGTTAACACATGAAAGGCAGACATCTGCTTCCTAACAGCAGCCTTGGCATCGCGATCGCGTTTCGCATTTTCAGATTACAAAGGTAGGTACAATTCTTCATTTATTTGCTCAGAGCCGCGTTAAAAAATTACTCCGTATTGTAGTAATTTTCCCATTTTACCTATGAGCATGGTGACTAAGCTTCAGCTGTCGATCTTGCTAAAATCCAGATTCAGTTGCCGTTTGTAATATACATAAAGCAAACCTGCTTTAGAGCCGATCTTTTTCTACAATCTCATTTAACAATGAAATTTCCGGCGATTTCTTAGCTACGCTCTCTCTCTCTCTATAGATATATATAAGAATGTAGTTTGTAAGAATATCGAGGGTTCAATTTGAAAAATTTTATAACAATTTAAGAACAAACACGAGGTTGACATCTTGAAAATAGTACAATTTTATGAGTTGAAATTTTGTAAATACGTTTATGCTTTTAACTAAACCAATGTTTTTAACTAACCATAAAATTCTTACTTTCTCTAAGAGTCAAAATTAGCCAAAACGCAAAAAAAAAACAGCGCTACCCGGGTTAGCCTGTAGAACAGGCGTAATTTTTTGCTCATTTGAGGCGAGCGCGAAGCGCGAGTTGCGTGCGAGGGAAGGAGCGCTAAAAAATCCCGCCTGTAGTCACACCATTGTTTATGCTCTTCCAACCGTTCCCCTGGCGAACGGTTTCTGCTGATTGGTTACTTTATAGATTGATTTTCGCTGATTGGTTACTTTACTTCACTTTACTCTACATCACGTGATCACGTACAGTGTTTTGAATCAACAACAGATCGATTCGCGCTAAATTTAACTGGAATTAGGTCCAGTAGGACTCCTCCAGTCCGAGTAGCTCTTCGTTTATTTCTGAAGTTGCCTCCTTGGCCTTCCTCACCTGCATGAAATTGCCTGCGACCCTTAAATGAGTTAGTTATTGACTTCAGAAGACAAAACGAAACCGAATAAAAGAAATAAAATTTGAGAAAACAAGGGAAAGTAAGAGCGAAAGGCGCTAGTAAAAGCCAATTTAAAAACAAGAAATCTGATAGTTTCTTCACCGCGCGCCGCTTGACAAAATAATAATAATAATAATAATAATAATAATAATACAGTGCAGTGAATGAAAGATGAAAGTTGTAAATAAAACAGATGAACAAGCCAATAATTTTGAGATAAATCGTATGTTATATTAGCGCAAACTTAGTTCTTTTCTCAGGGGTTATGTGGTAGCTGAATAAGACTCAAATGTATATTTTAACGAAGCGAATAAACTAAACAAGCATACCCCGGAGCTCGCCGTAAATTAATTATTCAGAAATTCAGCGTACAAAAATACTGGTCAATTTAAAACCTAAAATTCCCAAATAAAGGCAACCAAAGGAAAGAAACGCGACAGGAAGTTCAGTACCAATAAATTTTCATTCATGATGAGGAGAAAAACCTATCTAAAAGCTAAAAATGTTCAAAATTTCGTAGACGTGCTTCTCTGCATGGCAGCCGTGTTCAAATTAATTCTTCACGCTGAAGCGAAAGCTTGAGTTTACCGGCAACTTTGGCAGTCATTTTATCGGCCGCGGCCTTACCAGTTGTTCCAAAAGTTGAATTCAACTTTGAAGTAATACTGTACATTACCATTTTGGTTTTCTTAAGTCCAGGAAGCTGCTTTATATATCAAAACTCGATTTCAAAGCACACAGATCGTCATGTTATTCGAGGCTGTTGAAGGAAGGAAAAATTCTTCACCAGAAAGGTTTGAGAGGACTTTGTATAGCCTAATATTCCATTCTGAGGGCACTTAAACATTGATTTGTGTTTTTCCCATCTATTGTTAGTCCCAAAGAAGTAATTTCTCCGTTTTAGGGATGAGAACAAGACCTTGTGAGTTTACATGTAAGATTTGGCCCACAACGCGCCGTGATCACTACTGTTTTCCTAACACTGTGATTGGCTGGTCATTTAGGGTGTGTCTGGGGGCGGAAGAGCTCAAACAATGGTGTGACTACAGCGAATTTTTCTCCCCTCGCGCTTCGCGCTCGTTCTCGCGCTTCGCGCGCGCGCTCGTGTATCGCGCTGGCGTCCCTAATTCGCCTGTTCTGCAGGCTATATTTCTGTAAGAAGTTTATATGCGTTATATCAGGCTGCACACGTCTGACTCTAAAATTACATTAACACCATCCAATCACCAAATACATTCGAAAACAGAAATGTTATAAGAATCTTCACAAACTATTTTTCAGCCTAAAATCAGCAGAAAAATAAGATTATTCAAACTCGGCCGAAAACAAAAACCAATATTCTCATTGAAAAAGAGCGTACCAGCTAAATTTTCAGGCCATTTCTTAGCTATCGACAAATTTACAGATCTTAAATTTCAGCTGTCAATTTTTCAGCTGTTTCTTTTTTGCCGAGAGTTAAAATTCTGAATTTTACTTTGTGAGTAATTACTTCCAAAACAAAGATTTTGTGCAGAAATTCGAATTTATATGAAACTTTATGGAAAGATAGATTGATAAACTTTTCTGGAACTGATAGTGAACGAGAATAAGCGCTGGAAAAGCTGAAGTTTTTGCTCGCCGATTGTCAGATATTATAGTTTTCGAGAACCGTCATGGTGCCGTTACCTTGATAAACAAAGGAAATGACGAAATGGATTTTATCATAGTCTGGGGCCATTGTAAACTTTCTGTTCATGTACAGTCTTTTAGTTTCGTTACGACCGATTCCGCCCCCGAATCCCTGCATTTCCCCGTCAAAGTACTTTTGAATTAATAAATATTGCTGGTTTTCAGTGTCACGCCATTAAAAAAAAAAATCAAACCGTTTAGTAGAGTAAATAAGTCCATAATCTGAGAAAAAAAGAAGGTAAGTATGCAAAGACTCTCGCCAAGATTCAGGTCACAATAACCTTTCTTATGCAAGATATGCGGAGAAACTTTTTACCCGAATTTATAGAGATTTGTATGAAGAAGCCATGTGGGTGCCCATCCAGATGGGCACCAACATGGCGGCTGAAAACCAACTGAAACATCTGTCACTGAGTTTTGCTACAAAAGCGCGGATTTGTCTCCCGAGGAACTCAAAAACATTAAAATAATACTTTTGCTAATACAAGAACTGTTCAGATAGCCAAATTCCACGAATTAAGTCCTGAATAAGTCACTTTTTAACCAACACGGCCGTCATGTAAATGTCGCGTCACGCAGAAGCTTAAGAAATTTAATCGTGGTCTATCACAAAACTAAGAACCCATTCTGAGCAAAAATGTTTATGGATATTAGTTTTTAGCCGCTCTTATACATCATGAAAGTAAAATATCAGTTGTTAGTTAGAGTTAGACACTAGTTTGAATTTTAGTGACGTCCTATGAAAACCGGCAATACTTCCGCCTTCCCCCGATAACCTTTTCTTTTCCTTTCTTAAAAATTTTGTAGCATGAAATGTTTTCGTCGCTTTGATCTGCCGATTTTGTCTCCGGTGCGTCCGGCGCTGAGTGTGTGCTTTCATTCTTTCAGTCGCTGTGATTGGTTTGTCGCGTCGTCTCGTGATTTTGATGAGAATGAGCAACTTGATCATGAAAGTACAAAAAATTTTCCTCTGTTTGTCAAGCTTTTTCCATAGCTGCTTCATAAAAGTGATAGACCACTCTTTCTATGGGTTTACCGACGTAAGAAACGACTTGGGATGTTGGGAGAACACTCCAAAAGCTTGTAAATCACGAGCCGATAGGCGAGTGATTTACAAGCTTCTCTCGTGTTCTCCCAACATCCCGCGTGGTTTATTGCGACGGTAAACCCATAGAAAGAGTGGTCTTTTGCTTAAATATACTATTTATTTCTTCACTTATCATTTCCTACATGTTATTCGTTTTCATTTGTCAATTTATTGATTCGTTTTCATTTATTGGAGTCGAAACTATATCAATTGATATTTTAATCGAGACAGGAAATGTTTCGGCCACTGAGGTGAAAGTTGCATATTCCTATTACATACAGCTGACTTTAGACTTCCTGTAATAATTCACCGTTAACTCTCAGCTTGGTAAAGTCTGTTAACTGATATCGTCACAGGGGGGTTACTAAACAGTGTAACGAAGTAACGAGTAACGAGTAACGAAGTAACGAGAAACCGAGTAACGGGAAAAAAAATCAAAGGGTAAAAAAAATAATAAAATGCAGAAAATTAAACGTAAATCGAATTTACAGATTCTTTTCATGTAGAACACGACAGAAATAGAATTGTGACAGGAAAGCATTTCGTAATACGTGTCAGGTGACCAAAACACGCGGGAGCAAATATTTTTCACATTGTTTTGAACGCCAAGACAGATACCCGAGAAGAAAGAAGTCTGTTCTCACGGGTTATGGAAGTACTATTCCGTCCATTTTCTGGCCTTGTGCGACTTCTGTTAAACGACTTCCATGTTACTCGATCATCGCCTGCCGCAAACAGATCACTGGTAAAGCTTGGAGGAAGGTAAATCTCTCAGCTAACCTATTGACGTTGCAAATATTACACATTGTGATTTGAAGAGTATTTGTCGTGGAACGATAACTTAAAGCAGCTCGCTTTCCAGCACATCGATATTCTAAAAACTATTCAGACGTTCTTAGAAAATGCAACGTGATTTAATTCTATGTCTCTAGTTGCAACGCACGTTTATCGAGATACATGTAAATGTTTATTCAGTCGGCGGTAACTGTGAACAACAAATTAGTTTATTTTCTCCTTTCTACTGTCGACATACAGAAACTCAAAGTGATTTTGTTCTTAACATCCGTAACTGAAGTAAATCTATACAAATGCCATGAGTCTGTCCAGGAGCGAGCAAAAGCCAAACTTATCAAGCAATATGAAGGCTTTACCAACAGATAGCTTCAGAAATATAAACACAACATTTACTGTGCAAATCCAAAAAGCGAGAACACTTTACGCTGTCACGAATAGATCGAATTACGGTAATAATAACCTTTCGAGTTTGATGTTTATATCTCGAGACAACTACATGTAATTTTAGCGTTAACGCTAGTCGGATTTGCATTAGTGTACGTTTAACCTAGCCTACAAAATAATCCCTTAAGAGCGGTCAAAAGGTTACTTCCTTCTCTGTTGTCCTCAGTAGCGTAGCTATCGCTGTAGTCAAAACGAGACTGTGCAAAAATGAGAGAAAACCTTTGCGCTTACCTTCTGCTACATGTACAGAAGCCATAATGCGACTGCTCGTTTGATCACGTGGCTTTAATGGCGCGAAAAGACCTTACAATCGAGAACTAAAGTAAACAAAGCATCCGAAAACGGTGCTTGTATGATTCTTATTTCTGTTATGAGTAAGTTAATAATGAAAAGAATCTGTAAATTTGATTTACATTTAATTTTCTGCATTTTATTATTTTTTTTACCCTTTGATTTTTTTTTCCGTTACTCGGTTTCTCGTTACTTCGTTACTCGTTACTCGTTACTTCGTTACTCTGTTTAGTAACACCCTCGTCACAGCTCTATCTAAGTGCTAAGATGTACACAAAACTATTTTACCAGCCATTTAGACGACAGATTCTACTTGTTGACAATTTGAGAGAAAATATTTCAGCTACTGAGGTTAAAGCTGCAATTCCTCACAACCGAGCAAGTTTTCCTGCAATAATTAAACGATAGATTTTGAGTTTGGTAACTTTTGTTAACTGATATCGTCTCAGCTCTAAGTGCTGAGATGTATTAAGACGACATTAACCCGACAGATCGTACATGAAAAGAATTCGAGTTTTAATTAAAATATGAATTAGTAATTTAAATGTCTATGTGTTGGTGGCAAGCGAAATATATCACCAATTTCACTGCAAGGTCAAATTACGAGAAACTAACAAACATATCACGGTCACCTGCCTATAATACGACATTCATGACAGGTCGCGGGCGCCTGATAGCTAAATGAAATTAAACGTGGGAATGTGTCTTTGGCAAACGAAAGTACACTGAGCGACAGCGAACAACGTCAGCTCGTTTTCACCGTTATTTAAACTCAGAAGTCTCAGCTGCAACCGCTACGGTGAGGTACTTACTGTTTAGTGATTTCTTTTCTTTCATTTTGTTTTCACTTATAACCTCGGTTAACTGAAGTTGTGCAGCAGAACAAAGTGATGACCATCTGTTTTCGTTGCTTACAGATGCAGCTTTATTCTAGGCATAAGAAGCTAAGTTCTGAAAGATTTTCAGTCAGGATAAGATACAAAATCTTACCTTTCCGTTCAATGTTTTGCATGTGCCGGATTTCGACGAACTTAAAAAGAACTTTTAACTCTAATCCCCTCACGGCGCAGGCGGATTCGATCTAGGGTGTTACTGCTAAATGTGGGTTTCTCTGTATAAACCTTGGTTTAAACAAAGAAAATTCTGTCGTATAGTGAAAAGATGAATAAAAAGATCATGTAGCTTTTTCCCAGGAAGGAAAACTCTCTCGTCGCCATCAATTTTTGTATAAGTTAGAATTTTAATTTAACGGATATTGGGATATTACGGCGACCGTTGAAACGGCCGAATTACTGCGCCTTTTAATAACATGCGGACTCTAAAATCCAAAGCATGTTATGATTATTGAAAGGCGCAGTAAACACTGTCGAATTTGAATTAATCTGACTATTTACAGTCATGCGTAAACACCGGTTTGGCAAATAAATATTATATTTCTTCCTGTCAGTTTTTACTCGTGGATATGTATACATCCACGAGATACTGAATGTGGTTTTGCATGCAATGCCAAAGAATCTCCCACTCACTTTTTGACTGGAAGGAATACCGGATTTGAACATCAGTAGATAATACTTGAACCGGTTTTAAGCCCTGGTCAAACGGCGCATGATAGTCGATGATAGCTGACGATAGTCGATGACAGTTAAAGTGTGCGCTTCCGTTTGACCACCCACTATCAAAAACTATCATCGACCATCATCAACTGTCATCAACTATCATTCATTTTGAGCTTGTTCAAATTCTTCATGATTGTCCATGATAGTTTTTCCGTTTGATCACGCGTATGATAGTTCATGATAGTTTTTCGGTCAGCTGTTTTCCCCGAAAATCGGCGGCTTCGTTTAAAATGGCCGCCATAAGTTCCTCGCGAGGCTCAGCTGCAGCCAGAAATTCTTGTTTATATTCAAGATGATGATCATAACAAAGAAAATATTGAAGACTAAGATAACATGGAGAAGATATCTTCCGAAGAAAGCGTCAACTCGCAAGATTTAGAAGAAACACTGAAAAAAAAGAAGCGTATCGCTAAACGTTCAACGTGTAAGAAGGGCAATGCGGCGAAATAGAGTGATGGCCTGATATTACGTCTAATAAATGAATATGAGGCCCGGCCCTGCCTTTGGCCTGGAACTAGCTGCTCGCGTGACTTTGCTCGCGCGAGTATAGTCACGTATCACGAACGTTTTTGGCCGTTTGACCATGTGAATGATAGTTAGGAGATAATCAGCTATCATCGACTGTCATGCGCCGTTTGACCAAGGCTTTAGGCCTAGGTCACACGAGCGACGTTACGACATAAGCGAAATAACCATATAATCGCTTACGTCAGTAATCGAAACATCGACATAAAGAGATAACGAAAATATCAGGGTTTTTTCCTTATGTAGTTTTGTTAACACTGTTTTGTTGTTAATGCACTCATCAATAGACCACTTTCGAGTTACCTTGTACCTCTGTTTTCAAAACGACTCTTCTTGCAAAACCTTTCATATGAAAATTAAGTTGCATGGAAATGAGGCTGTATGCGGATCACATTTTCATGTGAATGGTTTCTCAAATGACTCGCTTTGGCACAGAGGTACAAGGTAACTCGAAATGGCTTATTATTCTCTGGTATCCATTTCCCTTCTGAACTGATTAGAAGATAATTAGTAATAATCAAAGATTAGTAAAGTGCATTCGACGTTATTGTATTGACTGCGTAGAAATATTAAGGGAAAGTGTAATGCGGGATGCTTTCAGTCAGTGTCATAAACTAATTCCAAAGTTGAAGACAACAGTGAGTTTTAATAGCTCAAAATCTTAGTAATGTACTTGATTCACTGGCAGTGGCCAGAACAAATAGTAGGACAAAATAGAACAAACGGATATATTATGTTTCACAGTAGTTTACCAAGTTGGAATTCAATAAGAAACTTGAATAGCTCAATGTATTTTGTGGTCCACTTGTAAAAGTAGGGGCCACCAACCATTTAAGAGCGTTAATTGCGATTGAACTGTCGTCTAATTCCAAAGTCACGCTGTTGTGCGACCTGTTGCGCGACATGACGGAGCAGGACTGGTGGTGACGTGGAAGTCAACGGCGCGAAGGAAAACAAGAGAGATTTGATAATTTGCTGAATATTTTTTACTCGCGAGGATCAACTATGTGTACTTTTGCAGCTTTTTTACATTTGTGGATTAGCTGAATTACCCGGCTAAGTCTTTGAAGGACATTAAGGAGACGTTTGTGTCATCACATTCCATTGATACAGCTCAAAGTGGAATCAAGAAGGAAAGAAATTTCACGTTCAGACATCGTATTGGCCGGCTCCTTTCTGCCTTCAGAACATTGCCGACTTACAACTCGAACCTTTTCAGCGGATGATTTTCGTCGGTTTAGTTCACCTCCTTTTAGGAATCTCCCACTTCTACTTCTTTTTTGACTTTTCGTCGCGGACGCCATATTTGTTTACAAACCATTGCGTGACATTTTTCCTCGCGTGGACCTCGCGAACTCGCGCGCGAAACGCTTACGTGAGATGCGCAGAAGAGTTGCACAGAAACAATCAGCGCGAACGTCCTTAAGGTGGAGGTTTTTGACATAATTTTCTGGTTTTAGCAGAACACGTAGAGCCCAACTGGCTTTGCAGGATGTGGGTAACTGGATTTAGTTGCAAGATAGCTTTGTCACCTGTTAAAGTGTATTGTGGCCAAAAGTGGGAGGAGCGCCGCTCCAAACACAATGTGAACGATGGCCATGCGCTCAACTCAACTTTTAATCAACCCATAATATGCAACTCAACATACAACGCAACCTAATGTCACGCAATACATTACATCTTTTCCCCCCTTAGATCAAAAACACGGTCTCAAACAAGATCAGTTTGTTACTCACTGTTCTCAGAGGATAACTCATAAAACTAAAACGAAATCAATGTTCAGTCACATAGTCTTGCAAATACTCTGGAGCCCTTCTAGTGCGTTGAGATCTCCTTAGTAACACTGGTGGAGACATTGGGTGTTCAGCCGGCAATCCTGTGTCTGGCTCAAATTCTACTGCTTCCTTAGTGGTAAGTCACCCTGGTTCTTCCTCAGCTGCGTTCGATATCTGGATGGGCTCAACCTGCATTGCAACACCAGGTAGATCGTAATCCCCGTTAAGCCTGGTGGCAAATAGTTTAAGGAGGTGATCAACATGTCTTCGCGTAACCACCCCATTTTCATACTTAACGGTGTACGCACAATGGTCCAGTTCTACTTTCAATGTGTGCCTTCTTCCACTTACACCCAGGACTGAAATTCTTCACCAAAATGCTATCTCCCTCCGAAAATTGGCGCTTTATCATGGTGTACCTTCTGTGCCCCTTGTTTGTTTTCCACGCGATGTCTAAGTTCTGGTCGAATTAGGTCCAGCCGGGTTCGTAGGCGGCGGTTGAGCAACAACTCAGCTGGTGTTACTCCGGTAGCTGTTTAGTGCGTTGATCTATATGCCAACAAGTATATACTAAGCCTGGTGTGCACAGTACCACCAAATGCCCCCAACTTCTTCATCCCTTCCTTGAAAAAACGGACAGACCTCTCCACTAAGCCATTAGACGAGGGTTGCCTAGCAGCTGTTTTCACATGTAAAATTCCATTCCTGGCCATAAAGTCGGCAAATTCTTCACTGGCAAATCCCGAACCATTATCTGAGACAACCATTTCAGGTAGCCCATGATTGGCGAAAGCTTGACGGAGTTTCTCAATAGTTGCGGTTGCACCAGTGACGGATGTTGGATATACTTCAATCCACTTGCTGTAAGCATCGAACACAATCAGAAGTAACTGTCCCATAAATGGTCCAGCATGGTCAATATGTATCCTAGACCAGGGCTTATCCGGCCACTCCCAAGGATGAAAGGGGGCTGTCGCGGGTGCCGCTCTCTGTAACTTCGGACCAACACTCAGGGTCTTAAAATAACTGAGGAGAATGTGCTGCCTTTGTAATTATATCTTCAAACGGTTACACATTCAAGTCTTCTCGGATAAGGACTATAAACCGTAGGCCCCGTCTCCTGCATCTTCAGTGTTGCATGGTTAGCAGGGGACGTTAAAGAACCCAAGCACTTGTCGAAAAGAGTAGGGGACGTAGTTCCCGGTGTTGTGGTCTATCTCTACATGTATGGGTCGGGCGGGTGAGATCAATAATGGACTGATAGCGGCAGCCTGAGGCGCCTTATATAAGCTGACGTCCGATCTCACCCAATAGCCTGAGGAAACATTGTAAAATTGGTCCTGAAAAGCCCCAAGGGGAGTGTCCAATTCGTGCAATTACAATTACAATTACAATTACAACTGATATACTTGGCAAGATTTAACCTTTTCCTCTATATCTCCATCCAGCCCAGGCCACCAGACATAACTGCGTGGCAAATTTTTCATCCTTACGATCGGCGGTGTGTAGATCCTCTAACAGCTGTTGCTGTCCCCGAGCTGGTACGACCACACGGTTCCCCCACAAAATACATCTGTTATGGGTGCTTAGTTCATCTCTCCTTATGTAGAAATGCTGCAGGCCTGGGTCAGGACATTTGTCCCCGCAACCTTGCTGAACTTTCTTGAGGACCTGCTGCAGCACTGGATCTGAGGCTGTCCAATCAGCAATGTCGCGGCACACACGGGTAGAGCCTCCAACCGATCCATCAAGAGTATGGTTTCACCATGTACTGGAACCTCAACTACTGTATCTGACAAAGGTAAGCAACTAAGGCCATCAGCATTTCCATGTTTAGATCCTTCGCGGTAAGCCAATTCGTAGTCATAGGCTGCTAGAAGTAGAGCCTACCGTTGAATTCTCGGGGACGCCATCGCAGGTCCAGCTTTGTCTGCCTTAAACAAACCCAAAAGGGGCCTGTGATCGGTGAAAATCTTGAATGTCTGTCCATACAAATACTGGTGGAACTTCTTGATTCCAAATATCACTGCAGCTCCCTCCTTATCTAACCGAGCAGGATTTCGCTCGGCAGATGATAGCTAGTGTCCTCCAGGCATACGAGATTGGTTATTCTTTTCCATCAATGATACGGGAGAGCACCGCTCCAAGTCAATAAGGCGAGGCATCACAAGAGAGCACAAGTTTCCTACTAAGGTTGTAGTGAACTAAGAGATCTGAGGAGTTTAACATGCCCTTAGCTTGGTTAAAAGCTTTCACCTGTCTTTTATCCCAGGTCCATAATAATTCAACATCCCCAAGAACGAGCTCCATGACATTAGTGGGTGCAGGAGCTTCATGGATGGCTCACACTTTGCCTTGCACCGGTTGTATTGCACTTCGGTTTATGCGATGTCCCAGACAAACCACTTCTCCTTGTAGGAAAACACACTTCTTCAGCTTTAGGTGGCTGCCAGCCTTGTCTAATCGTACCAATACTTCCTTTAAATGTTTCAAGTGATCGTGTCTTGTCTTGTCCGTCACAAGGATGCCATCCATCCGGACTACCACTTGCGGTATTCCTTGGAGGAGACTTTCCATAATGCGCTGGAAAATGCCTGGAGCTAATGAGGTACCAAATGGGAGACGCTTGTATCGGATGAGGCTCTTATGGGTGTTAATAATTGTATATTTTTGGGACTCCCCGTCTAACTCCAATTGTTGGTAAGCTTGGCTTAGATCCAGCTTCGTAAATCTTGTACCTCCCCCTAAGGTTGCATACAAATCTTCGACTTTGGGAATTGGGTAGTTGTCTAACTTGGCTGCTTGATTGACTGTTTGCTTGTAATCCCCACATATTCTGATAGTGCCGTCCTCCTTAACAATGGGAACAATTAGTGTAGCCCACTCTAAGAATTCAACTGGTTCTATAGTTCCCTCTTTGACAAGTCGATCCAATTCTGTTTCAATTTTTTTCACGCAGGGTGTAAGCTACCGGCCTGGCCTTAAATAAAAATTTGTGGCTTCTCTGAAGAATCGATGTAAATTTTTGCCTTTACTCCTTCCACTTTCCCCAAACCCTCTTGAAAAACAGTACAATGTGCTTTCAAAATCGCATTCAATTCCTTATCCATGGTGGCTCAATTGAAAATTGCACTCCAGTCTAAATAAATATACTGAAGCTAGTTCCGGCCTACCAGACACAGACCCTTTCCACTAATTACCACTGCTGGTAGGTTGCCTTTAAACCAATTGTGTTATACTTCCAAGTCACATTACTCCACTACAGGAATAATCTCCCCTGTGCAGGTACACAGAACCGTATTCCTTGTTCAATTTCAACACTTTACCTGACTGGGACAAAGTGTGAAAAGTTTTCTCATTGATAACTGATGTTGAGGCTCCAGTATCAGTTTCCATGCTTACATTCACTCCGTTAATAAGCACTGTCACTTTGCAAGGGTTTTGGCGTTTACTTAAATTCACACAAAACAGTTGATCATATGCATCCTCTCTCAGAGCTCCTCATCATAAACATTACCAACACCTTCTAACTGGTGTAAGTTACCTGACCGCTGCTGACCTGGCTATCCCCTCTGAGTACCTCTGTTTGGCTGAGGGCCTTGATTCACACCTCTCGACTGACTTCTAATGCGGTTTGGACATCTCTAGGCGATGTAGCCTTTTTGCTTGCAATAAAAACAGTTCAGTTCCTTAAACATGTAAGTTTGTGCACTATGATTTCCTCCACACCTAAAACAAGAAGACTTGTACTGCATGCTTCGTCCATCCACACGTCTCGTTCCATTGGTTATTCCATCCCCTGTAAAGTTACCTTGTTGACCGCCTCCGACTCCTTCGATTCCTGAAGCACCGCCATATTTTTGGAAGTAATTTCTATCGAGGTTGCAATCTCATATGCCTTCGCAAATGTTAATCCCTTCTCTACCAGGAGACATCGCTGTATTTTCTCGTCCCGAATTCCGCACACAACCTGTCCCTAAGCATCATCCCAAGAGTATCTTTATACTCGCAATGTTCGGCCAAATGTCTCAGCGCCGCCACAAAATCTGCCACTGATTCTCCTTCGTTACGAAAACGGTTGTTGAACTTAAACCTTTGTACAATTTCTGAAGGTTTCGGCGCTAAATGATCCTGGATAAGCTTCGCCAGTTCCTGGTACGACTTTTCTTTAGGTTTGGCTGGAGCTAAAAGGTCGCACATCAGCTTGTAAACCTTGCTTCCACATACACTTAAAAGAATCGCACGCCGTTTCGCTTTGTCATCTCCGGACTCATCACCAATACCATCTGCATCAAAATAATGTCTTAATCGCTCTGTGTAGTGTTCCCATGTTTCAGTTTTCTCCTCAAATGCATCTACTCTACCAAATAAAGTCGCCATTTTAGGTCTTCGTCGCCAAATGAAGTGTATTATGGCCAAAAGCGGGAGGAGCGCCGCTACAAACAAAATGTGAACGACGGCCATCATTCTCGTCCCCAGAGCCTACGATCCTTCTGGCCTGTGGTTGGGCTTGATCCCAACCACAGGCCAAAAGGATCGTAGGCTCTGGGGACAAGAATGGACGACCATGTGCTCAACTCAACTTTTAATCTACCCATAATATGCAACTCAACATACAACGTCACTGGATGTCACGCAATACATTACAGCTGTGGTGATGTTTACCGTTCGTTTCTGACAAGAAATAAAGCACAGAGACTTGAAAGCTTGTTGAACACGAAAACGACAACAAGTCAAAAATGAATCTATATTTGCAGTTGTCTAGACCTGTTCAGTACGCCAATGACGTTTTAATCGACCTCAGGCTAAATGTGCAATGACAGCATTCAATTTCAAATGGAAATAAGAAAAAAATAGCCGGGTCGTCGTTTCCGTTACTCAGACTATGCAAAACTTGGTCATTTCACGTTGTTAATATTTGCTATGGACGACGTGACAACTTCATGTTCGAACGAAACAAGGGGTAAGGTATTTTGGCGTGACTTCTGTGGCTTTAATTTCTTCATTTTTTGGAGTATTGAGGTGGTGTTGATATACTCTACTCTGACATTGTTTAAAGCATGCATAAGTTTTGGTGAGTTAGAGAGTATCAACGTAGTTTCCTCAAAGCACGAGTTTGATGTGAGCCGTTGGGTCAGCTACAATGACATCTTGTTTTTAAGTTTCGGGGAGCAAGGATGGCGCAGTGGTGAGAGCGCTCGCCTCCCAGCAATGTGGCCTGGGTTCGATTCCGGGTTCGATTCCGGGTGGGTTGAGTTTGCTGTTGGTTCTCGCCTTGCTCCGAGGGTTGTTCTCTGGGTTATCCGGTTTTCCTCCCTCCTCAAAAACCAACATTTCAAAATTCCAATTCCACCAGGGGACAGAGGACCCGCATGAAAACCAACTAATGTTGATGTGGCTTCCTCTCTAATTAAATATTGTAATTTATTTAAGTTGGCCATATCTAGTTGACGGAACTTTAACTCCTGACAGGCCCAATTGCTCAGCTGCTACTTTCTGGATTGCTGATTTATTAGATGGTTTCCCAGCTGCAGTGGCTGCGAGTTCTTCTGAGAAGGAAAGTCAATTCTTGTCTGTTGGTGTAATTTTAGCCAATTTTGCTATCGCAAAATCATCATCACCTTTATTGGGTCGATTGTGATTGTCAAGTTTAAACACTCTTCTTGTTGATGCAAGTGCATGTAACTCTCTTTTCTGGTGAGTAACAGACTGCTCTTACTGTCGCTACACTGAACAACGCAGTGGAAGTACTTTCTGTTGAATGTGGCTGCTGTTTTGACAGGCGAAGTTGCGAAGGTAGTAGTTTATGCTTGTGGAATCTGAAATAGAAATGAAAACAGACAGCATATATCAAGGATCAAACGAACCAAATTGATTTCAGTGATGAAAATGCTCTTAGGGAAATGTTTTGGGTATTTTGAAGAATAGGTTATTAGTTACCAGTGCTCTGTCCAGACTAAAGTGCTTTTTGTTCTCCTGAGCTCTGTGATTTACAAGCACAACACTGTTATAATTATTTGTATAATTAATGAATTACTGAAAGAAAGATAAAAAAAATTGAGTTGGATAAAATGTCTAGTCTTGTAAAATTTGTCAGACCGAACACTGGTTAGTTAACTGATTCTATGTTTGTGATAGTGCATTTTCACAACTGATTGACAGATGCCAGTTTAGTAATAAACAGTAGAAACAATTAAATGCGGGTCTCTCGTAAATGCCAAGTTACCATAAATAATTTGAAATAAAGGTATGTGGTGATTAACAATGAGAATATGCTATACTGACAGCATTTGACAGTATATGGCAGTATTTGTGACGGTATATCAATGAGAAATGACATCAACTTGATAGCTTCAAATGAGTCACTTAAGCTGTTAGCTACAATGGGCGACAAAAGTAGTTGAGACACTTCTAGAAAATGACGTTTTTCGATATTTAAACACTTTTTCCATTTTATTTGAAACTTCCCTGATACCTCTGGCCCCCAATTCAATGTTGTGTAGGCGCTGTGATTTGTGCAGTCTAAGAAATAGACATCAACATTTTTGGGTAGGAAGGGGGGTGGGGAATATTTCCAACACGTTCGAAAATCGATTTTTTTTTTAAGAAAGAAGATTCTGTAATTTGAGATAAACAGAACGAATTAATGTTATATTTTATATGTATTTTGCTATAATTTTCATATACAGTTTCAGAATCTCGTATGTTTTTTATCCATGTCGGCATTTGCTGTTCAGAATAGTTAGAACTATCACTGTACCATTCATAGGCAGATTCTGAATTTGTTTGTGAAGGATTATCAAATGGTGCATGTAGGTCAGATATGATCATCCACTCCTCGCGCGTGTTTTCAGACTGTGCTTCAACAAACAGATCCTCTGGTTCCTGTTGACTTAGGATAACTGATTGCAGTTTGTCGACCCAGTCGGAAACGTTACCTTTTGCATATGGTGTCTAGAGAAAGTCTTGCCATTTATTTAACATGTTTCCATCTGAAAAGGGTTTGTGTCTTAAAAGCTGTTATTTACAATACTGGGCAAAGCTTGGCCCTTTCGGATTTGAAGAATATGTGAGGAAAATTCTTGGAACCACATAATCTGGGAGCTTGGTGAGCTTTTTGTTTACAACCTTAAACTGTGTTGGACAAAATTTAATTGGCCTGTATTAATGTATATGTTATCATATTGTGCACGATTAGCATACATGTAGATATCAAGAAAGGAATTACTACAACAAAGCTTTCATCGGCTGATGAGTTTATTTCGACTCCACGAGACCCATTTAATCCAACTGGAATTACAGTGAAACTTGAGCTGTGAAGCCTTAAAGTTAAAGAAAGCAAGTAGTGCATTGTTTCCTGGGCAGCATAATCGTGTTTACCGAGTGTTTTAATTTTTTTTAATAGGTCTGTGAGGATCGGTATTGCTTGGAGTGTTATTCATAATTGAGTTAAATGCTGCATAGGTTTAGTATAGGTGAGCTTGGCTCACCTTTAGCGGCATACTTTGTAAGGTATTCTACACAAGCATAGTGCTCAATGACTACTTGGATATCACAGTTTGCTCTCCAAGACTAACTGGAGCCTTTGGTTGTTATTTAGTCGAGAATCATTTCTCTTGGTGACAATTCATGCCCTTTACTGTGGCTCTTCACTTTTAGAATTAATCCGTTCAAACACTAACCTTGTCTTAGAGCAGACACATCCATTGGAAAGTTAAATCTGCGTTTTGGTTCAGAATCAGTGCTCTTCTTTCTTAAGCAGTAACTTGTACTACACCGAGTATGATGCTCAACCATGTTGAGCAAATAACAAGAAATCATCATGAATATCGAAGTCTGGTAAGCCTTGGTATCGTTTTTGACAAGGATGGCAGTCATGTCTTACGCACATATCCTCATCTGCTGGATTGGGGTTAACAGCAGAAGGCAACCAGTCAACATGTTTACAAGCTAGTTCTTCAGTGTTTTGACCAGCAATAATATCATAGTCTAACTCAGATATATTTTCATCTTTATGCTCATCTTTGTATTTTTGAGCTAAGAATCCTTTAAGAGATGTCTGTTTTAGATCACACAAACCTGGGTCATTGCTCAGTTTAGCAAAACCATGGCAGTGAATGCTTCCTCTAGTAAATGCTTCATTGTGAACACAGGGCCAGTCAATTGGCCCCTTCAGATATAACTGTTCTTTAAATGCATCTAATTCCTGTTGGTGTTGTTGTTGATTTGTTGGCATGAAACTACCTATTTCTGAAAGCTAATTGTAAACTTTATCTTCATCACTATCAGAAGGGACTGAATTAGGTGATGCCATTTCATCCGGCAAAATATCATTATCAGATTTAACGGTCATAATACCAGTTGGAACACCATTGATAGGTAGCCAATCCAGTGCATGTTGATTGATCACTACATCTTTATAATGAGGATTGTTTTGAAACTGCCACAGCAATGCATTGTACACTTTTTGTCTTCACATATTCACATCCTTGAATGTGATGTCTTTGCCTTTCACCTTATTGACAATGACAGCCAAGTCCTTGGGATATCTTGGCAAAACTGATGCGAGCTCATTAAGGTTTTGAGGCAAGTCAATACAATGCAAGGAATAACCCCTTTGTCCAACTGTTTGATGTAAATTCTCATGATTGGCAGGGCTCGAGTTATGAGCATTTCCTCTGTTTGAGAGAGACCTTCTTATTCAATAGGTACTGGCCCAAGAATAATGGCATTGGCATCGGAAAACGTTTTTGGCGTGCTTTTATCCCTTGAGCATCATATAGCACATATAGCTAGCTGCTGATTTTGGTTTAGTATTAATTGGCCATGCTTTTTTGCAGACTATACATTGACAAACCACAAATTGGGACCCTAGATGGTTGAGTTTTGTAATTGTTTTTTCTAACACATCTTCTTGCTCTCTCTTGTTAAAGACGTTAATATGACACTATTTTGACAAGATATAACTGAAGTATCTGTCAAGACATCAGTACTTTCCAGCGATAGAATACACTACATTCAGGAGTACAACTTCTCTCTGCTTGTATGTGACAACTCGTGGTCAATTGATTCAATGGCTGCCCAGCTACACAACTGGGATAAAGGAATATCGTTCATTTGACCGTCTACTATAGACGTAGTCGTTAGACCCAAAGGCCACCCAGCTAAATTACCGGGATTTGTCAGAGACTCGTACTTTTGAAGATATTTGAACTTCATAGCTCAGCGACTTGAGAAAATCTGCATTCATCTCGCCAGTGCTCATTGGCTGAGGGGAATTTAATGGTCGAGTCTCACAAGTATGAGCGCAGAGAGAAGTTGAATCTCCTGAGAAAAGCAGCTCAATTGACACATCACAACTTCGCTATCGTAGCCGGGGCGAATTGCTTTCTGATATTCTCGTACGTAGCCGCCTTAACCAGATTTGCTAGTGGAAATCCGATTAAATCAACCAAACTTCACATATCTTGTGGAAAAATGCGAAAAGCGAAAATAAGATGGAATAGCTTGCTGAAATCTTTTCACCTCGAGCGGAAATTTCACTGCACGTGTAAATTCCAGCTCAAGGGAGCCAAGAAAACATTAGCACATCAGATCGAGGCTATATAGCCAGTCCGAAATAACGCCCAAAGGCTAAAATCAGCATGGCATAACGATCGATACCCGCGGCACTGGTCCACAAAGCCTGCGAGTGTGATTTGGGTAAAAACGACACGATCAATCGTAGGCGTTCTCCTTCGTCGAATGCAACAAATTCATGTTTGATTATCTAAAAAGAATTTGTTATTTTTAATTATCTGGAAGGTAATCAACTTTCGCCCACTATGTAAAGAGCTACGAATATCTTTGAGATAAACAACAAGCAAGATTGTTTCCAGAACCATTTAACCCTTCACGAAACGGATCATGAAACATACTGCCCTGAATTGCATTTTAGAGATGTAAGACGAGGTTGGTAAAGGTTGTTAACAAGTAACAGACTGTATGTTTTCAAAAATAGCCATTAAGTTAGGAAAGAATTAAATCCGTGTTTGATTTTAATCTTAAAGCAATGCTTCACTGTTCAACTACGATTAGGTGATAATTGAAAACATCTGGATAGTTCTTCACTATGTTAACACAGCCATTGGCCGTTTTCACACTAGAGACGGATAATCCGTCTAAGACGGATTATCCGTCCTGACGGATAATCCGTCTGAGTGTGAAAACGGGACGGTGCTTATTTTAGACGAATTATCTGTCTATTTTTATCCGTCTGAAAATCCGTCCAGGTAGACGGATTTTGAAGACGGATCATGCGACGAGACGGATGATCCGTCTTGAATTCACATTAGGACGGATAAACTCGTCTGATTTTGCCATGGAAAGCCTGGAACTAGAAAGAGCGCGTTGAGTTCTGGGAACGAAAACATGGCGTACGCCATGGACGCCATATTGAATATTGTGGAATTGTAACCGCGCCTGAATTGTAACCGCGCCTGAGAGAAAAAAACCGTGCAGTCTATCCCTCTAATGTGAATTCGAGACGGGAAAACTCAACAATTATCCGTCTCGAATTCACACCAAGACGGAAAATGAACCAGACGGATGATCTGTCCACACGGATTATCCGTCTCTAGTGTGAAAACGGCCATTGAGAGGTTTTAACTTATAGGTAGTGAATATAGCCCATAAAGTGATGAAATAATAACATCGAAAAATGAGCAGTAGTTTGATATAGGTATTACTCTTTTTATTTTGTGTTTTTTATATCATTATATTCACACTACTACACTAAATTACTTAATTACATGACATGCTACCTAACTCTACTTAACATCTACATTGTATAGTACACTCAGTACTATACAGTAATGCACTACTTATACTTAAACTCGAAAAGGAAATAAACATATATGTAAAAAAAATAATAATAAATAAGGTTTACAAGCCTTACAACATTACATTAAGTTTCCTAATAAAACAGAAAAGGGTTTTAATACAAAAAATATATAGATACAATAGAAATGTACCAAGTGTTTCTAATTGATGAGAGGCTTCCGCATTCATTCATGAATTTTAAGTATGTTGTTCTTTATGGTATAGTTTGTTCAATGGATTCTATATGGTCTAGTTTTATCGTGAGATAACGCAATGATGGTAAAATATTCTTCAGACGACTGTGGTAGATAACTATTTTTCCAGCGATGATAATATGATTAAAAAGCAACCAATGAGACCTTTTATGCGTCAATCCAAAAATTATGTCACAGTCATTCTGAGAATCGATAGCAATGTGCATAGATTTTAGCCAATAACAACAGACTTCCAGAAAGTTACACTAAAATCACACCTACAAAAAAGATGCTCGAGAGATTCATCCGAAAGTTTGCAAAAAGTGCAGAGTGGTGAATCAATCATTTTCATAAGGATTTGTTAATACAAATTATTCGATTTAGTAACTTATACTGAAAAACTCTTGTTTTAGTGTCAAGCGTCACAATGTAAGGAATTTGATAAATCACTTCCCAATCAAGATCACCACTATTCTGAAACAAAGCACTAAATTTATGCCGTGCTGAAGGATAGACCTGGATAATTTCTATGAGTTTCCAATACAATTTCAAAGAGGTGATTGAATCAAGAGGAAGAGTATCATCTTTTCAATAAAGTGTATAATTTAGCTCAGTATTCCGAGAGTCAGCTGAGGTGTCAACGTCACCTTTGTAGTTGATTAGCGTTTTCCACATGAGTGAAAGAGAATTAAGAAGACCATAAAGCAGGAAATAATCTTTCAAATTTAGCCCTTCTGCCTTGAAAAAAGTCCAAGACAAGTTTAAGGCCACCAGTACAGTGTTTGTCAAAATATTAGCAAGAGATATGAGATCTTTTAAGAAGAGCGTCTTGTTGAAAATAGGTTTGCCATCGATGCGGATGAATTGGTTATTCCATAATAGTTGATTTAAGGCTTGTTCACGTGACAAAACGAGTTTTACGGATAGATTGCACCAGACCTCGAGACATTCTATGTAGAACTTAGGAAGACAGCTAGGCAGATCAGCAGCACTGAAATTGCAATGCAAGAGAAACTTGTCGCAGTGATCTTTCAGAAAAAAAGGAGAGTATTTGCTTCCAAGGGCTAGCATAATCTTTAGCATATTTCGAAAGGCACATAATCCGTTGCATGTCGATCATTGTCTGAATGTGAGGCATTCTCAAACCGCCATTTTTATAGTCGCTTATGAGAGCAAGGCGCTTAATTTTATCCTTACCTTTCCAAATGTCATAAATAGTAGAATCGACTTGCCTAATAGACCATTTACGATATATTAAAATTCAAACATGGCTCCGAGGCTTAGGGGAATAAAACAAAAGAAATTAATTATTCATCCCTCAACCTCGATGTGATTTATTTTGTTTTATTCCCTAAGCCTCGGAGCCAGGTTAGAATTTTAATATATCGGAAATGGTCTATTTATTATATTTTTTTGTGAGGGGAATAAGAGATGCATGGAACGCAAACTTAGGTATGACAAAAGTCTTCACGATATGTATTTTCCCGTATAAAGTAAGATGTCTCCACTGTCATTTTTTCAAGGTTTTCGATAGCGATTTCAATATTTCATCGAAATTTAGTTCCTGTCTTTCTTCGACTGACATATTAGTGGTTGCATGTGCATTTCAACACTAATGGTTAAACAGAGAATTAACTCTGAAGTGTACATTTAAGTGCTAATTGAACCCATGAATAATCCACTGGGCGTTAGCCCTAGTAAAGGGAATCAGGGAACCACACGAGGTAAAGAAAAAATCTTTTGACCTCGGTGGGAATGGAACCCACGACCTCCGGATTAGATCTCCCGTTACTCTGCCGACTGAGCTACGAGGTCGGACAGAGAAAGTCGGGGACGATTTAGATGGTGAATCGCGGCGAAGAGAAAGTAAGGGTACATATGAATGTTGTGCCGCGTAGCACTAAGAACACAAATGATGACACAGAGAATTAACTCTGAAGTGTAAATTTAAGTGCTAACATTCCAACACTAGTAGCACGAAAGTGTACCGATTAATTTGAAGGCGGGATAGGGAAAACTTCTTAAGGGTCATGAAACGGGTTTCCACAACAGAAATTATGATTAAGACGCAAAGATCTCGTATGTGTCGTAGGAAAACACAACTCCCTGCGTGTTTATAAAATATGTACTGTGCTTGTTTCTGAAACATTTTAACATTTCATCAAAGGCCTTGATAATGATCTTGAAGGAATAAGAAGATACTTTACTGCTATGCAACCTGCTATCTGAGCTATGTTACAATGGCAGTCAGTAAAGAGAATTTACACTTTTCTGGTACTCAGTTCTTTTTCATTTGGAATGAATTCGTGCTTGATTCTTATTTAAGACCAACGCGTCCTCCCTTAGAACCTTAGAACCGCTTTGAACCGTATCTACAGATTTCTTTAAAACTTTGCAACAAGTTGTGTCCTGCCTATTGAGATTTTATAATTAAATTTCACTGTGCCATTTTTTTAATTATGAGCCCTTAAAGCTGCACTTTAGGGTGTTTTTTAGCGGATAATACTGTTGCTATGGTAACCTATTGTGACACGAAAATGATAACAAAATGTTCACCAATGATTGGGCAGTTTTTGAAACCATGATTGTAGCACAAACGATAAAGAGATGTTATTATGATCCATCAAAATCTATCTGCTGGAAAATGTTTTGAGCCACCTTAAAACGCTTATTTATAAGAAGCTTCTTCACTTTGAAAATGACGTTGTTAGTCAGAACAAAACGACTCAAAATGTCTTACCATGGGTACTCTTGAAATCTAAAATGGTTTTGTTTAATTTACAGAACATGACAGACCATGACACCATCGTATTGTCTCTGACCGTACTTTATGTGATAACAATGATCGTAGCTTTGGCTGGAAATACACTGCTGATCTACATCGTGTGGAAGAAACCTGCGACAAGAAATCTGACAAGTTTCCTGTTTGTTAACATGGCGGTGGCTGATTTGCTGGTTGCTGCGTTTCAGATGCCTGTCAGCATTACTCACTTTTATGTCTTTGGAAGCTCTGATTTTCTTGATGCTTTTAACTGCAGGTTTCTCTACTATGCTGTTTATGCCTCAACAATCGCCTCCATTTTCTGCCTCACCGTGATGGCGTTTGATCGATACTTCGCTGTTATTCATCCTTTCAGGCGGAGCATTTGGTTCAGGAAGCCTAAGATCATTACGCCGATTATTTGGATCTCATCCGTGGCCTTGATGTCAATCGTACCAGTTGCCTTCGCACTCATCCGTGGCAGCTGTCGAATTAAGATACCTCTAATTTTTCCCTTCTATGCTTACTTTTTTGCTGTCGGCTTCCTCCTGCCCCTGGTTGTCATCTCAGTTCTGTACACCCTAGTCGCTCGAAAACTGTGGTTCCATGAGGTGCCTGTGGATCATAACGTTAATGAAAATCAACGAGGCTCGGAAATCCCCAAGAAAAAAGTCATCCGAATGCTCATCATTGTTGTGGTGGTGTTTGCAGTCTGCTGGCTCCCCTTGCACGTGTATCAAATGGACGAAGGCGTGAACAGGGTGAGTGGACGTGGGGCGATGTGGGATCCTTATGTAATTATCTACATTTGCTTCTGGTTTAGCCAAGCTAACAGCGCCATAAATCCGTGGCTGTATATTGGTCTGAACGGAAAGATGAAAGCAGCTTTCAAAAACATGATCCGATGCCGCCATGAAGAAGAAATTGATGATCGACGACTAACCTTAACCACCAGAAGAAGCGGTAGCAAAACAGCCTCCTCAAAGAGCTCCTTCAAGGAAGCCAAATTGTAAACAACAGCGTGCCCTTCACTCCAAGGGAGTTCCACAAAAAAAAACTGTTTGCTAAAAGTGCTAAAAGCCAGATTGTAAATACCAGTTTCTTCTTTACGCCAAGGAAGCGGATTCCACAAACAACTCTTTGCTAAAAGTCAAAGTGTACTTGTATTTGTGTTTGTCGCAGTTGGTTTACTGGATTGTATGAGTAATAAGTGGGCGGCGGCCGGAGCAATTACTTTGGTTTTGGCTGCCGTCACTTAATAGATCGTTTTCACTGTCATGGAATAAAAAAATAAATCGAAAACTATCCAGTGGAAAAAGCTAAGAAATTGTGATGTTATAGAAGATAAAAAAATAAGACACTTCTCCAAGTTTTAGCTCTTTGCGTTTCCCCAAACTTCAGATATTCGTCGAAATGTTTCGCAGAAATTTACAGAGCCCTGTATGAAAACGCCATGTTGGTGCATCTCCATGGTACACTAATATGGCGGCCGGAAAATAGTGTAAACATCTGGAACTTACTTTGGCTTTCTAGGCGACTGATTATCAGTACTGAAAAAACAAGTATTTACATAAGCACTTTTCCTAATGCTCTAGCTCTAACTGGGCTCAAAATCATGAGATAAGTATATATTTTTAAACAAAATTTGATCGTAGCCTTGTGTCACGCACCACCATAACTCGGAAATTCAAAATACTTTGGTTTCCAAACGAAGCACGCTATTGAGCTGTAAAGTTGTAGACAGATATAAATATGTCACCTCTTATACTTGATGAGGATGAAAACTTTGGTGGATTTTAGATTTTAGATTTTAGAAAGTGATGACGTCACGTGAAAACGATCTATTAAGAATCTTTCCCCTAATTTGTTCCACGCTTAGTAGCCTGCATTACAAAAGCTCTGGGTAAAGTTAAATCCCTATAATAAATTGTCGCATTAAAGTATTGGAATAATCATTACAAGTGAATGCCTGAGCAATGAAAAAGTTCATATATTTAACTCCTGTAAATAGTAAGTAAGTAAGTAAGTAAGTAAGTAAGTAAGTAAAGGGTTTAATAACAGCGTTTCCACATAGTGGCTCTTCATCTGTTACTAACTAAGTACATTGTACAATCAAATTAAACATATTAAATATTTACAATTATAAATTTAGAATAGTAAAATAAATCCCAATTTGATGTTATATTGCCTGTTACAAATGGACGTTAAATAAATTTGATTATTCGTTTGTTGCTTAGATTGTAATGTACAAAGTTATAGGTTTCTGACGAAACTGTACTGCATTGCAATGAAGTCAGATGCAATGAAGTCAGATGAAGTAATAATAATGGGCATCCGTCAGTCTCTTTTTACGGCCCTATTCTCCCAGAGGAGATATAGGAAATAAGTCAAGTAAGCAAAGTCAGTCTCGAGAGACTGGATACGCGCTCTGGGTGTTAATTCTGGCTTGAGTACAGCGTTGGGTGTGACTGGTCAGGCCGATTCAGGAGTGACAGTCTCTTCCACACTGGATGCAAGTGTACTCTGATGCTTGTCTTTCTCCTTGGCTTCGGGCCTTCCTTCTCTGTCTCTTTGCATCGTGAAATACTCAGCTATTTATGAACTTAAAGTTGATAAAGATAAATTAAAGGAGCTGTGTCACGGTTAAATGGTTTGAAAAATTTAGCCTAAATATTTCAATTTTGTTGTTTGTAATCCGTGTCAATCTTCTCCATCCTTAACCATCCTTTCTCCTTTATGGTTTATTGTTATCTCTTTAGTGTTTTTTTATCTTTGTAAAGCATTATTTTCGGGTTACCTTGAATTTGGAGGTAATTTTGTTGATGGCAGAAATAACTCAAAATACCGTGACGTAGCCCCTTTAAAAGCTGACGTAAAGTAAATTGCCGATAGGCTTACGCGAAAAATAGTATGTCAACAAACCTTTTGCTGCGGTTAATTATCTTTGAGAACTTATAGTTTATGAACAACAAAATATTTCTAGTGTAGTAGGTTTGGGCATCATATATTGTATATAATACGCAGTCACGCGTTAATTTAAAAAAACATAGATTATTCCTTAGATATGATAACAAGTTACATATCTGATTCAAACCTCTTCAGTGCTCAACTGTGCTCATACAGTGCTAAGATGTGCTGAACTAATTTTAATTTTGTAGTTGATAATAAAAAGGTTAATGAATGACCTTAGTTTCCTGTGCATTTACTTTACGCACCCTATCGCCTCTTCGCCTCCTCGGGAAGCGTTTTATATGCATTCTGCTAAGCGTTGCCCAACAATTTTCTCTATAGGATTGCAATGAGATCCATCCCACGTTCCCTGCTAGGCTCTGTGGGTACGCCCATGGGGTCTCTCTTCCTCTTCACCATATGCACCATATGTGCGCAGTTCTCGGGTGCGCTTTTCCATGTGCTACGCTATATTCAATTCCGCGCTTGGTCAGTTTGGCGACGTATCATAGCCAAGATGAGTAAACGTGTACTATCGGAAATATAATGATCAGCATGCAGGCCCAAAGCGGTGGAACAAAACTATTACAGAAGACAAAACAAACTGGAGAAAGATATTTAGATCGATCCGCGGAAAAGTATCCAAGAAATCCAGTTAAGAGAATTCCACTTTCAATTCAATGACCGACTTGTTGTCACAAAGAAGGAACTGTTTCGATTTAACATCAAACCAGATAACAATTGCATTTATTGTGGGGATTTAGACTCCATAGATCATACCTTTATTGAGTGCCAGTTCACAAAATCCTTTACTCAAGAAGCTTCACAATGGTTTAATGCCAATAGTTAATAATAGTTCTAATTAATTCTAAATGCTGATGAAGATCTTCTCTTTGGCCCTTCTCTGCATCAAACGCAGTAATAAAGAAATTGAATTATACAACGCACAGTTGCCCCTCCTCTTCTTATTTCTCTTACTCTGTGTAGATTTTAAATAACAATGAGGGATATACTGTAAATTATAACACTTAGCATATATGTTTCGAATTGTCCAAAAAAATGTAATTAGTGCTAGTGCTATTGTAATTATTGATGGTAATAGGACTAAGTGGAATCCAATTCGGTCTGTAATCATACAAGTGATAACAAAATCGGACACGATTTGCTTATCACGAGTCCCATTACCAATTAATCATAAAAATTACAATTTCCGTGAAAGGAAGAATTGCCAAGTTACGAAAGAAAGATCGTTCGTATCATCGAATTATTATATACATAGTGTCTAGATACCCGGCAGCCGGGAAGTATTTTTAAAGTTCTACATACCCGGCATATTTGAACTGCGGTTATAGATGAAAGTGAAGAATGATCATCGCAGTGAATTTTCCTTCACATCATTTCAGAAAATTCACTGCGATGATCATTCTTCACTTTCACTTTTATCCTAGAATTACCGCGGAAAAACTCATCTAATCCTTCTTAAACTGTAGAACTTTGTTTAGAAATGTGGACATATAAAATATCGATGTTAACACAGGAAAAATTTGTACTCTGACTCCGGTGTCAACTCTCATAGGATAATTTCTACAGTTTGAACCCTGTGAGAATATTCGATATTTGTTCAGGAATGCGAAAGGATTCTAAATAATGTTTTGCTTTTGTTGTGAACGAATTCTCTTAGCTTCGACAAACTAAAATATCCTCGACTCCCGTGCACGGTTGTTCAAAATACTAGATACCCGGCAGTCAAAAATTCATGAATAATCAATATATTCAATATCCACAAAAAATGATCAATGAAATCTCCCAAGAGTATTTCAGCATTTCGATCTTTGGTCGGAAACACCAAGCGAGTTTTTCCAATGTTTTGGTTTTGCGCAAATTGTACGAACTTTGTGTGACTCGCGGTTTTTCGAAAGCTACATACTTGGCAGTCAAAATTCTTCCCTTTTTTCCACCAAAATTTCCATTTGAAATGAAGTTTTAAGAAGGATTGGATGAGTTTTTCCTCAGTTTTTCGGTGGAAATTCTAGAATAATTTCAGACTGCCGAGTATGTAGTATTTAAAAAAAAAAACAGTTCCCGGCTGCAGGGTATCTAGACACAACACGGCAAGAAAACCCTTGTTCACCGTCAATTTTACCAGACGGTGAATACCATTAAAATCCTGTATTAACCACCCGTTTTCTGATATCGGAAAACGTTCTGTTAATTTGGTGTTTTCCATGTGTGAACGTTAGGAAAATATGAGGCTAATTCATTGTTTTCCTGCTCTCGACAAACGCCGGCGAACACCTTGTTTTCCATTGCGTTTTCTTTCGTTTTCCCGAGCAGATTAATGCCGTGTTTGTCGGAGGTTTTCCAAGTCTAAATGCTGACGGTTAACCCCCGGTAAACTTGAAGTTCACTAGCAGTTTTCCTGCTTTAGAAAAGGTGTATTGAACACCTTGTTTTCATACGCGTTCACCGTAGTTTTGCCGGGCGGGTAAATGCACTGTTTGTCGTGGATTATTCTGTTGTGCACGTTGACGGTAAACACCAGGAAAATTACACGTTCACTAGCAATTTTCCTGCATTAGAAAAGTTCTACTGAACACCTCGTTTTCCTACGCGTTTTCCGTAGCTTTCCCTAGGAGGTAATGCAGAATTTGTCGGAATTAAGGTTTTCCGGTCCACATGTTGATGGTTAAATCTGGAAAACTTGACGTTGACTAGCAATTTTTCCGCATAAGAAAAGTGCTATTAAACACCTTGTTTTCCGACGGATAAATGCAGTGTTTGTCGGAGGCTTTTAGGGTCTAAATACGGACGGTTAACACAGGGTAAACTTGTTCATCAGCAATTTTACCGAGTATATTGGTGACGGAAATGCAGTATATAAATCGGAGGTTTTACGTACAGATCTTAAGGTTTATGGTTATCATGGGGAAAACATAACGTATATACACTTGCAAATTTATACCAATCTTCACCATAGCTCTCTTGACTCACGTTATGCATAGTTCTATTTCGTACAGGTGTTTACACTTAAGCGCATCTTAACTCTCCTGTAAGCATCTCGTAATATAAATGTATCAATAACGCATCTTTCAAGATGCTTTAGGGATCGCGTAAAGGCATCAATGATGCACCCTTACGCTTCTTCAATCCTAACTGTAATTGTGAGAATAAAATACATACAAACAACGAAAACAACAGTAGCAATAACAAAACGCTAAAATACCAGTCTGGCTACCGAATGTGAAGCCCTTGTTTATGTAAAGTGCAAAAAAAAAAACCGCTGTGGGCCATTCCTAACACCTCACCGACCTACGTGGTGGCGCGACTCACCAATTTCGCAAAGCTTGAGAGTGGAATGCCTTAAGATCAGTTGCATGGGAGGACTTGCACCGGGACACCAAACCCATTTAACGCTGCCGCGCATTTGATGCAAACCTTGGAACCCTCATAAGAGGCCTCTGGCCAATCTTTAGCTTGAAATACTTGCGTGTTGCAAAATCTATTTATCTGGACAGACTAGTGGTTTTCCATCATTGTGGTTACCGCTGTTAGTCCGAAAGCATCAGCGCATGCGTAATTATATAGAGTACCTTCAACGAAATTTACGAACCAATATTTCTTGCAGTCGGGTTGTCAGTGAAATTTCTAGACACTAAGCAAATAAATTTGTTAAATGGAAAATTTCGTATACAAGAGAATTCGTTTCACTTAATTTTGCCACGATCCGCGATGAAGACTTAGCTTAGGGGCGCTGAGCTCGCTATCAGAAAATTGCAAGACCATTTGCTTTTCTCGGCTGTCGTTTCTTCAGGCGTTCATCGCAAGCGGCAGAAAAATGAAATTATCTCTTTCTTCCATTTTGACGATAATAAGAGTATTTGAGTCTTGGATACCTTTTCGCGGCGCCATAGAGAATCCTGGAGGACACAAAGCACGTCACCTCGTTCCAGTTTTCTGCGAGTTTATGGACCTCGATCGACTCCGTCTCGGTCCATAAACACGTGAAAAAAGAACTTGGCCAATATCCACCCATCTTGACTGAACAAGCTTGGTCAATAACCCATACGTATAAGCAGAAGCATAGGTGATATGCTCCTGGTATAAGCTATATTGATCAGTGTCAGCGGCTTTGCCAGGGAAAGAGCAAATATGCACCCATACATGACGTACCTGACCAAAATTCTTTGATTTTGCCGATTTACCGCCACTGTTGAAAGGTGCGAAGATCCGTAGAAGACGGTTTACCATTTTGAATTCGTTGTCGCGATCGGCTAGGACTTACCTTAGTTTTTGAGGCAAGGATTCTTAATTGGGTAATTCAACAAACGGTAAGAAGTGGAATTTGAAGAAACTTAAGACGAAGGAAACTCCATTTAGCGAAGACTGCGTGCGGCAATCGATCGAGCGAGTCGCCTTGACTTTCATTTGGAAGGATTTCACCGAGGCACTAAATACGACCTTGTGCCACAAAGAACGATTTCAGTCACCAGGAGATAGATAGCCTTCTTCTTTGGTCTATGCAGCACGCTACTATGACTTTCAGCAACCTGTCTGGAGTAGAGACATCATGACTGCTGAAAACATTAACCATGTCCAGGTAAGCTGTAGCTGTAGCCCTAATTTCATGTGAGCGATTTAAGCTTGATATATAATTGATCTTGATGTCTTAATCTACTTTCTACAGCATACATTCAAGATCATTAAAAGTTGCTGAAATTATAGGCATCCTCAAATCATTTTTAGGATATTACGTAGAAATGTGCTCTTAACGTAAAGTACACGGTTTAGATATTTTTAAATAATATTCCTTTAAAGGGTCAAGTGAAACAACTCTCTTGCTAAACTAAAGTATTGTAATAATTTGTTTGTTAGAATGGGAAATTACCCTCGTATTTTATGTGAATAGTTGACAGTGCTATACATTAAATAAATCATATTTTTAGAATTAGCAATCTCTTTTGTTTTTGCTGTTCTGACTGGGAAAGGGAGTGAGCGAACAATGCTGGCCGATGGCACTGAAAAACACCCGAATACTCCGTCCCAGGAAATGCAAGAAAACGCGAGGAAATACGTTCGAATTCGCGCAATTTTCCACCCATTAACTGAACGGTGAACGTCAGGAAACAATCGTTTTCTTGAATTCACCCGAACTCACTGTCCCAGAAAATACAAGAAATTCCCTGCGAACACGGGAAGACACGATATTTTCCAAAAGTTCATCGAACGGTGAGCATTGGAAAACAAGCGTTTACTTGAATTCGCGCGCGTTTGCTGGTAGGGAAAATGCAAGAAAAGCACAAGAGGACTTCTGAAAACGCAGGAACACACGATAATTTCCGTACGTTTACCGAACGGTGAACGTAGGAAAACATGCGTTTTCTTGAATTCCCTAGAATTCGCCGTCTCGGAAAATAAAAGAAAACAGGAGAAAACTTCTGTGAACGCGAGGATACACTATGCTTTCCTTACGTTAACCGAGCGGTGAATTGTGGAAAACAGTGTGTTTTGCGAAATTTACCGGCATTTGGCGCTCTGGAAAACAACGGAAAATGCCGGTTTTCAACTGTTAACCCTGAATGAACGTGAGGTTTTACACCGGGAAAACATCTGTGAACGCAGGCAAACAAGACATTCGCCAAGTGTTAACCGACCAGTAAATTCCAGTAAACGCGCGTTTTCCGGCGTTCACCGTAATAGAAAACTACCGGATAATGGAACGAATACTCGAATTCACCGGTAGCAAAACACTTCGAAAATCTTGGATTTTCCGATTGGTGAACACCAGAAAATGTAAGCAAATGCCACGTTTTGCGTAAATTCACTGCGCGTTTTCTGAACGGTGAACGCCATCTTTTTTGCCGTGCAATGATTATTATAAAAGTTACATTTAAGGTATATAATGTTCATAGGATAATTTTAATGAAAGTTACATGCTTGTAGAGTTTTTTTTTGCAAAAGCAATAAAAACGTAGAAATAAGTAAATAAATGAATAAAAAAAACGTGTACCATGGAAATGAACAGACGAAAACCCATCCAATAATTCTGAGTAAACTGTGAAACTTTATTAGACGGTATTGCGATAGTCTATTGTATTTTTGAAAAACATGTCTTACTCATCTGTACGTTTGATTTAGTAGTTGCGTATTGTTGAACGACAGCGAAGTATCATAGCCTTCCTTTAGTACAGACCTTTGTGAGTGGCAATTTGAAATACTGTGTCTTTGAGTAAGAAACGTTAATAAGATTGAGCTTTTTACATGATTTAGTCAAATTTCTTTCAAGATGAAAGCTCACAGAGTACTATTAATCAAATTTGGAGGGGTCGAGTGCAATTCTGAAGATAAACAAGCAGAATAAAAGCCGCTTTTTAGCCTCGTCTTCAGGTCGCACCAAGCGAGGCAGCGTGGAGCGCCCTTGAAATCCGGAGTTCGCGGGTTCAAGTCCCGTTCTGACCACTAAGCTGGAGTTGTTTCTTAGTAGACCCTAGTTCAACTCCTTAGCCACGTTTGTAAATAGCCAACTGGTCTGCCTTCTGCCAGTTGGGATTTTTAACCATGTTATGTTCATTTGGATTATTTGTTTCATGATTTCATCATTAGCCCTGAAAAGCCCCATTGGGGGAGTGGTCAATCAAGATATTTTTTTTATTTTATTTTATTTTATTTTTATTTTACTTTACATTATTTTTGTTGTTGTTGTTGTCTTTTGGTTTTTTTTTTCTTAGCCATTCAAATTTTGACATGTTCCCGTGCTTGGTTTACTATGATCCAGACATTATTTCCAAATGATTGGTGGAGAGAAAGTTTCTGTTTCTGTTGGCAGGTCCTTGCAAAATGACTGGATTAATAGTCTTCAAACCATTTCAGAATTTTCCCTCAGTCCGTAGTTCGAGTGCACGATCTTTAATATGTATGGGTTATTGACCAAGTGTAAGGTCAAGATGGCTGGATTTTGGCCGAGTTCTTTTTTTGCGTGTTTATGGACCAAACACGCAAAAAAACGAGGCCAATATCAAGCCATCTTGACCGAACAAGCTTGGTCAATAAAGGATTTATTATATGGTTTTTGGAGAAATTTCCTCTTGCGGGACAAGGCGGGTAGTCCCTAGTGGGCAAGATAACTCCATCTTGCCCGCTCGGGTAGCCAATCACAGCGCAGGATTTGATTCATCTTGCCCGCTGTCAAGTAATTACTCGTGAGACGAACTATATTATGAGTATTTATTATTGCCAAGAAAATGTCATAATAAAATGAGCTACCATATCTAGCTCGGGCGGCAGAACCGCATTGGTTTAACTGCAATGTATTGAACATTTCCTGCCACACGTCTATGGTTTATAAGAGTGCAGACCATGGAAGAAGGAGGTCGAATTTGTCGTTGACCGTGACATCAAAAGCTCGACGGCTAAAATCAGGAAAACTCAGTTTGAAATCATGCACGCGCGTGACAGTTCAAAATATTTAAATTGACATTTCACAGTTCAAAGGTTTCAGCTAAAAATCTCTTGGATAATTCCCTCATTCCGTGCGTTGCACTACAGCTGGGCTCCATCAATTTTATGGGTCTACACTATTCTCTCCTCGATCGACTATTGCCGCGAGAGTTCCAGAGGTGCTTCTCCTTAGGGAGAACTAAGTAGTTACAGTCAAACGTCTCCCCAACGGCCACCTTAGGAAGAGAGAAAAGTGTATGTTGTAGAGAGGTGCCCGTTATGGGAAGGCAGGGGTGTAATATGAAACATTTATAAAATGCTTCTTGTAGCATAGATATTGCTAACACTATCGAGATATATCAATAAAACAGAAACATAAAGAGACCAGCGACGGATCAATTGCAAGTTTCGTGATCTTTTACAATATAACATGGGGTTTGGTAGATACACCGTCCCTCAGTCGTTGACTAACTGGCCGTTGTGGAAAGGTAATTTTTATTTGTAGTTTGGGACGCGCTTTAGTGGGCGTTGTTGTTGTGGAGAGGTGGCGGTTGTAGACAGGTTCAAATAAGAGTGAATATATGGACTGTCCGCCTGGGCGGTGGCCGTTGTAGTTAGTGAAGGGTTCCATTGTATATTATGAACAGCAGTCAGGTGTTTCTTTAATCATTTATAGCCAACAGGTCTGCCGTAACCGAATGCAAGCAGTTTGAGTTCTTCACTGTGTCATAAACATACAGGTTTGAGTGTGAGTCTGTAGTAAGTGCCACGTCAAAAAAACAGCGCCATACTTTTCCAACTTGGTTAAATTTACTATCAAACAGCGCTCTTAGAATTGTTCCACAACCCGCGTTTGGTGCACTGCCGTATCGGTTTTGACAGTAGTCGTCTCTCTTAACTTGAACTGTGGACACTGAAAAAGAGAATAGAACTACCATGTGCTTTGGTGCGTTTTACACAACTTTTTCCACGTCAAGACAATTGTTGTTATTATGACAGAAGAAGCAACAGTAGCCTAAAGTAAAGTGGTGTAGTACCTGTTTATACCGGTTAGGGCACTTTTTCTTAATTAAATAACCTCATTTTAATATAACAACTATTATTATTCATCAGACTCACTATGAAAAATCTGATTGGTCGAGAACATTCAATCAATTCACAATGCCTTGTGAACTTGACATGATAAAGCAATATCTGATGCCGACATTGCATTTATCATGTCAAGTTCAACGTCTGCCTGGTTACGAAGCCCCTTGGAGTGTTCTCCTCAGAAACAAAATGACTGAACGCTTCGCTTCATATGGGTATGTGCCGATGCGAATTGTATGGTTTTCAGACCAGTTTGTCTGGAATATGGTGTAGAACTGATCAGATAGTTTTGGTCTAGAATAGGGTATAATATGCCGGAAAAGTGGCCAACTTGTCAATAATTAAGTCTAGATCAGGGTTCTTTCCCGGTGTTCTATAATAGACACTGAAACTCGCAAGTGACTTTGAAAGATATTGGCCTAGCTAGCGTATGTTGGAATACTAGTCTGCGTGGGATATGGTGGGCAAAATCAAGCTGATCATGGTCTAGTATAATGTAAGGATCAGAAAAATCGAAGCCGTTATGATGTTCAAAATTCTAAATGGACAGACACCTGATTATTTATCACTGAAATAAATTCAACTTTCGTAATGATACTACTACTGATAGATTAAGAATAGTGAAATGAGGCTGGCTCTTCCGCAACCTCGTACCAATTATGTTCGTAAAAGTCTCTCTTATAGCGGTGCCGCGTTGTGGAATAGCCTTCTGACTGATATTAGAGTATCTAAAACATCAGGTGAGTTTAAGATGAAGCTAAAGCAGTACTTTTATTTTCATTCATTTTCATTCTAATAAGTAGTTAGCTCAGTTTGTTTATATTAGGCTTTTAATCTCTGTATATATTTGTATAAAGATTATATAGTTTTGGTTTAGTTTTTACTTTTGGTAGGTATTTTGCTTGTATGAGTGGAATTTACCGTGTATAAATAAAGTGATCTAAGGATTTCAGTGTTTCAGCAACTGACCCCTACCAAAAGATTCACGAAGTACCCTCCCACACCCCCGTTATGAACTCCAGGTGGCTTTGGGCATCGTTTTTCCTTTTTTTTTTTTTTTTTTTTTTTTTTTAACGTCTTTGGGACTTTATTATTGAAACGTATATCTGGACGTATAGCCTTTGGGAGCCTTTCCTTTTACATTTTTTTTTTTTTTTTTTTTTTTTTTTTTACCTCAGAAGATTCTAACGTTTATTCCTAGACTACTGACGACCAACCTTGTTCCCAGGGTCTCTCATTTTACCGCCCCCTGGAGCAGTAAGGTGATTAGGTTTAGGTTTATTATTATTTTGCACTATTTACAACAATGTTCCTTCAATAAGGTACATTACAAAAAAGAAAGACATTATTAAACTAAATTACTTTTTTTTTTCTTTTTTTTTTTTTTTCCCTTGCAAAATGATTTATTAGAGTTACAATACTTACAACACAAATACACTACTAGATCTACTTACATAGTTTACAACGGTTACAAAATTTACATTTTCTAAAGTCCAATACATTACCAACAAAAATATATAACAACTCAATTACTTACGCACTACTTACAATACAATGTGATTACCTTTTTTAACGAAATTACATGTTTTTTTATTTTATCCTTATCCTTAAATTTACATCTTACATTTTTTTCATTTCGGTAAAAAAAAAATGGTAATAAAGAAACGAAGAGAAGACACTACGGATTAGTACAAGAATGAACACACTAAATGTAAGTTAACAAAAAAAAAATAATAATAATAAAAAAAAAAGAACTAAAGAAAGTTGAAGAAAAGCAGAGAAAAAAAAATTACAAGATCTTTCCATATGTTTTATTAAATATTGTAATTTTGTTGTTGGCTATAGCAATTTCTCGCTGTATATTAATTTTTTCCTTTAAGAGTGCTAGAAAGCTGTCAAAACAAAGCTCTTTTTCGTGCAAGCAGCTATTATATATAGAGTACTTTGCGATGAGGAGAGCATAATTCAGAGAATATATGTATTCCATCTTCTCAAAAATTCCGTATAAGATCATACTATTTGATAAAGTGACAGTTTCCTTAGTTTTACTAACCCACCAGTTTTGAAATGAGCTCCAAAAGGATGAAGTTAGAGAGCAATGTAAAAACATGTGATCTATAGTGTGCCTGTCAGTCAAACATTGAGGGCATATATCATAGTCACGTATTTTGGCTCTAAAGAGACTAACATTAGTTGCAAGAATATTGTGAATTATCTTGTATTGAAACATTGTTATTTTTATGTCATTCTTTATTTTGAACGGCAGTTCATAAACTCTGTGAATGTTTTCCTGAGTAAAACCGTATCTTAAGATTTTGCTTTCCGCGGTAGGGGCTGAAAAGACGTTTTTTAACAAAGCAGAGTATACAGTTTTGGTGGAGATTGTGTTTGCGCTATTTTTGTTTTTGTCGTTTGAAGTTTGCGAATACATTTTTTGTTTTGCTATTTCTGACTTCCATTGGGTAGGGATAGAGCTGATTAATCCAAGATAGAGAGTGAAAGGGGTTTTCAGTTGATATTGTTCGGAAAATTGATTAAAGGATAAAAAGTTACCGTTATTGTCAAGGAGGTCTTCGACACGTGTAATATTGTTTTCAAACCAACACTTAAAAAAGAGTGGTTTACCATCAATCAAAATGTTGCGATTATTCCAAATTATTTCTTTGTGGGGGAGAGTATCATTTCGAAAGGCGTGTTTTGAACTTTGCCACTGTTGCAACACTTCGCGATAGAAAACTGGGAGGTTGTTAATTTGGAGAGAGTTAACATCGTAGTTGCAGTATGTCATAAATGACAGTCCTCCGAGATTCTGCATAGCAGCCTCAGGGATAATTTTCCAGGATGCATCGGTTCTGGATTGCAAACGTGGTATCCACGCAACTTTTAAGGCTTTGATCATAGTTTTAAAGTCAGTCATTTTGAGACCGCCGTGTTTTCTCTCACCAATGATGGTTGACTTTTTTATCTTTGCAGGTTTTCCATCCCAAATAAAACTAAAAATTAATTTCTCAATTTCTTTGATTAAATTTTCTGGTACAACAAGGACAGACGAATTGTAAATAAGCTTAGAAAGTCCGAACGTTTTAACAATGTTTATTTTCCCATAAAGTGTGAGATTTCGTCTTTTCCAACAATTTAGTGTCTTTTCTAAATTTTTGATTTTTTCTACAAAATTCAACTCGTTTGTTTTGTTCAAGTCGTAGGAAAAGAAGATGCCAAGAGTTTTTATTGGGTCCCGTGGCCAGCGGAACCCAAACGGCGTTTCGGTGTTATTTTTCCAGCAACCGAGCCACATTCCTTCGGTCTTTTTAGTGTTAATTTCTAGACCGGAGAGATTTTTGAACTTATCGAGCAGAGATAGTAGATGGGCAATAGAATCAAGGTCACGAACAAAAACAGTGGTGTCATCTGCATATAAGGAGACTTTAATTTCTTTTTCACCTACTTTAATGCCTTTAATGCCGGCATCATTTTTAATAGTTCTCGCTAGTATTTCTATACCGATCACGAATAACAGACCGGACAAGGGACAACCTTGCCTAACACCTCGTTCTAAAGAGAAAAACTCAGACGCATAACCATTGTTTAGAACGCAACTGTTTACATTATTGTATATAACTTTGAACCAATTTTGAATGTCCGGGCCGAAGTTAAACTTTTTTAGGCAGTTATCAATGAAATCCCATTCAATAGTATCAAAAGCTTTCTTAAAATCTAAGAAAAGAGCAATTCCAGGTATGCTGTTTTCTTCAGTGTATGACATGATGTCGGAAATTAAACGGATATTTTCACCAATGAACCGGTTTTTGACGTATCCAGTTTGGTCCGGGTTAATTATTTTCGGTAGAACTTTTTCTAGCCGTTTCGCGATAACTTTAGTTAAAATCTTGTAGTCAATGTTAAGAAGGGATATTGGTCTGAGGTTGTCGAGTATGGTAGTATCTTTATTCGGTTTTGGAATAAGCGTTATAATTCCCCGTCTTTGAGATATCGATAGTGATCCGTTATCAAAGGCAAAATTAAAACTGTGTATCATATCAACATGTAGTTCCTTCCAAAAGTGCTTATAAAATTCTGCTTGTAATCCATCTGTTCCGGGTGATTTCTCGTTTTTAAATTCTTTTAACGCTTTAAGACATTCCACCTGTGTGACTTTCCCTTCACACGAGAGCTTATCGTCATTTTCTAAAGAAATGATATTATCTGAGAAGGCAGAAAGAGCTAAATCGTTTAGATCTGGAGATCTGTTTTTATCTGAACTGTAAAGTGTTTTGTAGAAGTGCATTTGTTCTCGAAGAATTTCAGATTGGTCACTGGTAAAATCACCGTTTGAAAGTTTCAATTTAGTGGTTGTTTTATTTTCATAGTTCCTTTTTTCTAGGCCATAAAAGTACCTGGTGTTTCGTTCCCCATGCTCGTGCCATCTGACTTTACTTCTAAGAATCGTACCTTTAGTCCTATACTGCATAATGTTTTTTAATCGCAATCTGGCATCATAGATTTCATTGATAATTTGCTTGTTATTGGGTAGTGTTTCAGCTTTTTTGTAAAGCTCGTTGATTTGATTCTGAAGATTGATTTCCGCAGATTTTCTTTTTTTTGCTTTATTCTTGGAATATTTAATTGTAAAACCTCTTATCTCCATTTTAATTAAGTCCCATTTGAGCCTTAAGTCCTCGACGTCATCATATTTTTGTTTAAAATTAGGTATTTCTGTACGTAGATTAAAAACATAAATTTCATCTTGTAGGAGCGACTGGTTAAACTTCCAGAAGCCAGGGCCTCTCTTATGTTTGAGTTCATCGGATTTTATATGTAGCATTATTGCCGAATGGTCCGTTTCAGGCGTGTATACAATTTTGCATTTATCGGTTAAAACATTCAGCTTTGTAGAGATCAGAAAAAAGTCAAGGCGGCATTGTATTTTAAACGACTTGTTTCTCCACGTAAATTGTTCTACACTTGGATTCAAAAAACGCCAAATGTCGTTTAAATCATAAAGATTACACAGTTTATTAATTTCTTCGACCACCCTTTGTTTTCGTGAATTAGGATTGCCACCTTTTTTATCAATTTCTGATAGCGTGCAGTTGAAATCGCCTCCTATTATGATTGTTTCTTCAGAAAATTCTTGAAGCTGTTCTTGTAGCTCTTTGAAGAAAGAGACTTGTTGATTTACATCGTTTGGAGCATAGATGTTGACAAGTACAATTCGCTGCAAATCCGCTAGCTCCAGATCTAATATAATGTATCTGCCGTTTTTGTCACAAATTTGTTTTTCAACTTTACATATAGTTTTTGAATTTATTAGAATCAAGGTGCCTTTGCTATGAGTTGTGCCGTGACTGAAAAAAATTTCACCGCCCCATTCCGCTCTCCATACATTTTCACATTCTTTTGAGCTATAGGTCTCTTGTAGAAAGACAAAAGGGCAATTTTGGTGATGTAGCCATCTGAAGACGGTACGGCGTTTTAATGCTTTATTTAGCCCTCTAATGTTTACCGACAGGCATTTAAAATCAATAGGGCTATTCATAAAAAAGTGTTAGAATTATTGAAATCCCTTGGTGACTGTAGCTACGTACGTGCGTTTGGACAACTTTCTTTGCGTTTGACTGCGATATATACAATAATATGAAAAGAATGAATTTGCATTTTACTTTTTGGTGATAACAAGAAATTGAATACCAACAAACAAACGAAACGCTGTTGAAAATTGAAGCTGGAAATTGCTGTTTTGAAATAAATGAACATTTAAACTGAACAAAAACAAGTGATTAAAACAAAACAGAAGATTTAGTTACGAAATTAGTATACAAAATAAACCGAAAACAAAAATAATTAAAATTAAGAGGTCTAAGAAGACCAAAACACGAAGGAAACGTAGGTAATTCGTTTTTCCAATTCAACCAAACTTGTTAAACATTACTAGGGACAATTTTATTTCCTAACGTCTTAACATTACAGCACCACAGTCTCAGACTCACCTGGGAGCGAGCACGACGAGGGAGTATCGATCTGTACATTTCCAAAAATGTTATTCTTGAAGTTATACCAAGCGACTAAATTTCCACTCCATAATCCACATCCTCTTGACATCTCTTTTATTATGCTCGAGGTAATTATAAAACTCCATACATTCACTCGGCTCAGTCTACCCTCAAACGCCTGGTCAGATTCAAAACCGCCGCCTTTAAACAGAACCACACAAGAAAAAAAGGTTAAGAGGCACACTTTACTGACAAAAGAATCCATTTCACACACAAGCTACGTAAATGCACGCACACTGCAATGTAAATACTTTTATACGAAAGGATGATAAATATCAATGGACTATTTGTGCATTTCATTTCCTTCACCCTTAGAACTATAAAGCTGTAAACAACTTAGTTCTCATAGATAGCTAAGCTTTACCTGTAACTAGACAATCAACGCTATTTAGCAGGTCATTGAGCAGAAATGCTATTATTACTTATATTACTAAGCGAAGTAGAACTGTTACTTATTAACGCTCATTTTTCATACCCGCCTCCCGCACATGGAATGTCCTGCCCATTGTGTTACGCACAAGTCACATCTCTCTAGCCTCATTTAAATGTTTACTATATACTTCGATATTACAATCGACGTTGACGACATAAGAACCCGAAGAACAGTCTGTCCCAGGTGCAACATAGCAAGTACTCTTCTGTACCCGCCGTCTTGTTGTATCTAGGAATTTGAACTTCCGTTTTCAAGTTTCCCTTTGATTTTTCTTGCTTATAGACGCGAGTAGCTTTAGTTTAATTCTTTTTTGTTTTTTGTTTTTTTATTTTTGCAAACACACATATTTAATTACAATGTACTTACAAAACGGTACGATACATACTCTACTTACAATACGATACAATACAATATTTTAGTCGACTACTTACACTATTAATTGTGTCAATAACAAAATGCTTAAATCTGATTGGTTCTTTAAAGCCCTCATTTATGGCTTAATTTGGCTGTTGCAACATCAAAACTGTCCGATTTGACCTGTCCGATTACTAACAGTCTGTAATCGGACAGTTCAACAGCCAATAAGAGTTAAGCACCAAATCTAAATAACCAATGAAATTTTACTACCTAGCTACTGCTAGCTAATCAAAACCAATGAAAAAATTTGAGCACGTTTCCCAGCTCCAGCTAGAGAACAAAGATGGACAAAATTAGCTGTTTCAATGACATTTATTCAGATATGTTTTCCTTAGAATTTGACAACCTGTTCAGCACTATTGATTTCGAAAGCTTTGAGAGTAAAGAAAACTTAACACTGACAGAGCACCAAGCACAGCAAGCGAGCGACCTGCCTTGACAGAAACAACAAAGAGTTTCATGCATTTTGTTATTGACACAATTAATTGGTAATAGGACTTCGTGTCGTACAATTCAGGGGTAATCGTGCTCGTAATTTCAAATCGGTCTCGCGCTGCGCGCTCGGCCAATTTCAAATTACTCGCCCGATTACTCCCTGAATTGTACTCCACTCAGTCCTATTACCATTACTTACCATGCGTTACTAACATTACAAGGGTTAAGTTACGCTTACGCTGTAAACAACATAACGACTTGCACTACTACGTCACATTATTACTTATATGCATATACTTATACTAATACCTAAAATAGCAACATTTCATACCGCTTACTTCTTGAAATTTAATTTTTGTATCATTGTTGATTATTTTAGTACTAGAGGGCGTTCTTCAATGGGTTCCACTTCATTTTAAAAGAGTTAAGGGTCCTGTTTTCTAGAGCTATTTTCTTTTCAATTTTCATGGAGATTAACAGAAGTTGTACATAAACTTGCAGCTTAGGTATGGAGTTCTGTAAGTTACAGGTATGCATGTAATGTCTAGCAATCAGGAGCAGGTGGTGTAAGTACATTCGATACATTTTCAACTAAACCCAGGCACAAAAAGGGAGAAAGCACAGAGTCATTATAATAAATACTTTGTTTAACTAGTAACATGCTCGGTCCGTATTGGAAAATTATGGTCTTGTTCTTTTTTGCAAGTTTATGAACCTTGCCGCAGAAAAAATAGGGACTCGACCAATATCTCCCCAGTGCGGACCTCACACTGGGTCAGTGACAGATAAAACCATCAGATACAGTACCCACTGAGTCTTGTTCCTGGCCAAGAACAAACGTTCCATTTTCAGCGATTGTCTGACCGGTTTGGTAATCAGGTGTACAAATCAGCGTGCTCCCATCTAGATATAAACACGCCATTCCATCGGTGTTTCCCCATGTCAAGCAGAGGTGATGCCAACCATTGTCATGTAAATGACTTGACAAAGTGTACTCTCTAAATGAGGAAGTAAGTTTAATCATCCACACGTTTCCGTTAACTACCTTTATCCAATGATTACCTTGAGCTTGGTTCCCACCTCCCGGGGAGCACCTTCCCACCCCTCTCCCCCAACCCGGCGAGGGTGAATCCCATGTGGAAATGTCAGAGATGCTCGTCGTCTCCATTAGCTGTGAAATCAAGGTTCTGGTCTCACTTTATTCCGGGAAAAAAGCTATACATTATTTTTAGCTATCAAAGTATCTTTAAGGTACACTTGAAGAAATAAAAGAACGGTTTCATTTCCGTTTGAAGTCCAAGTGGTACTTTTTATAGACTCCGAGCAGTCTCTTGTTTCCTCGAAAACCCACGAGGAAGAACTCAAAGAAGAACACATCAGAAGTAAGCGGTCATGGGCGTACGAGCGTGACATGTGAAGCCTCGAGCCGCAAGTAGCGCGGAAGTCGGAAGACGAGCGAAAAATCGCATTTCGCGCTCGCACTGTCAATTGTTTTGCTCCCTTCTCTACGAATTTTAAAGCAAAAGAGAAACTGCTAGCAGACGTCTATACCTTTTACGATTCAAATAAAGCGCGAGCCTTGCCTAGATTGGTTTCGTTTAGGGGTTGATTGACGTTTAGGGGTTAACTGACGGGATTCTCCAACCTTTTCTTTAGGGACTCCCAATGCGGAAAACTACCTCTTTAAAGAGGCGAGCATGCATGCCCATGGGAATAGGGCATTTTTCGCTTATTGAGTGTCTTAATGAAATTGCTTTGATCTAATACGCTGCGCTATTGGCTTAAATAAACTCGTGCAGCTTTTTCATCCAATCCCACCAAAAGTCAGAACAAAACCAATCATGACTCACGCGCACGCGCTTTCCTGCGCTTTGTGTCAACTACGTTCATTTTGTTCCAGGTTTGATTGGTTTACTGTATTGTCTATGTCCTTTGTGATTGGCCAAAGTAATTAGCTGGGTTTTAGTTTACGATCCTCAATTGAAAACTACTCTATTTGAATTAAACCCTGAAGATGGAAGAAACTAACTTAAAGCTCTACAGACAACCTAAGGGACACCTCTCACATTAATCCATACTCACGCTTTCTCTGTTAAATAATCATGTTAGTTCATCTCCCATAAATTGATCAAATTGAGCTCGCACATTTAATGTACCCATCAAGTTGTCTCTTTTTCTCGTTGATCTACGTATCTCCTTGTGAGGGTTCTCGCACCACATCTTAGTTTTAATATCTTCTCTGTTTTGCTTACTGAGGACTCCACCATTTGGATGAAACAATGAAATACATGTTTATACAAATGAAAAAGAAACGCAATCACTACTTACTGCCAGCTAGTTGTATAGACGTTAAAGTACAGTTGCAAACGGCCCGGGTAATATCCCAATGCAATGGATTGGTCGGAAGAAACGGTAGCGTAGGTGAGAAAATAATGTGCTTCATGGTTATGTGACATCTTTATCCAGACGCAAACAGTAAACATGGTAAGTGACGGAATGGCTGAAGTGTAGTTTGCATAATTAGCAGTTGACTTGGATGGAAAGAAAAGATCAAAGTCACTCTCTTGCGCTGAAAAATAATAATAAAAAAGATTGGCGCGTTCATTGCAATTTACGGTGTACAGGAATTATTGACAATTAGACTAGAAATACAGGCAGGTGCCTCTAACTCGTTAAGCAATCATCAGTTTTCAAAATCAAACATCATGATTAAAATTAAAAACATGAGACCATTATATTGCGAGGTATTTTATGTTGTTCAACAGCCTGCGTTTTGAAGTCTCTTGACCAATCAGGAGAATGCACGCGTCCAAGGAATAACTAAAAGGTATGTACTCTGTTACGTGCAGCCCTTTATGGGATCATCTTCATTTTGTGAACGCCTACTATACTCTCTAATAAAGTCGATGCTTTTTCTACCACCTCCCCAGTCACAGACTGGCTAAAAGTTTGTGAGTTCCCGATGTATTAATTCCGAGAAAAGTCTCGCAATAAAATGTAAGTTTCAAAAGGCGAAGCAATTAGTCAGTATGAAGAACTAACTAGAACTTTGTTGTCATATCCCTTATAGTACATCAATAAATATTTATTTTCTAGGATAATTACTTAAAGCCGTTTGCCATGCTCAACGGTGGTCCAGTTGTTGCTCTCTCTTCATCTCTCTCTGTCACGCAAAGCCATGCTCTCGGAAGAGAGACCCTTACTCCCAAGAGGGTGGTGTTGCGTGACTGAGACAAGGTCATAACGGGTAATAGGAGGTCATACTGGTAGGAAATTAATTCATAAAAAGATCAAAGGCAAGTCTTTAGTGTCATAAGAAATTGCTCTAGTGTCACCTGTAAGCTGCATTCTGGAGGCGTCTTGTACCATCACGTTCCCACTGATCAATGCAGTGCGCATGTCTCTCCACGAAATGGCATCTCCGTTCTCGACCCCAGGACTGCTCGATAGCGCTGCGATCACCGAGGCATCTAGGGATGTGCTCCACATGTTTATTTTGGCAAACTTTCCATGAAAGCTATATTGAGGTTTGTGGTTACCTCCGAGCACGCTTTGTTGCTGTCCAATTCGCACAACTCCTCCACCAGGAATGGTAACATCGACCTTATAACCCGAGGCGGCGTATTTTAAGACGCCATCCAAGAAAACCAGAGCTTTGCCATTGACATTGGTCCACGTGATACACACGTGATGCCACTGATCATCCGTGATTGGTGGTAGGTGATAGACAAGGTGGCTTTGACTTAAATCACACAAAGAATTTTTGTCAGAGGCAAAATTAAATTTAAACCAAAGTAAATACATGTAGCTGACGCGAGGCGCGGGAAAACTTGTACAAGAGAATCACGATTGGTTTTGGTTTACTGCTAAAAGGATGAAAAAGCGGCCCTGTATTATTTTCATGGTAGCATCTTTTCGGCTTTAGTATTATTTTTGACTTCCACGATATTTTCTTTTTGTTTTTGTGGTCTGTTAATTATCACTATATTTTGCTCCTATATGTAATTTTGTATCCTACTTGATACT